>JAECXO010000254.1:665000-1865000 GCA_018152825.1 Scaptomyza hsui
CGAAAAAATCCCGGCCCATGCCCATCTCTACGGCGAAGAGTCATCTTTGCCAGACAGGTCGTCACAAGTCGAGCTTTCATTCGCGTTTTCGTCCTGCAAATTAATACATTTTTAAATCATTTAATGCTATTAACAGCTGTGTTCAAAATAACAGCAGCTCATTTTTTTCTGACAAATATGACTAAATTTTACGCATGTTCATTCTTAAAGATCGAACACTAGTGCATATTTTTCTTAGAATAGAGTGTGGGAAAGAGGAAAACGAAAAAATCCCGTTGGAATTGTTTTGCTTTACCGTTTTATTGATTATTTCGCGTAAGTATTCAGAAATTGGGTGGCTGCAATAACGCCCGCGGGCGTTATTTCACTTAAAAAAGTGCAATAACGCCCGCGGGCGTTGTTACAAAAAAAAAATTGAAATAAGGCCTACGAAAATTGTGAAATAAAGTCCGCGTATGTTATTACAAAAAAAAAAGTGCAATAACGCCCGCGGGCGTTATTACAAAAAAAAAAAAATGAAATTAGGCCCGCGAATCTTATTTCACAAAAAAATGCAATAACGCCCGCAATAAATATAAAAATATAAATTGTGATTTGCTCCGGAACATAGCAAACAGTGCCTAATAGTGGCGTGAGCCACTGCTTTTACGGCATTAGGAAGTTTAAAATACAGTAAAAACTTTCAAACGCCGTAAAAGCAGTGGCTCACGCCACTGCTAAGGCACTGCTTGCTATGTTCCGGAGCAGATCACACTATATGCATGAATGACAAATTTCTAAAAAAAATTTAAAAGGCCAAATTAGTTAATGAAGAATTTTTAAAGATGAAATTTATTAATTGGGCTTCTTGCCTCTCGAGATTATAACTTATGTATCTATAATAAGTGAATTCTGAAAGTGGCATTGAAAAATTATTCAAAGAATTATAGGATAATTGCCTTCCAAATCAATTAACAAAATTATGGACAAATTTTTAAATTATTTTTTACGATTTGCCTGCAATATGGGCAGAGCAGTTCGGACTTATTTTTTTTAGATTTCTCAATTAAAGTTGTGCAACATTGCTCACAAATTTTAAAATGGTTGCATGGGGAGAGCAAGATATCTCTTGGGTGTTCGGTGCATATAATGCACATCAAGACATCAATCATTTGACTGAGTCCAAAATTATCGTCCGGATCCTCCAAGTCGTCCTGTTCGGCGACTTCACTCGCATCGACTTCTTCGTTTTCTTTAGGTAGTTTTAAGTCCCACTTCAAAATATCGTTTTGCCTGTTGGTCATGCACTTAAAAAAATATTCAAGTGATATTTTTCCCACCATTAGATCTGCTGTTAAACTTTGTAAGCGATTTTCCCGGGACTGTTGCATTTTTCGCTTTTTAGGTAGCGCATCCATTACCCCATCTGTTGCGTTCTTCAGTTTTTCTGCTGTACAAAAATCGGTATCCTGCAAAGCTTTTAGAAATTCAAAGAAATTTCCATGTTTTTTTTACTTTTCTGGCTAATATGGAGTTAAAAGAACCCAAAGAGCTGGTAGTTTTCATATTTTCTCCATAAACCGAAAATGCAGAAGTTGTAATCCAAAAAGATTTAATGTTATATATTATGTTATATTTAAAACTTTTTTCTTACCTTTAATCATCCATTCCTTTTCATAATATTTTATGAATTTTTTTAGAACACTGGGGCAGACCTTGGGTAGATTTTGAAAATCATTTTTGAGTTTCAAAACCATTTCTTCAATTTGGTTTGGCTTAACCAATGGCAAAATTTGAAAAGACAGGAACCAGATGTAGCATTCCTGATTCTTTTTTAACAATTTTCCAAATCCTTTTATTTTTAAAATCTTTCTTCTTAAAGCTTGGCAATAATGGAACCAGCAGCCCTTTAGAATCGCAGATGGGAATACTGTTTTCAATGCCTTTCGGAAACCCAACTCGTAGTCAGTCATAAAACTGTGTGGCTCCAATTTTAAAATATTTTGATAAATGAAACCAAAAAGGTGTTGATAAGCTCCTGCGGATTTGTTGGACATCAGAATAAAGATGAATGGAAAAAACTTACAAAATTTCAAAATGTTATATGATGTTAAAAACGCAATTTATATTTACTTACCTGGTGAAGAAATTGAAAATGAATTATAAGCAATTGCTTATATCCGCACGATGGCACTATATCAAAAGTTCCATCAATCAAAAAACACCGTTCGCCCTTAATTTTCGGTATGATTTCCAATATACTTGGCGATGCAAATACAGAATAGGAGAAATCATCTTTGGTTTCGACAGGTGTTGTTGGATTTTTAGGCATTTTCTCTTTTCTAATATTATAAAGTTGCCTTCGAACTTTAGGGAAGTGCACCGAAGATGAAGCTTCTCTAGAATTCTGGCATGCTTCGTCAAATATTTCTTTAACATTTTCTCTTTTTAGGCTTTTTGCTTCACATTGGGATTTGACGTCATTTAAAAGCTTAAGCCTTTTAATAAGGTCTTCTGGTGGCGCATGGTTATGATGGTGGTTAAAACTGAGTTGGCTGCATACATTGTTTAACAGATTAACTGTCACACCACACTTTTCTATATAACATATATAACGTGTACCACTTTTTGTTGCACTTTTTAACTTAAATAACTGATTTTCATCAGTCAAAAATAATAATTTTGAGGTCTTTCGAAAACCAGCAACGAAAGAAAATTTTTTGTTTTGCAGCTCCATCACGTGCGACTCAGTTTAAGATCAATTCTAAACTGCCAAATTTATGAACATCAATTCAAAGCAGAGACGAAAATCAGTATGTATTCAATGTAAAACACCGAATAACTGTTAATTTACCGCTACTTGTTATCAGAGATAAGACAAATTTTGCATATTTTAAAATATTGTGGGCGTTATTGCACTTTTTTTGTGTAATAACATACGCGGACTTTATTTCACAATTTTCGTGGGCCTTATTTCAATTTTTTTTTGTAATAACGCCCGCGGGCGTTATTGCATTTTTTTGTGTAATAACGGTGTAATAACGCCCGCGGGCGTTATTACCGCGGGCGTTATTGCAGCCACCCTTAATTTTTTTTTATGGAGCAAATTTTCAAAATGCTTATTTAAGTCTTCTAGGTCCACAAACACATGCTCCTCAACAACTAAAAAGTTTTTCCCTAGTTGCCGTTTGCAACAGGGCTATAGTGATCTACCGATGATAGGTTAATTTGGCTTTGAGAAAACCAAATTGGATAACTGCAGTATAGCTCGAGCATAAAAGTTATTCTGAAGTTAACTTTTTCTAAGTTTAACTGGACATTGAGAAATAGGGCCTTAGTTATATGTACAAGGAATATTCAAACAATGAATAAATTTAAATCATATTTGATGAGCAAATTTCAAATGACAGATTTAATGGAAATTAGATATTTCATTGGGATAAAGATTGACAGATCAGATAATCGAATGGAATTAAGTTAATCAGCATACATAAAAAATGTTTTATTAGAGTTCAATATGGATCAATGTAATCCTGGCAATTCTCCACTTGCAACTAACCTGAACTTCGAGTCATTAAGTTCAGATGAAAGAAATAATACTCCATGTCAGAGTTTAATTTGATGTCTTATGTATGTACACTGGTAGGCACAAGTATTTTGACAACTTTAAAGTCAAATCTACTCATAATTAAAACTTACTTTATAAAAAGCCCAGGGAAAAAAGTTTCAAAATTGACTTTTTCAAGAATTGAAAACTTTCAATGGGTACTTAATGGATTAAGAAAAGTATTGTATCATTCAAACGGAAATTAAATGACCTTTCCATTGATACCAAACTTTTTATAAAGTAAGTTTTAATTATGAGTAGATTTGACTTTAAAGTTGTCAAAATACTTGTGCCTACTAGTGTATAATGTCTGTGTTGCTTGACGCAACATTTTACGAGCTGTGAGACGTTTTGGAATTTTAGTTCAGCTCATCAGTGATAATGGGTCTGGTGTATGTCTGGCTGGAGTATTCATTCAGTATGTGAGTGTTTTTCTTTTCTTTTTTTTTTTTGAGCTGCTTGCTTCTGAACTACAGCTCAAGAATATAAACGCGAGTCATATTAGAACTGGGACATTCGAACAAAAGCATTCATCAACGACATTAGGATGACACCAAACAATATTCTAACAATCTGATTGCTGAGGACACCTGAAGTTGTCCTTATTGGTGACGAGGATCAAAAAATGCCACGTCAATATACAATGAGGATGATGACATATCTACAGTGTTAAACCCAAACATGCATGCACGGCGTCGTCCACCACCAGCGCGCACGGTGAATGAGTGGTTGAAAAAACTGGACGCTCAACCGACAAATGTGGAGGAGGAGAGAATTATCCCGCTACAAAAGCCAGTTTTGGATAGGGTACATATTCTGATTTAGCTAGAACAGCGTGACCGGGAGGAGCAAAACCGCATTGGGAGGAGGGAGCGAATGGCCTCGTTTGATGACTAAGAGGCGATGGAGCAGCAGCAGCCACTAGATGATGATGATGATAGTCTAGCTGAGTTAAATATTATTTTAGCTGAACTAGATGATTTACCATTAGGACATCAAATGTATTCAGATGATGATTATTGAAATTGAATAATAAATATGTAGAACTGAATATCATTTGTGTTTTTACTTTCATTTTATTTGAATTTTTATTTTCAGCACCATTTTGCTTAAAAAATTTGTTGCTTACAGATTTTTTTCTAAAGAAGTATCAGCTTATTTTTAAGACTAACTTCTCGGCCCGGTTTCCACGGTTGTTGTACGCATTTAAAAAATTATGACATTTGATGCAATCGTTCTAAATAAGCGCGTACAGTACATACATATATTACGGCGATCGCCCGGACTTGAGAGGTTTTTTAACTTTGTTCTTCAACCCGCAAAGCTGAGACGTTCGCAAATTTTGATCAGGGGGTCTTGCACAGGATTGCGACGCGTATTCTCACTGACTTGCAAGACGATTTACAGTTTCTGATGAAGATTCGCCATCGCGACGTATTTTTATTGCCCTGGCTTGTAAACTTTTTCTAGAAAGTTGAGATCTTGATCTTTTTGGCATCTTAATCTTCAAATGTTAAAAAAAAAAGTATTAAAATTTAGTAGTTGACATACCGACAGCACGCGACCTACCGTCTCCAATTGCATTTTTAAGGCCAAATATCTCATGTCCGGATAGGCAAACTATTCTAAGTTTAGTTGAATTTGAGTTTCTCAATGTTCGGTTAGCACTTCCTTATCCGATGCCTGGAGGTCTGTTTAGCACTTTATCGATGGATCTAGAATTCTCAAATAAGACCTTTGGAATTCTGCTTGTTTAGTATAGATATATTTTACATAAAAGAACATGATAAATTTATTTAGAACTATTTAACTTAGGAGTTTTTTTTTCTTTTATTAACATTTATGGTATTCAGTAGCTATGCTATGTGCGTAAAATACTATGTTGCTATTTGAAAGCTTTACAACAAACACACTGAAGCATTTTTAACAAAGCAAACATTCCGCTGGGTATGTTTGCTAATATCATCTTATACGTATGTGTTATTGAGCTTCGGGCTCTTCTGCACGAAGCTAAAACAAATCATAAAAATTTACTTAGTATTGGAGTATTCAAGCTTGAATACTTCACTAACAAGGTATATGATGCATTGATAAAATCAATAGAGGAGCTAATCAGTAAAGTAACTGATAGTTCCAAGGCTCCATTGACAGAAAAGCCAAAAGTTGTAGCAGCAGCACAACATGACGAGCAAGAAGCTTACATAGAAATTCTGGAAAAATTTCTACAGGAAGTACAGGATGGCTTAGGAAAAGTAGGAGTATTCCTTCTTTTTTAGGAAACAGAAGCTAAGAAGGCTCTGGAATAAGATAGAAATTTCAAGAGACAGTATCCTCTCCAAAAAAGTAGAGGAATTGTCTTTTGAAGTAGAAGATACTCTTGCAGTGTTAGAAGATAAGCAGCTTCCCCAGAAAATTGAGCCTACCGCTAACACAAGCTTACCCGCACTTTCGAAAATTGAAGTACCCACATTCAATGGCGATCCAAAAACCTGGGACTTGTATTCGGGCTTATTTTGTGAAATAATTGATTCAAGGCAGGATTTGACTCCAACCCTGAAATTTAATTATTTAAAGGCTTCCTTACGAGGAGCTGCCAGAAATATGTTTGCACACCTGCTAACAGGTGCGCAGAACTATATAGCCACTTGGGAGTTATTAGCCAAGAGGTACGAAAACAACCGGAAGATATTCACCGAACAAATGAATCGGTTATTGGATCTTTCAGTGTTTATTTCAAATTCAGCTAATCAGGTAAAGAAATTTATTGATTCTATAAATGAATCAATACACCTGATTAAGACAAAGGGAAGAATAATGGAAGAATCAGGTCCGATATTCGCCCATATAATAATCAGGATATTCGATAAACAGACACTTAAGGCGTATGAGATTCATACAAAGAAATCAAAAGAGATTCAAGAGCTTGAAGATGTTCTCATTTTCCTGGACTAATTTTTATCCTATCAGCTGCCATTGGTTGAAGAAGACAAAGCATTGTCAAAAAACCAAACAGCGTTTTTTCTAAGGGGCAACTTTGTCTGATATGTAAAAAAAATTGACATGATATTTCTTAATGCTTCACTTTTGAAGCGATGAAGCTTAAAGATTGGATAGAGTCAGCTAAAAAAGTAGCTTTATGCCTTAACTGTTTGAATCACTCAGATAAATCAGATCAAAAACGAGCTGCAAAATTTTGTAACAAAAAACACAATAATTTACTTCACATAAACAACAGAACAAATGTAAATACATGTGTATCTGCAAGTCAAGCACTATTAGCTACAGCTATAGTTTATATAAAAGCAAAAAATTTGAGATTTGAACAGTTAGGAGCTTTGATAGATAGTGGATCCCAGACCACTATAATCTCAGAAGAAGCTGCTCAGATTCTAAAATTACATAGAATCAAAGTCAACACCAAAATTAGTGGGGTTTCCTCCACTGGTGCAATGGTAGCCAAGAACAAATTAAAAATAAGTTTAATGAAAAATAGAGTTACCAAGGAACTCTTTAAAACAAAAGCAATAGTTCTGCCAAAGTTAATGAGAGCCCTTCCAAGCGAGTCTTTAAAAATAGACACGTCGCGATGGAAAAAACTTAAGCTAGCCGATCCCAATTTTGATAAACCGAGTCAAGTTGACTTAATAGTTGGTGCCGATTTATAATCAAGTATAATAAGGCGAGGAATAGTGAGACAAGATGGTCTGCTTGGTCAAGACACTGACCTGGGGTGGATCATCTCAGGGTGTTCAAAATCAAAAGGCGGAAATGCTATAGTAGCAACCACAACCACGAACCCATGAAATGGGTAAATGGGGTATAATGGTTTTGTGCAAAAGTATGTAACAGGCAGAAGGAAGCATCTCCGACCCTATAAAGTATATATATTCTTGATCAGCATCAACAGCCGAGTCGATATAGCCATGTCCGTCTGTCCGTCTGGCCGTTTGTCTGTCTGTATGTATGAACGCGTCGATCTCAGAGACTATAAGAGCTAAAGACTTCAGATTTTGAACATAAGCTCATCTAAGTCCTGGGCAGTACAAGTTTGTTTCCGATTATCGATAACTCTTTCCGTTTCCGATATACACATGTGATCGATAACAATAAAATCCCGAACTTTGAAAATGTGAAATGTTTTTTTAAAATACAAAAAGATACAAAATCATGATCATCTGCGAAAATTTCATCAAAATCGGTTAAGAAACACAGAAGTTATACCAGTTTGAATTTTCCTGTTCACCAAGGTCCATAGCAGCAGCTGCAATCAGTATAGTACATGTAGGCATGCATGTGTGAAGAGTACAGCATGATATGCGTGCGCAGCATGCAGATATTTGCTGCGCAAAGATATCAAAGGACTTAATGCAGGTACATGCATGCAAAGGTTTTTGTACAACCGCGTTTATCGGGGGCATGGGTTTTTTTTTGACAAAAAAATTTAGTTTTCGGTTTTGAATAAAACCATGGGCTGCCTAAAATGAGCCTTTAGTACCTGTGTTATCCGAAATGGGTTTGAATGAAAACATGCGCCTTAGAATTTTTGGTTACCCTTTAGTACCTGTGGTATACCTAAAAAAACACTTCCACCAGCAATTGTACTTCCCAACTTACCTGTTAGCCTGCTTCAATTTGCCTACTTAAGGGAATTTTTGCACCGAAATCCTTTTAAGGGAAAATTTGTCAATAAAAAGGTCAGCATTTGTGATCTTGGTAAAAATAAGGTTAAAAGTTAGCCTTCTTGAATGTCATTACTGCAGGCGTTGATTTAGTTAACTGCGAACTATTACATCGAACGGTTGTGTTAAAAAATTAACTCTGCCATTTTCTGTAATTGTGACAAAAAAATTTCTGTGGTTTTTTACGTAATTGTTTAAAAGTAGTGCGTGTTAAATTCGTCGTCACCAAGGATTTGGAAAAACGCAAGCCATTTTTGAATTTTTTTTCAAGTTTCTAATAGTCTTTTCAAGACTTTTTTTATCAGATACATATTACTATTTGTATCATTACTATTTTTTACAGTTTTAAATACATTTTTTATTGATTTCAGCTTTATATACCGTTATTATTTGTTTCAGCTTTATTTACCATTGTTATTATTGTTTTTCCACATTCCCTTGCTTTTAAAGAGCCATGCCTAGGTTGAACAGAATTTCAGCAGCCACTAAGGCTCAGAGAAGTCGGGTTAGGAATCAGCTTAATAGGTCGAATCCTGACTACGCTGAGCAGGAGAGACTTAGTAATACATTGTCCCAAAGAGACCGCCGAGAAAATGAGGTTTTTCGGCGGTCTGAGCGAATTCAGAATAGGGAACGTCAACAATTAAATAGGTCTAATAATTAGACATATAGAGCAGACAGCAGACACTTCGCGTCGATCAAGGCGTAGACAAGACCCTGTTTATAGGGCAAACGAGCAATGACAGAACACAATAGAACACGCTACTTGACGAACAAATGTAGAGCTGAGAATTTTAGAACGGGCAAGAGATAGGAGTTTGAGGTCACAGGCTAGGAATAATTCAGTTCGAAGAATACTTGAACAGGCTAGAAATACCGCTGCAAGGCGAAGTGCTCGTGTTCTGGAACGACAGAACGCCCTTGACTTAAATATAAGTTTGTCTCAGCGGGTTAGTCAATATAGGAGCAATCCCGATAGTAGGTTAGCCGAAAATAGCCGTAACGCTACTCAGAACAGAGAGCGACGTGCGAATACCATTGCAGAGGATAGGGTACGTCAAGCGACTAGCACTAATTTATATGCTTTAATAGTCGCTTTCAATAGAATTGTTAAGCAGGGCCCTGATCACGTTTGCATTTGTTGCAAAGGTTTTTGGTTTCCACATCAAGTGGAAAAAATTTCTCGGGAAGTTGTAGAAAGAAAATGTAGTGAGGCAGACAGCCGAGACATTTTAAGTCTTTCTACTATTTTTCCTTCTTCTAATAAAAGGTTTATTTTTTGCAAGACATGTAGCAGGAGCATAAAGTTAGGCAAAAAACCAAAGGCTTCGATAACAAATGGCTTAGACTTTCCCGATCTTCCAGATTGCTTAAAAGGCTTAACGCCTCTCGAGGAACGGCTAATTTCCCCCCGCCTTCCTTTTATGATTATTAAGTCTTTAGGGTATGGCCGTCAAAATGCCATTAAGGGAACAGTGGTCAATGTGCCAATTCCCGTTGCCTATGTTGTAACGTCACTTCCAAGGGCGTTCAATGAAGCAGAGGTTGTTCAGATACACCTTAAGCGTAGGATGGAATATAGACATGATTTCATGGCCGAATCCATTAGCCCCTCAAAAGTAGCTGATGCAATCAGATTTTTAGTCAATACTAAACTCTATAGAAAACACCAGATTGTTATAAACGAATCATGGTTGTCTTCTTTTTCATCTGACACCGTTCCCTTTGTTGCATCAGCTGAAGATAGGGAATTAGTTACAGAACTAATAGAAAGATCTGCTCAATCTTCCACAAACGAGCAAAATACTGAAGAGGAAATAATAAATCCCGGGGGTCAAGAAACTTTGCTTGAAAATGTCCCCACTGAAAACGTAGCAGTGCAAAGAATCGTTATGGCACCTGGAGAAGGCCAGCGTCCTTTTGATATGATTGCAAATTGCGGATTCCAGGAGCTGGCCTTCCCAACAATTTTCGCTGGCATTAAGAGAAAATGCACAGAAAGTTTTACAACCATAGTTAGGTCCGAACTTAGGAATTTTGATAAGAGAGGTTGTAGAACTGATAAATTATTTCTTAACTTTAAAAAGTTGGAAATGATTAACATAAGGAATAACACATCGATTTGCTTACGTAAGCACAGCGCCACTCAAGGCATTTCCGCAGCAAACGCCCTTAAAGCTGGGTTTCCTGCACAGCGAAAAAAAATTTCCATACAAAATCGTCGCAGCGGGAATGGTTTTTTTTTTGGCTGAGTGTGTTCTAGGTTTCCAGTAACGTAGCAAAAAATACTAAACTGCTTATCGATAGTATCTATTAAATACATATGTACACACTGGCGCTCGGCTCAGGAAATAGCAAATCATATATCTTTTGGAGCCGAGAGCAGGAAAACGTAGTGCAAAATGGAAAAGGAAACAAAATGCAAAAAACGTGTGGAAAAATTTAGCCACGACGAAAAGGTTTTATTAATTAAATGTGTCGAGTCGCATCCATGCATCTGGAGTTTGGCAGACCGCAAACATTTTGATTTTACATCGGTGAGACAGGCATGGGAAAGTATTGGCACTGAGATGGATAAAGATCGTAAGTTAACATATTAATATGTTATTAAATATATTAATAATAAAAAATATCTTTGTTAGCGAATGAGTGCAAGAGCGCTTGGACGTCGCTGCGTGACAGCTTGCGATACCAGCGAAGTAAGCTCGCCAAAAGCGGAAGTGCTGGTGGCAGCCGATCGCAATCGCCAAAGATTGGTAATTGTATGGACTGGCAATATGCGGACCACATGGCTTTTATCCCAGTCTTGTCACATGAGAGACGGTTAGTGTATATACATAGATTACATATCTTTTCATACATTTCATTAACATATTTTACAGTACAAAAACCAGTAGCGTATCGTTTGTGGACAGCCCGGCGTGGAGCCCAGACATTATCTCCACTCCAGAAGTGGCAGAAGCAGTCGTTGATGAAGTCGACACAAGCATGTCGTCTACTTATTCATATGTGAGTATGTATGTAACTTGTACAAATACTTAAAAAAAATTACAACAACGAATTCTGCAAAAAAACGTAGATTGGACAGCGACAAGCCAAAGAATTCAGACAGTATTGCTAACATGTTTCATGAGGTTTTAAATGTAACAAAAAATACAAAGAATATCTTGGCCTACTGGAACGAGCTGTTGAACAAGCTTCCCAACAATGTTGCCACCGCAACCGAGGTCGAAATAACTAACATAATATACAACAAAGTAAAAGAGCATTCACAGAATAATTGAATTGAATAAACAGAATTTATTGAGCATACATCATTATTTTATTCTCTTACACCCGCTGACTCATTCTGCCAAGGTACTGCACCAGCTGCTGAGTTGACATACTCTTTACTAGTGTTTCGCATATACTTCGGGTAATCCTGAACACGACCTCGAAAAGCTTCGGCATCCATGCTTCTTTCCAATGGTCCTGACTGCCACTCAATGTTCGAGTATTCTGTCGCTCCCGTTCTCATCATAAAATTGTGCAGATAGCAGCATGCGGTTACAATGTTTTGTGCTCTTTCAGGTAAGCACTGCAATGTTCCCTGCACGGCCTGCCATCTTTTTGACAGAATGCCGAATACATTCTCTATGCAACGACGAGCGCGGCTCAGCCGGTAATTAAAAATTCTTTCAGCCGAAGAAAGATTTCGCGAGCCGTAGGGCTTCATTATCCGCTTGTGTAGCGGGAATGCATCGTCTCCTACAATATAATAGGGCATGCGTACTCCATTAATTTGGCTGTCATTGGGAAAAGATATCTAGCCCGACAACACTGCTCGTCCCAGGGTACAATTTGAAAAAGCATTCATATCCCCCTCGCTGCCGTAAGCTCCGACGTCTATGTACGTGAACTTGTAGTTGGCGTCACACACCGCCAGAAGCACAATATAATGAAAACCCTGTAATGTAAGGGAACACATTTAAAATTATGTATGTATATATATAATTTGTTTGCAATGACACTTACTTTATAATTATAAAATGCGCTGCCGCTGTTGGGTGGCGCCCTTATTGCGCAATGTTTGCCGTCAATGGCACCGATGCAATTTGGAAAATTCCACCGATCCATGAAGTCTTCTGCCCACTTCAGCATGTTTGCTGAGTTCCATTTTGGGAACTCGTTGCGCAGCGCTAAGGTGATGGCATTGCAAACAAGGCCAATCGTGCGTCCCAAGTGTGGCTTGCTGATCCGGTATATAGACCCAATGTGGCATTGCAAGTCTCCAGTTGCGAAAAATCTTATAAATACAACAATTAAATATTACTGATATGTTACGTTAAGCACTTGCAATGAGCTTACTCCAGAACAACGGCAAATTTGGCTTTTAAGGGTATCGCGTCTGGGCGTGTGTTTCGATTCGCTACCAAATGTGGCTCCACCAAAGAAAACAGATAATTAAATTGAACTTCTGTCATGTGGAAATTTTGGATGAGTACCATGGGATTCTGCACCATATTAGTGAACTAAAATGCATAAAATTTTGTAATATGTTCTATAAAATATGTGTATGTTGATGTCGTTCTCAAATCTTCCTTTTTGATGCCTTCGCTGCAAATATGTGCTGTCGGCGTTGACGGTTCCGTTTCTCTTCTTCCTCGCTCGTCCTTGCAACAACATATGCTGCCAACAACGGAATAAGCATGCTACTTCTACTATTCATATTTTCTCTTTTAATTGTAAGCTTTGTTTACTTTTAGATATTTTATGCCTCAGTGTGACCAAGTATCTCATAAGATATGTTATGCAAAATGGCATATTTTTACCACACATTGGGGGACTATGGTCACACTGCCCACGCTTCCGAAATATACTGCAAATTCCGGCCAGGATTTTTTCACTGTGCAGGAAACCCACCTTAACCAGGAACATATAGATAATTTAATTCGCCACGATGATGGCTATCGCGTTTTGAAAGGTATTCGTACGTCGCCTGCTCACTGGGAAGCAGAAAAGAAGAAAGTTATGGCTATGATTAGGCAGTTTGGTCTTCCGACATTGTTTATTACATTTTCCGCAGCTGAAACTAGGTGGACAGAGCTCTTGGTTTTGCTTTCCAAAATCGTTGATAAAATTGAAATTTCCGAAGAATTAGCTTCAAATTTAAACTTCAACGAGAAAGCCCGTCTCATAAGAGCCGACCCAGTAACTTGTGCTAGGTATTTTGATTTCCGGTTTAGGCAACTTTTAAAATTAATGAAGAAGGAGGGGGGTATATTCGGTATTCATAGAGTCATCAATTTTTTTGGCGAGTAGAGTTTCAGCAAAGAGGGTCACCACATATTCATGGCATGTTTTGGCTGAAAGATGCCCCCAAGTTTGACATCAATGATGAGTCAAGCATTCCCCCTGCTAAGTCCTTTATTGATCAGTTTATCACAACTGATACAAGTAATCCCGATGTAGCTCCCTTTCTGGAGTATCAAACTCATAATCACGGGCATTCATGTAGGCGCGAAGTTAGGAGAAATCAAATTTGTAGATTCGGTATTCCATACCCTCCCATGCCCCACACTGAAATTCTTTTTCCGTTAGTCGATGATGCTGAAAACTTAGAAACGCATCGCAAGAATTTTGAAAAAATTCAGACCCTGTTAGAGTTTCCGTTTGATCGTGAAAGTTTAGAGCGCCTTAGCGATTTTAATAACTTTTTATCCCACGATCAACTTTACCTTAGTTATGATTGCTATATAAAAGCACTTAGGTCGAGTATAAAGAAGCCCAAAATATTTTTGAAGCGAACGTTTGCGGCAATTAGGCTAAACGCTTACAATACTCACCTTCTTCCACTGCAGCGAGCAATTATTGACATTCAGTTCATATTAGATCCCTATGCCTGCTGCAGTTACGTCGTTAATTATATTAACAAGTCTCAGAGAGGGATTTCCAAATAAATGGGTGATGCAGTAAGCGAAATTAGTAGGGGCAATGTAACAATCAAACAAAAGTTACAAGACATAGGGCACAAATTTATTTCGGGCACGGAAATATCCGCCCAAGAACCCGTTTACTTCTGCCTAGGTATGCATTTGTCCGAAAGCAGTAATGCTGAAGTGTACATTAATACTTCATTACCAGAGCAACGGGTTAGAATTCTTAAGTCTAGGGCCCAGTTGCAAAATTTACCCGTTGACTCAACAGATATATAGTTGAACAAGGACTTATAGACCATTATGTTCAACGTCCAGTCGCTTTAGAAAACTTATGCCTGGCTGATTTTGCTGCTTTTTACAGTTATAGCAAACGGCAAAGTGGTGCTCGCCAAAATGTTGATGAAGAAGATGATATTGAATCACCCCGCACTTCTGAAGCTTTAGTTCACGCACTTCGCGATCGTAGTGGTTTCGTAGGAAAGAGACTTAGTCCGTGCATTGTCCGTTACAGAATATTTAATGATAATACTGATAGGAGCAACTATTTTCGGGAGTTGGTTATGCTGTATGTTCCGTGGAGGGATGAACATTCAGACCTAGTCAATCGGGGTTGCGTACTTTTTTGTACTGAAAATCGGGAATTTGTCGAGACAAACCGTAGAAAATATAATAGTATGGACGACGACGAACTGCAAGACGCACTCAGTACTTCTTCACGGGATGAGGACGAAGACATTGATACTAACCAGGACGATTTAGATAATAATTTTAGAGTTCTGGGATTGCCAGAAATAAATCCTCAATTAAATGTTTTGAATGTTGACGAAAATAATGACGAAGAAAATCAAAACGAAAATAATGACCGATTGATTAAGCTACCAGCTTTAATATCTCCTGAGAGCTTAGCAAATACTGTCAGGGCGCTAAATTTAAAGCAAAAGCAATTCCTAACACACGTTTTGCACAATGCCAACAACAAATCTGTTTACTACGAATTTGTTGGAGGTGGTGCTGGCGTCGGAAAAAGTGGACTTTTTACAATAGCAAACCAGGAGCAGATCCAACTTCTGTTAAAGTACTTTTATGTGCACCCACAGGAAAAGCAGCTTTCGGAATCAGTGGCTCAACACTGCATTCCATGTTTTCTCTACCAGTAAACCAATCAGGTTCAGATTTAAGGGCCTTAAGCCATGACTTAGTTAATACTTTGCTTTCATGGTTACTTGACCTAAAGCTTATAATTATAGATGAAATATCTATGGTAGGTTCAAAAATGTTTGCCCAATTTTACTGCCGCCTTAAACAAATTTTCAAAAATTCTCTTCCGTTT
Source organism: Scaptomyza hsui (assembly GCA_018152825.1). Classification (NCBI taxonomy): domain Eukaryota; kingdom Metazoa; phylum Arthropoda; class Insecta; order Diptera; family Drosophilidae; genus Scaptomyza; species Scaptomyza hsui. The sequence goes on from JAECXO010000254.1 coordinate 680,514, forward strand.
GGTGGTATTTCTGTCATAGTATTTGGTGATCTAAAACAGCTATCAAGAGTAGGTGATCGTTGGATCTTTGAATCCAACTCAAATGATCCCTACAGTGCATTATTTGGTTCAACTCTGTGGGACCTTTTTAAGTATGGTCAGCCATCGGACGTGCGCGATGTTGCAATTCATCTTTTCAGTACAAATGCGGCAACAGATTCATTTAATATTACAAAACTAAGTTCTATACCGACTGACCAATTTTTTCTACCGCTACTGACTACATAAAAGCTACTCATTTAAATTCCGCGAGTAGGGACAGAATAAGAGAAGCAGTCCGTAGCTTCAGACCTTCCGAGACACAGGGGTTGTGCATGTCACTTCTTTTAAAAACCACTGCCAAATATAGATACTGGGGATGGGCTCGTTAATGGGGCAAACAGGCATTTTAATGCAAATAGACTTCGATAATTCCACTCCGAGTTCTCCAAGTACTTTATGGATGAAATTTTTAGAAGAAAGTATAGGAGTACTTGCTCGATCAAAGTGTGCGCACCGCACAGAACCTTCTTGGACTCCGATCCAAAAAATAGTTAAAAGCTTTCAATATAAAAGAAACGAGCAAGTTAATATTGACCGTAGGCAGTTTCCAGTTGGACCAGCAGAAGGTATAACTATCCACAAAAGTCAGGGAGCTACGTATAGCAAAGTGGTGGTTCACACTTGCTCTCGCATGCAGCGTGCTGCAATATACGTAGCTTGTAGTAGGGCAACAACAGCATCGGGCTTATTTATTATTGGAGACTTTGTATCTCCCAGACCTCCCAAAAATGATTATAAAGTTCAAAATCAATTGCAACTATTGAGGACTGAAAAATTGCTTCAGACACATTTCGATCATTTATTAACAAGTTCCGCATTAGATATTTTTTTTCACAATACAGAAAGCCTGCATTGCCATATTGAAGATGTTCGAGCCGATAAGTTAATGCTGCAGTCTTCCGTTCTATGTTTCGTTGAAGCCTCATCCTATGGAAATGAAAATATTGATATTCCTGGATTTACTATTGTTATCCGGCTGAATTGTGATGTCGTACCTCATGCAGTGCGACCTAAGAGGGGAATCGTTATTTACATTAGGAACGAATTAATTAACAATGTTTCAAACTGTTTCAGCGGTAGAAAAATATCTAGATCAGCCGTGTTCGAATATGGTGTTTTCCAATATAAATCTATAGGGTTTGTTGTTGTTTATAAAAGTCCGTCGTATCCGTTGTTAACATTTAAAACAGAATTTGAGGATTTATTTCAGCAGCATTCGTTTTTAAATAATAATTGTTTAGTATTGGGTGATTTTAATTTGTGCTTAAGTAAATTTGATAGATGTGGAACTATCTATAATGAACTTATCCGTAAGGGATTAAGGTGCTTGTTAGATTTGAAAACTTCCACTACCAATTGTGATTCTCACATTGATTGGGCGTTTTCAAATATTTCAAGTGATGAAATCAGTGCTATGACCTTTGAGACTGTTTATAGTTATCATAGTGGGATTTCTCTTCGGGTTCAAGATGGTCTAAATTAACTTTGTATATACATTTTTCTTTAAGAAGTACATGTACGCATGTAAATTATTTAATTTTAAAGGCCTATTCCCAGCAGCTCCGAAACGGAATTTTAATGTGCAACTCTTTATAAAAAAAACAGTAGTCAGAAATTTTCCAGCCTGCGCTCCGTTTTTTAAATTCCCAGCAAGCATCAGAAAAGTTAATCGATAGTTGCGATAGTGGAACATTGTGGATTCCATAATCAGCTGTTCTTAAAAATGCAATTGCAGGCTTACAATTATTCCGGGCAGCATTTAAAATGGACGCACAAAAAATATGAAGAGAAAACGTTTTCTAAGCTTCATTCGCGAAGATAAAATCGCTTTAAATAATGCGGTTAAAAAAAATTAAGCCATTTGGAACATTAAATCCAAAAAATATTCGGACCAAATAGCCATAAGAAGCGCCTGGGAATGTGTTGGCACCGAAATAAATAAAGATGGTGAGTTGATTGCTTACTTTTATAATAAGCATTTATTTTAAAAACATATCATATTTTAGCTGCCGAATGCAAGACTGCGTGGAACGCACTTAAAGACAGCCTGCGTTACCACCGTGGTAAAAAGTTAAAAAGTGGAAGCGCTGGTGGAACCCAGCAGAAGCAGCAGAGTGTTGGGGACTCCGTCGACTGGGAATTCGCCCAATATATGGATTTTTTGCCAAGTTTGGCTGCGGAAAGGTGGACTATCTCAAGCGATTTCGCTGAAAGTGAGAGCGGGGCAAGTTGCTCTACACCTTTGGCGTCGCCGGCTGCAGACTCTTTGGAGTTCTTATTCGACGAAAGTAGCGCAACAGTTGACAACGAGCCCAGCACATCCAGTGCGTATAGTTACAAAAAAAAAAGCCCAAGACAAAGGAGTTAGAGCACAGTGATCAGCAACTGGCGGGCATTATTGATAAGTACTTAAATGCCCCAAAAATAGAAAATCGCCCTATATTTCCATTTAGGATTACTCTATTAAGTCGACTTCCGCCTAACTTAGCCACTGATGTGGAAGTCGAAATCACCAATTTAATATATTCCAAAATAAAAGATTATGAAAAAGATAAACAATAAAGATGAAGTTATAATGCAATTCAATGTTTTATTTAATTCAAAACACCAGCAAAATTATTTTGCCAAGGAACGGACCTTCGCTTGAGGTAACATATTCCTTTACGTTATTTCTAACAAATTTTGGATAATCCTCCAGGCGTCCCCTAATGCTATCCGAACCAAGATCAGGAGTGCTTTCAACTTGATACGCCTCTTGATCCTGAGACCTATAATCAATTGGATTTAGGCGCATGAGCAAGTTGTGCAGATAACAGCAGGCTGAAGCTATTTTTTGTGCTCTTTCAGGGTGACACCTCAAAGTCCTTTGCACAGCCATCCATTTGGCGCTCAAAATGCCAAATGCATTTTCATATAATTAAAAATACGTTCTGGCACGCTGAGTGAGCGCGACCCGTATGGCTTCATAATCCTCTTGTGTAGAGGAAACGCATCGTCTGCAACAGTAGAATATGGTGTGTCAACTCCATTGAGAACGCTGTCTGGCGGAAAATGTAGATTATCTGCCAAAATTGCTTTCCCAAGCGAGCAATGTGAGAAGGCGCTCATATCGCCTTCGCTTCCGTAAGCACCAACATCAATGTAGGTAAAGCGACAAGATGAGTCGCAAGCAGCCATTAGAATAATGGAAAAAAAAACCCTAGATGAAAAAACAATTGATTCCATTATATAAATTCGTAAATTCTCATGTTGTGTAACTTACTTTATAGTTGTAGAAGGCGCTGCCACTGTTTGTTGGTTTTACTATGGCTATGTGCTTGCCATCAATTGCGCCAACTGTGTTTGGAAAGTTCCACTTGGTCATAAAATCGTTGGCCCACATTAACATATTTGCCTGTGTCCAAATTGGAATCTCGTCTTTTAAAACAATGCAAATAGCATTACATACGAGGTCAATCGTTCGACCAGCATGTTGCGGACTAATGCGGTATGTAGCTAATATGGCATTGCAGATCTCCAGTCGCAAAATATCTAAAATACGTTGTACCATATATGGAAAATGGATGAGTTCCAGGAAAGGGACAGTGGATGGACGATGACCCAAATTTTAAGGTTGGAAATTAACCTCAATAAATATACTCCCATTAAACTTTCCAACTACATTGAGACACCAAAAGTCTTGAGAAAAAAAAAGCAATCATCAAGGCTTTAATTTCTGCCCTTAAAACACCGCTCGATACTCATTTAGAGAGATGTTCGAGCTATAGTGTAAATATTATAAGCTCACAACTCAATGTAAGTCATTCACTTACGTTAGATTTTGAGGAGTTAGAGTTTCCGCTTGCACTAAAACAAATTAAAGTGTTTGAAAGGCGGAAATCACAAATAAGTATAAATGTCTTTGGGTTCGATGAGGAGAATGGTAAAGTGATTGGACCACTTTACTTAGCGGAGATAGAACGAGAACATCATGTTAGCTTAATGCTTTTGGAGAGTGGTGGACGGGCACATTTTGTGTGGATAAAAAGTTTATCAAGGTAAGAGTTGAAGAAAACATTACTTTTTTTTTAAATTTTTTAACTAATACACTTTCTTATGTTTTTATTATGAATTTTAGACTGGTTCGCGCACAGGTGACAGAGCACCAACATCAACTATTCTTCTGCAACACCTGCCTAAATTTTTCACACACAGAAAAGTTATCAGAAGAACACAGGAGGAATTGTGGGAAGATGGTGTCTTCGCTTCCATCGCTGGAGAAGGCAAGCATTAAGTTTAAGAATTATAATCGTAGTTAAGATGTACCATTTGTAGTATACACAGATTTTGAGTGTATGCTATCCCCCATCGAGTCCAAAGTTAGTAAGAATGTTAAAGCAACAGCTTTACATGTTCCTATAGCATTCTCATACTATATAAAGTGCTCCTTCGACCCATCCCTTGATAAGCTTGTACTAGAGACAGGTAAAGATGCAGGTGTTAAATTTGTTACATCTCTTATTACAGATGTAAATGAAATTTATACATCTTACCTAAGTAATATTAAACCCATGACATTGAGTGCCGATGAGGAAACCAGATTTAAAAATGCAGATAATTGTCATATCTGCAAAAAAATGCTGGGGACCGATCGAGTACGAGACCATTGTCATTTAACTGGTGTTTACACACAATGTGTGTAATATTAATTTTCAGATAGCACCTTTTGTCCCAGTTTTTTTTCACAATTTTTCAAAATATGATTCACATCTCTTTGTAAGAGAGCTTAATAAAGTTGAGGGTGAAATTAAAGTACTGCCTCTTAATAAGGAGCTGTACATTTCACTTTCGAAATTTACTCATATTGCGTCCCATGATAAAAATTTAGAAATTAGATTTTTAGATACGTTTCGCTTTATGGCAACCAGCTTAGATGCTTTGAGTAGCAATCTAAGTACTGAATGCTTTGAAAGTGTAAAGCGTTTCTATCCCTCCTCCGAGGAATTTAATTTATTGCGTAGGAAGGGAGTTTTCCCATATGAGTATCTAGATTCAGAGAGCCGACTGTCTGATACATCTCTACCTCCAAGAGAAAAATTCTGTAATAGTTTAACTAATAAAGAATGTTCGCTTGAGGACTATTCACATGCCCAACATGTGTGGACAGTTTTCGGTTGTCAGTCATTAAAAGAATATATGGAGCTTTATCTAAAAACCGATGTTCTTTTATTAACTGACGTTTTTCAAAATTTTCGAGCAATATGTAAGAAAATTTACTCTCTAGATCCTGCTCACTATTACACCACTCCCGGTCTCTCTTGGGACGCAATGCTAAAGACCACTGGGATTGAACTTGAGCTATTTACAGATATCGACATGTATAGATTTATACAAAACGGAATTAGGGGTGGGCTGGTTCAGTGCTCTAAACGGTATTCGAAAGCCAACCACATGTATATGGATGCGTATGATTCAACCAAACCATCTGAATATTTAATGTATCTGGATGCCAACAATTTATATGGTTGGGCAATGTCGCAAAATCTCCCTTATGCTGCTTTTCAGTGGATGAGTGAGAATGAGGTTGCAACATTTGACATTGGTGATATAAAAGAAAATTCAGAATATGGTTACATTCTTGAAGTCGATCTTTTATATCCAGATTCATTACATAACTATCATAATGATCTGCCTTTTTGTCCGCTTAACCAAAAACCAACGCCCGAAGCGAAGGTTTGCAAACTTGTTGCAGACCTAAGGCCTAAAAACAAATATGCAATTCATTATATAAACCTTCAGCAATGTCTAAAAAATGGGTTGATACTTTCAAAGATCCATCGAATTTTTAAATTTAAACAGGCTCCCTGGCTTAAAAAATATATCGACCTTAACACCCACCATAGAACATTAGCGAAAAACAACTTTGAAAAAGACTTTTTCAAATTGTTGAATAACGCTGTCTATGGCAAGACGATGGAGAACATTGAAAAACGTAAAGATGTGAAAATTGTTACTTCATGGGAGTCGACAAGCCGCAATCGGTTGAATGCGCGCTCACTCATTGCGAAGGCGAGCTTCATAGTACTGCTCAATTTTCCGAAGATATGTACGCCATTCAAATGAAGCGATTACATTTTCTTTACGATAAACCCATGTATTTAGGGTTTGCGGTTTTAGAACTTTCAAAATGGAAGATGTATGATGATGACTTTCATTATCAATATATGAAACCGAAGTTCCAAGAAAAAGTCTCATTGAATTATATGGATACAGACTCATTCATATATTCAATAGAAACTAGAGATTTTTATAAGGATATTGCTGAAGACGTTCAAATGAAATTTGATACGTCTGAATATCCTGAGGAACTAGCCCTGAAATATGGAATCAAAAGATGTAATAAGAAGGTCTTGGGTATGATGAATGATGAAAACTCAGGTAAACAAATGTCAGAGTTTGTGGGTCTTAGGGCAAAAATGTATTCACTTTCTCTTGATGGGGGAGAATGCATTAAAAAATCGAAAGGAGTTAAAAAGTCTGCGTTAGATAAACTTACTATAAATAGTTATAAAAATTGTTTATTTAATAATGAAATATTTAGTGATGAGATGATGTTGTTTAGATCACATCTTCATAATTTATATACTAATAAAATAAGAAAAACAACTTTAAGTTGTTCAGATGATAAGCGAAAATTAAAGCCTGATGGGCTCCATACATATGCTTGGGGTCACTTTAAAATTGACCCATAGATTTAAAAACCAAAAAAACCAACAAACAATTAAAATCTATATTCTTTTAAAAACCTGTAAAAATAAAAATTTGGGCTGAAAATAAAATGTACGACCACATTAAAATCATATTCTTAAAAAAAAACCTGTAAAAAATAAAAATCAGAATGTAATATATGGCTGAAAATAAAATGTTAATGTAAATAAAAAACACAAGGGTATTAGGTTCTTTATTTATATATTTATTTATTATTTAATTTAAAGCGTAAAATAAAAAAAAACCAAACAATTAAAAATCTATATTCTTAAAAAAAAAAAAAAAAAATAGCCTGTAAAAAAAAAAATCAGAATGTAATATATGGCTGAAAATAAATAAATTTAAATAAAAGTAAAAACACACAAAGACATTTAGTTCTATATATATTTATTTTTTATTCATTTTAAATTAAAATTTATTATACATCTAAAGGTTCTAATGGTAAACCATCCAGTTCACCTAATATTTTTTCTAGCTCAGCTACTTCATCGTCACCAAATGCTGGAGCAACCTCATCCTCATCAAGAGTCATAGAGGACATACACTCCATCCTCCAATTAAAATACTCCTCCTCCCGATCGCTCTGCGTCATACCCATTAGAATATCGAGCCCGATCCTCAACGGGCTCTTGCAGAGGGATCGCTTCCAGCTCATCCTCCACATTCGTTGGCCGAGCGTTCACCTTCAGCAACCACTCATAGACAGTGCGGGGTGGTGGTGGACGACGCCGTATATGTCCATCTATGTCGGGGTTAATTACCGTCGAAATATCGTCTTCCTCGTTGTATATTGGGCGAGTCATTTTTTGATCCTCGTCACCAATAAGGACAACTTCCGGTGTCCTCACCAACCAATTTAGTAATGTATTATTATTGATGCCAGTCATCCTTCTTTCGTTGCTGAATGTTCTTCTTTGAATGCTCTAGTTCTCATATGGCTCGCTTTTATATCCTTGAGCTCCAGACACTCTACGCACTTGTACATAGTCACGCGCACACACAACCACACACACACACACACACATACTCCAGCCAGCAAATAACAAGCCCAATATCAGTGATATGCTGAAGTACATACCCAAAACGATTCTCAGCTCGTAAAATGTAGCGTCACACAAGACAAACATTACATGTATTTTTTTTTTTTTTTTTGAGCGTGTACTTTTACATCGCTTCATTTTTATCTATCCAAGAGTTGTGAGCATTCGAAAATCCCAACCATTTTACTAATACATGACTATTTCGCCGTTTAATTTTTTTTTAAATAAGTAAGTATGCGGATATTTTGTTTTTCTCAGCTCCTCCTTATAGAAACATCCTTTCACTTCGACATCCTCATAGTCCTTCAATATATATGTAGTAGGATTGGTATTTTGTATTTTTTTTATTTGAAAAATTTCAGTTGTCCAGTTAGGTGTGTACCCTTTCTCAAATAGATGTTTATGTTTACTTATACGCACATAATCATTCACATTTAGCTTACTTCCACCAAAGATTTTAAGGTGACTATAGACAGTATTCAACAACATCGTTTCATTCGATGAATTAACTTCTACTGGTGCCATTTTTATCGTTCTATGATATTGGTGGTTATATTCCTGAATTAACTGCTTGTACATATCGATCCAATTATATGTACCATTGAAACTAAACTCTCTCCACATCATTTCCTTTAAGGTTCTATTAAAACGCTCAACAATTGACGCTTTAAGAGCGCTATAGCTCGAGTAATGATTAATATTATGTTTTTTGCACAAGTTTTTAAATTCAGTATTAAAAAACTCTTTTCCGTCATCGGTTTGTAAATTCTTAGGAATTCTTTTGTGTTTAAAAATACTGGCGAGCGCTTTTGTAACTTCTTTTGCAGATTTTGTTTTTAATGCCAATCCCCATGCATATTTTGAAAATGTATCAATTATTGTTAATAGAAATCGACAGCCTTTATTAGATGCCGAGTGCTTCCCCATCTCCACTAAGTCTGCTTGCCAATGATCATCAATACCTTTCATTACAACTCTTCTACGTTTAAAATTTTTGCGTGCAGGAGCATGTAATTCACCCACTATTTCCCTTTTATTCATGATTACTTGAGTTATTAAGGTGATATGTATGAAGTAGGTTAGGTATTTTGTATATATTTTTTATTATTTTTATTTCTTGTATATGATTAGCGGTTTTTATACTTTGATAACGAAGGTCACATAGTATATTGCTTTTGTCGCTTTGCAATCATGGTTCCGTCTGACCGTCTGTTTTTCTGTACAAAAGTCTGTCCGTTTGTATTAGAGGCAAGTTCTTTTCTGACCATCCCGATAAATCATAGAGACTTCGAAACTTTGCAACTTATGTTTAATCTATCAGTCGCTACAGATAAAGTTTGTCAAGCTTATGGCTGCCACGCCTACTTAGGAGGCTGGAAAATCGATAAGGTTACCCACTTATATATCATTATACTCTTCAAAATCGTTGGTTTATTCTGATGTATATTTTCAATATTTTTAGTTTTTACTCAAGTTTTTCTTTCAAATTTTAGCGAGCTTTTCTTTAGTATCATTAATATAACTTTCCAATAAAACAATATTTTGGATTGCCATCGCTTAATAATGATGAATTAGCCCCCATCCCCCTTCAATATGAAATTGGACTTGATTTATTAGATTATCAACATATTCTTTTGGGCCAGAGCCATTTCCAACTTTTGGTTGCTCACGATACATAATGACGTTTCCATCATCAAAATTTGAATTGCCACCCCCGTGATTACGCAAACCAAAAATCTTTACCCTTTCGGTTTAAGAAATTCAAAACACCTGTATCTTTTTCATTTTTTGAGTAATGTCCAAACTTTTATGTGAAGATAGATGGTTTAGCGTTCCCGAATTAATTTGTTTTTAGATATTTTGGATGCCTGATCCTCCTCAGTATACAAAGTTACATACGGATTCTATATTTTTATCGTTTATTTTTAAGATAGAGCTCATTGCAAACTTGGTAGGTACATTAGCATAAGTGACCCAGCGGTTAAAAACATTTGATTCAATACGTCTATTGGATGCCACGCCTTCCTAATGCCGCCCCACCTTTTAAATTACGTTTAGTTTTTATCTATCCACAGGTTTTGATGGCTAGTTTACCAAATTTGGTAACATGATAGCTGTTGCGATCGTTTGATACTTCGGCTAAAAGTTAATTCTTGCCCCTGCATTTCCCCTGATTAACCGTTCTTTTACTGGTATCAAAGTATTAAAAATTCAGGTATGCGTCCGACTGCAACGTGGTTTTTTTAGTTTATAAAGTATGTATTTGGCTGTTGCTCACGTCACTTTGAATTTTGATTGCAGAACTGCACAGCTTTTTCCTAACTAAAGCTTTCCACATTTTTATTTGAGGTGAGTTCTGTGAAAATCGTGTACCCTAATACAGTATTATCCATATAACACTTCCAAGATATGGAACTCATCTTTTTTTATGTATTTAGGCGCTATCATTGAAGTTTGATCACAGCCTTCAAAATGACAGTCACACAGCTTATAGTCAAAAAAATCGAAAATAAGGGTACCCACTTATATATCATTAAACTCTTCAAATTCGTTGGTTTATTTGATGCATATTTTAAATTTTTAATTTTTTTTAAGTTTTACTTTAAAATTTTTGAGCTTTTCTTTATGTAATATTAATATTTCTTTCCAATAAAACAATATTTGGATTTCTATGGCTTAATAATGATGAATTAGTGTTTGATTCAATATGATTTTGGACTTGATTTATTAGATCATCAACATATTCTTTTATAACCAAGTCATTTGCATCTTTCCACAGGTTGCGCACACATTACATAAATCGTTTGCTCTGAACATTGAAATTTCCACCCTGGTCAATAAGCAAACCAAAAAATCTTTTGCCATAATTCGGTTTAATGGTATTCAAAATTATCTTTTTCATTTGAGTAATGTCCAAACTTGTCAAGGGGCATAATGGTTTAGCGTTGAATTAATTTGTTTTTAGCAATATTATGTGCCTAATCCGACTCAGTATGCAAAGTTACATACTTCTTAGTATCGTTTATTTTTAAAATGAGCTCATTGCCTACTTCATTTACATTACCCATAAGCTTAGTTATTTCATTCATTTTACTTTCCAAATCTTTAAGCTTAGTATTTTGAACGTTGACTAAGTGGGAAATAGTTGTCAACTGACTTTTTTTAGTTCCTTTACTTTTATATCGACATATTCTTTTATTACTAAATCATCGTTATTTATAGGACTAATTGAATTTGTAATGCGTTTGTTCTGGGCATTTAAATTTCCATGCTGATCAATGCGAATCCCTGTTAAAGTTTTAATTTGACTTTTTAACTTCTCTGAATGTTCCTTAGCATTTGAGTAATGTCCAAACTTGTCAAGAGACATATTAATAATAAATATATTTATTTAGTGTACAGCATATTTATTAATAAATAATGTGCGCCTCTCGCAACTCCTCAATTATCGATACAATCTCATTACTATGACTAGTGTTACCAGCTGACTGTGAGGCAACTAAAAGCTTAAGTCTATCAACAATCTCATTAGGATTATCCCAGTATACATAATTTGGCTTATTTTTGTTGAGAAGCATGAGAGTTCCACCTTTATGAGTAGATTTTTTTATATTTAAAGGTGTAGACATTGCAATTGGCTCAATAGTTTTAGGGAACAGGTTTCTTATTATTTCAGTATATTTTTTTGAGCGATTGCCTTTCAGTGGCTCATTAGGGTGATGATTTTTTCTATGTGCATTTGTTTTTATTAAGATTTCTCGATACGATTCGAGATCTATTTCGTTGTAGTAATGAGGATGTTTTAAATAGATCAAAGAATATAGCCCAGGAGTAAGATCCCACTTTTCACCCGATTCCAGCTCAATTTTCTTGTTGGAAACTCTTATTTTAGATCTTCCTAATTTAATTTCTCCTTCTTGTTTAGTTGGACCAAATGCTTTATCAAGCCGTCTTTCTCGCTCTAATTCATTTATACTGAGATTAAAGTTCTCACTACCTAATACATTTGACTGATAACAGTCTTCATTGCTTACTGCAACTGGCTTAAGATCGCTTTGTTCACTTGGTGTAAACGAATCATGAAATATTTCTTTTCTATCTATTTCCCCATCTATCGCATCATAAAAGTCAGTATTTTGATTTTCATTCCCTTTAATCGTTGTTATACTTTTATCTGCTTCTTCTTTTTTGTATCGCGTGGATGGTTTGATATCTAGATTGTCTTTAATAATTTTGTTAAGTGGCTCTGTTAAAGGCTTAAATGTTTCCTCCAACTGATATTCATTCGCAGCTCTACCCAATTTAATACTTTGAAATTTTCTTTTCAGCGCATTCCTTGTTTTTGTCAGTTCCTTCAATATATTCTCATTCATTTCGAATACCGTCTTGTAATCCGGGGACCGTTGTTGGTAACCGGGAGCCGTTGTTGTTAACCGCGGAGCTGTTTGCTGAAAACCGGGAGCCGTTTTAGTTTTAACGTTGTTGTAATCAGGGGGCGGTTGTTGTAATCAGGGGGGCCGTTGTTGTTATCCGGGAGCCGTTGATGGTAACCGGGAGCCGTTGTAGTTAACCGCTGAGCTGTTTGCTGAGAACTGGGGGCCGTTGTTGTTATCCGGGAGCCGTTTATGTTAACCGCGAAGCTGTTTTCCTTTTTCACGTTAATGTTTAACGCTAGAGCTGGTATATGTGAACTATTCAGATATTCATAACAAACTAAACCCACACACAACATATTAAAAGCATTTATTAAGTTTTTTGATTTTTTTTTATTAAAAGTTATAAAATGATAGTGATACAATTTTGATATAGCAGAAGAAAATTACTTTAAGCCATGTTTTTTTTATGAAGACCCGATGACGCGTTATGCAATAGGAATTGTAGGCATAAGTGTCCGCAGTTGAACGTCCCAAATTTTTGTTCTTGCTTATAAGTGAATTGTATGTTCTCTCCCAAATATCTTATAAGTTCTAGAGGTGGTGGTAAATTTCCAAAACTATCAAAATATCTACACTCCTGATCCGCCTTAAAGTAAGCTACCCAATGCGTCCCCGTTCCGGCTAACGAGTCCAAGTTGACAATACCGCATTCTCTTTTTCGTACTTGATTCGGTAAGGAGTCCCTCATATAAACCCCTCTGAAATGGGGGATATGCTTGCGTGCAAATTTTAAAATATCTATGTTTGTAAGCGGTTTATTGGGCAGCTCATTTAAAAAAATTGATTTTTTTTATCTGTGGTTATTCCAAATCCTTTTTGATATGGTTTCAAATACAGGCCATTACCTAAAGCTATGGCTTCCATTTTTCTATTATGACGTTTATTCTCTTCCAGCTCTTTTTTAGCATTTTTTGCGTTGTTTATGCTTTTAGCAATAGCTGCCCCACCTGATGCAAGTCCCCCTAATGCACTGAGCGCTGTTAAGATTGGTACAAGTGGTAGAAAGCCACCAATTTTAGGAACGCTAATTACTCTAGGAATTATTACTTTTTTCGTTTTCTTATTTCCGATGCTGTTGTTTATTGCCTTTCGCGCTACTGTGATGGCAGATTGTATGTCGAATGGTTTTTCTTTCTTCAACACTTTGCTTGCGACTTTTACGAGATTCATAAAATCTTTCCTTTTTTTACATTGTTTTTGTTTCTTTGGTCTTTGTTTGATACCCATTCCAAATTTTTTCTTTGCTTTCATTGCGTTGGTAACGAAATATGCAGCGGACTTTTCTCCAAGAGAACTATCAGAGGCCTTAACTCGCTCCCACGCTCTTTCAGCTAGTATTTTGTCAGCTATATGACGATTTTGCAAATCTTTATGATTAGAATAGGCTATATCGTGTTCCCTACAAGCGGAATCCAAGGGATTGATTCCTTTATCCCCACGTTCTAAACGAGTTTTAAGCTTTGTTCCGGGGCCACAAAACTGATATCCTGGTATGTGAAGTTCAACTGGAAGAGAGTTGATTATTTTATTCACAATACCTCCACCCAGATAGAGCGGTAACTTGCTACTATTAGGTTTATAAAAGCACATCACCATTTTATTTGATGTTTATTCATCAAGAACGTTTAAGTGAGTAACGAGTTGATTAAAAGAATAGGACTAATATGCGTTTAATAAAACAAAAAACTGATATAGAGGTGAAAAATATCGATTCTAAGAGCGGTGATATCAAACAACTCAGACATAGTTGCTTGTTACCAAGTTCAATACGAGCTCTTATTGTCGGACCTTCTAACTGTGGAAAAACTAATGTTATGATTAGTTTGATTGAAAGCCCCAACGGTCTAAAGTTTGAGAACATTTATTTGTATTCAAAGTCCTTATATCAGCCGAAATATGAATACTTAAAGGCACTGATAGACCCAATAAAAGGAATGGGATACTTTACGTTTTCTGACAATGAAAATGTAATAGCACCAAGCGATGCCAAAAAAAACTCTATAATGATTTTTGATGACGTAGCATGTGAAAAACAGGATAATATTCGTGCATACTTCTGTATGGGAAGACATAGTAGCGTAGACGCGTTCTATTTGTGTCAAACTTATACACGTATCCCGAAGCATCTTGTGCGTGATAATGCAAATTTAATTATTATGTTTCGACAAGATGATTTAAATATGAAACACGTGTATCAGGACCACGTGGGTGTAGACATGACGCTTGATTCATTTAAAAAAATTTGTCAATTTTGTTGGAGAGAAAAATACGGATTTTTATTAATAAGTAAAGACGATCCCTTAGATAATGGGCGATATAGAAGAGGATTCGCCGAGTTCATTCAAATTTAAAATAAAATGATTGAAACTTTTACTTTAAATTCACTTATCATAAATCTTTCGGAATGACAACAACACTGACATTAACGGGTAACGACGCTATTTTAGTAGCAAACTATCACCCCCCTATCGAGTTGAGTGGAAGGTATGAGTGCGCACTAATTGATTTTCATATGTACAACTCGATCCCAAATGTTGACCATGACAATAATTTATTTCATGTTGGAGAGCATGTTATTGAGATCCCCGTGGGATCGTATGAGCTTAATGATATAAATGAAATTATTAGCGAGAAAATGAAGAAAAAAGAACCAAATAAATCCAAACATCCCCTGATCGAGAGCAATAACAATACCCTTCAAGTAGGGATATCTACTAAAGAAGACTCAATATACTTCAACAAAGAACGTTCTATTGGACAATTATTCGGATTTAATAGAAAAGAACTTAAGCCTAATGCATTACACATATCAGATCAGCCTGTTGACATTTTGAAAGTCAATACCATACGTTTAGAATGTAATATTGTTAGCGGATCATATGTTAATGAGCAGTCGAGTCATGTTCTGCATGAGTTTGCACTTAACGTTCCGCCAGGGTATAAATTGAGTGAGAAACCAAATAATCTCATTTATTTGTCTGTAAACACGAGAGAGATACACTCGCTGATAATACGAATTGTTGACCAGAACGGCAATTTGGTAAATTTAAGAAAAGAGAGCGTGACACTACGCTTACACTTGAGGCGACGAGAATGATTATTTATAATAATAAAAATGCAGGCTATCTGCCACCAGTTAACACTTTGAATTCTACTACGGAAGGAAGCAGATCGCTGAAAAAAGCTCTTACGCTCGAGAACATATTATTTTTGAAATCATTGGGACTTAAACTACGAAAATAATGAGTAGTGTATTAAATGTTCGAGATAAGGCATATTCAGATGAGAGCATTACTAAAAAAGAATATCACAGCTATTCTCCTTACCTACAAGCCTTTAAAAGCAATGATGAAGTCAGAATTACAATTCAGAATCAGGACTTATATGTTTTACCTTGTGAGAGTTTTATTAATGTTGAAGGCTCGATTTGTTTGGCAGATGGTTCGATTGCTACAGATGGGCAACTTAAAAACAATTGTATGAGTTATCTATTTGATGAGGTTCGCTATGAACTTAATGGAATTGAAATTGATCGTACTCGCTTTGTTGGTATTTCAACAACCTTAAAAAGCTATATTTCCTTAAATAATACGGAGAGCCGAATGTTAGAAAATTCTGGCTGGTTTAATGGAGAGGACCGACAGCTCGCAAACGGCTATTTTAATTTTTCTATTCCTCTCAAATACTTACTTGGATTTGCTGAAGACTATAACAAGGTCTTACTAAATTGTAAACATGAATTAATATTACTCATGACTAAAAATATGGGGGATGTATATCACAGTAAACTTGGGAGTACTGAGTATATATTAAATATTTCTAACATTACATGGAAAATACCACATGTAACTTTAAGTGATGAAAAGAAGTTGCAAATGTTTAGTCTAACTAAGAGTGGGGGCTCACTCCCACTTACGTTCCGCAGTTGGGATTGTTACCTGAATCCAGCATTAGCAGAAGGTACACAACATGTTTGGAATGTTAAGCTTGCAGCTAACAGAGAACGCCCTCGGTTTGCTATAATTGCTTTTATAGCGGGTAATAAATTGATACAAAATCATTTGAGAAACATAAAAGTATACCTGAACTCAGAGAACTTTCCGTATGATGATATGAATATAAATTTTAAGCGAGAACGTTTTGCCAGTTTGTATGATATGTATACAGGGTTTCAGACAAGCTATTATATGAAGGAACCCGAACCATTGCTTACACCACAAGAGTTTAGAGATAAGGCACCGATGGTTGTTGTGGATTTGTCTCATCAGAACGAAACAGTAAAAACTGGGCCAATCGATGTAAGAGTTTCGATCGACCTTGAAAGTAGTAGTGAGAGAAATACTAAGGTATATTGTCTGCTTATGCATGATCGACTTGTACAGTATTCGCCCTTGACTGGATTAGTTCAACGTATAGTTTAAAATAGATTTTAGTTAATTAAAAATATAATGTACCCCTTTTATTAAACCCATTAAAGATCAAGTTGAAATTTATTAGAACATAGTTTTTATTTTATTTTAATTTTCAAGTACTTCAAAGTTACAGCTTTCTAAGATTACAAACAGTTTAAATAAATTGTTGAGCGCACATTGATTTGATATTTTCTTATGTATTCTACAATTTGTAAAAAAGTTTGGGGATTGGGCCAAACTCTGTTCAAGATTTAAATCTATTATGTGTGTGTATAAATATTTAGCTAAAAACTCTTTCTTAGTTCTACCCCTCACTACAACAGTTGTAAAGGTATTCAATGGTTTTAGAATTTCACCAAGACTTAGATAGGAAATGTCCCCTTCAGACCAATCTAGATCATCGACATACCGTTTGGTTATCTTTAAAGTTTTTCTAGTCACTTCATTCAGCTCCCTTTTGTGATAGGGTGGTTTGAAGTGAAAAAAATTGGGTATGATAGATCCAGCTTGCATAAATGCCAACTCTTTGACGAATAACTGCCTTTCGTTTCCAAACACATATCGAAAGTCAACTAGAACACATGAGCTTCTATTAATTATGACCATTTTGCTTCTGTTGTGTATAATGTACTGAGAAACTACAGACAATTCAATACCATAAATAGCATACTTGTTACAATTTATGTTTAGTTTGACCCAAAAGCCTCAACAAGATGGACACACTTCACTTAAAAAAATCAAAGAATTCAAGGAAAAAACAGGATCATGAAGTTATTTTTGGATTTGAATATTTTGCGAATCTAGAGCTTAAACTAAAGTGTGGTTTTTCTACGAGTAGAGGGTTCACGCCTATGGTTTGGATGCAGCAACATAAACATAACTTTATTGGACTGGGAAAGGAGGAATGGCTGCAATTATTAGCATATAAAGAGTACATTCAAATGAAACTTGAACACTTTGACTTCCTAATGCCAGATACAATAATTGAACATCCAATGCTTGGAAGTGTTAGGTGTCATTTTAAAATTAGAAAAACTGATAAGCAACGAATATTAATACTAAATCAGTATGGTAATAGAATTGAATTTGATGGGGAATCATGGAGGTCGTTTATAAGATTAGGAATTTTTCTTACAACATTTTTGTGTTGGAACACGTTATTAAAAACTCAAATAAGAAACATATATTATAATTATATTATTCCAAAGTGTTCGGAAATGGGTAAAAATAGTATACAGCTGTCGGATTTAAAAGCAATTTATGACTATGAAGCAGAAATTGATCTTACTCGGCTATGCTTTGAAATTTCGAAAAAGATGGGTAAAGAAATTAAAAGGGATGTAGACCAATTTAGAAAGCAATTTCACAAGAATGAAAAAATAGAAACGTGAGAAAAACAGAGATAAAAATTTAGTCAGACATGTTCGAACATGCAAGTCTTTGCATTGAGTTTTAAAAATATGAGAAAAGACATAAAAAGAGATGTAAAAATAAAAATTTTATTCAGTCTTGATTGAAAGTTTTATAAGTAAAGTACAAAATGGGTCTGTTCTCTAACTTTGGATTGCCAACAATTGTGAGGAAAATCAACGATTTTTTGAAGGAATTTGATGAAATGTTATTTCCCGAGCATCGCAAATTGCTTGAAGAATACCGAGAGTATTTCTCAAAGTATACAAGCTGTCGTCTAGTAAAATCGAAATTTGGTGAACATCTTACAACATGCTCCTGGTCATCCGATCTAGCTACAGAGGGAGTTGACACATGTGGCTGCTATTTCTATGGAATGCGTCTAGCGAAACTGGAGAAGATTATTTCACAATACAAAAATTTAAGCAAAAGATTAAATAATAGCAATTGTTATAACTTTAATGAATAAATTTTATTATTAACACACAAAAAAACTCTCCTTTTATTCATTTTGAAATCAGGGATAAATTATTTTCTAGCGAGCTAATCATTAATTAAATAACTTGCGTACGTACAAGAAAGGGATAGCACCACAGCTTTAAATCAACAAGCCTCTAAGATTAAAGGGAGGGTACCTAATATTAAGAATGATAAGCCTCCAGGTTTGATGCCTATTGCTTGAAGGAGGATCAGCAAGAATCACTTTCCCCCAAATTGATAAGCTCGAATATGAGCATGTTCAGTACACATTAAACACATTTTTATCAACAAGCCCAGTTTAATGGTAAATCATGCGCATCTCTACATAACAATAACACACACACACACACACACACACACACACACACACACACACTTGCACATGCACCTGAACATGCATACGCACACACACACACACACACACACACACACTCCACACATACACCCCAGCCAGACATACACAAGCCCAGCTTGATGTTAAATCATGCGCACCTGTACACACACTTGTACACGCACTTTAGTACGCATTTAACACTATCTTATCTATAAGCCGCAATACTCGACGAACGTGAAAATCTTTAGCCCGTCTTTAGCATTTTCTTATCCCTAAACCAAAAATCCATCCTTATCTAGGATAGCACCAGTAACACTCTACAAATGTATATTAAAAAACGCTAAAAAATTATAAAGTATTTACAAAACAAAACAAACAAATAATCATTAGATATAAGTGGTCATATAAGATCATAGTGAGGCCAGGAGTGATCTATATCGTCTGAGAAAAACAAACAAACAAATAATCATTCAATATAAGTGGTCACCAGGAGTGACCGATATCGTCTGAGAAAAACAAACAAACAAACAAAAAGGGGTCATCTAAGGTCATAGTGATACCATGGTCATCCAAGGTCATAGTGAGACCAGGAGTGACCTATATCGTCTGAGAAAAACAAACAAACAAAATAAAAGGGGTCATAAATCAAACAAACAAAATAAAAGGGGTCATAAATCAATCAAACAAACAAAATAAAAGGGGTCATTCAAATCAAACAAATAAAATCAAAAGGGGTCATCCAAATCATTGGTAACAAAGAATGCTAACAACAAATAAATAGATGTTCATTCATATAAAGTGCTGTTTTTATAGGGTTGCAAGTGGAAAACTTCACGGAAGTGGAGTATTTGGATGACGTGCTCGTGGATGAGTCGTCACGTTCCGCATGCGTGACCCCCGAGGATGGTCCTTCTACCTCAAAGAGGAGAAGGCACAATGCAGGAGGAGAAAAGATGCAGCGCATGGACTAATCGGTTGATACAATGCTCGGACTTGTGGAAGAGGCAAAAAGAAAACTATAATTTTTAAGAATTCACCGATCGCATTGCCTCCGCAACGGAGCGTGCCTGTGATGCTCAGAGAGAGATGTTAGAAATAATAAAGGCGAATTTAGCCGAGAATAGTAAAAAATAAAAAAATAAAATTAATTTTATTGTGATGGGAAAAAATCGAGTTTTATTCAACTATTTCAGAAAGTGTTTCAGCTATTGCTTTTCTTATATTCTCTGCAGAGCTGATTAGACCGCAGCCCGTATGTCGGTGGTATTCGGGCTGTTCACGCTCATTCAATGGCAAGTCTAAAACTTTGTCGTACTTGCTATTATGTGTATTTACAAAGTTGTGCAAAACACAACAGCACTTAATGAGTGCATTTGCATTTTCAATATTATTGTCAATGCCTATGCCAAGGCGATGAAACCTTCCCTTCAGTTGTCCACACGCATTCTCCACGAGGCGTCTAGCCTTAGATAGGTGGTAATTGAAGCGCTTCTTATCATCAAAGGCTTCTATTGAAAATGGGTACAGCTTCATTATACTTGGGCAGAATCGGAAGGCGGAGTCCCCAATCAAGAACACCGGCACGTCAACACTTCCTATTCTCTTCGCGTTCTTTTGAAATAAATCTGTTGTGGATACCTTCTGCTTTAAGGCAGACCGTTCATATATCTGGGAGTCGTTACATCTGCCAGGAGACCCCACATTTATATACATAAATCTATATCTGCAGTCCACAAGAGCTAGATGAACAACAGAGCACCACCCTTTGTAATTATAATAATTTGTTGCATCCGTCTGTTTAGGTTTAATTTCAATGTGGCATCCATCAATTGCTCCAAAGCACTGCGGAAACCCAAGTTTTTCGAAGCCTTCCACCGAATCCACAATTTTCGATTGAGTCAACAAATTTGGCCCCAGATACTCAAATGCCATGTTTTGCCAAACAAGTTTGCAGAGCTCCTTCTGAATGTTGCACAGGCTAGCAGTCGATATGCCAAACAACCTGGCAACGGTTCTGTACTCGGCGGAAGACCCCAGGCTATACAAAGCTATGGCAACCCGCTTTTCTAGTTGGATGCACGCTCTTAAATTGGAGTCCCTCCTTTCCATTTGAGGCAAGGCATCGACTAAGAGGCTTCTTTCCATCCTAAAGCTCTCCTTGAACAAATGCTCACTTAATTGTGGCACATCCATCTCCCAATAACAACCATTGCGCTCGAGCATCCAGACACTTCGCGTGCTAATACAGTCGAACTGCGACAACATATTTAGCGCAGCCGTTGCTGCTGCCGTTTCTTCATTTTCGCAATCAATAACATTGCTTAAAATCTGAACGCAATTATTTCCAGTATTTATAATGCTATTTTTTGGGGAACGTCAATATCTATCTTCACACAAAATTTGGTGGCTCTAGCCCAAAAAATGTGAAAACTATAGGCGTTTCCAAGTTCATGGAGAAGGGGGGGGATGGGGGCGGAATCAGGGGGCGTGGCATCCAAAATTCTGATGCATTTTTTTGTGGAACGTCAATATCTATCATCAGACAAAATTTGGTGTCTCTAGCCCAAAAAATGTAAAAACTATAGGCGTTTCCAGTTTCAAGGAGCAGGGATGATGGGGGCGGAAGGAGTAAGCGTGGCATCCAAAATTTTAATGCAGTTTTTTCAAGGACATGACTAGCTATCTGCGTGCAAAATTTGGTAACTCTAGCTGTAAGAATGTGAGAAATATTTGGTTTTATCGGTTTTCAGTTATCGAATTTATCGATTTCCCAGCCTCCTAGTAGGCGTGGCACCCCAATCTTGACACTTTATCTGTCGCGCCTATAGACAAACATAATTGCAAAGTTTCAGGTCTCTAGCTTTACGGGTGTCGAAAAAAATTGCGTTCATACCGACGGACACCATGACGGACATTGCACAAAACCAATATACTATGAGAGCTTCGGTATCAAAGTATAAAAAACAGCTGTTTCTAAAGACTTTTTGCCAATGTAAATAACTTTCGCCGCTAACCACTAAGGCTTTTTTTTAGCGGCGCCAGTGTAAATGCACTATAATGTGGCGTTTACATTACGAAAGTGCGTTTTGCGTTAAGAGTGAAGTGAGCAGCAGCTGCTTTGTTTTGATTTCGCTGATAAAAAATTATTAATTTAAAACAATAATATGAATTCAAGTATTCTTTTTGAACTATTATGTGCAATGGAGCAGAATAATGCACGAAGCCACGATATGGATGTTTTTGGGAGAGTGACGTTCCAAATAATTCGGACGCATTTTTTAAGGAGAGCTTCCGCTTAGAAAGGGAAGCATTTGATATCCTGGTTGGTCGTCTCGCGGGTATGAGGAAGAAGAACACTTCGTGGCGTTTGGCAGTGCCATTGGAAAAAAGGAAGTGGGAAGGCTTTTTGGAGTGTCGAAATCATTTGTGTGCCTAAACCTCCTTGATTTCTGCCGTGAAGTTATTAGCAAACTTGCTGATGACTATCTGCCGGCAAATTTCTTAACCCAGGAGAAAATAGAAGATTGTGTTAAAGGGTTTGAAGACCTTGATTTTCCACAATGCTTTGGGGCTATGGGTAAGATATTTATAAATGCTATTATAAACAAAGTTTAAGTTGTATATCGCCCATAGATGGCTGCCACATTGAAGTGTCAGTCGCGACCGAACACTTGATAAGTGCAGACGTGCCTAGTGCAAATCTCAGATTACGCTGAGTTACAACAACAACACAAAAACAAAAAAACACTTCTTATCAGCAGTGCGCTGCTGCTATTGGTCAATTAAATCGCGCGATCTTGCGCAAGCATCCAAACTGCAGTTCTTGTGCGCACGCGCTTAACAAAAATAACAAGTGGCTCTATACAGAGCGCCGTTTGGTGTCTCACCATCTGGTGTGATGGTTGATGAAGAAGGGGCGCGGGGCGACGTAGCTCGCCCCGTATCATGGCAAAAAGTCACAAAACGCAAAGCAAGATCCCCTGTGCTAACGAAAAAAAGAAAAGTTACAAGGGATTATAATAGCTCCTCTACGATGTCAGCAGCAGAAACAGACGACACGATGTCAGATATTCCCCATTATTCTAAAGCTAAAGCTTCTACGAAATCCGTGGATCCAGTCAACTCATCCAACAGCTTTTCTCTACTGGCTGAGGATATTAACTCTGAAAACCCCCAAAATCAAGCTCCAGTCTCATCGCCCTCGTTGAAGCCGCCACCAATATTTATATCAGCTGTTGATAATATTCAAGAGATGCAAAAGTGTTTCACCGAAGTTGTCAGTAGCGATGATTACACCTATAAAGCAGGTCGAGATGGCCAGGTTCGTATTATGGCTAATAGTGAAGAAAAATATAGGCTACTAGTTGATATTTTGACAAAAAGGAATGTTGAGTTTCATTCATATCAGCTCAAACAAAATAGAGCATACCGAGCTGTCATCCGAAATCTTCATCACAGCACCCCTCTTGATTACATTCGCAACGCACTGAGCGAAATCGGCCACACTGTCCGCCACATAACGAACGCCAGAAATCGTATCACCAAGGCCCCGATTGCAATGTTCTTCGTTGACTTAGAGCCAGCCATCAACAATAAATCAATTTTCGAGGTCTCAAGACTGTGCAACGCGATTGTTAAGATTGAACCCCCCAGACAATTTAACGATCTTGTACAATGCCACAGGTGCCAAGAATTCGGTCACACCCAAAATTATTGTAAGAAATCGTACCGATGCGTCAAATGTGGCGAAAACCACAAGTCTTCTGATTGTACCAAACCTCGAGGGGCCGAAGCTACTTGTGTGCACTGCCAAGGCGACCATACTGCCTCCTACAGAGGCTGTAAAGTCTACAAAATTGCCGTACAACAGCGGGAACAGGGAAAACCAAAAAAACAGTATTTAGCAGTCGTAAAACTTTTTCCTGACAGTACATATGTAAATACTCCCACATCAGCCAGAAAAGACAACATAAGCTATGCCAATCTCGCAGGAGGGCATTCTAACAACATCCCAACCTCAAGCAATTCAAAGCCCAGAGAACCAGATAATTTGATACTTGCTCAAATCCAATCGATGATGCAACTCATGCAAACACAATTTTTGCAGATGACAAAAATGATGAGCACGATCATAGCCTCTTTATGCAAATAGGTCTTAAGCTTATTCTTTGGAATGCCAACGGTTTATGTAAGAGTAGGCCCGAGGTAGAAATGTACCTGAAGAGGAACAGTATCGATGTAATGCTAGTCTCGGAAACTCACTTTACCGAGAGATCATATTTTAAAATCAATGGATATAATCTTATTTACGCCAACCATCCCAGCGGCAATGCAAGGGGAGGCGCAGCTATCCTCGTCAAATCTAACATCAAATACGCAGAGCGCTCGCCCATACTGGAGTCCTGGTTCCAGGCAGCCGTGATGACGATCGACACTCCTACTGGAAGCCTGGTACTAGCAGCAGCTTACGTGCCACCAAGACATCCTGTAACTACACAAATGTTCAACCAAATATTTACTCAACTAGGCTTAAGGTTTATAATTGGAGGAGACTTTAATTCAAAAAACACCTGGTGGGGCTCACGGCTATGCAATCCGAAAGGTAATGCACTTCTCTCATGCATTCACTCGATGCATCTCACCACACTGTCGACTGGAAACCCTACATACTGGCCAACAGATGCTAACAAGGTCCCTGACGTTTTGGACCTGGCAGTGACCCGCGGTGTTAACCTAAATTTAACCCACATGGAGAATGAGTTTGACTTGCTATCCGATCACTGCGCTGTACTGCTTCAATTCAATCTACCAATAACAATCGCGAAACGAACGACCAGGCTGCTGAAGAAAAACTCCAACGTCGAAATGTTTAAGGCCAAAATCGATGAGATGCTTAATCCCACCGCTACACTAAACTCGGGTGAGGACATAGAGGAAGCCGTTGAAACACTAACACGTTGCATTCATGATGCAGCAAACATTAGCACTGCTTCACACCACATCAGGTCAACGTTTACACAGAGACAAAAAAGGGACAGATACCTGCACTCGGAAGAAGTCACGGAGCAGCTGAGGCTTAAACGTCACCTACGTAGGGTTTGGCAGCGTAGTCGGAATCCACGTGATAAAGCTGCTCTTAACCGTGCTGCAAAGCATCTGAAGTTTCTTCTCTACGACTTGCGCAATGAAGCTCTGTCTGAATTCCTTAGATCCGCTGAGCCCAATGGACTGGAGCACAACCTCTGGAACAGCACCAAGTACCTCAAGAGGCCAACTAAAAGAATCCCGCCCATAATCAATCCATCTGGCTCGTGGTGCCGTTCCAACGAAGAGAAAGCAGAGACCTTTGCCTTACATCTACAGAGAACATTTACTGCATTCAACCTATGCTCAGCCTCGGACGACATTAGCACCCACACATTCCTCGAGTCACCATGCCAACTAAGTCTGCCAATACCACCGATACATGTTGACGAAGTTACAGCCATTGTATCAAGCTTGAAAATAACCAAAAGTCCTGGTTACGACGCCATCGATGCAAGAACCATAAAAAGTCTCCCTACACGCGCAATTACATTTCTTACGGCCATCTATAACGGTATCATTAGGCTCCAGCACTTCCCCACTCAATGGAAGTGTGCGGAGATCATAATGATACCCAAACCTGGGAAACCTGAACAGGATCCCGCCTCTTACCGTCCCATCAGCTTGCTGGTAATTCTGTCCAAAATATTCGAAAGAATATTACTGGACCGATTATTGCCAGTACTAGAAGACGCCCAATTAATTCCAGAGCACCAATTTGGTTTTAGGAGTCAGCATGGTACCCCGGAGCAGTGCCATAGAGTAGCACAAACAATTCTGAGCTCCTTCGAAGACAGGAAGTACTGTTCGGCAGCGTTCCTCGACATCAAACAGGCCTTCGACCGTGTATGGCACTCGGGCTTACTACATAAGCTTAAGGAAAGATTACCAGCCCCATACTATTTGCTGCTCAAATCGTACCTACACCGGCGACTTTTCTACGTAAGATGCGAATGGGCCGAGTCCGAAGTATATGAAGTAAAAGCAGGTGTCCCTCAGGGAAGCGTGCTAGGTCCTGTTCTTTACACTCTCTTTACCGCAGACATCCCAGCAATTGAAAGTGATAACCTAGTAATCGCCACATACGCAGATGACACAGCATTGCTAGCCACCTCGACGGACCACGCAGAAGCGTCAGCTGTCCTACAATCGCAACTGACAAGACTGGAGCCATGGCTAAAAAGATGGAACATAGTTGTGAACGAAACCAAGTCAGCCCATATGACATTCGCTACCAGGCGAAAAACTTGCCCAGATGTCACTCTGAATGGAACTACCCTGCCTATGGTGAACAAGATTAAATACCTTGGACTAACCCTCGACAGGAGACTAACTTGGTCTGATCATATTAAAACAAAAAGGAAGCAACTTTGTTTAAAACTCCGGCAGATGAAGTGGTTACTCGGGTACAGATCCCAACTGAACTTGGAAAACAAAGTGCTGCTGTACAAGGCAATACTCAAACCCATCTGGACGTACGGGATTCAGCTGTGGGGCACAGCCTCAACATCGAACATCGAAATAATTCAGAGATTTCAAAGCATCACCCTAAGAAGATTAGCCAAAGCACCATACTACGTAAAAAACCAGGTACTCCACAACGATCTTGGCATTCCAAGTGTCTTCGACGAAGTACGAAAATACAGTGAGAAACATATAACCAGACTGGACCGACACTGCAACCCCCTGGCAGTAAATCTGCTCGACAACAGCCAGCACTGCCGTCGATTGAAAAGGCACCACCCACTTGACTTACCCTTTAGACCATCAAAAGAGTGGTAGTCAGATAAAACCCCCCCTCTGTAAATAGCTTCCCTTATACCATTTACTTATTATCGCATAGATAGATTGTAAATATAAATAGAAAAAAAAAAAAAAAACATTGAAGTGCGACCAAAGTCTGAGCATGCCGTGGACTACGGCAACTACAAGGGTTGGTATTCCACCGTGCTATTTGCCTTAGTTGACTATCGGTAAGATTATATTCATTTCGTATTTAATGTCTTGAGTATTACAATACTTGTTTATGTCAACAGTTATAGATTCACCTACATTAGCGTTGGCAGTCCGGGAAGATGCCATGACTCGAGAATCTTCGAAACCTCCAGCCTTAAATCGAAGCTTATGAGCACGGACTTGCTTCAAAATAATGCAAAGGAAGTAAATGGCGTAGTGGTTCCCATATTAATTCTTGGAGATTCGGCATTTAAATTTTCCAGAAACGTTATGAAGACCTACCCATTTTCTGTTGAAGCAACACCACAGCAACGTGCCTTTAACTACCATTTATCTAGAGTCAGGCGTGTGGTGGAAAACGCGTTTGGCCATCTCAAGGCTCGCTTCAGGAGGATTGGGAAAGGATTGGATAATCGGATAGATAAAACTTCCCAAATAATTGCTTGCTGTTGCATTTTACATAATTTTTGTAACATGCACAACAGCTCCGTGTGCCAGAACTGGCAACGGGAAGCTGAAACTGCACATGGGAATGCCCAACCTGAGTTCGAAGTTTTCTTGGGCAATATCAATGCTAGTGCCGAAGCAGTTAGGCAAGCGTTAGCCGTAGAATTTCTACAAAACAATGAAAATTAAATAAACAATTCAATTTAACTTCAAAATTTCATTCATGTTTTTATTATACTTCATCTTATACTTATATACTTAATCTATTATATACTTAATCTATTCCGTATGCCTAAATATCTAACACCTCCTTCTGGAATTTGGCCGAGTCCTCCGCCATTCGCTCCATAACCTCCAGCTTCCGCTCCTCTATTTCTAGCAACTTCGCGGAGTTGTCGACCCGCATTCTTTTTGGCCGCGAACACGACGGCTCTGTGATTGAGTTGTCCGTATCGTTGCTGTAAGGCTCCTCTTCTACTAGCCGCGAGAAGTCTGTAAGAATTGTAAGTATATTAAATATATGCAATAGCATTAACTTTATATATTACCTAGGCTGTCGGCTATTGGATGGAAGCCCACAGTGTCTGACGTATGTAAAACAGTGGACACACCCTCGAAATACTCCCAGGTAGAGGGCGTCCCACCGGATGGTCCCACCTTTGCACATTCAGCTCTGCAAATACATATATTTAAATAAGTATTTAACAACAATTAATTTTAATCAGTGTTTTTTTAACTTGCCTTTTCGTCATTTTCTCCAATTTGTTTTTTATTTCCAAATGTGATGGTCCAAACTCCTTCATCTTCTCCGCCATTTCCTTGTATATGTGGGAGTTCTTTCTGGCTCTCCGAAGTCCATCGATATTCTCCTGCCAAACCTCTATTAACGTTTTTGTGGCGACACTAGTCCACAAAAATCTCTTATCATTTCCTGTAACTAAGTTAAAATGGCTTAAACATACATATAATATTTAAAAAATTAGTTATTCCTTACCATTTTGTTGCGACATCTTGAGAATGATTTGCAATTAATTTTTTGTTTATGATTGCCGGCAAACAGTTATATTAAATAAATTAGTGGTTATATTGCAATAACTTAGTTAAATTTACAACAAACTGTACACTGCTCAACCATGCAATTTTGTTACCTTAAAGTGTGATTTTTTTATGTTTATTTGTCACAAAAAAGTGTCTTTGAAATTGATCTATTCAAGACTCCGAATAATAACCAAAAAAGGTGGCAGCTCCTTTGTTAGGGACGGTTTTGCACGTTTACACAGAACGGCAAAAGTCTTAGAGATTTGTTAAAGATTTATTAATATCGAAAATCATGAATTAAAAAATGTATTAAATTCAAATGTATTTGCAATGTGCAACTAAGCTTAAAATTACCTTTCGGAAAAGTAACAGTTGTTATGCATTAGACATTTAATATTGCTTAAATTAACCAAATCTCGGGCAAAATTTGTTGAGGTTTCAAAATCATATCGAACTTGGCTCTGGCACACCTAAAACCAGCACGAGGTTGGTTTTAGGTATAAATCTGGTTGGTTTTTATGGCTGGCACACTCCTGATAATAAATTAGTTAAACAAGGCCCTGACCAACTTTGCCTTTGCTGCAAGGGCCTTTGATTTCCACATCAAGTGGACAAAATAAGATCTCAATATATTGAAGAAAACAATGAACATAGTGCACAGATTTTGTTTTTGTCGAGGGATTTCCCCTCAGAAGATAGCACTTACAAGTTTTGTGAGTCGTGTAGTCGCACTATAAAATCAGGTAGGCTGTCAAAAAATTCCATTACTAATGGCTTAGACTTTCCGATCCTTCTTCAATGTTTAAAAGACTTGACTTCCTTAGAGGAAAAACTAGTTTCTCCACGTCTTCCATTTATGATTATAAAGTCATTAGGGCATGAGCGTCAAAGTGCAATAAAAGGGGCTGTTGTGAATGTCCCTATTCCTACCACCAATGTTGTTACGTCTCTCCCAAGAGATTCTCACGAAGCTGAGGTTGTTCAGCTCCACCTCGAACGTAGATTAGAATATAACCATGATTTCATGGCTGAAACAATTCGACCTTGTAAAATTTTTGATGCGCTTTTTAGTTTTGACTGAGCTTAATCAGAAGCATAGTATAACTATCAGTGAGCAAATAATTTCCTCTCTTTCATCTGCTCCTAATAATATGCCCTTCTTTGCAAATAACGAGGACAGAAATTTGTGTGATCAAATCGAATTAAATAATGAGAATCAGGAGGCCAAACAAGACATAGAAGAAGAGCAGCTTAACCCAGGTGGGCAAGAAACTTTGTTAGACGAAATTCAGGTAAATATGCAAGGAATTCAAATGGCCCTCGGCGAAGGCCAACGACCCCTTGACATGATTGGAGATGAGGATGCAGAAGAATTGTCTTTTCCGACTATATTTGCAGGCAAAAAAAGAATATGTTCTGGAAGTTTCACTAGTACCATTGTTAGATCTGAGCTCAGAAATTATGATAGGCGAGGTTGTAGAAGCGACAAAATATTTTATAACTATAAAAAGTTGGAAATTATACATATTCGTAGTAATACGTCCATTTGCCTCCGCAAACATACTGCTCCTGGCTGCATTACTGCAGCCCATGCAATAAATGATTCTTTAGTAGATAATTTAATTCTTCATGATGAAGGCTATAGGGTTTTAAAGGGTATTCGCTCGTTGTGGAAAAAAAAGGTAATGGATATGATATGACAATTTGACTTGCCAACCTTTTTTATAACATTGTCGGCTGCTGAGACTCGGCGGGGGGAACTGTTAGTTCTTCTAAAGCGAAATGTCGATAAAGAGCACATTACCGAAGAGAGTGCAGCGGCTTTGCAATTCGCTGAAAAAGCAAGGCTGATTCGCGCGGATCCGGTTACATGTGCTCGTTATTTCGACTTTCGCTATAGACAGATCTTGAAATTAATGAAAAAAGAGGGTGGTATTTTTGGTTGTCATCCAGTTATCAAATATTATTGGCGAGTTGAATTTCAGCAAAGAGGTTCGCCTCACATCCACGGTATGTTTTGGCTTTAAGGTACCCCTAAAATTTACTTAAAAGACGATGCAAGTAGAGACAGGTCTATTCCACAAATGTTGATCTAAGCCAGTACATTGAATACCAAAAGCAAAACCAGGGGCATTCTTTTAGGGGGAAAAAAGGGGGTCATGTGTCGCTTTGGTATTCCATATCCACCAATGCCCCAAACAGAAATGTTTTTCCTTTGTCCGAAAGTGATCTCGCTACTTCACATCGCAAAAATTTTCAAAAAATTCAAAACTTTTTAAATTTTCCATTTGATCGTGAGTCATTGCCAGCATTTGACACATTTGATGAATTCCTATATCACGAACAAATTAACCTTACTTACGAGGAATATGTAATGGCAATTAGGTCTGGTGTGAAAAAACCACAAATTTTTCTGAAGCGATCTTTAAGCGTTATAAAAGTAAACGCTTATAACAAACATATTCCTGCTATGCAAAGGGCTAATATCGACATTCAGTTTATATTAGATCCTTATGCATGCTGCAGTTATGTTATTAATTATATTAATAAATCACAAAGAGGAATTTCAAAAAGAGTGCGCGATGCCATGGATGAAATTAAACAGCGCCACAATTTCTCTATTAAGCAAAAGTTGCAACACATTGGGCATAAATTTATTTCAGGCACTGAGAAGCCGTATATTGTTGTATGGGATAGCGTATGTCCGAGACCAGTAATGGTGAAATTTACATTAACACAGCACTTCCCGAGAAAAGAGTTAGAATGCTTCGGCCCAAGCAACAACTTCAAAATTTGCCTCAAAGCTCAACAGACATTTTTACAGTTGGTCTGTTAGATCATTAAATACAGCGGCCTAATGATCTTGAAAATATTTCATTAGCTGATTTTGCCGCAAACTACAATTTTAGCAAAACTTGCAGGGTATCACGCCAAAATATTGATAGCGACGTTGACGAGCAAAATGAGGTCGTGGGTTCCGAATTTTATCCGCTTATAGATGGTAATGGTTTTATGAAAAGAAGGTCCAAGTCCCGGATAATTAGGTTTAGAAATTTTGGCCTTCACAAGGATAGGCAAAACCACTTTAGGGAGTCGGTAATGTTATTTTCAAATTGGCGACAGGAGCTACGGGAATTGCTAGACAAAACTTGTGAGGAGTATTACTGGGAAAACGAGAACCGTATAAATAACGAACGTGACATCTACGACGTATTTAGAGAAAGGCCCGCTATGCTAGAAGACGCGCTTATTGAAGCTGAAGTAGGTGAGAATTTTTAAGATAATTTAGAAAATCAAGTGATTCTTGATGAAGAGTTTAGAGTTCTGGCTTTTCCAGAGGTAAATTCTCAATTAAATATTTTAAATTTGAATAACAATGACACATTCGAAGAAACAGATAACGTTCGTCTAATTAAGATTCCTCCACTCATTTCCCCAGATAATTAGGCAGATCTCCTAAAATCATTAAATTTAAAGCAAAAAACTTTTTTTTCCATGTTCCACACTTCATACAATGTTTTCTCTTCCCATTAACCAGTCTGGGTCCGCTTTTAAAGAATTGGGTGCAGATTTGCTTAACAATCGTCGATCAACTTTAATTGATCTTAAAGTCTTAATTATTGATGAGATCTCAATGGTAGAATCAAAGATGTTTTCGTTTATAGATTCCCGTCTTAAACAAATTTTCAATAATAGAGAAGCTCCATTTGGAAAATTTTCAGTGATCGTTTTCGGCGATCTTAGACAAATACGTCCAATTGGAGATAGATGGATATTTCAATCCACTTCCGACTCGCATAACCCTTATAGTGCTATATTTGGGTCTTCTCTTTGGGGTTGCTTTAAGTTTTTTGAACTGACAGAGGTTATGCGACAACGAAATGATCAACCTTTCGCAGTAGCCCTCAAAAATATGGCATCTGGTCAAATGTCAACAGAGTACGTAGATTTATTTAAAAATGGGATTTGTCGCACTGACAAAGTTCCAGATGACGTCATTCATCTCTTTGAAACCAACGCCGAAGTTAATAGTTTCATTACAACAAAACTTAACTCAATTTCAACTGGCCAACATATTTGCAATTCGAGAGATTTTGTAAAGGCCGTTCATTTAAATGCCTCTGCCAAAAGTAGAATTCTTGAGTCCGTTAAGGACTTCAAAACTTCCCAAGCCCAGGGATTACCCTATTCTCTTAATTTAAAACCCACAGCAAAGTATATGGTGATGGCCAATATAGGTAATGCTAATGGATAAATCAACGGAGCAACAGGAACTTTAATGGAAGTAGGATTTAGCTCAACCACACCATCAATTCTGTGGATAAAGTTTTTAGAAGAAAGTGTAGGAGTTACTGCTTGAGCTAAGTACTCACATCGTCGAGAACATTCCTGGACTCCAATTCAGAAGACTTTTAAAAGTTTTCAGTATCATTCTAACGAGCAAGTAACTATTGACCGCGAACAATTTCCTTTAGTACCTGCAGGAGCTATTACAATTTATAAAAGTCAGGGTGCTACATATAACAAAGTGGTTGTCCACACTTTCAGCAGAATACGCCGAGAAGCATTATATGTAGCCTGTAGTAGAGCAACCAACGCGTCTGGCTTGTACATAATCGTTGAATTTTGTCCACCAAAACCTGATGCAGGCTCGGCTGTAAATCAGGAGCTTCAAATTTTACGCTCCGAAAAACTTCTTATGACGCATTTCGATAATTTACTTAACTCTTCTGAATACATTTTAATTTTTTTATAATGCGCAAAGTCTACATTGCCATTTCAGTGAAATTTCATCCGATCATTTAATGTTAAGATCTTCAATTCTATGTTTCGTTAAGGCCTCCACATACTCACAAGAAACATATGAACTTATTGACTTTTCAACAGTCGTGCGACTAGTTTGCACACCTTAGCAAGAAATCGACCAAAAAGAGGCATTATTGTTTATATTATCGTCACGTTAGTCTTTGTTCAACTGGTCAAAATTTTTCTGGATCACATGTATTTGAGTACGCTTTGTTTAAATACAAGTCCTTGGGGGTTCTTATTTTATATAAAAGTCCGTCTGATCCATTGCGCAAAATTTAAAAAAGAATTTGAGAATTTATTTAGTCATTTACCTTTTTTAAATAATTATTCAATAGTTTTGGGGGACTTTAATTTATATTTGCGAACTGTTTCAGGTAGTAGCTGTGGGGCCTATAATTGTTTACGTTCAAATAATTATTATTCAGTTCTTAATTTAAATACACCAACCACCAAGTCCGATACCCATATTGACTGGGCATTTTCTAATATTTATATCTGAGGGAAGGGTCGGCGCGCAAACTTATGAAACAATATATAGCCATCATGGCGGGATATGTTTAAACATCAACTTTAACATTGCTGTCATATTGTTTATTATGTACAGTCGTGTCTGGATATAGTATAGTGAACTAATTTTTGCAAGGCCTGTTCACTATTCCTAGGTTGTTCACTATTTCGAGACTCACATTTTTTGCTCAAAATACACATTTGTGTATGGAAATGCTAGATTTAAAATCAATTAAATAATAAATAGGAACTTCCTGGAAGACATGATCGTGCTATCAAATTTTTTTGCATTCAAAAAAAATTATCGATTTGCACTTGACAAATATCTAAGCAAACGCTGACGCTAACTAAAACTATCAACCGTCTTTGTTGAAATCAACAGCAAAAGTACAAAGAGCAGTCACCGTATAACGATTTTCTTATATAAATTTAGGCCATAAAAATTTTGAACAAAACGAGTGAGTTTTACGTTGTTTGGCAACCCTGAAAAAAAAACACAATGAAGTAGGCGGTTGCAGCCAAAGACTGAAAACAAGTGTAAATAATTTGTAAATGACATGGAATGTTTTATTTAGGTATTGGTTGCTGTAATTGAAATAAATAACAATAGCTATGACTTTTATGAGATAATTCATGAACTATGTACTATAAAAAAAACAATGTCAAATTTATATCCTTGTCCCACTGTCACACGCTTTGGACATTTTTTTAGCTCCATTACTTTGTAATTTTCAAAAAAATATAATCACGCGAACAGTGACGTCAGCGGTTTCTGCGAATTTAGTAGTGTAAATGTGAGCAGTCACTTTTGTGTGTTATTTCTTTTTTTCTGCTTGAAGTTAATTTAAAAAATTTTGTTCACTATTTCGAGTTTTTGTTATTTCACTATTTAGCTCTTCGAGCTCTTTTGTTTTTGTAGCAGCTCTTTGGTATAGGCGAGCAGTTTGCGTATACTATAGTACATGAACTGCCATAAGCAATGGGAAATACAAGAACAATTTTGCGTATTCTTTTTTGATCGTCTGTTCGCTGCCTATGCTCAGCAGCAAATTAAGGGGGCTTTCCTATTTTTGTTGTTGCGCTACGAAATTTCAAGGGAATTTGTTGTTGCATTACAGACGAGACTGCACTGAAAAAAGTGTTTGTGACAATCGGTTTACGCACAAAACTACATGAGCGAACGTCAATATTATTAATTTTTCTTGTCATTCAAATGCAAATAAAATGTTTTTCAGTGATACCTGCTTTATTTGTATTAGAGTATTTCCTGCTTTTGTATTGGTGAAGCTCTTCCATAAGCATCGTTTTGACGTCTCTGGTTTAATAGATGAGCTAATGTTGCAATATTTTGTATATTTTTGATTGTATTGGTTTTAATTGTGATTAACTAAATATTATAGTAAGTTGCATGTGGTGTCGTGACGCAACAAAATAAATGAACTGAATAATATAAGTTGCGGTTTCTCCGCTTAAAATTAATGGAGATTGCAGTTTATCTATATATATAAAAGAGTTTGTCCTGATTGTCTACATTGCCACAGCCCAAACGAAAAGAGCTAGAAGGCTGAAAATTTCACAAAATATTCCATGCAGGTAGTAGGTGAGCACTAAGAAAGGATTTTTATTTTGGACAACTCTTTCGAGGACCTCCCATATACCTAGGTCCGAAAACAAAACACATGACTCATTCCACTGCTGGCGCCTGATAGTCGCACAAGCAGAGGGTTTGATCGCGAGCGAGTTTACAAAACAAAACAAATGCGCACTGACGCCATCGCGTCGCACAAGCAAAGTCATAAAAAAAGTTCGTACACTTGCAAAAAAAAAAAACGGATTTCCGCTTCTTAATGAATAAGTGCATACACAATTTAAATTTCATAATTTTATGTACATGTATCACAAGTGCACAAGTTTTTTTTTATTTCAGATTTGTGTGCCTTTGATAATTGATTTACGACCCAAGTAGCGTTTGTTGTTGTTGTAATTATTGTTGTTGGACCTGCACTGCTACTTTTTGTTGGTGTCATTGATTTAAAACTCATAAATTTGAACAAAACTTGGTGCGTCTTGAAAAATTTTGCACACATGAATATGTTATGGGGGTGGTTTTACCTACTTGCTAATTATCAAACTCAGACAAAACGTAACACACAAACACATACATAGAAGCACAAGAAATTTTACTTTTGATCTACCATTTGCCGTTGTTTTGATATAATTTAAGAGCTGACATTTGTAACTTTAGTTGCTGTTGCAAATGCACATATGTAAGTACATTGTTGTAAGTGCAAGTGCAAATATAAATGCATGCATACATTGTTGACTTCTGAATTCAGTGCGTGCGAAGAAGGCAGCGATACTAAGCTTTTTAATTGACATGCAGTGCGCGCATACATAAGAGAGTGAGCCGAAATGGGCAACAACAAAGCCGCATGATCGGAGCGAGATTAAAAAATAATTTGTCATCCAGCGCCGAACATGAAGAACGATGCGCGCGCGTGTTTACGTTTTAAGCCGCCTCCTTGGGTTTGGGACCAACAGCGTGACTCACACGAATGACGCAGACATGCAAAGATTCTTTCAATTCAATGAATGTATTCATTATGCAGGTGTACCTATGCCGACTGTCACCACAACACGAGAATGAGCGAATCTGAAAACAAGTAAGAGAGCTTAAGTCGAGAAATCCCGACTGAAAGAAACCCTGAACACGTGTATTAAAATGACTATTTTGAAGTTTTCTAAATTCGAGATTTTTTCGTTATCGATTGCATGTGTATATCGGAAACCAGAATAGTTATCGATATTTTGAAATAAGCTTGATCTGCCTATGGCTTAGGAGAAGTTATGTTCAAATTTGAAATCTCTAGCTCTTACCTCTTACCTCTCTTACCTCTCGGGAGCAGGAGGGGTGTGTAGACCTTCAGTCGGAGGGTGGATGCGTGGTGTGTAGACCTTTAGTCGTAAGATATTTGTGTTGCAACTATGTTGCTGATGCTAACGTTCGCCGGACACTTGAACTGTGTCAGTGCGGGTGGTATTTGAGTTGTTATGTGCGGAGCGGCGAGTGACGGCACTTGAGCGTCACATGTTAATGCGAGGGTGTTTGAAAGGAGGGCATTTATATAATACCGATGGGTCGGTGACATTAGCGTTTGCCGGACACTTGAACTGTGTCAGTGCGGGTGGTATTTGAGTCAGGCCCGTACCGTGGCCAAAATTTCAAGGGTAGCTGTGCTACCAAAACGGAAGCAAAATGTACAATAGATATGAAAATGCAATTTGCCGTAGATATTTTTCTATTTTTATATGCTGCCGTTACCGGTCAACAATAATTCGGTCGTCATTCGGCTTGCAGCACGGCGATCTGTGAATCGTCTTTTTCCGCATTGTCACAGGTAGAAGTTCCTTCTCGTTTGTCGATGACTAATGAAAAATATGTTCCTATCATCAAATTTCAAGTATTTTCTGTCATATTATCTATTTATTAATTACTGTCCTTTTGGCTCTTTTAAATTTTTTTAAATTGATATAAAACTCAGCTCACAGTTGATTGTTGCTTTAACCCATTCTTCAGTCGAACTGATTTTTTCCAGGGGTAGCGCTGCGGGGAGTATGGCAACGGCAGCTCTGGTCGAAGGTGAAGCGTGGGCGACTCGGGAGCTGACAAATAAAATCCAAACTGAAAGGACGCGCGCGAAATTGTTAGTGGCAAAGAAAAGGTCAAGGAGACAAAGCGAAAAATAGTGAACACGTGCCTGCGAGAACGTGAGATAAAAGGTATGTAATATATATATACTTAGATATATATATACATATATGGTAATACATTTTTTTTTTTGAAGTTAATAAAGAAAAGAAATCGTCGGTAGTACCACGATCTTGAGTGTGAATAATCCCTCGTATTCTTATTTTTTTGTTGGTCGTTTGAACGTACGCGTACCCTGACTTGTCGAAGTACAAGTGTACGCAGTGTGCTCGTCGGTTCCTCAGTTTCTTTGTGTGTTTCAGGATATTGTCATTGATCGACGGGGTGTTTCCACTTATTGTGAGATTAGTTAGAGATCCCGACCACGTGGCTAGCGGTGCGAAGTGGCCCCAACCCTTCGCAGTCCCTAATCCCTTGTCGTGGCCTTAGTGGTAGACACGCGTTTCCAACCTTTTTAAGCCACGCGCCTTACAATCTCTCATATAAATAATATAAATTTTCTTGTGAGTTAGACCTGGCCGGACTGAGTCTTATACCCCGGCCAAATTACTACTTTACATCTTCTGAATTTAAGACTGGTTAGACTGTCACACAGGTGACAGAGCACCAACATCAACTATTCTTCTGCAACACCTGCCTAAATTTTTCACACACAGAAAAGTTAGCACAGGAACACAGGAGGAATTGTGGGAAGACGGTCTCATCGCTTCCATCGCTGGAGAAGGCAAGCATTAAGTTTCAAAATTGTAATCGTGTTTTAGACGTACCATTTGTAGTATACGCAGATTTTGAATGTATGCTATCCCCCATCGAGTCGAAAGTTGGTGAGAATGTTATAGCAACAGCTTTACATGTTCCTATAGCATTCTCATATTATGTAAAGTGCTCCTTCGACCCATCCCTTTATAAGCTTGTACTTGAGAAAGGTAAAGATGCAGGTGTTAAATTTGTTACATCTCTTATTGTAGATGTAAATGAAATTTACATATCTTACCTGAGTAATATTAAACAAATGACATTGAGTGCCGAGGAGGAAACCAGAACTGATCGAGTACGTGACCATTGTCATTTAACTGGTGTTTATAGGGGGCCGGCACACCATGTGTGTAATATTAATTTTCAGATAGCACCTTTTGTCCCAGTTTTCTTTCACAATTTTTCGAAATATGACTCACATCTCTTTGTTAGAGAGCTTAATAAAGTTGAAGGTGAAATTAAAGTACTGCCTCTAAATAAGGAGCTGTACATTTCACTATCCAAATTTACTCACATTGCGTCGCATAATAAAAACTTAGAAATGGGGTTTTTAGATACTTTCCGCTTTATGGCAACCAGGTAAGATGCTTTAACTAACAATCTAAGTACTGAATGCTTTGAAAGTGTAAAATTTTTTTACCCCTCCTCCGGGGAATTTAATTTACTGCATAGGAAGGGAGTTTTCCCATATGAGTATCTAGATTCAGAGAGCCGACTGTCTGATACGTCTCTGCCTCCAAGAGAAAAATTCTTTAATAGTTTAACTAATAAAGAATGTTCGCTTGAGGACTATTTACATGCCCAACATGTGTGGTCAGTTTTCGGTTGTCAGTCATTAAAAGAATATATGGAACTATATTTAAAAACAGATGTTCTTTTATTAACTCACGTTTTTCAAAATTTTCGAGCAATATGCAAGAAAATTTACACTCTAGACCCTGCTCACTATTACACAACTCCCGGTCTGTCTTGGGACGCAATGCTAAACACCACTGGGATAGAACTTGAGCTATTTACTGATATCGACATGTATAGATTTATACAAAACGGAATTAGGGGTGGGCTGGATCAGTGCTCTAAACGGTATTCGAAAGCCAACCACATGTATATGGATGCGTATGACCCAACCAAACCATCCGAATATTAAATGTATCTGGATGCCAACAGTTTGTATGGTTGGGCAATGTCGCAAAATCTGCCATATGCTGCTTTTCAGTGGATGACCTGTCGCAGACCTAAGACCTAAAGAAAAATATGCAATTCATTATTTAAACAATACCAACATTGCTGGCAACATTAACACATTGCCTACCGACACCCCTACCTACCTCAACACATCGCTCAACACCCACACAGGAACCGGCACTACCCATACCACGACAAAATGGTGTGAAGCGTGTAAGATTTTTGTACCTATATATAAGTTTTTATTTTTTTTTTTTTAACTTTGCTATTTATTTTTCGCTGTATCCCTTAACATAAAACTAGGAAATGTCAAAAAGCTTACAAATCTTACTAACATAACTTATCTACCAGTTTCTTTTTGGACTGATAGCTTGGAGTCGCGGTCCTCAACTCATCGCTGGGTAGGAAGGTCATTACGATGAAGGCGGGATCGGCTGCACGTGTTTGTGAGGCCTCTCGCGAGATTGTTTGGGTGCGATGAGAGCTTGCTCAAGTACCTTTCCTTGTGTTCCGCTATGACTTCCCTGACCGGTGGTACGTTTAAGTCCCTTTGTATGTTTTCGTTGCGAACGTACCACGGTGCCCCGGTGATAGTTCTCAGGATCTTCGACTGGGCTCTTTGGACGATGTCGATGTTACTGCTGCACGCGTTACCCCATAGCTGGCAGCCATAGGTCCAGATTGGTTTCAAAACGGAGTTGTAGAGCAGAACCTTGTAGTCCAGACTTAGCGGAGAGCGAGCGTTGATAAGCCAATGGAGGCTATTGGCTTTGAGTTTAAGCTGTGTTCTCTTAGCTTCAATGTGCCTACACCATGTAAGTCTTCTGTCCAAGTGTACTCCCAGGTACGTTACTTCGTTTGCTTTCGGGAGTGGGGTGTTGTTAAGCGTGAGTGGTGGACAGTCTTGCCTGTTTAGGGTGAAAGTTACATGTTTACATTTTTGTTCGTGTACTTTAATACGCCAGTCGGATAGCCAGTTTTCTACGTTAACGATGTGACGAGCAAGTTGTGTTGTTGCTTGCAGTGGGCATCTGGAGCGGCTAAGAATAGCTGTATCGTCAGCAAAGGTTGATGTTGTTAGGCCTCTGCATGTTGGGATGTCTGATGTGTAGAGAACGTATAGTGTCGGTCCAAGTACGCTGCCCTGAGGAACGCCAGCTTCAATACGGTGTTCGTCGGATATTGCAGAATTACATCTCACTGCAAACTTCCTGTCGTAGAGGTACGACTGTAACAGTTTATGTGTGTTGAATGGGAGCGTTGTTTTGATCTTATACATCAGGCCTTCCAACCAGACTCTGTCGAATTCCTGAGACACATCCAAAAATATTGCAGTACAGTATTCTCGATTTTCGAACGCGCCTCGTATTTCTGATGTTATGCGGTTAACCTGCACAACATAAGGTCGGAAGTGCGAACGCGTTTGTAGCAGGATTAGGTTGGAAAACTTTTTGCAGATGATCCGCAAATGTGTTGGCTCTGTCTTCATCGCTCCGGGCCCAGCCGCCTGCATGGTTTCTTAAAGGCATCACTGTTTCTGTCGGTGGACTTAGAGTTGGGTGAGCTTTCCACAAAGAGTTTTTAGTGCCAGATGTTGATAGTTGCTCAATGTATCGGCGTTGGGCATATTCTTCTTCTCGCTTTAACGCTTTGGTGAGTTTACGTGTGGCTCTTCTTAGATTTTGCTTTGCTGACGGCGATCTGTGGGATTGCCAATGTCGCCTGAGGCGCCGCTTTTCATGAACGAGCTGTTCAATTTGGGGGTTTGTTGTCATTTGGGCGTGTACTGCATTTACTGGTGTTGGTGTTGAGATGCGAGCTGCTTCGACGAAGACTGACTCAAGTTTTTTTTGCCATAGAATCGATGTCAGCTTCCATATTCAGATGCGGATCCAGTTCAATGTGTGAACTTTTATATTTTTATATGGGTTCGGGACCCATGAAATGGGTAAAAGGGGTATAATGTTTTTGTGCAAAAGTATGTAACAGGCAGAAGGAAGCATCTCCGACCCTATAAAGTATATATATTCTTGATCAGCATCAACAGCCGAGTCGATATAGCCATGTCCGTCTGTCCATCCGTCTGTCCGTATGTATGAACGCGTAGATCTTAGAGACTATAAGAGCTAGAGACTTCAGATTTTGCACATAAGCTCATCTAAGTCCTAGGCAGTACAAGTTTGTTTCCGATTATGGATAACTATTTCCGTTTCCGATATATACATGTGATCGATAACATAAAAATATCGAATATCGAAAATGTAAAAATGGGGTTTGAAATAATGGGTAACGATATAACTTTTCTGAAAATTTCATCGAAATCGGTTGAGAAACACTAGAGATATCGAAGATTGAAGTTTCACAGATGCATACCGACAATGACTGTGCGCGTTAAGTATGGGGTTCGGGGTATCTCCTAGTCGGGAAATCTCGACTAGAGCCTTCTTACTTGTTTGTATTTGAGCCAGTTAATTTTTTGTGTGGTCAACTTACCGGGGCGATTTACAAACTCTGGGTGGCGTAGTAATTGTATAAGAATAGGCGAGTGGTCGGATGAAAGATCCGAGAGGCTTTCGGCGCTTATTAGGCTGCGGGGAATATTTTTGGTAACTGCAAAATCAATCAAGTCGGGTAGTTTCTTGGGGTCTGTGGGCCAGTAAGTTGGTGTGCCAGGAGAGACATGGCCGAGCCTGTTGTTTACTTATACAAATGCGTTGTACAGCTGCTTTCCCTTTGGATTCACAAGGCGAGATCCCCAGTGTGTGTGCTTGGCATTGTAGTCTCCTGCTGCTATAAAGTGTTCTCCTAATGAGTTGAAAAATTCCATAAATTGGTCTTCAGATATGGTGAATCGAGGGGGGCAGTAGACGGCAGCTTGTGCAATTTGGTTACCACTATCAAGATGAATTTTTAAATATGTGGCCTGTAGGTAGTTTCTGGCGAACACTTTGTGGTAGTGCTGCTTTAGCCGGCTTCTAATCAAAATACCAGTCCCGCCGTGTGCCTTACCATCGGGATGATTGGTTCCGCAGAATGTGTATCCGCTTATTGTAAAATTATATTTGTTTGTAAGGTGTGTTTCGGAGAGTAGCGTAACGTCGATGTGCTTCTCGAGTAGGAATTCAGCTAACTCAAGTTTATGCTGTGAAACGCCGTTAGCATTCCACGTAGATATACGTAGCGAAGCCATTGATTATTTTGACTGTTGTGATACAAGCATTTGTACCAAAATACTTGGATTTCGCATTAAATCTTGCATGGTTGTGCGCATAAATGACATAAACTCTGTCAAGCTCTGCTGCAGCGTACATATCATTGCTTCAAAGTTGCTTTGTTGTTGCTCTTGTGGCTTGTTGTCTTGTGCAGTATTTTGATCCGCATGCTTTGCTTGTGCGTACGGTGCATTAAAGGCAGAAGGCTCCAGTCCTGATCTTAAGGCGCTTGCATAAGTCGCGTATTTGGATACGGGTACGGGACCAAGGGAGGACCTGGCTGCAGTCGAGAAGAAGACGTCTGGGTTGCTTTTCGATGGAATGTAGTTAGGCTGTGCGCTTTGCGTGCGTGCTGTGTTCACGCGCTGGTGGATGCGAGACTTAAGTTCTTTGTAGATTGGGCAGCCTCTATAGTTAGCTGTGTGATTGCCGCCGCAGTTGCCACACATTTTTTTTTGCTGGAGTCTCCTTTGCTTGCTGGACA
This sequence comes from Scaptomyza hsui, assembly GCA_018152825.1. Classification (NCBI taxonomy): domain Eukaryota; kingdom Metazoa; phylum Arthropoda; class Insecta; order Diptera; family Drosophilidae; genus Scaptomyza; species Scaptomyza hsui. The sequence goes on from JAECXO010000254.1 coordinate 723,641, forward strand.
GCACGACGATTCATGAAGATCGCCGCAAACTACATATACCGGGCGCAGTGTGCAGTAAGTCCTTGTGTGGCCGTATTCTTGGCAGTTCATGCATTGTACCGGGCCGTTGCGTTTATGTGGCTCTTCAACGGTTATTCTGCGGTGCAATAGAAACTGAAGCTTGTAGATCTGCGTCTCAGGCTCAAGCTCGACTTTGAAAAGTGGTTGCAGCTGTCTGTTCTTGTTAAGCATATTAAGAACTTTTTTAACGCGGAATCCTTTCTCATTTAGCGCCTCTTGGATTTCATTTGGCGTGACATCAGACTCTATGCCTTTAAGTACAACTTGCTGGCCCTTGCTGCTTTTATATATAAGTGGCATGGGCATGTAAGATCAAATCCTCATAAAATTTGTGTTTTCCTGCCTGTTAATAGTGCTATAAAGCAGATTTCAGGCGGTTTAAAAACCGAATTTTAACATTTTCTTTTGAGAATAAGCGTGAGGAAATTCTAGAGCCAAAGGAATTCCTCACAGATGCTTCAACAAACATTAATTCACAAATAGTCAAAGTTTTGTCTTTGCACACATCGTTTAAGATTAACTTTGAACTATTTGCTGAATACATTAAGATGCGCCATGACGGGTTAGATTTATCTATTAAGACGCACCAAACAAGCATGTGCGTAGTGACCTAGAAGAGGTCTATAAAAATCATGCTGACCAAATAGAAAGGAAAATGGATGAGTTCCAGGAAAGGGACAGTGGATGGAAGATGAGCCAAATTCTAAGGTTGAAAGTTAATCTTAATAAATATACTCCAATTAAAGTTTCCAGCTACATTGAGATACCGAAAGTATTAAAAAGAAGAAAGGCACTCATTAATGTAAGGAATACAGATGAGTATTGCTTTAAATGGGCTTTTATATCAGCTCTTAAAACACCGCCCGACCACCATTCGGAAAGATGTTACAGCTATAATGTCATCATTGAAACCTCGGAAATCGCTGTTAGTGATACACTAACATTAGATTTTAAAGAGTTGGAGTTTCCGCTTGCACTAAAACAAGTTAAAGTGTTTGAAAGGCGGAACTCCTAAATAAGTATAAATGTCTTTGGGTTCGATGAGGAGAACGGAAAAGTGATTGGAACGCTTTATTTAACGAAGGTTGAACGAGAACATCATGCTGGCTTAATGCTTTTGGAGAGTGGTGGACGGGCACATTTTGTTTGGATAAAAAGTTTATCAAGGTAAGAGTTGTAAAAAACATTACTTTTTTAAAATATTTTAACTAATAAACTTTCTTTTTGTTTTTTTCTATGTGAAGTAGGCCAAGGGCTGGCCTCCCCCACAGAGCCAATATTTTATATAATTATAAAAGGTCACATGGAGCGCACCAGTTGTTATTATTTTTACTTTGCAGTATAAGGTAGATATAAGAAAAAGTCGCACGGAGCGCACCAAATGTTCTAATTTGTTCATAGTATTAAGTATTAGTATTATTAGTTCGTATATAAAAGTCGCAAGAAGCGCAACAACTATTATTTGTTAAAAAGTTAATAAACACCTAAGAACCTAAAAGAAAATTTGAATGGAACTGCCCATAACGCAGGGTCGCAAGATGCAGCGCACCAGCTGCGATCGCCAATTCACCACGGCCGCGGATAAGCGTGGGGAGTATGGCAACGGCAGCTCTGGTCGAAGGTGAAGCGTGGGCGACTCGGGAGTTGACAAATAAAATCCAAACTGAAAGGACTCGCGCGGAATTGTTAGTGGCAAAGAAAAGGTCAAGGAGACAAAGCGAAAAATAGTGAACACGTGCCTGCGAGAACGTGAGATAAAAGGTATGTAATATATATATACTTAGATATATATATACATATATGGTAATACATTTTTTTTTTGAAGTTAATAAAGAAAAGAAATCGTCGGTAGTACCACGATCTTGAGTGTGAATAATCCCTCGTATTCTTATTTTTTTGTTGGTCGTTTGAACGTACGCGTACCCTGACTTGTCGAAGTACAAGTGTACGCAGTGTGCTCGTCGGTTCCTCAGTTTCTTTGTGTGTTTCAGGATATTGTCATTGATCGACGGAGTGTTTCCACTTATTGTGAGATTAGTTAGAGATCCCGACCACGTGGCTAGCGGTGCGAAGTGGCCCCAACCCTTCGCAGTCCCTAATCCCTTGTCGTGGCCTTAGTGGTAGACACGCGTTTCCAACCTTTTTAAGCCACGCGCCTTACAATCTCTCATATAAATAATATAAATTTTCTTGTGAGTTAGACCTGGCCGGACTGAGTCTTATACCCCGGCCAAATTACTACTTTACATCTTCTGAATTTAAGACTGGTTAGACTGTCACACAGGTGACAGAGCACCAACATCAACTATTCTTCTGCAACACCTGCCTAAATTTTTCACACACAGAAAAGTTAGCACAGGAACACAGGAGGAATTGTGGGAAGACGGTCTCATCGCTTCCATCGCTGGAGAAGGCAAGCATTAAGTTTCAAAATTGTAATCGTGTTTTAGACGTACCATTTGTAGTATACGCAGATTTTGAATGTATGCTATCCCCCATCGAGTCGAAAGTTGGTGAGAATGTTATAGCAACAGCTTTACATGTTCCTATAGCATTCTCATATTATGTAAAGTGCTCCTTCGACCCATCCCTTTATAAGCTTGTACTTGAGAAAGGTAAAGATGCAGGTGTTAAATTTGTTACATCTCTTATTGTAGATGTAAATGAAATTTACATATCTTACCTGAGTAATATTAAACAAATGACATTGAGTGCCGAGGAGGAAACCAGAACTGATCGAGTACGTGACCATTGTCATTTAACTGGTGTTTATAGGGGGCCGGCACACCATGTGTGTAATATTAATTTTCAGATAGCACCTTTTGTCCCAGTTTTCTTTCACAATTTTTCGAAATATGACTCACATCTCTTTGTAAGAGAGCTTAATAAAGTTGAAGGTGAAATTAAAGTACTGCCTCTAAATAAGGAGCTGTACATTTCACTATCCAAATTTACTCACATTGTGTCGCATAATAAAAACTTAGAAATTGGGTTTTTTAGATACTTTCCGCTTTATGGCAACCAGGTAAGATGCTTTAACTAACAATCTAAGTACTGAATGCTTTGAAAGTGTAAAATGTTTTTACCCCTCCTCTGAGGAATTTAATTTACTGCGTAGGAAGGGAGTTTTCCCATATGAGTATCTAGATTCAGAGAGCCGACTGTCTGATACGTCTCTGCCTCCAAGAGAAAAATTCTTTAATAGTTTAACTAATAAAGAGTGTTCGCTTGTTGTTGTCAAGCATTAAAAGAGTATATGGAACTATATTTAAAAACAGATGTTCTTTTATTAACTCACGTTTTTCAAAATTTTCGAGCAATATGCAAGAAAATTTACACTCTAGACCCTGCTCAATATTACACCACTCCCGGTCTGTCTTGGGACGCAATGCTAAAGACCACTGGGATAGAACTTGAGCTATTTACTGATATCGACATGTATAGATTTATACAAAACGGAATTAGGGGTGGGCTGGATCAGTGCTCTAAACGGCATTCGAAAGCCAACCACATGTATATGGATGCGTATGACCCAACCAAACCATCCGAATATTTAATGTATCTGGATGCCAACAGTTTATATGGTTGGGCAATGTCGCAAAATCTGCCATATGCTGCTTTTCAGTGGATGAGTGAGAATGAGGTTGCGACATTTGACATTGGCGAAATAAAAGAAAATTCAGAATATGGTTACATTCTTGAAGTTGATCTTTTATATCCAGATACATTGCATGACTATCACAATGATCTGCCTTTTTGTCCGCTTAACCAAAAAACAACTTCCGAGGCGAAGGTTTGCAAACTTGTTGCAGACCTAAGACCTAAAGTAAAATATGCAATTCATTATATAAACAATACCAACATTGCTGGCAACATTAACACATTTCCTACCGACACCCCTACCTACCTCAACACATCGCTCAACACCAACACAGGAACCGGCACTACCCATACCACGACAAAATGGTGTGAAGCGTGTAAGATTTTTGTACCTATATCTAAGTGGCATGGGCATGTAAGATCAAATGCTCATAAGATTTGTGTTTTCCTGCCTGTTAATAGTGCTATAAAGCAGATTTCAGGCGGTTTAAAAACCGAATTTTAACATTTTCTTTTGAGAATAAGCGTGAGGAAATTCTAGAGCCAAAGGAATTCCTCACAGATGCTTCAACAAACATTAATTCACAAATAGTCAAAGTTTTGTCTTTGCACACATCGTTTAAGATTAACTTTGAACTATTTGCTGAATACATTAAGATGCGCCATGACGGGTTAGATTTATCTATTAAGACGCACCAAACAAGCATGTGCGTAGTGACCTAGAAGAGGTCTATAAAAATCATGCTGATCAAATAGAAAGGAAAATGGATGAGTTCCAGGAAAGGGACAGTGGATGGACGATGAGCCAAATTCTAAGGTTGAAAGTTAATCTTAATAAATATACTCCAATTAAAGTTTCCAGCTACATTGAGATACCGAAAGTATTAAAAAGAAGAAAGGCACTCATTAATGTAAGGAATACAGATGAGTATTGCTTTAAATGGGCTTTTATATCAGCTCTTAAAACACCGCTCGACCACCATTCGGAGAGATGTTACAGCTATAATGTCATCATTAAATGCTCGGAAATCGCTGTTAGTGATACACTAACATTAGATTTTAAAGAGTTGGAGTTTCCGCTTGCACTAAAACAAGTTAAAGTGTTTGAAAGGCGGAACTCCTAAATAAGTATAAATGTCTTTGGGTTCGATGAGGAGAACGGAAAAGTGATTGGAACGCTTTATTTAACGAAGGTTGAACGAGAACATCATGCTGGCTTAATGCTTTTGGAGAGTGGTGGACGGGCACATTTTGTTTGGATAAAAAGTTTATCAAGGTAAGAGTTGTAAAAAACATTACTTTTTTAAAATATTTTAACTAATAAACTTTCTTTTGTTTTTTTTCTATGTGAAGTAGGCCAAGGGCTGGCCTCCCCCACAGAGCCAATATTTTATATAATTATAAAAGGTCACATGGAGCGCACCAGTTGTTATTATTTTTACTTTGCAGTATAAGGTAGTTATAAGAAAAAGTCGCACGGAGCGCACCAAATGTTCTAATTTGTTCATAGTATTAAGTATTAGTATTATTAGTTCGTATATAAAAGTCGCAAGAAGCGCAACAACTATTATTTGTTAAAAAGTTAATAAACACCTAAGAACCTAAAAGAAAATTTGAATGGAACCGCCCATAACGCAGGGTCGCAAGATGCAGCGCACCAGCTGCGATCGCCAATTCACCACGGCCGCGGATAAGCGTGGGGAGTATGGCAACGGCAGCTCTGGTCGAAGGTGAAGCGTGGGCGACTCGGGAGTTGACAAATCCAAACTGAAAGGACGCGCGCGGAATTGTTAGTGGCAAAGAAAAGGTCAAGGAGACAAAGCGAAAAATAGTGAACACGTGCCTGCGAGAACGTGAGATAAAAGGTATGTAATATATATATACTTAGATATATATATACATATATGGTAATACATTTTTTTTTGAAGTTAATAAAGAAAAGAAATCGTCGGTAGTACCACGATCTTGAGTGTGAATAATCCCTCGTATTCTTATTTTTTTGTTGGTCGTTTGAACGTACGCGTACCCTGACTTGTCGAAGTACAAGTGTACGCAGTGTGCTCGTCGGTTCCTCAGTTTTTTTGTGTGTTTCAGGATATTGTCATTGATCGACGGAGTGTTTCCACTTATTGTGAGATTAGTTAGAGATCCCGACCACGTGGCTAGCGGTGCGAAGTGGCACCAACCCTTCGCAGTCCCTAATCCCTTGTCGTGGCCTTAGTGGTAGACACGCGTTTCCAACCTTTTTAGGCCACGTGCCTTACAATCTCTCATATAAATAATATAAATTTTCTTGTGAGTTAGACCTGGCCGGACTGAGTCTTATACCCCGGCCAAATTACTACTTTACATCTTCTGAATTTAAGACTGGTTAGACTGTCACACAGGTGACAGAGCACCAACATCAACTATTCTTCTGCAACACCTGCCTAAATTTTTCACACACAGAAAAGTTAGCACAGGAACACAGGAGGAATTGTGGGAAGACGGTCTCATCGCTTCCATCGCTGGAGAAGGCAAGCATTAAGTTTCAAAATTGTAATCGTGTTTTAGACGTACCATTTGTAGTATACGCAGATTTTGAATGTATGCTATCCCCCATCGAGTCGAAAGTTGGTGAGAATGTTATAGCAACAGCTTTACATGTTCCTATAGCATTCTCATATTATGTAAAGTGCTCCTTCGACCCATCCCTTTATAAGCTTGTACTTGAGAAAGGTAAAGATGCAGGTGTTAAATTTGTTACATCTCTTATTGTAGATGTAAATGAAATTTACATATCTTACCTGAGTAATATTAAACAAATGACATTGAGTGCCGAGGAGGAAACCAGAACTGATCGAGTACGTGACCATTGTCATTTAACTGGTGTTTATAGGGGGCCGGCACACCATGTGTGTAATATTAATTTTCAGATAGCACCTTTTGTCCCAGTTTTCTTTCACAATTTTTCGAAATATGACTCACATCTCTTTGTAAGAGAGCTTAATAAAGTTGAAGGTGAAATTAAAGTACTGCCTCTAAATAAGGAGCTGTACATTTCACTATCCAAATTTACTCACATTGTGTCGCATAATAAAAACTTAGAAATTGGGTTTTTTAGATACTTTCCGCTTTATGGCAACCAGGTAAGATGCTTTAACTAACAATCTAAGTACTGAATGCTTTGAAAGTGTAAAATGTTTTTACCCCTCCTCGGGGAATTTAATTTACTGCATAGGAAGGGAGTTTTCCCATATGAGTATCTAGATTCAGAGAGCCGACTGTCTGATACGTCTCTGCCTCCAAGGAAAAAATTCTTTAATAGTTTAACTAATAAAGAGTGTTCGCTTGTTGTTGTCAAGCATTAAAAGAGTATATGGAACTATATTTAAAAACAGATGTTCTTTTATTAACTCACGTTTTTCAAAATTTTCGAGCAATATGCAAGAAAATTTACACTCTAGACCCTGCTCAATATTACACCACTCCCGGTCTGTCTTGGGACGCAATGCTAAAGACCACTGGGATAGAACTTGAGCTATTTACTGATATCGACATGTATAGATTTATACAAAACGGAATTAGGGGTGGGCTGGATCAGTGCTCTAAACGGTATTCGAAAGCCAACCACATGTATATGGATGCGTATGACCCAACCAAACCATTCGAATATTTAATGTATCTGGATGCCAACAGTTTGTATGGTTGGGCAATGTCGCAAAATCTGCCATATGCTGCTTTTCAGTGGATGAGTGAGAATGAGGTTGCGACATTTGACATTGGCGAAATAAAAGAAAATTCAGAATATGGTTACATTCTTGAAGTTGATCTTTTATATCCAGATACATTGCATGACTATCACAATGATCTGCCTTTTTGTCCGCTTAACCAAAAACCAACTCCCGAGGCGAAGGTTTGCAAACTTGTTGCAGACCTAAGACCTAAAGTAAAATATGCAATTCATTATATAAAAAGATCCACCGAGTTTTAACACCCACCATAGAACATTAGCGAAAAACATCTTTGGAAAAGACTTTTTCAAATTGTTGAATAACGCTGTCTATGGCAAGACGATGGAGAACATTGAAAAACGTAAAGATGTTAAAATTTTTACTTCATGGGAGTCAACAAGCTGCAATCGTTTGAATGCGCGCTCGCTCATTGCGAAGGCCACTTTTCATAGTACTGCTCAGTTTTCCGAAGATATGTATGCCATTCAAATGAAGCGATTACATTTTCTTTACGATAAACCTATGTATTTATGGCTTGCGGCTTAAGAACTTTCAAAATGGAAGATGTATGACTTTCATTATCAATATGTGAAACCGAAATTCCAAGAAAACGTCTCATTGAATTATATGGATACAGACTCTTTCATATATTCAATAGAGACTAAAGATTTGTATAAGGATATTGCTGAAGACGTTCAAATGAAATTTGATACTTCTGGATATCCTGAGGAACTTTCCCTGAAATATGGAATCATAAGATGTAATATGGGTAATTGGGTATGATGAAGGATGAAAACTCAGGTAAACAAATGTAAGAGTTTGTGGGTCTTAGGGCAAAAATGTATTCACTTTATCTTGATGGGGCGAATGTATTAAAAAATCTAAAGAAATTAAAAAGTCTGCGTTAGAGAAACTAACTATAAGTAGTTATAAAAACTGTTTATTTAATATTGAAATATTTAGTGATGAGATGATGTTATTTAGATCACATCTTCATAATTTATATACCAATAAAATATGAAAAAAAAACTTTAAGTTGTTCAGATGATAAGCGAAAAGTAAAGCCTGATGGCATACATACATACATATGCTTGGGGTCACCATAAAATTAACCCATAGATTTAAAAACACAAAAATATAAGTAAACTATAACCGTAGAAAAACAAAAAACAAAAAAAGAAACCTGTAAGCAATAAAAACAAAAACCTGTAAATACTATCAAAATAAAAACACAAAGGTATTAAGTTTTATATTTTTATTTATTTATTTATATTTAAGCATAATTTATCTGTTAAAAAATCAGTAATCAATTAAAAAATGGAGCTGAAAGTTAAAAAAAAAACCCTGTAAGCAGTAAAATCTGTAAATACTATCAAAATAAAAACACAAACGGAATTTAAGTTTTATATTTATTTATTTACTTATATATTACTAATATCTAATATCCAAAAGATTAAAACAATAATTAATAGGTTGAATATTTTCGAAATCATCTGGAACAACAACCCCATTTAAAAGTTCATTCCAATCGAATGCCTGCTCTTGTTGTTGTTGTTGCTCTAGCTGCTGCTCGTGTTGTTGCTGTTGCTCTGGCTGCTCGTATAGTTGATGCTCCTACTGCTGCGGCTCGTATTGTTGCTCTAGCTGCTGCTCGTATAGTTGATGCTCCTGAACTAGAGGCGGTGTTGTTGGCGGTGTTGGTGGGAACCGTACAATTTGAATATCGAATATTCTAAACCTACCATCATCTTCCTCCACCTCAACCTCCATATCCTCCTCCTCATCCACCGACCGTGTGATATCCTCCTCCTCCTTCACCAATACTGGTGTGCTCACCCTTTCGGGCTCGAACACCTCCTGCTCCTCTTGTTCACCATCCACCTCCTGCTCCTCTGCTTGAGCCGCTTGACTCCTAATTAGCCAATTTTCGAACGTCACCATCTGGTGCACTTGCGGATTGCGCATGGTCGTGTCCAGATCCTCGCTCGACGTGGGACGAGGCATCTTCTGGTCCTCACCACCAACCAGCTCCACATCCATTGGGATAACCGTTACCCAATGAGGGTATGGGATAGCCCTCTTCTTTTTGTTGCTGTTGCTCCTGCTCTTGTTGTAGCGTCGAATGGCTTGTCTATATTTTTGAGGCGCTTTTATATCCTTGATTTGTACTTCAGACTCAAAGACATCAAAAGGAAAACAGCACGAGCGAATAGGAAAACAATTCAGCTAACAGGAAAACAATACGGCTAACAGGAATACAACACAGTTAACAAGAATACAGCATGATCGAATAGGAAAACGATATGATCGAATAGGAAAACAGCTCCGTGGTTTACAGCAAACAGCTATTGGTTACAACAACCTGCAACCCGGCTTAGAGCAAACAGCTCCGTGGTTAGCAACAAACGGCTCCCGGCTTACAGCAAACGGCAAACCTGGTTTATAGCAAACAGCTTAACGGCTTACAGCAAATGACAACCTGGGTTACAGCACATAGCATATTGAAGGAACTGACTAAAACAAGGAATGCCCTAAAAAGAAAATTTCAAAGCGTTAAATTGGGTAGAACTGCTTATGAACATCAGTTGGAGGAAACATTCAAGACGCTTACAGAGCCACTTAAAAAAATTATGAAAGAGAATATAGAAATCAAAAAGGAAGATCAGAGTATAAATGAGAATCAAGGGAAAGAAAATTATACTACTGGATTTTATGATGCGTTAGATGGGGAAATAGATAGAAAAGATATATTCCACGATTCGCTGACACCAAGTGAACAGAGCTATCGTAAACCAGCCTCAGTACGCAATGAAGAGTATAATCTCAGTGTAAATGCATTAGAGAGAGAGAGAGAGCTTGACAAAGCATTTGGGCCAACTAAAGATAATGGTGTAATCAAATTAGGAAGCTATAGAATAAGTGTAAGCAACAAGAAAATAGAACTGGAAACGGGCGAAAATTGGGATCTTAGTCCCGGGTTATATTCTTTAATCTATTTAAAAAAAACCTCACGACTATAATCAAACGGATCTGAACTCATATCGGGAAATCTTGTTAAAAACAAATGCACATAGAAAAAATCATCATCCTAATGAACCACTGAAAGGCAATCGCTCCAAAATGTATACTGATGTAATAAAAAAAAACTTCTTCCCGAAAACTGTTGAACCAATTGCAATGTCTACACCTTTAAATACAAAAAAATCTACTCATAAAGGAGGAACTCTCATGCTTCTCAACAAAAATAAGCCAAATTATGTATACTGGAATAATCCTAATGAGATTGTTGATAGACTTAAGCTTTTGGTTGCCTCGCAGTCAGCTGGTAACAGTAGTCATAATAATGAGATTGTATCGATAATTCAAGAGTTGCGAGAGGCGAACATTATTTATTAATAAATATGATGCACACTAGCTAATATGTTTATTATTAATATGTCTCTTGACAAGTTTGGACATTACTCAAATGCTAAGGAACATTCAGAGAAGTTAAAAAGTCAAATTAAAACTTTAACAGGGATTCACATTGATCAGCATGGAAACTTAAATGCCCAGAACAAACGCATTACAAATTCAATTAGTCCTATAAATAACGATGACTTGGTTATAAAAGAATATGTCGACGTAAAAGTAAAGGAACTAAAAAAAAATCAGTTGACAACAATTTCACACTTAGTCAACGTACAAAATACTGTAGTAGGCCACCTCTAACAACCACCCTAACAGCATACTAGTCTTGATCTCATTAACATGATCACATTAACACGGTCACATTAACAACACAACATAGAAATGTAAGACTCATAATGGAATGTAAAGAAGAAAGAAAATGTTAAGACTGACGCGGAAGAAGCGCGCCAGTCAGTCGTCGTGTGACCTTTGAAGAGAAGAGTAGTGTTAAAGTATTATACAATAAAGTGCAATTAACTGTATATATATTTCCTGTATCTAATCTCTCTGGCTATCCTGCCACAAATTCAGAAGTGGGATTACTTGCGATGAGCGACTTGAATTTAAGTGAATTTTCGACGGCGCAGCTGAAGAATTGGCTTTCAGTGCTAGGTTTACCTACAACGGGCACCAAGGCCGAATTAATGGCTCGACTCAGCGCTTGTCCAATGGATCTTCGTGGTGAGCCACCCGAGTTTGTCATACAAGAGGAGCGCATCGACGACAGGCCGGGGCCTTCTCAAAATGCATCGGTGCAACAAACATCGGAAACATCGGCTGTCGAGCTTCAACTCGGGCGAAACGCCGAGAGGGGTGAGCTGCAAAAACTACGCAACGAAATGGAAGCCACAAAAAAATTACTACAGCAGCTTCAACAAGAAGTAGCGCTCACAGCACAAAGGCAAAGAGACGACGAAATCTGCGAAAACAACGGTAAAGACGACAACGGCGGCAGCAGTAGCGACAACAACGGTAACGGCGATGGCGGCGCCAGCATTAGCGTTAACAGCAACAGCCTCTACACTATTAACAGAGACGTAGCAGCTGTTAACAACTGCGGGATCGATGTGATCAACAGCAGTATCGATAGACATGTTATTACCAGCATCGATACTCATGACGATAGCAACGCAGTGTTGGGCAACACTATCCCCGACAGCGGTACACAACACCAGTACCGAAACGTAAACAAGCTTCGCGGATCAACAATAGCTGCGCTCGCTTTAGCAAAAGAAATCGCGCAGGATTACAACGGCGAATCATGCGTGCGCATTTGGGCCAAGCAGATAAAAAACATTGCGCGCATTTATGAGTTAGACGCCACGTACTGCCACTTGTTAATCTTAGCAAAGTTAAAGGGCAAGGCACAGCAATGGCTACTTAGTAACGATGAGCGCATTTTGGAATCAGCTGACCAACTGTTGGAACAGTTGATCTTAACGTTCGGCGGAAGCACTTCAAAAGCGGAGAATCGGAGCATGTTCCAAAAGCGAATTTGGAAATTCGGAGAGAGTTTTGTTGCGTATTATGAGGAAAAGATAATGCTCGCTAACAGAATCAACATCGACAAAGAGGAGCTGCTGGAAAACATCATAGAGGGCATTCCAACTCCAAGCTTGCGCAACCAGGCGCGCATCCAGTGCTTCAACGAACCAGCACAAATCCTAAAGGCGTTCGCAGGAATACATTTAGCAAACAGAAAGCCACACACCCAGCCCAAATCAGAAGACAACAAAGAAGTCCGATGCTTAAACTGCAACTCAAGGGGTCACTTACTCAAGGAGTGCCGCAAACCAAAGCGTGAGACTGGTTCGTGCTATGCATGTGGCGTGTTTGGCCACTTCGTGGGACAATGTCCAGAAAGAAAGGGTATCATTTCTAACAGTTATGTAAGTCAGTTTAGAATATATTTTGCAGACGCTATCTTACACCCATTAATTGCAGAATGCCTCATAGACTCGGGAAGTCCCATTTCGTTTATTAAAGAATATCTTGTGCCTAAGGAAATAGCACTAAATCCTGTTTTAAATTCGTATTATGGCCTGAATCACAGCCAGTTAAGCATTTATGGAAAAGCGATCTGTTATGTTTTGAAAAATGAATCAAAAAAATGTTATTTTCATTTAAACGTCGTGGCTAACGAGTCTATGGGCCATGATGTAGTGTTTGGGAGGGATTTCATGTACGCATGCGATCTTAAGTTAGATTTAAGCACCTTGAGGATGGTTACAGTGGAGAAGATGGAAACGCAACATGCTGCTATTATCAACGAAACTGTTAGTCCTCAAATTAACGAAGCAGTTATGAAAACAGTTAGTTCCAAAAATAATACAGCTGATGTGAAATCATTTACGCCAAAGGTTGAAAACAAAATTAATAAGACAGTTATGCCCAAAGTTAAAAACAAAGTTAGTGAGATAGTTATGCCCAAAGTTAAAAAAGAAATTAGTATAAGTGTTACGCCAGATATTAACACAACAGTTATACCATCAGATAGTTCGAATATGGACTCTACAATTAAAACAACAGTTTTTGACAACAGAGAAACAACAGCTATGTCTACAGCAAGTCAGCAAGAAAACGAACCACCTGTCGCAACGGTATGGCAATTAGCAAATTTAAAAAACAGCTCAACGAATAATTTAGCAGTAAGTTCAAGAGCTAATACGGTAATGGTTCTCGATCAGCCAGCCGAGGAAAGTGAAGTAAAATTAAAAGATTTTAAAGATAAAGGTAGCACAGATATTATGAGGGAAAATTTTCACAATGAGATGTTCGACATCAATTTAACAGAAGACGGGACGATTAGCTACAACATAGGAAACAATGTAAATTACACAACACAATCCAGATTCAAACAAGCAATAGAAAACTTTTACATAAACGCTAAAAAGCCAGACGAACCAGTAGTCAAATGTGAGATAAAGCTTATCCTCGAAAAGTCTAAGCCTTTCAGTTGCAACCCTAGACGACTATCATATACAGAAAAGGACAAATTACAACAACTGTTAGACGAATACCTTAGAAACGGAATCATACAGCCCAGCAATTCAGAATATGCTTCGCCAATAGTTTTGGTAAAGAAAAAAACAGGAGACCTAAGACTATGCATAGACTTTAGAAAACTTAACAAAGTGCTAGTTAAGGATAACTATCCTCTACCACTGATCGACGATCTACTAGACAGTCTAGTCAACAAAACAGTATTTTCAAAGCTAGATCTTAAAAATGGGTATTTTCATATATTCGTAGAAAAAGAGTCAGTTAAATACACATCATTTGTTACACCGCTGGGACAATTTGAATTCCTTAGAATGCCGATGGGCTTAAAAACAGCTTCGGCTGTATTTCAACGGTTCATAAACAGAATCTTTTCCGACTTAATTAGGGAAAACAAGGTTGCAGTATACATGGACGATATAATGGTAGCGAGCAAGAACATAAACGAACATTTGGAAACGCTTACAGAAGTATTTAAAAGGCTGTCTCAAAACAAACTAGAGTTACGCTTGGACAAATGCGAGTTTTTACAATCGAGCATAAAATACCTAGGATTTCTAATAACTGAAGAAGGCATTCGCGCCGATAACAAAGGCATAGAGGCAGTTCAAAATTTCCCAGTACCCGATAAAACACATGCCGTTCAAGGCTTTTTAGGACTATGCTCATACTTCCGAAGGTTCATAAAAGATTATTCAACATTAGCAAAGCCTTTGTATGACTTACTTAAAAAAGACAAACAATTCGAATTTACCGCAAATGAGTTAAACACATGAAGATTGCAACAGGGTCACCACAGGCCAACGGTCAGGTCGAAAGAGTTAATAGAAGCATCGGGCCAATGGTAGCAAAATTAGTAGAACCTGAAAAAGGTTTACACTGGGATATGGTTTTAGAAGAGGTAGAATACACGATTAACAACACGCAACACAGAAGCATTAAACAGACACCAAGTACGATGTTATTCGGCATAGGACAAAGGGGAAAAGTAAGAGACGATTTAAAAGAAAAATTGCAAGAGATAAATGTCAATCCTACAGAGAAAAGCTTAATAGAAATAAGATCAGAGGCATCTGAAAGACAAGAACAGGCACAATCATACAACAAAAGCAAATACGATGTGGGCAGAAGAAAAACAAAGGATTATAAGATAGGTGACTATGTCATGGTAAAAATTTCGACAGCACAGTTGGCGCATGTAGAAAGTTAATACCCAAAAATAAAGGACCCTATATGATAGCGAAAGTCATGAGGAACGACCGGTTTTTGTTAAAAGATGTTGAAGGGTTCCAGGAATCTCGTAACCCTTATCAAGGTGTTTGGAGTGCGCAAAATATAAGACATTGGGTAGGAAAAAGAAAAATCCAATTAATAATGTAATTAAGACTACTAAATAAAATTACATTGTAAGAATAGTTTCTAAGAAAACCAAATTGTAAATAAATTAAGCGTGATCAGGGGATCCAAAACGTCAGGATGGCCGAATTGTAGTAGGCCACCTCTAACAACCACCCTAACAGCATACTAGTCTTGATCTCATTAACATGATCACATTAACACGGTCACATTAACAACACAACATAGAAATGTAAGACTCATAATGGAATGTAAAGAAGAAAGAAAATGTTAAGACTGACGCGGAAGAAGCGCGCCAGTCAGTCGTCGTGTGACCTTTGAAGAGAAGAGTAGTGTTAAAGTATTATACAATAAAGTGCAATTAACTGTATACATATTTCCTGTATCTAATCTCTCTGGCTATCCTGCCACAGTACTAAGCTTAAAGATTTGGAAAATAAAATGAATGAAATAACAAAGCTTATGGATAATGTAAATGAAGTAGGCAGTGAGCTCATTTTAAAACTAAACTATACCAAGAAGTATATAACTTTGCATACTGAGAAGGATTAGGCGCAAAATATCTAAATACAAATCAATTGAACGCTAAACCATTATGCCCCTTGACAAGTTTGGACATTTTTCAAATGAAAAAGAGAATTTTGAATACTTTAACAGAAATGGCAAACGATTTTTTGGTTTGCTTATTGACCAGGATGGAAATTTCAATGTTCAGAGCAAACGAATTATGTATTGTGCGCAACCGAAAGATGCAAATGACTTGGTTATAAAAGAATATGTAGACGAACTATTAAATCAAGTCCAAAATCATATTCAATTAAACACTAATTCATCATTATTAAGCCATAGAAATCCTAATATTGTTTTAATGGAAAGGAATATTAACAATACTAATGAAAAGCTCGAAAACTTGAAGGAAAAACTTGAAAAAAAACTAAAAATATTAAAAATGTAAGTCAGAATAAACCAAAGAATTTAAAGAGTTTGTTTGAAGCGGAGGTTCCAAAAGGCAAGAAATACGCAGTGTGTGATTTGTAGTGGGTATAATGTTGATTTATTCAATGTTTTCCGTGTGGTGTTAGATCCAGTATTCGTAGTAGTAGTCGTAATAGTATTTTATTTGTAGTAATAATACTAATTGTAACTAATCGTAATATTACGCGTAGACACGTCTGTGTGTTCGGGTATAATAATTTGGACTGATGACCGCGCTCAGAACCATCTGTTGAAGCTCTGTTAACATTAACAGAAACTTCAACGGGACATTTGAAAACTCAATAAATAGGTAAAATGTTAGAGATGCGTCATGGTTCTGAGTCGGTTACCTTTTCTGGCATCAACAGAGTTTAATGATATATAAGTGGGTACCCTTATCATTTTTTTATTATAAGCTGTGTGACTGTCATGAAGACTGAATCAAACTTCAATGATAGGACTGATAAATTAAAAAAGATGAGTTCCGAATCTTGGAAGTGTACATTAGGTTGCTCATTTACATACAAAATATGCACAAATCTTCCGAAAGAGTATTCAGAACTGTATTTCTGTTGAGATCGCTGGAACTTGTGTGCGTTTATTGAGTAGAGAAAAGGTTTTTTGTTGGCACGCGGTTGACGCGAGCCTGAGTTGTTCTTCCAGTTGCCGACACATGAACCATTTATACTCTTTCTAAATATGTGTGTATATTTTGTATGTAAATGAGCAACTGCATGGTAGTTGTGCTGCAAAATTGTTTGCTGGTGTCATATAGCTAATATCTCGAAAGAGTATGTATGACCAGAAAGTGAAAAAACAGAAATTGCCTGTGTTTTGTAGGCAGATTAAAATGCACGCCAAATTTTAATTTTAAATATTGGCTACGCATACATTCAAATGTGCTGCACATGAACATACACATGCACACACACACATATTGATATGCGTTGCTAGAAAAGTAACAAAATCCCAAATCACTTGAGAGCCACCAAAAACTGAAAAAATATGCATGCGCACATACACACACACATATATATGTGTATTTAGGTATACATTCGCCCTAATGATTTTTTCTTCATTTGAGCTCGGAGCCACCAAATACAGAAAAAATGCACATGTGTTGTTGTTGTTCGCACTCTGCTGCTGCTATCCCCCTTCCACAATATACAGCAGCTCAAAGCAAACAACATACAGAAACATACATACACACATATATACACCTAACGGCGATCACGTCGCTGACATACAGACGCATACACATCAAATTGCTGGCAGTCCGTCTGTATCGAGTCAAAATTTGCGTTCGGCTCGATGCTTTCAGCAGCCGAATGAGGGTGGCTCCTCCGCAAATTGGACCAATTAGGCTATTGGATTTTTTGCGTTTGACTCCTCTACGTGTACATAAGTAAGCTAAATGTGAATGATTATGTGCGTATAGTAAAGTAAGACCTATTTGAGAAAGGGTACACATCAAACTAAAAAAATTCAAAATACCAATCCTACTACATATATATTGAAGGACTATGAGGATGTCGAAGTGAAAGGATGTTTCTATAAGGAGGAGCTGAGAAAAACAAAATATCCACATACTTACTTAGTTGAAAAAATAATTAAACGACGAAATAGTCATGTATTAGTAAAATGGTAGGGATTTTCGAATGTACACAACTCTTGGATAGATAAAAATGACGCGATGTAAAAGTACACGCTCAAAAAAAATAAATACATGTAATGTTTGTCTTGTGTGACGCTACATTTTACGAGCTGAGAATCGTTTTGGGTATGTACTTCAGCATATCACTGATAATGGGTCTGGTGTATGTCTGGCTGGAGTATGTGTGTGTGTGGTTGTGTGTGCGCGTGACTATGTACAAGTGCGTAGAGCGTCTAGAGCTCAAGGATATAAAAGCGAGCCATATGAGAACTAGAGCATTCAAAGAAGAACATTCAGCAACGAAAGAAGGATGACTGGCATCAACAATACATTACTAAATTGGTTGGTGAGGACACCGGAAGTTGTCCTTATTGGTGACGAGGATCAAAAAATGCCTCGCCCAATATATAGCGAGGAAGATGATATTTCGACGGTACTTAACCCCGACATAGATGGACATATACGGCGTCGTCCACCACCACCCCGCACTGTCTATGAGTGGTTGCTGAAGGTGAACGCTCGGCCAACGAATGTGGAGGATGAGCTGGAGACCCCGATCCCTCTGCAAGAGCCCGTTGTGGATCGGGCTAGATACTTGATGGATATGACGCAGAGCGATCGGGAGGAGGAGTATTTTAATTGGAGGATGGAGTGTATGTCCTCTATGACTCTTGATGAGGATGAGGTTGCTCCAGCATTTGGTGACGATGAAGTAGCTGAGCTAGAAAAAATATTAGGTGAACTGGATGGTTTACCATTAGAACCTTTAGATATATAATAAATTTTAATTTAAAATGAATAAAAAATAAATCTATATAGGACTAAATGTCTTTGTGTGTTTTTACTTTTATTTAAATTTATTTATTTTCAGCACTTTATTGTTTACAGGCTATTTTTATTTTTTTAAAGTGTTAAAGCAAGAACTTATTTTCAACAAGCCACACCGAATTTGGGAAAACCTAAAAAAAAAAAAAAAAAAAAAAAAAAAGAACAACACCAAAAAAAAAAAAAAAAAAAAAAAAAAAAAAAAAAAAAAAAAAAAAAAAAAAAAAAAATAATATAAAATTGCAAAAATAAAAAAAAAGAAAAGAGGAAAAAAAAAAAAAAAAAAAAAAAAAAAAAAAAAAATAAAAAGGGAAAATAGGGAGAGGGGGGCGGTGTTAAAGATATCATGTTGTATATAAGGACTAGGATTCTAAGAATAAATCAGTGTTTTAAAAGAACTCAAACGGGCATCTTCGCATGTTCAAAAGAATATAGATTTTTAATGTTTTTTTTTTTTTCTTATTTTACGCTTTAAATTAAATAATAAATAAATATATATATAAAGAACTTAATACCCTTGTGTTTTTTATTTACATTAACATTTTATTTTCAGTCATATATTACATTCAGATTTTTATTTTGTACAGGTTTTTTTTTTTTTTAGAATATAGATTTTTAATGTTTTGGTTTTTTATTTACGTTAACATTTTATTTTCAGCCATATATTACATTCCGATTTTTATTTTATACAGGTTTTTTTTTTAAAGAATATAGATTTTGATTGTTTGGTTTTTAAATCTATGGGTCAATTTTAAAGTGACCCCAAGCATATGTATGGAGCCCATCAGGCTTTATTTTTCGCTTATCACCTGAACAACTTAAAGTTGTTTTTCTTATTTTATTAGTATATAAATTATGAAGATGTGATCTAAACAACATCATCTCATCACTAAATATTTCATTATTAAATAAACAATTTTTATAACTATTTATGGTAAGTTTATCTTACGCAGACTTTTTAACACCTTTCGATTTTTTAATGCATTCTCCCCCATCAAGAGAAAGTGAATACATTTTTGCCCTAAGACCCACAAACTCTTACATTTGTTTACCTGAGTTTTCATCCTTCATCATACCCAAGACCTTCTTATTACATCTTTTGATTCCATATTTCAGGGCTAGTTCCTCAGGATATTCAGACGTATCAAATTTCATTTGAACGTATAACTGTCTTGAAATATGAAGGTCTGTATCCATATAATTCAATGAGACTTTTTCTTGGAACTTCGGTTTCATATATTGATAATGAAAGTCATACATCTTCCATTTTGAGAGTTCTAAAACCGCAAACCCTAAATACATAGGTTTATCGTAAAGAAAATGTAATCGCTTCATTTGAATGGCGTACATATCTTCGGAAAACTGAGCAGTACTATAAAAACTGACCTTCGCAATGAGCGAGCGTGCACTCAAGCGATTGCGGCTTGTCGACTCCCATGAAGTAACAATTTTAACATCTTTACGTTTTTCAATGTTCTCCATCGTCTTGCCATAGACAGCGTTATTCAACAATTTGAAAAAGTCTTTTTCAAAGTTGTTTTTCGCTTATGTTCTATGGTGGGTGTTAAGGTCGATATATTTTTTAAGCCAGGGAGCCTGTTTAAATTTCAAAATTCAATGGATCTTTGAAAGTATCAACCCATTTTTTAGACATTGCTGAAGGTTAATATAATGAATTGCATATTTTAGTTTAGGTCTTAGGTCTGCAACAAGTTTGCAAACCTTCGGCTCGGGCGTTGGTTTTTGGTTAAGCGGACAAAAAGGCAGATCATTGTGATAGTCATGTAATGCATCTGGATATAAAAGATCAACTTCAAGAATGTAACCATATTCTGAATTTTCTTTTATTTCGCCAATGTCAAATGTTGCAACCTCATTCTCACTCATCCACTGAAAAGCAGCATATGGCAGATTTTGCGACATTGCCCAACCATATAAACTGTTGGCATCCAGATACATTAAATATTCGGATGGTTTGGTTGGGTCATACGCATCCATATACATGTGGTTGGCTTTCGAATGCCGTTTAGAGCACTGATCCAGCCCACCCCTAATTCCGTTTTGTATAAATCTATACATGTCGATATCAGTAAATAGCTCAAGTTCTATCCCAGTGGTCTTTAGCATTGCGTCCCAAGACAGACCGGGAGTGGTGTAATAGTGAGAGTGTAAATTTTCTTGCATATTGCTCGAAAATTTTGAAAAGCATCAGTAAATAATAGAACATCGGTTTTTAGATTAAGTTCCATATATGCTTTTAATGACTGACATCTGAAAACTGACCACACATGTTGGGCATGCGAATAGTCCTCAAGCGAACATTCTTTATTAGTTAAACTATTAAAGAATTTTTTTTGGAGGTAGAGATGTATCAGACAGTCGGCTCTCTGAATCTAGATACTCATATGGGAAAACTCCCTTCCTACGCAACAAATAAAATTCCTCGGAGGAGGGATAGAAACGCTTTACACTTTCAAAGCATTCAGTACTTAGATTGCTACTCAAAGCATCTAAGCTGGTTGCCATAAAGCGAAACGTATCTAAAAATCTAATTTCTAAATTTTTATCATGGGACGCAATATGAGTAAATTTAGAAAGTGAAATGTACAGCTCCTTATTAAGAGGCAGTACTTTAATTTCACCCTCAACTTTATTAAGCTCTCTTACAAAGAGATGTGATTCATATTTCGAAAAATTGTGAAAGAAAACTGGGACAAAAGGTGCTATCTGAAAATTAATATTACACACATTGTGTGGGGGCCCCCTATAGACACCAGTTAAATGACAATGGTCTCGTACTCGATCGGTCCCCAGCATTTTTTTTGCAGATATGGCAATTATCTGCATTTTTAAATCTGGTTTCTTCATCTCAAGGATATAAAAGCGAGCCATATGAGAACTAGAGCATTCAAAGAAGAACATTCAGCAACGATAGAAGGATGACTACTACCAACAACAACAATATGCTACTTAGCTGGTTGGTGAGGACACCTGAAGTTGTCCTTATTGGCGATGAGGACCAGAAGATGCCTCGTCCCATATATAACGAGGAAGACGAGATTGCAACTGAACTCAATCCAAGCATACACGGGCATATACGACGTCGTCCACCACCACCCCGCACTGTATACGACTGGTTGGTAAAGCTGAACGCTCGGCCAACAAATGTGGAGGAGGATGAGAGAACGATCCCTCTACAAGAGCCCGTTGAGGATCGGGCTCGATATCTAATGAATATGTCGCAGAGCGATCGGGAGGAGGAGTATTTGAATTGGCGGATGGAGTGTGTGTCCTCTTTGACTCTTGATGAGGATGAGGTTATGGAGCACGCATTAGATGACGATGAAGTAGCTGAGTTAGAAAAAATATTAGGTGAACTAGATGGTTTACTGGTTTAATCTTTTTGGGTCGGACGGCCGAAATTTTGTGTGGCGACAGCCCAATACAGCGCTGGATCCCAAGAACGTTAAGGCAACGGTAAAGCACGGCGGAGGAAGTATAATGGTGTGGGCGTGCATGTCTGCAGCCGGCGTCGGAAACTTGACTTTCATTGAGTCAACGATGGACAAGCACATGTATCTGGATATACTTAAACAAAATTTGATCCAAAGCGCCGAGAAGCTGGGAATCCGACGCGATTTCCGCTTCTACCAGGACAACGATCCAAAGCATAAGGCTGGAATTGTGCAGTCCTGGCTAATCTGGAACTGCCCCCACATCATTATTCCCCCGGCCCAGTCTCCGGACTTAAACGTCATTGAAAATTTGTGGGCTGTGTTGGAAAACAACATCAGGAATCATAAGATTTCCAACAAACAGGACCTGAAGAACGCTCTGCTGGTAGAACGGAGCAAAATAAGCCAGGGAACCACCCAGAAGCTGGTCGCTTCAATGAACAATAGATTAAGGGCAGTCGTAAAGGTTAAGGGGCTACATACTAAGTACTAACATCCTTATATAAGCTTTAATTCGGCCAAAATGTAACTTTTTTGGGGCCACATCCTTTGAGCTACAACTTATACTTAACATATATTTTAAGTTTTTAGTTTATATTTAAAATTAAGCAATATTTTAGAAACAAATAAAGTTCCTTTTTCAAATGTGATATAACATAAAACAAATTGGCGTTTAAAATTTTTGTTTTTTTGTCTATTTTAAAATATATAGCACCTTAAACTTTTTATTTGACACCACATCATTTTGGGTGCAAGTCACTGTATATAGAACTACATGTCTTTGCGTGTTTTTACTTTTATTTTATTTGTAAAGTACTTATTTATTCATTCAATATATATTCACGTTTATTTGTATCGATTGCATATGTTAAGTACCGATATATCGTAAGTTAGTATTCTAAGTACCGATGTTAGTATTAAGTATTTTTGTATCAAAAAATGGTGCGTCTAGCCACACCAGATCGCTCTGCCTCTTCTCTTCCGGTAACCAAGGCGACGACACGCAATTGCGCTATCGGAAACTTGAATTGATTAAATTAAAAGCCATCATCGATATATAAGCCAATATTTACGCTTATTACATTAATGGATTTAAGTTGCAACGATTTTGTAACTTATGTTTATAATAGTTGCTTGGAGCGCAACTTGCTGCATGCAAGGTTTCGTGGCCGCCAGTATAGACTTGGAACGAACTGGATTGATGCGCGATCGATGGTTACCAAACTTTCGATAGTTCGGTTGTTTACCTTTGCAGCAGCCAATTGTGTCTGATCAACAATATATTATTTATATTATAAGATATTGTGGTAATGTTATTATACATATGTATGTCGAATGGGTTAATTGTTGTTTTTTTGGGTATGTGTTTTTTTTTTATTATATGTTTTTACAGGAAATAAAGGTTTTAAGAAATATTTTTTTTTTTTGTATTTTATGCGCATCAATTTTATGCACATATGCAGGTATGTTGGACTGCTGGCGGATTGCCGGCGGTTTTGTTTACGTTTTGGGTTGCGTGCAAAAAGTATGTAAATAAGTTATGTTAATTGTAACACTTGAGCACACGGACGAGAGTGAATTGTTGTAGCGGATTTACTGAATAATATTTAGGACAAAATATTATTCAGTCGTGGTAGATGTGTTTGTATGTATGTACATACATATACTTGTGCTTTGCACGGAACAATGGAATTGGCACTAGTAAGTACCGGCATATGCTAATAAATATATTCAACTATATTTGAGTTTTAACATATGTTGTTCTATGCAGGATATTTGTGCGGACTTGGAAAATTGTTCACAGTTTTTTGGACAGATCGGAATTACATATGTATGTTGCAATATGGCGGACTTGGGATGCCGGTATGTACGAACAATTTTTACACCGTTGAAAATAGAAAATTAATGTGTATTACTTATCTTTTTTCACCAAGGAACTAGCTGGGGCGAGTGCAGAAGGATATCCGGCTCGAAGGACCAATGTTTGAAGCGGAGGTTCCAAAAGGCAAGAAATACGCAGTGTGTCATTTGTAGTGGGTATAATGTTGATTTATTCAATGTTTTCCGTGTGGTGTTAGATCCAGTATTCGTAGTAGTAGTCGTAATAGTATTTTATTTGTAGTAATAATACTAATTGCAACTAATCGTAATATTACGCGTAGACACGTCTGTGTGTTCGGGTATAATAATTTGGACTGATGACCGCGCTCAGAACCATCTGTTGAAGCTCTGTTAACATTAACAGAAACTTCAACGGGACATTTGAAAACTCAATAAATAGGTAAAATGTTGAGATGCGTCATGGTTCTGAGTCGGTTACCTTTTCTGGCATCAACAGAGTTTAATGATATTTAAGTGGGTACCCTTATCATTTTTTTTATTATAAGCTGTGTGACTGTCATGAAGGCTGAATCAAACTTCAATGATAGGACTGATAAATTAAAAAAGATTAGTTCCGAATCTTGGAAGTGTATATGAATAATCTGTATTAGGGTAATGACACAGAACTCACCTCTAATAAAAATGTGGAAAGCTTTTGTTAGGAAAAAGCTGTGGTTCTGCAATCATATTTCAAAGAGACGTGAGCAACAGCCTTGTACTACTTTATAAATAAAAACCGCTAATCATATACAAGAAATAAAAATAATAAAAAAAAAATATACAAAATACCTAACCTACTTCATACATACCACCTTAATAGCTCAAGTAATCATGAATAAAAGGGAAATAGTGGGTGAATTACATGCTCCTGCACGCAAAAATTTTAAACGTAGAAGAGTTGTAATGAAAGGTATTGATGATCATTGGCAAGCAGACTTAGTGGAGATGGGGAAGCACTCGGCATCTAATAAAGGCTGTCGATTCCTATTAACAATAATTGATACATTTTTAAAATATGCATGGGGGCTGGCATTAAAAACAAAATCTGCGAAAGAAGTTACAAAAGCGCTTGCCAGTATTTTTAATGACGAAAGAATTCCTAAGAATTTACAAACCGATGATGGAAAAGAGTTTTTTAATACTGAATTTAAAAACTTGTGCAAAAAACATAATATTAATCATTACTCGAGCTATAGTGTTCTTAAAGCGTCAATTGTGGAGCGTTTTAATAGAACCTTAAAGGAAATGATGTGGAGAGAGATTAGTTTTAATGGTACATATAATTGGATCGACATGTACAAGAAGTTAATTAAGGAATATAACCACCAATATCATAGAACAATAAAAATGGCACCAGTAGAAGTTAATTCATCGAATGAAACGATGTTGTTGAATACTGTCTATAGTCACCTTAAAATCTTTGGTGGAAGTAAGCTAAATGTGAATGATTATGTGCGTATAAGTAAACGTAAGCATCTATTTGAGAAAGGGTACACATCAAACTAAAAAATTCAAAATACCAATCCTACTACATATATATTGAAGGACTATGAGGATGTCGAAGTGAAAGGATGTTTCTATAAGGAGGAGCTGAGAAAAAAAAAATATCCACATACTTACTTAGTTGAAAAAATAATTAAACGACGAAATAGTCATGTATTAGTAAAATGGTTGGGATTTTCGAGTGCTCACAACTCTTGGATAGATAAAAATGAAGCGATGTAAAAGTACACGCTCAAAAAAAAATAATACATGTAATGTTAGAGTGTCTAGAGCTCAAGGATATAAAAGCGAGCCATATGAGAACTAGAGCATTCAAAGAAGAACATTCAGCAACGATAGAAGGATGACTACTACCAACAACAACAATATGCTACTTAGCTGGTTGGTGAGGACAGCTGAAGTTGTCCTTATTGGCGATGAGGACCAGAAGATGCCTCGTCCCATATATAACGAGGAAGACGAGATTGCAACTGAACTCAATCCAAGCATACACGGGCATATACGACGTCGTCCACCACCACCCCGCACTGTATACGACTGGTTGGTAAAGCTGAACGCTCGGCCAACAAATGTGGAGGAGGATGAGAGAACGATCCCTCTACAAGAGCCCGTTGAGGATCGGGCTCGATATCTAATGAATATGTCGCAGAGCGATCGGGAGGAGGAGTATTTGAATTGGAGGATGGAGTGTATGTCCTCTATGACTCTTGATGAGGATGAGGTTATGGAGCACGCATTAGATGACGATGAAGTAGCTGAGTTAGAAAAAATATTAGGTGAACTAGATGGTTTACCATTAGAACCTTTAGATATGTAATAAATTTGAATTTAAAATGAATAATAAATTAATATATAAAAAACTCAATGTCTTTGCGTGTTTTTACTTTTATTTTATTTATATTTTATTTTTTTTTCAGCCATAATAAAAATAAATATATAGAACTAAATGTCTTTGTGTGTTTTTACTTTTATTTTATTTACATTTTTTTTATTTTCAGCCACATACTTTTTACAGGTTTCTTAAAAGAATATAGATATTTATTGATTACAGGTTTTTAAAGGATATTGATATATAATGTTTTAGTTTTTTTTGTTTTCTAATCTATGGGTCAATTTTAAAGTGACCCCAAGCATATGTATGAAGCCCATCAGGCTTTATTTTTCGCTTATCATCTGAACAACTTAAAGTTGTTTTTCTTATTTTATTAGTATATAAATTATGAAGATGTGATCTAAACAACGTCATCTCGTCACTAAATATTTCATTATTAAATAAACAATTTTTATAACTATTTATGGTAAGTTTATCTAACGCAGACTTTTTAGCTCCTTTCGATTTTTTAATGCATTCTCCCCCATCAAGAGAAAGTGAATACATTTTTGCCCTAAGACCCACAAACTCTGACATTTGTTTACCTGAGTTTTCATCCTTCATCATACCCAAGACCTTCTTATTACATCTTTTGATTCCATATTTCAGGGCTAGTTCCTCAGGATATTCAGACGTATCAAATTTCATTTGAACGTCTTCAGCAATATCCTTATAAAAATCTTTAGTCTCTATTGAATATATGAAAGAGTCTGTATCCATATAATTCAATGAGACTTTTTCTTGGAATTTCGGTTTCATATATTGATAAAGAAAGTCATACATCTTCCATTTTGAAAGTTCTAAAACCGCAAACCCTAAATACATAGGTTTATCGTGAAGAAAATGTAATCGTTTCATTTGAATGGCGTACATATCTTCGGAAAACTGAGCAGTACTATGAAAACAGACCTTCGCAATGAGCGAGCGTGCACTCAAGCGATTGCGGCTTGTCGACTCCCATGAAGTAACAATTTTAACATCTTTACGTTTTTCAATGTTCTCCATCGTCTTGCCATAGACAGCGTTATTCAACAATTTGAAAAAGTCTTTTTCAAAGTTGTTTTTCGCTAATGTTCTATGGTGGGTGTTAAAACTCGGTGGATCTTTGAAAGTATTAACCCATTTCTTAAGCATTGCTGAAGGTTTATATAATGAATTGCATATTTTACTTTAGGTCTTAGGTCTGCAACAAGTTTGCAAACCTTCGCCTCGGGAGTTGGTTTTTGGTTAAGCGGACAAAAAGGCAGATCATTGTGATAGTCATGCAATGTATCTGGATATAAAAGATCAACTTCAAGAATGTAACCATATTCTGAATTTTCTTTTATTTCGCCAATGTCAAATGTCGCAACCTCATTCTCACTCATCCACTGAAAAGCAGCATATGGCAGATTTTGCGACATTGCCCAACCATATAAACTGTTGGCATCCAGATACATTAAATATTCGGATGGTTTGGTTGGGTCATACGCATCCATATACATGTGGTTGGCTTTCGAATGCCGTTTAGAGCACTGATCCAGCCCACCCCTAATTCCGTTTTGTATAAATCTATACATGTCGATATCAGTAAATAGCTCAAGTTCTATCCCAGTGGTCTTTAGCATTGCGTCCCAAGACAGACCGGGAGTGGTGTAATAGTGAGAGTGTAAATTTTCTTGCATATTGCTCGAAAATTTTGAAAAACATCAGTAAATAATAGAACATCGGTTTTTAGATTAAGTTCCATATATTCTTTTAATGACTGACAACCGAAAACTGACCACACATGTTGGGCATGTGAATAGGCCTCAAGCGAACATTCTTTATTAGTTAAACTATTAAAGAATTTTTCTTGGAGGTAGAGATGTATCAGACAGTCGGCTCTCTGAATCTAGATACTCATATGGGAAAACTCCCTTCCTACGCAATAAATTAAATTCCTCGGAGGAGGGATAGAAACGCTTTACACTTTCAAAGCATTCAGTACTTAGATTGCTACTCAAAGCATCTAAGCTGGTTGCCATAAAGCGAAACGTATCTAAAAATCTAATTTCTAAATTTTTATCATGGGACGCAATATGAGTAAATTTAGAAAGTGAAATGTACAGCTCCTTATTAAGAGGCAGTACTTTAATTTCACCCTCAACTTTATTAAGCTCTCTTACAAAGAGATGTGATTCATATTTCGAAAAATTGTGAAAGAAAACTGGGACAAAAGGTGCTATCTGAAAATTAATATTACACACATTGTGTGCGGGCCCCCTATAGACACCAGTTAAATGACAATGGTCTCGTACTCGATCGGTCCCCAGCATTTTTTTTTGCAGATATGGCAATTATCTGCATTTTTAAATCTGGTTTCTTCATCTCAAGGATATAAAAGCGAGCCATATGAGAACTAGAGCATTCAAAGAAGAACATTCAGCAACGATAGAAGGATGACTACTACCAACAACAACAATATGCTACTTAGCTGGTTGGTGAGGACACCTGAAGTTGTCCTTATTGGCGATGAGGACCAGAAGATGCCTCGTCCCATATATAACGAGGAAGGCGAGATTGCAACTGAACTCAATCCAAGCATACACGGGCATATACGACGTCGTCCACCACCACCCCGCACTGTATACGACTGGTTGGTAAAGCTGAACGCTCGGCCAACAAATGTGGAGGAGGATGAGAGAACGATCCCTCTACAAGAGCCCGTTGAGGATCGGGCTCGATATCTAATGAATATGTCGCAGAGCGATCGGGAGGAGGAGTATTTGAATTGGCGGATGGAGTGTATGTCCTCTTTGACTCTTGATGAGGATGAGGTTATGGAGCACGCATTAGATGACGATGAAGTAGCTGAGTTAGAAAAAATATTAGGTGAACTAGATGGTTTACCATTATAACCTTTGGATATGTAATAAATTTGAATTTAAAATGAATAAAAAATAAATATATAGAACTACATGTCTTTGCGTGTTTTTACTTTTATTTTATTTGTAAAGTACTTATTTATTCATTCAATATATATTCACGTTTATTTATATCGATTGCATATGTTAAGTACCGATATATCGTAAGTTAGTATTCTAAGTACCGATGTTAGTATTAAGTATTTTTGTATCAAAAAATGGTGCGTCTGGCCACACCAGATCGCCCTGCCTCTTCTCTTCCGGTAACCAAGGCGACGACACGCAATTGCGCGCTATCGGAAACTTGAATTGATTAAATTAAAAGCCATCATCGATATATAAGCCAATATTTACGCTTATTACAACTCAGAAGTGGGATACCCAATCACATCAAGCATTATTTCAGCAGTTTGACCAAGATGAGTCAAACTAAAGACGAGATGTCGAATATGCTGAGGACCCGCGGAGTGCAAGTGCCACCGTCGGCAACTCTGGCGCAGCTGCGCCGGCTGGTCGTGAAACTGGACAAGCTGGACACTGCCTCGTCACCAAACGCGCCCGCTGCCGCTCCGCCGTCTGCCAGCACCCCAACAAATGCAGAGCCAGGTGCACTTATCGTTGACACGACCCTGCCGTCTGCCGTCGGCATTTTCATGCCGCCATTAAATGAGCCTGAAACTGCCGTCGCCCCGCCGCCTGCTGTCGCCCCTCCGTCTGCCATCGCCCTGCCGTCTGCCGCTGCTCAGCTGTCTGCTTCGCCCAGTCTGCCGCCGCCGCCGTCATCGACGCAGCTATGCCAACGTCGAACGTGCTCGACACTGCCGTCAACGAGACACTACCGCCCGCTGTGCCAAACGCTGCCTTCACCCCGCCGTCTATTGTACCACCTGCCGCCCTACTGCCAACTGCCTGTCCCCCGTCGTCGGATCTGGATGAGCAACTGGCGGTATTGAGGAAACAAAAAGAAATCTTAGAGTTGCACCAGCAGATTGCAAACCTGCAAGCCAATTTGGGCACCGCCGCTAGTGCATCGAATCCGCGGGTGACGGACAGTAGCGTTATCGAATCAATGATCCCAAAGTTTTCGGCGGACGATGCTTATGACGTGCATAAGTGGATAGACGATTTCGAGGATGCGAGCGACATACTACAGCTGGACGACAGACTAAGGTTAGTCGCATGTCGGCGGCTGTTGGAGGGCATAGCAGCAGTGCTCGTACGTACAATAACAGTGAGGAGCTACGAGCAACTCAGGGACACTCTACGTCAGGAGTTCGGGCGAGTGAAGAGTGTCGAGGAGGTGTATCTTGCGTTACGGAACAGGCGTCGCAAGCAAGGGGAGAGTCACCTACGGTACGCAATAGAGATGCAGGAGATCGCTCTGGGCGCACCAATTCCTGAGTCAGAACTGGTTGACTTCATCATTGAAGGACTGCGCGATAGCTCAGCTGCGGTGGGCATGTTGTATGGAGCCAAAGATGTCGCCGAGCTGAAGTTGCTGCTTGGAAGGTACGAGCGCCGGAAAGCCCAAATGAATGCGAGCCGACAAGTGGCTGCCGTCAGTCAACCTCTGCCGAAGCAAGCTGCCGTCCCCACACCGCCGTCGAGAGCTGCCGTCCCCACACCGCCGTCGAGAGCTGCTGTCTCTGAGATGAGAGAGGTGCGATGCTTCAACTGCTCCGAGTTCGGGCATTATAAGTCGCACTGCCCGATGCCATACAGGCCCGCAAATTCATGCTTCAAGTGCGGGCAAATGGGGCACGTTTACCGAAGTTGTCCTCTTAGACTAGGGAGCACCGTCGCCACCAACGCTGCCGCTGCCGACTGTACATTTAAGTCTGCCGAAGAAGGAGAATTGATCGAGAAGGTTGATCATTTACAGATGGTGAGTGTTGCTTTTGTGTCAGATCAAGTGAAAAGCAGTGAGTTCACAAGCATTTTCTCTCTCCTCGATTCTGGTAGTCCTAGAAGCTTTATTCGGCAATCGGAAGTGCCACCCTATTATAAATTGAAGTACTGTCCAATAAACTGCCGTGGGCTGGGCAATAGCCGCCTTACGTCTCTGGGATAGGTTCACTGCGAAATTAAAATACTAGGCCAGCGTGTACTACACACGCTAGATATACTGCCGAACAACGCGACCAACCTTCCAATAATTCTGGGGAGGGATTTTTTCCGAAAAACAAGTATTAGTTTATGTAAATTTAGGAATAAGTATACGAAAGAAATACTGCTACAGATTAAAGAAAATAATGAAGTCCATAATAAGAAACTCACTGCTGTTCTAAATTCATTTGATTTGTATAAACCAGACGTCAGACGCACAATAACTACAGATGAGTCAGCCCGGTCGCTTATTGAGAATCAGCTTATGCCCTCCGCCTTAAAGTCGTGTACTACTAAAAAAAAGTGTCCTGTCGAGTCTGACGTTCTGCTGGGTGAGGCTCTGGCAGCCATTAATGCAATCGAACTACCCGCTGTCAGTGAAAACGAATTCGATATAGAACCGACTCTGCCACAAGAACAATCTGCAGAGCTGCAGTCGGTTATTTCCGCCTCGTATACGAATGTCCCTCCGGAACTGATTAAACCAACCGACTACGAAATGAAGATTGAGCTGACGAATCAAACCCCCATTTTCTGCCGTCCCCGCCGTTTGTCTCATTACGAGCGCAATTAGGTGCGCCAGATATGTGATGACCTATTGAAGGCCGGAATTATCCGGCATAGTAGTTCACCCTAAGCTTCCGCTATAGTGCCTGTTCGGGAAAAAAATAACACCTTAATGAAATGTGTTGACTATCGTCCGCTGAATAAGATTACTGTTCGTGACCATTTTCCGATTCCGTTGTTAGAGGATTGTGTCGACCACTTGGGGGGTAAATCGTTCTTTACTGTCTTAGATTTGGAAAATGGGTTCCACCACGTTAAGATGCACCCCGATTCAATTAAATACACTGCCTTTGTAACACCTGATGGGCAATTCGAGTACGTACGCATGCCGTTTGGGCTATGTAATGGTCCCCCAGTTTTTGCTAGATTTGTATACTTTGTGTTGAAAGATTTGATCAATAGAGGTCAACTGGTGGCTCACCCCTGATCAAAATTGTGCTTCTGACGTCTGACCGCAAGCAACACTCGACCATTGGTGGGGGCCCTAGGTATACAACTATTTAGAGTAAATGGAATCGTGGTCGATTCCGCTGTCAGGACGGCCGAGTTGTAAAGTTCTTATTTATTCATTCAATATATATTCACGTTTATTTATATCGATTGCATATGTTAAGTACCGATATATCGTAAGTTAGTATTCTAAGTACCGATGTTAGTATTAAGTATTTTTGTATCAAAAAATGGTGCGTCTAGCCACACCAGATCGCTCTGCCTCTTCTCTTCCGGTAACCAAGGCGACGACACGCAATTGCGCGCTATCGGAAACTTGAATTGATTAAATTAAAAGCCATCATCGATATATAAGCCAATATTTACGCTTATTACATTAATGGATTTAAGTTGCAACGATTTTGTAACTTATGTTTATAATAGTTGCTTGGAGCGCAACTTGCTGCATGCAAGGTTTCGTGGCCGCCAGTATAGACTTGGAACGAACTGGATTGATGCGCGATCGATGGTTACCAAACTTTCGATAGTTCGGTTGTTTACCTTTGCAGCAGCCAATTGTGTCTGATCAACAATATATTATTTATATTATAAGTAATGTTAATAATAAGGCAGTGTTTAAGAAAAAATGTGTTTTATTGTGCGCACAATTTTCTGTGTGGATACATTTATACATATGTATGTCGTATTATTGGCGGATTGCCAGCGGCCCTTTGTGTATGTTTTTCTTGTGTGCAACTAATGTGTTTGTTAAATTGATAATTATAAATGTTTTTACCAAGGAAATAAAACGAGTGTATTAAGAAAGTAATTGTTTGATGGTTTTTTTTTTATTGTATTTTATGCGCATCAATTTTATGCACATATGCAGGTATGTTGGACTGCTGGCGGATTGCCGGCGGTTTTGTTTACGTTTTGGGTTGCGTGCAAAAAGTATGTAAATAAGTTATGTTAATTGTAACACTTGAGCACACGGACGAGAGTGAATTGTTGTAGCGGATTTACTGAATAATATTTAGGACAAAATCTTATTCAGTCGTGGTAGATGTGTTTGTATGTATGTACATACATATACTTGTGCTTTGCACGGAACAATGGAATTGGCACTAGTAAGTACCGGCATATGCTAATAAATATATTCAACTATATTTGAGTTTTAACATATGTTGTTCTATGCAGGATATTTGGGCGGACTTGGAAAATTGTTCACAGTTTTTTGGACAGATCGGAATTATTAGTATTCGTAGTAGTAGTCGTAATAGTATTTTATTTGTAGTAATAATACTAATTGTAACTAATCGTAATATTACGCGTAGACACGTCTGTGTGTTCGGGTATAATAATTTGGACTGATGACCGCGCTCAGAACCATCTGTTGAAGCTCTGTTAACATTAACAGAAACTTCAACGGGACATTTGAAAACTCAATAAATAGGTAAAATGTTAGAGATGCGTCATGGTTCTGAGTCGGTTACCTTTTCTGGCATCAACAGAGTTTAATGATAAATATGTATGTAAATGAGCAACTGCATGGTAGTTGTGCTGCAAAATTGTTTGCTGGTGTCATATAGCTAATATCTCGAAAGAGTATGTATGACCAGAAAGTGAAAAAACAGAAATTGCCTGTGTTTTGTAGGCAGATTAAAATGCGCGCCAAATTTTAATTTTAAATATTGGCTGTCGGTATTTAATATAGATTTAGTTATGATGTTTTAGGGTCTCGAGAACACATAAATATATAATATATAATTATGTACATATATATATTAAAATATATAAATTATTATTAATCATATCATGAACTATCGACAATGCATCTTTATGATTAAGATGAATTTTAAAAATAAATAAAAAATTATCATCTTAATAACATTAATTTTATAGCTATCGTTACTTTTAATAAAATTGCTAAAAATCATAAAAATTGAGACAGGTCAAGAATAGCCAAGGCAATTGCTACGCATACATTCAAATGTGCTGCACATGAACATACACATGCACACACACACATATTGATATGCGTTGCTAGAAAAGTAACAAAATCCCAAATCACTTGAGAGCCACCAAAAACTGAAAAAATATGCATGCGCACATACACACACACATATATATGTGTATTTAGGTATACATTCGCCCTAATGATTTTTTCTTCATTTGAGCTCGGAGCCACCAAATACAGAAAAAATGCACATGTGTTGTTGTTGTTCGCACTCTGCTGCTGCTATCCCCCTTCCACAATATACAGCAGCTCAAAGCAAACAACATACAGAAACATACATACACACATATATACACCTAACGGCGATCACGTCGCTGACATACAGACGCATACACATCAAATTGCTGGCAGTCCGTCTGTATCGAGTCAAAATTTGCGTTCGGCTCGATGCTTTCAGCAGCCGAATGAGGGTGGCTCCTCCGCAAATTGGACCAATTAGGCTATTGGATTTTTTGCGTTTGACTCCTCTACGTGTACATAAGTAAGCTAAATGTGAATGATTATGTGCGTATAAGTAAACCTATTTGAGAAAGGGTACACATCAAACTAAAAAAAATTCAAAATACCAATCCTACTACATATATATTGAAGGACTATGAGGATGTCGAAGTGAAAGGATGTTTCTATAAGGAGGAGCTGAGAAAAACAAAATATCCACATACTTACTTAGTTGAAAAAATAATTAAACGACGAAATAGTCATGTATTAGTAAAATGGTAGGGATTTTCGAATGTACACAACTCTTGGATAGATAAAAATGACGCGATGTAAAAGTACACGCTCAAAAAAAATAAATACATGTAATGTTTGTCTTGTGTGACGCTACATTTTACGAGCTGAGAATCGTTTTGGGTATGTACTTCAGCATATCACTGATAATGGGTCTGGTGTATGTCTGGCTGGAGTATGTGTGTGTGTGGTTGTGTGTGCGCGTGACTATGTACAAGTGCGTAGCGTGTCTAGAGCTCAAGGATATAAAAGCGAGCCATATGAGAACTAGAGCATTCAAAGAAGAACATTCAGCAACGAAAGAAGGATGACTGGCATCAACAATACATTACTAAATTGGTTGGTGAGGACACCGGAAGTTGTCCTTATTGGTGACGAGGATCAAAAAATGCCTCGCCCAATATATAGCGAGGAAGATGATATTTCGACGGTACTTAACCCCGACATAGATGGACATATACGGCGTCGTCCACCACCACCCCGCACTGTCTATGAGTGGTTGCTGAAGGTGAACGCTCGGCCAACGAATGTGGAGGATGAGCTGGAGACCCCGATCCCTCTGCAAGAGCCCGTTGTGGATCGGGCTAGATACTTGATGGATATGACGCAGAGCGATCGGGAGGAGGAGTATTTTAATTGGAGGATGGAGTGTATGTCCTCTATGACTCTTGATGAGGATGAGGTTGCTCCAGCATTTGGTGACAATGAAGTAGCTGAGCTAGAAAAAATTTTAGGTGAAGCCTGGATGGTTTACCATTAGAACCTTTAGATATATAATAAATTTTAATTTAAAATGAATAAAAAATAAATATATATAGAACTAAATGTCTTTGTGTGTTTTTACTTTTATTTAAATTTATTTATTTTCAGCACTTTATTGTTTACAGGCTATTTTTATTTTTTTTTAAAGTGTTCAAGCATGAACATGTTATCACCAAGTCGCACTTGCGTCTTGGTAAAATTCACCAAAACCATAAATGTAAAAACGAGCTGCATGCAGCTGCAGCGATAGCTATAAATAGATATCAATAAACATAGTAAGAACATAAGGTCACTTAAAATTGTATATTTGACCTGCGCTACTAGATAAGTAGCAAAGGGTATGAAAATGACCTAAATAAATAATGATACGAACGTCTGCTGGCGATAATGTGCCGCAGCAGACCTACTTTAAGATATCATGTTAGTATATAAGGACTAGGATTCGTAAGAATAAATCAGTGTCTTAACAGAACTCAAACGGGCATCTTCGCATGTTCATTTTGGTCCTTCGAGCCGGATTCGCTGTTTTTGCTTCCCCCCACCAGTGGTAAGGGGCAAACAGTTGAAAAATCAATAAAAAACCTGCGTCCAGGCTGATGATTTGGTTTGCTGCTCTTAAAAATATTAAGTAGAGCAGCTGTAAAAAGCCAAGGATCAGAGCGACGCGATTGCGGCCGACAGCGCTATTTTACAGCGCACAGCGAAGTCACAGCCGAAAGCGTTAATTGAGAGCGCCCGGCACGACATTCAGGCACCATCTGCAAATGACGAGCGAGTACCAGAAGGTACTAAAAAGAGCCATCGAGGATCAACCCTTGGATGGACCGAAGCCTTTATCGATACAAGAGTATTGGGCAAGGCAACCAGCAGTTAAAGCAGCAGCAGCAGCGGATTGCGGAGGAAGAAAAACTAGTGGCAATACCCATTGCCAAAGCACCGAAAAGAAGAGGAGGTCACAAAGCAAAATTAAGGCAATCCAGGAGAAACCTGCTGGAGAAGATTTATAGGGAGCCACCACCACCGTGGCAAGAAGCAACCCGTCTATGGGAAGAAATAGACGTGATAGAGAAGGAGTTACAAAAAAAACATATATAAACAATAAAATGCGAGTGCGCTAAAAAAGCGAACCCATGCGAAAACGGCGGCAGGATCGCCTCGCAATAAAAAAATAATAATACATATAAGACAAATTTTTTTAAAAAAAGAATATATACAGTCCACTAAAAATAAATAATTAGATTCACATGTCAAACTTTTTGTTTTAAAGATCTAAAAAAAAAAAAAAAAAAAAAACAATATAAATTAAATTATTTTTAAAAAAAAAAAAAAAATATGTTTTTCCTATATTTTTTTTTTCAACTAGAAATTAAAATTATAATTTTGTTAGTTAAGTCAATTTGTCGCCTACTAAAAATACAGTTTTAAGCATGTACTTCTCTTTATTTAATATCATTTTTTAACTTTAAATAAAAACAAAAAATTACTATAAAACAAAAAATAATAAAATTATTTTAAAAAAATTATATATAATAACTATTTTATATATCTATATATATATAGAATCAGAATTTACCATTTGAAGTTTGCCATTCAAAGAATAATAATAATTAAAAATGTTGTCAGACACGACTATAGAACTGTTGGTGAGGCAGGCAACAATAATTAAAAGGGTTAGGCACCTAGAGGGTATTCAAGAGGTTAGCGCAGAAGAAATAGAAAAACTGCAAAACTATTTCCAGGCGAATCACAACACATTGTGTAAAATTGGAGTAATCGACCATGATTACTTCAATACGAAGCAATATGAGGTGATAATGACAGTGTTTGAAGAATTAAAAGATAAGATTCCAAATGTCAGCCAAAAGGCGCCTCAGGTGATGGCAGGTAAGGAAAAAACTACCACCGTCAGCCAAAAAGAGGCAAAGAAAATAGGAAGTGACGATCAAGGTGCAAAACCTAAAAAGATACTAGAGCAGAAGAGTTTGAAAGGCAGGTAGACATGTTAAAAAAATATCTAACAGAAACTCAGGTAGAGTTGGAAAACAAGAAGACAGTAACGATTAACCTGAGAAGAAAAAAAATAATATTCCTGTGGCAAAGAATAGAAGAAGAAGTTCAGTGTTTTAAAATGCAATTCGTAAGTAATATAACCTTTGATAATGAAATACAAATGCTAGGGTTTGACGTGGAAAATAGGTTACAGGAGTTAGAGAAAATAGAAAACAATTGCCATTCAATAGTTGATGGTGGCAAAATAAAAGTAGAGGAGCTGCCATTGCTCCCAAAAATGCAGATACCCAGCTTCTATGGGGATTCAAAAAAGTGGGATCTGTTTGCAGAGCTATTTAATGAGTTGGTGCAATCTAGGGAGGATTTAAGTCCAGCTCTAAAATTTAACTACCTAAAAATGGCAGTTAAAGGAGAAGCAAGATGCGTTGTATCGCATTTGCTATTAGGCTCCGCAGAAAATTTCAATGCGTCTTGGGAGTTGTTGACCAAACGCTACGAAAATAAAAGGAAGATATTTTCCGAACAATTAAACAGGCTTATAGAGTTGCCAGTGCTGAACATCGATTCAGCAAAGCACATAAAAGCTTTTATTGATTCAATTAATGAATCAATTTATTTAATAAAATTGAAAACGGGCTTATTAGAAGACGTTGATGTAATTTTTGCACAGATGATCATTCGCAAGTTTAATAAAGAAACTTTGCAAAGTTATGAAAATCATGTGAAACGAACAAAAGAGGTTCAAAAATTGTCCGACGTAATGGAGTATTTAGAGCAAAGATTAAGTGCTCTAGGCTCATTGAAGGACGAGGAGAAAAAACCGAAAGTCAATAAGGACTTGTCGGAAAATTGTCCAATATGCAAGGCAGCAGGGCATTATGCAGTACATTGCTACAAATTTAAAATAATGAGTCCAGTAGAAAGGGCAGATGCGGCAAAAAAGGCACAGTGGTGTCTAAATGCTTGAGACACTCGAGTACCAAGAAATGCACGAGAAGTTATGTAAAAAAAAAAAAAAAACCCCCCCCATAAAAAAAAAAAAAAAAAAAAAAATGTTAAAAAAAAAAAAAAAAAAAAGGGGGAAAAAAAAAAAAAAAACGACCGAGTGAAGTTGTATGTGCAAAATGCAACAAATTCCACCACACGATGCTTCACTTTGAAAGAAAAGAAAGAGTAAATACGTGTGTTGCTGAAAAGCAGGTGCTGTTAGCGACAGCAATTGTCAAGGTTAAAACAGCAAGTGGGGGGTATGAAAAATTAAGAGCATTAATTGATAGTGGGTCGCAAACTACAATTATATCAGAGGAGGCAGTCCAGATGCTTAAATTACCAAGGTCGAGAGCGATCACAAAGATTACTGGAGTGTCCTCAACCAAATCTAGTACATCTAAATACAAAGTCAAAGTATGTGTAGATACTTTAGACCCTAATAAAGAGCCGCTGTCAGTCAGTGCAATAGTGTTGCCAAAACTGATGAAAGCACTCCCAGGAAAATCAATAAATATTGATATTAATAAATGGAAAGGCACAATTTAACAAACCAGGTCGAGTAGACATAGTTATAGTAACCGACCTGTATGCTCACCTTTTAAAAGAGGGAGTAGTTAAAATCGACGGGCTTGTCGGTCAGAACACAGAATTTGGGTGGATAGTGTCAGGGTGCACCAAATCCAAAGGGGAGAAAGCGATAGTCGCATCAATAATTGAATATGGAGATTTGGAAAGATTTTGGGTAAAGTCGAAGAAGTGCATAAGGGCAACGACAATAAAGTTAGAGTAGTAAAAGTCAGATTACAGGATGGTTTCTCCACAAGACCAATAACTAAAGTATGCCCGCTTATTGGCATACAAACTCATGACAAAAATGAGATGGAAGAGAAACATGATAATGAGGACAAAAGAAGTTCTAAAAGACTGAAAATGTCAAAGCTTAGCTTAATGATGATGCTGATACTAATGCTATTCTGCCAAGTATCAAGCGCAACATCGTTAAAAGAAGAAGAAAGGAAATGGGTAATAAAGAATATGAATAGATCTGCCGCCATGTATCTAGATCCAATGGGCGAGGTAGAAATAGTATCATCTTTTTGGGATTTAGTCATATTTTATGACATGGAACCATATTTTGAAATGCTGCATAGGGGAAGCATACTAGCGCAAAAAATGAGAGCTGTATGTAAGAAGCTCCATGAGTT
Source organism: Scaptomyza hsui (assembly GCA_018152825.1). NCBI lineage: Eukaryota > Metazoa > Arthropoda > Insecta > Diptera > Drosophilidae > Scaptomyza > Scaptomyza hsui. Next base: position 763,684 of record JAECXO010000254.1, read on the forward strand.
TGAAAATCAGTGCAATTTGATCTTAAACAACACACAAAGACAAATTGCAGATTTAGAAGAAAATAACGAATTATATACGACAAGAAAACCAATAAGAAAAAAGCGATCACCATTGAACTTTATGGGTTCGTTATATCACATTTTGTTTGGTATAATGGATGCGGACGATAGGGACATGATGGAGGTAAACATGAAAGGGTTACTTCAAAATCAGTACAACTTAAAGGCATTAGAGGAAAAACAAACGTCAGTAATAGACTCGACAACAAATATTATAAAAAAGACCACAGAAGATATAAATAAGAACTTTGGGAGAATGAATGATCGAATAGAGAATATGACCGAACTCCTCAAGGAAAGTTATTATGTGTATAAGGAATCCATTAGTTTCTTCATATTAACCAAAGAACTTAGTACTTTAATTGATGAGTGCGACAAAATACAAACAAATGTAATAGGATTATTAATTGACATTAATCATGGGCGGTTGAATCCAAACATTTTAAAACCAAGACAATTAAGGGACGAAATATTAAAAATAAAAGATCATCTATCCGAAAAATTAGTGCTCCCAGGAAAAAGAACTAACACCGAAATTAAGGAGATTTACACTTTGTTAAAGGCAAAAGGAATTTTTATAGAAAATAAACTGGTTTTATATGCCAAAATACCATTGTTCAGCAGGCATCCATCTCAACTTTTCAGAATAATACCAGTGCCAGTACAGTGAAATGGGCAGTTGTTAATGATACAGTTAAATTCAGAGTTTTTAGTATATAACTTTGAAATGGATTCGTACTATCTAATGAAAGAATCCACATTGAATAAATGCCAAAAATGGCAAACAAACAAACGGGTATGTGAAGGGAATTGGCCTTGGAACAGTGCAAGTGATAACACCTGCGAAACATCACCTTTCAAACCAAACAGACCTTCAAACTGTATCTATAAATCCATTGTAAGATCCAAAACACACTGGGTAGAATTAGAAGGCAGGAGTACGTGGCTTTTTAAGAACCTACAAAATACAACTGCTAGAATACAATGTGAGAAAACACCCCCAGAAATAGTGAACTTGCCAGAACAAGGAATATTATCTATTAGATCAGACTGCACAGCTAGAACTGCAGATAAATTATTGATTGCTCACCATAAAATACAATCAGAAAGGCAAGAAACTATATTTCCTTCGTACGTAGGAGAAATAAATGATATTCCCAAGATTATGTGGGACCCATTAACAAATATCAGTACTTCTGAGGAATTAAATAGGTTACTAGGCAAAGTCCAACAGTTAAAAGATCATCACATAGAACTTAATGGTTTAAACTTTCATCACGTGTCGGGACATGCTTCATTAATAATTGTATTGATTCTAATGGTAATTTTGATTATATATATAATAAGGAAAATAGCTGTAACTAATAAACTAAGGACCATCGCCTTTGTTGGCCCGCCGCAGAATGTTCAAGCATGAACATGTTATCACCAAGTCGCACTTGCGTCTTGGTAAAATTCACCAAAACCATAAATGTAAAAACGAGCTGCATGCAGCTGCAGCGATAGCTATAAATAGATATCAATAAACATAGTAAGAACATAAGGTCACTTAAAATTGTATATTTGACCTGCGCTACTAGATAAGTAGCAAAGGGTATGAAAATGACCTAAATAAATAATGATACGAACGTCTGCTGGCGATAATGTGCCGCAGCAGACCTACTTTAAGATATCATGTTAGTATATAAGGACTAGGATTCGTAAGAATAAATCAGTGTCTTAACAGAACTCAAACGGGCATCTTCGCATGTTCAAAAGAATATAGATTTTTAATGTTTTGGTTTTTTTTTTCTTATTTTACGCTTTAAATTAAATAATAAATAAATATATTAATAAAGAACTTAATACCCTTGTGTTTTTTATTTACATTAACATTTTATTTTCAGTCATATATTACATTCAGATTTTTATTTTGTACAGGTTTTTTTTTTTTTTTAGAATATAGATTTTTAATGTTTTGGTTTTTTATTTACGTTAACATTTTATTTTCAGCCATATATTACATTCCGATTTTTATTTTATACAGGTTTTTTTTTAAAGAATATAGATTTTGATTGTTTGGTTTTTTAAATCTATGGGTCAATTTTAAAGTGACCCCAAGCATATGTATGGAGCCCATCAGGCTTTATTTTTCGCTTATCACCTGAACAACTTAAAGTTGTTTTTCTTATTTTATTAGTATATAAATTATGAAGATGTGATCTAAACAACATCATCTCATCACTAAATATTTCATTATTAAATAAACAATTTTTATAACTATTTATAGTAAGTTTATCTAACGCAGACTTTTTAACTCCTTTCGATTTTTTAATGCATTCTCCCCCATCAAGAGAAAGTGAATACATTTTTGCCCTAAGACCCACAAACTCTTACATTTGTTTACCTGAGTTTTCATCCTTCATCATACCCAAGACCTTCTTATTACATCTTTTGATTCCATATTTCAGGGCTAGCTCCTCAGGATATTCAGACGTATCAAATTTCATTTGAACATTCCATATAATTCAATGAGACTTTTTCTTGGAACTTCGGTTTCATATATTGATAATGAAAGTCATACATCTTCCATTTTGAGAGTTCTAAAACCGCAAACCCTAAATACATAGGTTTATCGTAAAGAAAATGTAATCGCTTCATTTGAATGGCGTACATATCTTCGGAAAACTGAGCAGTACTATAAAAACTGACCTTCGCAATGAGCGAGCGTGCACTCAAGCGATTGCGGCTTGTCGACTCCCATGAAGTAACAATTTTAACATCTTTACGTTTTTCAATGTTCTCCATCGTCTTGCCATAGACAGCGTTATTCAACAATTTGAAAAAGTCTTTTTCAAAGTTGTTTTTCGCTAATGTTCTATGGTGGGTGTTAAGGTCGATATATTTTTTAAGCCAGGGAGCCTGTTTAAATTTCAAAATTCGATGGATCTTTGAAAGTATCAACCCATTTTTTAGACATTGCTGAAGGTTAATATAATGAATTGCATATTTTAGTTTAGGTCTTAGGTCTGCAACAAGTTTGCAAACCTTCGGCTCGGGCGTTGGTTTTTGGTTAAGCGGACAAAAAGGCAGATCATTGTGATAGTCATGTAATGCATCTGGATATAAAAGATCGACTTCAAGAATGTAACCATATTCTGAATTTTCTTTTATTTCGCCAATGTCAAATGTTGCAACCTCATTCTCACTCATCCACTGAAAAGCAGCATATGGGAGATTTTGCGACAATGCCCAACCATATAAATTGTTGGCATCCAGATACATTAAATATTCAGATGGTTTGGTTGAGTCATATCCATCCATATACATGTGGTTGGCTTTCGAAAACCGTTTAGAGCATTGTACCAGCCCACCCCTAATTCCGTTTTGTATAAATCTATACATGTCGATATCAGTAAATAGCTCAAGTTCTATCCCAGTGGTCTCTAGCATTGCGTCCCAAGACAGACCGGGAGTGGTGTAATAGTGAGCAGGGTCTAGAGTGTAAATTTTCTTGCATATTGCTCGAATCGGTTTTTAGATAAAGTTCCATATATTCTTTTAATGACTGCCATCTGAAAACTGACCACACATGTTGGGCATGCGAATAGTCCTCAAGCGAACATTCTTTATTAGTTAAACTATTAAAGAATTTTTCTCTTGGAGGTAGAGATGTATCAGACAGTCGGCTCTCTGAATCTAGATCATCATATGGGAAAACTCCCTTCCTACGCAATAAATTAAATTCCTCGGAGGAGGGATAGAAACGCTTTACACTTTCAAAGCATTCAGTACTTAGATTGCTACTCAAAGCATCTAAGCTGGTTGCCATAAAGCGAAACGTATCTAAAAATCTAATTTCTATATTTTTATCATGGGACGCAATATGAGTAAATTTGGATAGTGAAATGTACAGCTCCTTATTTAGAGGCAGTACTTTAATTTCACCCTCAACTTTATTAAGCTCTCTTACAAAGAGATGAGAATCATATTTCGAAAAATTGTGAAAGAAAACTGGGACAAAAGGTGCTATCTGAAAATTAATATTACACACATTGAAATTAAATGATAATGGTCACGTACTCGATCAGTTCCCAGCATTTTTTTGCATATATGGCAATTAGCTGCATTTTTAAATCTGGTTTCCTCATCGGCACTCAATGTCATGGGTTGAATATTACTCAGGTAAGATGTATAAATTTCATTTACATCTGCAATAAGAGATGTAACAAATTTAACACCTGCATCTTTACCTGTCTCTAGCACAAGCTTATCAAGGGATGGGTCGAAGGAGCACTTCACATAGTACGAGAATGCTATAGGAACATGTAAAGCTGTTGCTATAACATTCTCACTAACTTTGGACTCGATGGGGGATAGCATACACTCAAAATCTGCGTATACTACAAATGGTACATTTAAACTACGATTATAATTCTTAAACTTAATGCTTGCCTTCTCCAGCGATGGAAGCGAAGACACCATCTTCCCACAATTCCCCCTGTGTTCTTCTGATAACTTTTGTGTGTGTGAAAAATTTAGGCAGGTGTTGCAGAAGAATAGTTGATGTTGGTGCTCTGTCACCTGTGCGCGAACCAGTCTAAAATTCATAAAAAAAACAAAAGAAAGTTTATTAGTTATAAAATTTAAAAAAAAGTAATGTTTTCTTCAACTCTTAACTTGATAAACTTTTTATCCACACAAAATGTGCCCGTCCACCACTCTCCAAAAGCATTAAGCTAACATGATGTTCTCGTTCTATCTCCGTTCAGTGATTTGTGAGCTTATATTATTTACACTATAGCTCGAACATCTCTCTAAATGGGTATCGAGTGGTGTTTTAAGGGCAGAAATTAAATCCCATTTAAAGCAATATTCATCTGTATTTTTTACATTGATGAGTGCCATTTTTTTCCTCAACACTTTCGGTGTCTCAATGTAGTTCGAAACTTTGATGGGAGTATATTTATTGAGGTTAATTTCCAACCTTAAAATTTGGGTCATCGTCCATCCACTGTCCCTTCCCTGGAACTCATCCATTTTCCTTTCTATTTTTTGGTCAGCATGATTTTTATAGACCTCTTCTAGGTCACTACGCACATGCTTGTTTGGTGGGATTTAATAGATAAATCTAACCCGTCATGGCGCATCTTGATGTATTCAGAAAATAGTTCAAAGTTAATCTTACACGATGTGTGTAAAGACAAAACTTTAAGTATATGTGAAATGATGTTTGATGAAGCATCTGTGAGGAATTCCTTTGGCTCTAGAATCTCCTCACGCTTATTCTCAAAAGAAAATGTTGAAATTCGGTTTTAAAACCCGCCTGAAATCTGCTTTATAGCACTATTAACAGGCTGGAAAACACAAATTTTATGAGCATTTGATCTTATATGCCCATGCCACTTATATGTAGGTAGAAAAATCTTACACGCTTCACACCATTTTTTCGTGGTATGGGTAGTGCCGGTTCCTGTGTTGATGTTGAGCGATGTGTTGAGGTAGGCAGCAATGTTGGTGTTGTACGGTGTGTTGAGGTAGGTAGCGGATGCGTTAGGGTGTGTTGTCGCTGGTGAGTGGTGTTGTGTTGAGGGCGAAGGTGGTGTTACGGAAAGTGGTGGGCCTTGTGTTGATGGCGGGGGTGGTGATGTGGTGCTTGGAGGAGGAGGAGGTGTTGGCAAAACATTCTGCCAGCGCGTTCAGTGTTGCTGTGTTGCACACAGTCCTCTTCATCTTCTTGTGGGGAGGCCCATTGATAGTGGGTGGTGTGTCCGCATTGAATATCTCTGCCAACGCGTTTAATGGTTGCTGTGTCATAGATTACTTTGTTTTCCATTTTAAAAGTATTTAATTTTTTTTTTCACTTTTTATTTTATGCACTTTAATGTTTATTAATTTTTGTTGAAAACTGATTTTTTTTTGTGGAACACTACGTTTTTTATGTTGGACACTCACTTCACTTTGCGAGAAACTGATCGTTCATTGAACGAAACTCTCCTTTTATTCATTTTGAAATCAGGGATAAATTTTTTTCTAGCGAGCTAATCATTAATTAAATAAGTTGGGTACGTACAAGAAAGGGATAGCACCACAGCTTTAAATCAACAAGCCTCTAAGATTAAAGGGAGGGTACCTAATATTAAGAATGATAAGCCTCCAGGTTTGATGCCTATTGCTTGAAGGAGGATCAGCAAGAATCACTTTCCCCCTAATTGATAAGCTCGAATATGAGCATGTTCAGTACACATTAAACACATTTTTATCAACAAGCCCAGTTTAATGTTAAATCATGCGCATCTCTACATAACAATACACACACACACACACACACGCACACACTTGCACATGCACCTGAACATGCATACGCACACACATACACACACACACACACATACTCCAGCCAGACATACTCCAGCCAGACATACACAAGCCAGACATATACAAGCCAGACATATACAAGCCCAGCTTGATGTTAAATCATGCGCACCTGAACACACATTTGTAGACGCACTTTAGTACGCATTTAACACTATTTTATCTATAAGCCGCAATACTCGACGAAGATGAAAATCTATAGTCCGTCTTTAGCATTTTCTTATCCCAAAACCAAAATCCATCCTTATCTAGGATAGCACCAGCAACACTCTAGAAATGTATATTAAAAAACACTAAAAAATTATAAAGTATTTTACAAAACAAAATAAACAAATAATCATTAGATATAAGTGGTCATATAAGATCATCATGAGACCAGGAGTGAGTGATATCGTCTGAGAAAAACAAACAAATAATCATTAAATATAAATGGTCACCAGGAGTGACCGATATCGTCTGAGAAAAACAAAAAACAAAAAGGGGTCATCTAAGGTCATAGTGATACCATGGTCATCCCAGGTCATAGTGAGACCAGGAGTGACCTATATCGTCTGAGAAAAACAAACAAACAAAAAATAGGGGTCATAAAACAAACAAACAAAATAAAAGGGGTCATAAATCAAGCAAACAAAAAAAGGGGTGAAATTTCACACCTCAATTGGTTTCATTCCGCCAGTTCCCTACTACTTACATGCATTAATTAATTAAGTAAATATGGCTAAAAGGGAAATAGTGAGCGAATTACATGCTCTCCTGCTCGCAGAAAGTTTGCACGTAGAAGAGTTACCATGATGGCAATTGATGACCATTGGCAAGCTGACTTAGTGGAAATGGAGAGGTTCTCCTCATGTAATAAAGGATACCGGTTTCTATTGACAATTATAGATACGTTTTCAAAATATGCATGGGGAGTAGCATTGAAATCAAAATCTGGTAAAGAAGTTACAAACGCACTGATGAGGATTTTAAAAGACAAAAGAATTCCTAAGAATTTACAAGCTGATGACGGAAAAGAATTTATAAATTCTGATGTTAAAAACTTATGCAAAACACATAACATTCATCATTATTCAACTTTTAGTGTTCTCAAAACGTCGATTGTTGAACGTTTTAATATAACTCTAAAGAAAATAATGTGGAAAGAGTTAAGTTTCAATGGCACATATAATTGGATTGAAATGTTCAAGCAATTGATCGAAGAATACAACCATCAATATCATAGAACAATAAAAATGGCCCCTATAGAAGTAAACGCATCAAATGAAAAGATGTTGCTAAATACTGTCTATAGCCACAGAAAAATATTTAGTGGAAGTAAACTCAAGGTTAACGATTATGTGAGTATAAGTAAACATAAGCATATGTTTGAGAAGGGCTATACACCAAACCAGGAAAAAAATTTTTCAAATAATACAAGGAAGGACTTTCATGGTAACGAAGTGAAAGGATGTTTCTATAAGGAGAAGCTGAGAAAAACAAAGTTCCCGCATACCTATTTAGTTGATAGAATAATTAGAGAGAACAATGGGAGAGTCCTAGTAAAGTGGTTAGGTTTTTCGAATGCGCACAACTTTTGGATCGTGTAAAAAAAATGTATTGTAAACAAATAGGACGGGGTGCCTTTCACTTTAGGTGCAATAAAATATGATTTTTTTTATGAGCGGTCAAGACTGTGTCCGTGCGTACGTCGCCGGTGTACCTGTTTTCCTTTTGATATCTTTGCGTCTGAAGTACAAATCAAGGATATAAAAGCGCCTCAATAGTATAGACACAACATTCAATCTTGAGGTAGTTCAAGAGCAGCAAAACCAGCAGCATAAAATTAAAAAAAAAACAATTAAAAACGTTGCGGTCGGACGCAACCGACTGCGGAATACTTTGATACCAGTAAAAGAACGGTTGATAAGGGGGAACGCAGGGGCGAAGGGAGTGGGCCATGTGGTAAACATCGCCAGCTATCATGTTACCAAATTTGGTGACTCTAGCTCAAAAACTGTGGAAGATAACTTAACTCCCAAATCTAAAAGGTGGGCGGCAGAGGTAGGCGTGGCATCCAAATTTTTGAATCAAATGTTTTTAACTGTCACTATCTATCTTCCTAATAAGTTTGGTGGCTCTAGCTCAAAAACTGTTAAAGATATAGCCGATTCCAATTTTAAAAGGCGGGTGGCTTTGGTGGGCGTGGCATCCAAAATTTTGAATCAAATGTTTTTAACTGTCACTATCAATCTTCCTACCAAGTTTGGTGGCTCTAGCTCAAAAACTGTTAAAGCTACAGCCGATTCCGATTTTATAAGGCGGGCGGCAGAGGTGGGCGTGGCATCCAAAATTTTGATGCATTATTTTGGGGAACGTCAATATCTATCTTCACACAAAATTTTGTGGCTCTAGCCCAAAAAATGTGAAAGCTATAGGCGTGTCTAATTTCATGGTAAAGGGGGGATGGGGGCGGAATCAGGGGGCGTGGCATCCAAAATTTTGATGCATTTTTTTGTGGAACGTCAATATCTATCTTGACACAAAATTTGGTGTCTCTAGCCCAAAAAATGTAAAAACTATAGGCGTTTCCAGTTTCATGGAGCAGGGATGGTGGGGGCGGAAGGAGTGGGCGCGGCATCCAAAATTTTGATGCAGTTTTTTCATGGACATGATAAGCTATCTGCGTGCAAAATTTGGTAACTCTAGCTGTAAGAATGTGAGAAATATTTGGTTTTATCGGTTTTCAGTTATCGAATTTATCGATTTCCCAGCCTCCTAGTAGGCGTGGCACCCCAATCTTGACACTTTATCTGTCGCGCCTATAGACAAACATAATTGCAAAGTTTCAAGTCTCTAGCTTTACGGGTGTCGAAAAAAGTTGCGTTCATACAGACGGACAGACAGACAGACGGACAGACGGACACCATGACGGACATTGCACAAAACCAATATACTATGAGACCTTCGGTATCAAAGTATAAAAAACAAAAACAAAAAATTATGTGTGCAAAAAAAACCAACAACAACAAGAAGAGTGGCAGCAGAAGCAGTCGCAGGATGAAGAGGGTTATCCCATACCCTAATTGGGTAAGTATAATCCCGAGAGACGTGGAGCTGGTTGGTGACGAGGACCAGAAGATGCCTCGCCCCATGTTGAGCGAGGATCTGGATAGGACCATGCGCAACCCGCAAGTGCACCCGCCGGTGACATTTGGATAATTGGTTAATAAGAGGGTCATCGGAGGCATTGGAGGCAGTGGAGGAGGATATAATTGAGCTGGATAAGGCAAAGGAGAAGGAGCAGGAGGCCTTCGAACCTGAAAGGGTAAGCACACCGGAGGCAGCGGAGCAATCGGTGCAGCAACGGTGGGACCGGTTGGAGCGCGAAGAAATATGGGCACATTTAAGGGACGAAGATGATGGTAGGGCCAGAGTCGTGGGGGTAGAATATTGGCCTTCAATCTTCGCCTGCCTACCAACACCGCCACCGACACCACTATTCTTGGATGAGCAGCACCAGCAATATCTGTTCTATATGCAGCCGCTCCACCAGCAGCAACAATACGAGCAGCAGCCAAAGCAGCAATACGAGCAGCAGCAGCAGGAGCATCAACTTTAAGAGCAGCCAGAGCAACAGCAACAACACGAGCAGCAGCTATAGCAACAACAACAACAAGAGCAGGCATTCGATTGGGATGAACTTTTAAATGGGGTTGTTGTTCCAGATGATTTTGAAAATATTCAACCTATTAATTATGGTTTTGATCTTTTGGATATTGGATATTATTAATATATAAGTAAATAAATATATATAAACCTTAAATTCCTTTTGTGATTTTGTTTTGATAGTATTTACAGATTTTATTGCTTACAGGGTTTTTTTTAATTTTCAGCACCATATTTAATTTGTTTACAGAATTTTTAACAGATAAATTTGTGCTTATATATACATATATAAATAAATAATAATACAAAACCTAATACTTTTGTGTTTTTATTTTGATAGTATTTACAGGTTTTTGTTTTTATTGCTTACAGATTTTTAAAAGATAAATTTATGCTTATATTTAAATAAATAATAGATAAATAAAAATAAAAGTACTGTCTCTTAATTAAGAGCTGTACATTTCACTTTCTTAATTTACTCACATTGCGTCCCATGATAAAAATTTAGAAATTAGATATTTAAATACGTTTCGCTTTATGGCAACCAGCTAAGATGCTTTCAGTAGCAATCTAAGTAGTGAATCCTTTGAATGTGTAGAGCGTTTCTATCCCCCCCTCCGAGGAATTTAATTTACTGCGTAGGAAGGGAGCTTTCCCATATGAGTATCTAGATTCAGAATGCCGACTGTCTGATACGTCTCTGCCTCCAAGAGAAAAATTCTTTAATAGTTTAACTAATAAAGAATTGTAGCTTGAGGACTATTTACATGCCCATCATGTGTGGTCAGTTTTCGGTTGTCAGTCAATAAAAGAATATATGGAATTATACCTAAAAACAGATGTTCTTTTATTGCCTGACGTTTTTCAAAATTTTCGAGCAATTCGCAAGAAAATTTACTCACTAGACCCTGCTCATTACTACACCACTCCCGGTCTGTCATGGGACGCATTGCTAAAAACTACAGATATTGAACTAGAGCTGTTAACTGACATCGATATGTATAGATTTATTCAGAATGGGATTAGGGGGTGGTTCAGTGTTGTAAGCGCTACTTGAAAGCCAACAACAAGTACATGGATGCGTATGACGTAAACAAACCATCCGAGTACCTTATGTATCTAGATGCCAATAATTTATTTGGATGGGCAATGTGTGAAAGTCTCCCATACGCTGGTTTTCAGTGGATAAATGACAAAGAGTTTGCTGCATTTGATATTGGCCAAATAACAGAAACTTCCGAATATGGCTTTATCTTAGAAGTTGACCTTTTATATCCAGATACATTGCATGACTATCACAATGATCTGCCTTTTTGTGCGCTAAACCAAACACCAACTCTCGAGGCGAAGGTTTGTAAACTTGTTGCTGACCTTAGATCAAAGTATAAGTATGCCATACACCACAGAAATCTACAACAATGTTTGCGTAATGGCTTAATACTTTCAAAGATACATCGAATTTAAAAATTCAATTCTACGCCATTCAGATGAAGCGGGTCCATAATGTTTATGATAAGCCAATGTATTTAGGGTTGACAGTCTTAGAACTTTCGAAATGGCAGATGTATGACTTTCATTATGAATATAATAAACCAAAATTTTAAGAAAAAGTCTCATTAAATCATATGGATACAGACTCCTTTATTTATTCAATAGAGACTCGAGATTTATACGCAGATATTGCTGAAGATGTAGATAAGAAATTTGATACGTCCGAATATCCCGAAGACTTAGAAAAGTTATATGGGATTAAAAGGTGTAATAAACAAATGAAAACGTTGCAGTCGGACGCAACCGACTGCGGAATACTTTGATACCAGTAAGAGAACGGATGGTAAGAAGTCTGCTTGCAAATGAGTGGGCCGGGTGGTAAACATCGCCAGCTATCATGTTACAAAATTTGGAGACTTTAGCTCAAAAACTGTGGAATATAACTGAACTTCCAAATTGAAATGGTGGGCGGCAGAGGTGGGTTAGGCATCCAAATTTTTTAATCAAATGTTTTTAACTGTCACCATCTATATTCATACCAAGTTTGGTGGCTCTAGATCAAAAACTGTTACAGATATAGCCCATTCCGATTTTATAAGGTGGGTGGCTTGGGTGGGCGTGGCATCCAAAATTTTGATGCAGATCTTTGGTAGATGTTGCCTTCTATCTTTCTACCGAATTTAGGGGCTCTAGCTTAAAAACTGTAAGAGATATCGAAATTTCGGATATTAAATGGTGGGCGGCAGAGGTGGGCGTGGCATTCAAATTTTTGATGCAGATCTTTTATATGGTAGATGTCACCATATAATAGAAATTTATCAACGAACCATGTTGATACATAGTTAAGTATTTTGGATATAATTTTTGTAATGTGCTCAAAGTTGCACATAAAGTTTGAAGGGACATTATTAAGAAACAGAAAAACTAATAGGATGTCGTTGGCACGAGTTTGTCGAAAGATATGGTTTCTCTTTACAAAAGAAATAAATTTTTCAAATAATTATAATTGCCTTAAATTTATTTAACCCCTTACATTTGTGAAACAAAAAAAACAAAAATAAAAAAACTAGCGATTGTAGCGAGCCCGCAACTGCTGGAGGACCCACGGTCGCTGCTGGAGGGCTAGTAGCTTCTGGAGGACCTACGGTTCTTGCTGGAGGACCCGTGGCTCCAAAACATATGCAGTTTCCACATAATTACATATGATATATATTCGATAGCATCCATAGCATTTTAGGACATCCATCACTCACAAAACACCTTTGATCATTACAAAGAGGCTAATGTTTAATACCATTTTATTTTTTCACTTATGCCGTGATAAATTACAGAATATATTAAAAAAAAACATACATACAAAAGACTCTTCTGAATCGTCGTCCAGGGGCGTCGAACAGATGTGTTTGCATCAAACTGCATCAAGAATTTGGATGTCACGCCCACCTCTATCGCCCCCCAGCCCCAGACGCTTTTAAAACGTTAATTGGTGTATCTTCCACATTTTTTGAGCTACAGTTACCAAATTTGGAGGGAAGATATATGGTGACATCTTCAAAATATTTGCATAAAAATTTTGAATGCCACGCAAACCCAAGCCATTCGCGATGTTTACCACCTGGCCCACCCCTTTCGCCCCTGCATTCTCCCTTTGCAATAAGACTCCTTACCATCAATTCTTTTACTGGTATCAAAGTATTCTGCAGACGGTTGCGTCTGACTGCAAAGTTTTCACTTGTGTTTTGTATTGTTTTGATGTGTGACTCCCAAACTGCTTCATGTTGGAAAAACTTTTTGTTTACCTAGAAGTAATAAAAGTAAGAAATAAGCATTTTGCCTAGAATAGTTGGACTAACAAGACATTGAGAAATTGGGCCTTAAAAAAAAAAAAATATACATAAAGTAATTGTCAGTTATTGCAACACTTGCCTTTTTACACAATTCAAGGGTTCAGGGTATACCTAGAGCCTGCCTACTAGTTACTATAGCAAGATGTGAAGCTTAATGGAGGACGGATGCCAGCAGAACCCGCGGGCTCTCTACCTTACATGGTAGGTCCTTTAGCTGCGACACTCAGAAAACAAAAATATGCGTATTTAGCTATAGCGATGGCTTAAAGTCATATTTTCTTGACGACAATGTTTTTTAAATGATTTCTGAGTAAGCTAAGCCAAATTAGCAAATAGCTTAATAGCTATGGCACCTGCCGCATTATCGAGAGTTCTAAGGTTCCCCGTCACGCTAAGAAAGAACATTTTTAATAGTTTTTTTACCCAATTGAAATTTTATTTTTCAATTCAAAACTGTATCTTAACACGGCGTTTAGTTTAAATTAACGGCATTTAACTTAAAAGTGCGTTTAGCTACGTTATATTTAGTGCTGTGTGATTTTAAGATTCTTAGATTTCGTTTATCTTTACTCAGAGCTGTTTCTTTTGGGTACAGGCTCTCCAGCAGCGACCGTGGGTCCTTCAGCAGTTGCGGGCTCGCTACAATCGACAGTGTTTTTTTTTAAGGCAATTATAATTCTTTTGAAAAATTTATTTCTTTTGTAGAGAAAAACCATGTCTTTCGACATTCTTTTAATTTTTCTGTATCTTAATAATGTCCCTTCAAACTTTATGTGCAACTTTTTGAGCACATTACAAAAATTATATGCAAAATACTTACCTATGTATCAACATGGTTCGTTGATGAAACTCTATTAGAAAACTGTCTTTAAATTTTTATTACCAGTTACTTTTCTAGCTTTTTCTCATGATTCTCTAATTTACTCATTAGCTCATGGCATTGGATTTTGGATTTTGTCCCATAACTGCTGGAGAACCCGCAGTCTCTGCTGGACAGCCCGTAGCAGTTGGAGAACCCTGGAGGTGTTAGGTAGGGAACCCACGGCTTTTGCTGGCATCCGTCTTCCATTAAGCTCTAGATCTTGTTACAGTAACAAGCAGGCAGGCTCTAGTTAGACTTTAAACCCATGAAAACTATTAAAATGTCATGAGAAAAAGCTAGAAAAGTAACTGGCAATAAACATATCCTTTGAAGACAGTTTTATAATAGAAATTTATCAACGAACCATGTTGATACATAGTTAAGTATTTTGGATATAATTTTTGTAATGTGCTCAAAGTTGCACATAAAGTTTGAAGGGACATTATTAAGAAACAGAAAAATTAATATGATGTCGTTGGCACGAGTTTGTCGAAAGATATGGTTTCTCTTTACAAAAGAAATAAATTTTTCAAATAATTATAATTGCCTTGAATTTATTTAACCCCTTACATTTGTGAAACAAAAAAACAAAAATAAAAAAACTAGCGATTGTAGCGAGCCCGCAACTGCTGGAGGACCCACGGTCGCTGCTGGAGGGCTAGTAGCTTCTGGAGGACCTACGGTTCTTGCTGGAGGACCCGTGGCTCCAAAACATATGCAGTTTCCACATAATTACATATGATATATATTCGATAGCATCCATAGCATTTTAGGACATCCATCACTCACAAAACACCTTTGATCATTACAAAGAGGCTAATGTTTAATACCATTTTATTTTTTCACTTATGCCGTGATAAATTACAGAATATATTAAAAAAAAACATACATACAAAAGACTCTTCTGAATCGTCGTCCAGGGGCGTCCAACAGATGTGTTTGCATCAAACTGCATCAAGAATTTGGATGTCACGCCCACCTCTATCGCCCCACAGCCCCAGACGCTTTTAAAACGTTAATTGGTGTATCTTCCACATTTTTTTGAGCTACAGTTACCAAATTTGGAAGGAAGATAGATGGTGACATCTTCAAAATATTTGCATAAAAATTTTGAATGCCACGCAAACCCAAGCCACCCGCCTTTTAAATTTGGAATCGGCTTTATCTTTAACGGTTTTTGAGCTAGAGCCACAAAACTTGGTGGGAAGATTAATGGTGATATTTAAAAGATTCGATTCCAAAATTTGGATGCCACGCCCACCTCTGCCGCCCACCTTTAAAATTTGAAGTTGTTCATTTATCTTCCCAGTTTTTGAGTTTTTGACCAAATTTCGTGACATTATAGCTGGCGATGTTTACCACCTGGCCCACCCCTTTCGCCCCTGCATTCTCCCTTTGCAATAGACTCCTTACCATCCATTCTTTTACTGGTATCAAAGTATTCTGCAGACGGTTGCGTCTGACTGCAAAGTTTTCACTTGTGTTTTGTATTGTTTTGATGTGTGACTCCCAAACTGTTTCATGTTGGAAAAACTTTTTGTTTACCTAGAAGTAATAAAAGTAAGAAATAAGCATTTTGCCTAGAATAGTTGGACTAACAAGACATTGAGAAATTGGGCCTTAAAGAAAAAAAATATACATAAAGTAATTGTCAGTTATTGCAACACTTGCCTTTTTACACAATTCAAGGGTTCAGGGTATACCTAGAGCCTGCCTACTAGTTACTATAGCAAGATGTGAAGCTTAATGGAGGACGGATGCCAGCAGAACCCGCGGGCTCTCTACCTTACATGGTAGGTCCTTTAGCTGCGACACTCAGAAAACAAAAATATGCGTATTTAGCTATAGCGATGGCTTAAAGTCATATTTTCTTGACGACAATGTTTTTTAAATGATTTTTGAGTAAGCTAAGCCAAATTAGCAAATAGCTTAATAGCTATGGCACCTGCCGCATTATCGAGAGTTCTAAGGTTCTCCGTCAGTAGTAGGGAATTGGCGGAATGAAACCACTTGAGGTGTGAAATTTCACACCTTTTTTTATTTGTTTATTTATGACCCTTTTTATTTTGTTTGTTTGATTTATGACCCCTTTTATTTTGTTTGTTTGATTTATGACCCCTATTTTTTGTTTGTTTGTTTTTCCCACACGATATAGGTCACTCCTGGTCTCACTATGACCTTGGATGACCATGGTATCACTATGACCTTAGATGACCCCTTTTTGTTTGTTTGTTTTTCCCACACGATATCGGTCACTCCTGGTGACCACTTATATTTAATGATTATATGTTTGTTTGTTTGTTTTTCCCACACGATATAGATCACTCCTGGCCTCACTATGATCTTTTATGACCACTTATATCTAATGATTATTTGTTTGTTTTGTTTTGTAAAATACTTTATAATTTTTTAGTGTTTTTTAATATACATTTCTAGAGTGTTGCTGGTGCTATCCTAGATAAGGATGGATTTGGGTTTTGGGATAAGAAAATGCTAAAGACGGACTACAGATTTTCATTTTCGTCGAGTATTGCGGCTTATAGATAAGATAATGTTAAATGCGTACTAAAGTGCGTTTACAAATGTGTGTTCAGGTGCGCATGATTTAACATCAAGCTGGGCTTGTATATGTCTGGCTTGTATATGTCTGGCTTGTGTATGTCTGGCTGGAGTATGTCTGGCTGGAGTATGTGTGTGTGTGTGTGTGTATGTGTGTGCGTATGCATGTTCAGGTGCATGTGCAAGTGTGTGCGTGTGTGTGTGTGTGTGTGTATTGTTATGTAGAGATGCGCATGATTTACCATTAAACTGGGCTTGTTGATAAAAATGTGTTTAATGTGTACTGAGCATGCTCATATTCGAGCTTATCAATTTGTGGGAAAGTGATTCTTGCTGATCCTCCTTCTGTGGTGCTATCCCTTTCTTGTACGTACGCAAGTTATTTAATTAATGATTAGCTCGCTAGAAAATAATTTATCCCTGATTTCAAAATGAATAAAAGGAGAATTTCGTTCAATGAACGATCAGTTTCTCGCAAAGTGAAGTGAGTGTCCAACATAAAAAATCAGTTCTCAACAAAAATTTATAAACATTAAACTGCTAAAAAATTTAAATAAAATACAATATTATTAACAATGGCCAACAAAATAATTTATTCAACGGAGGCGCTCAACACCCTGGCCGAAGCCTCCAACATTGACGCACCCCCAACTAAGAAGATGAAGAGGACTGTGTGCGACACAGCAACATTAAACGCGCTAGCAGAATGTTTTGCCAACACGTCCTCCTCCTCCAAGCACCACATCACCACCCCCGCCATCAACACAACACCACTCACCAGCGACAACACATTCCCTAACGCATCCGCTACCTACCTCAACACACCGTACAACACCAACATTGCTGCCTACCTCAACACATCGCTCAACATCAATACAGGAACCGGCACTACCCATACCACGACAAAATGGTGTGAAGCGTGTAAGATTTTTCTACCTACATATAAGTGGCATGGGCATATAAGATCAAATGCTCATAAAATTTGTGTTTTCCAGCCTGTTAATAGTGCTATAAAGCAGATTTCAGGCGGGTTTAAAAACCGAATTTCAACATTTTCTTTTGAGAATAAGCGTGAGGAGATTCTAGAGCCAAAGGAATTCCTCACAGATGCTTCATCAAACATAATTTCACAAATAGACAAAGTTTTGTCTTTACACACATCGTGTAAGATTAACTTTGAACTATTTGCTGAATACATCAAGATGCGCCATGACGGGTTAGATTTATCTATTAAATCCCACCAAACAAGCATGTGCGTAGTAACAACTGGAAGTGACCTAGAAGAGGTCTATAAAAATCATGCTGAACAAATAGAGAGGAAAATGGATGAGTTCCAGGAAAGGGACAGTGGATGGACGATGAGCCAAATTTTAAGGTTGGAAATAAACATCAATAAATATACTCCCATCAAAGTTTCGAACTATATTGAGACACCGAAAGTGTTGAGGAAAAAAATGGCACTCATCAATATAAAAAATACAGATGAATATTGCTTTAAATGGGCTCTAATTTCTGCCCTTAAAACACCGCTCGATACTCATTTAGAGAGATGTTCGAGCTATGGTGTAAATATTATAAGCTCAAAAATCAATGTAAGTCATTCACTTACGTTAGATTTTGAGGAGTTACAGTTTCCGCTTGCACTAAAACAAATTAAAGTGTTTGAAAGGCGGAACTCACAAATAAGTATAAATGTCTTTGGGTTCGATGAGGAGAATGGTAAAGTGATTGGACCACTTTACTTAACGGAGATAGAACGAGAACATCATGTTAGCTTAATGCTTTTGGAGAGTGGTGGACGGGCACATTTTGTGTGGATAAAAAGTTTATCAAGGTAAGAGTTGAAGAAAACATTACTTTTTTTAAATTTTATAACTAATAAACTTTCTTTTCCCTTTTTTTTATGAATTTTAGACTGGTTCGCGCACAGGTGACAGAGCATCAACATCAACTGTTCTTCTGCAACACCTGCCTTAATTTTTCACACACAGAAAAGTTATCAGAAGAACACAGGAGGAATTGTGGGAAGATGGTGTCTTCGCTTCCATCGTTGGAGAAGGCAAGCATAAAGTTTAAGAATTATAATCGTAGTTTAGATGTACCATTTGTAGTATACGCAGATTTTGAGTGTATGCTATCCCCCATCGAGTCCAAAGTTAGTGAGAATGTTATAGCAACAGCTTTACATGTTCCTATAGCATTCTCATACTATATAAAGTGCTCCTTCGACCCATCCCTTGATAAGCTTGTACTAGAGACAGGTAAAGATGCAGGTGTTAAATTTGTTACATCTCTTATTACAGATGTAAATGAAATTTATACATCTTACCTAAGTAATATTAAACCCATGACATTGAGTGCCGATGAGGAAACCAGATTTAAAAATGCAGATAATTGTCATATCTGCAAAAAAATGCTGGGGACCGATCGAGTACGAGACCATTGTCATTTAACTGGTGTCTATAGGGGGCCCGCACACAATGTGTGTAATATTAATTTTCAGATAGCACCTTTTGTCCCAGTTTTTTTCACAATTTTTCAAAATATGATTCACATCTCTTTGTAAGAGAGCTTAATAAAGTTGAGGGTGAAATTAAAGTACTGCCTCTTAATAAGGAGCTGTACATTTCACTTTCGAAATTTACTCATATTGCGTCCCATGATAAAAATTTAGAAATTAGATTTTTAGATACGTTTCGCTTTATGGCAACCAGCTTAGATGCTTTGAGTAGCAATCTAAGTACTGAATGCTTTGAAAGTGTAAAGCGTTTCTATCCCTCCTCCGAGGAATTTAATTTATTGCGTAGGAAGGGAGTTTTCCCATATGAGTATCTAGATTCAGAGAGCCGACTGTCTGATACATCTCTACCTCCAAGAGAAAAATTCTTTAATAGTTTAACTAATAAAGAATGTTCGCTTGAGGACTATTCACATGCCCAACATGTGTGGTCAGTTTTCGGTTGTCAGTCATTAAAAGAATATATGGAGCTTTATCTAAAAACCGATGTTCTTTTATTAACTGACGTTTTTCAAAATTTTCGAGCAATATGTAAGAAAATTTACTCTCTAGATCCTGCTCACTATTACACCACTCCCGGTCTCTCTTGGGACGCAATGCTAAAGACCACTGGGATTGAACTTGAGCTATTTACAGATATCGACATGTATAGATTCATACAAAACGGAATTAGGGGTGGGCTGGTTCAGTGCTCTAAACGGTATTCGAAAGCCAACCACATGTATATGGATGCGTTTGATTCAACCAAACCATCTGAATATTTAATGTATCTGGATGCCAACAGTTTATATGGTTGGGCAATGTCGCAAAATCTCCCATATGCTGCTTTTCAGTGGATGAGTGAGAATGAGGTTGCAACATTTGACATTGGTGATATAAAAGAAAATTCAGAATATGTTTACATTCTTGAAGTCGATCTTTTATATCCAGATTCATTACATAACTATCACAAAAACCAACGCCCGAAGCGAAGGTTTGCAAACTTGTTGCAGACCTAAGGCCTAAAAACAAATATGCAATTCATTATATAAACCTTCAGCAATGTCTAAAAAATGGGTTGATACTTTCAAAGATCCATCGAATTTTGAAATTTAAACAGGCTCCCTGGCTTAAAAAATATATCGACCTTAACACCCACCATAGAACATTAGCGAAAAACAACTTTGAAAAAGACTTTTTCAAATTGTTGAATAACGCTGTCTATGGCAAGACGATGGAGAACATTGAAAAACGTAAAGATGTGAAAATTGTTACTTCATGGGAGTCGACAAGCCGCAATCGGTTGAATGCGCGCTCACTCATTGCGAAGGCGAGCTTTCATAGTACTGCTCAATTTTCCGAAGATATGTACGCCATTCAAATGAAGCGATTACATTTTCTTTACGATAAACCCATGTATTTAGGGTTTGCGGTTTTAGAACTTTCAAAATGGAAGATGTATGACTTTCATTATCAATATATGAAACCGAAGTTCCAAGAAAAAGTCTCATTGAATTATATGGATACAGACTCATTCATATATTCAATAGAAACTAGAGATTTTTATAAGGATATTGCTGAAGACGTTCAAATGAAATTTGATACGTCTGAATATCCTGAGGAACTAGCCCTGAAATATGGAATCAAAAGATGTAATAAGAAGGTCTTGGGTATGATGAAGGATGAAAACTCAGGTAAACAAATGACATATGCTTGGGGTCACTGTAAAATTGACCCATAGATTTAAAAACCAAAAAAACCAAACAATTAAAATCTATATTCTTTTAAAAAAATAAAAATAGCCTGTAAAAAATAAAAATCAGAATGTAATATATGGCTGAAAATAAAATGTTAATGTAAATAAAAACACAAGGGTATTAGGTTCTTTATATATATATATTTATTTATTATTGAATTTAAAGCGTAAAATCAAAAAAACCAAACAATTAAAAATCTATATTCTTTTTAAAAAAAATAAAAATAGCCTGTAAAAAATAAAAATCAGAATGTAATATATGACTGAAAATAAATAAATTTAAATAAAAGTAAAAACACACAAAGACATTTCGTTCTATATATATTTATTTTTTATTCATTTTAAATTCAAATTTATTACATATCTAAAGGTTCTAATGGTAAACCATCCAGTTCACCTAATATTTTTTTTAGCTCAGCTACCTCATCGTCACCAAATGCTGGAGCTAACCTCATCCTCATCAAGACTCATAGAGGACATACACTCCATCCTCCAATTCAAATACTCCTCCTCCCGATCGCTCTGCGACATACTCATTAGATATCGAGCCCGATCCTCAACGGGCTCTTGTAGAGGGATCGTTCTCTCATCCTCCTCCACATTTGTTGGCCGAGCGTTCAGCTTTACCAGCCACTCGTAGACAGTGCGGGGTGGTGGTGGACGACGCCGTATATGTCCGTGTATGCCGGGGTTGAGTTCAGTTGCAATCTCGTCTTCCTCGTTATATATGGGACGAGGCATCTTCTGGTCCTCATCGCCAATAAGGACAGCTTCAGGTGTCCTCACCAACCAGCTAAGTACATATTGTTGTTGTTGGTAGTAGTCATCCTTCTATCGTTGCTGAATGTTCTTCTTTGAATGCTCTAGTTCTCATATGGCTCGCTTTTATATCCTTGAGCTCCAGACACTCTACGCACTTGTACATAGTCACGCGCACACACAACCACACACACACACACATACTCCAGCCAGACATACACCAGACCCATTATCAGTGATATGCTGAAGTACATACCCAAAACGATTCTCAGCTCGTAAAATGTAGCGTCACACAAGACAAACATTACATGTATTTTTTTTTTTGAGCGTGTACTTTTATATCGCTTCATTTTTATCTATCCAAGAGTTGTGAGCATTCGAAAATCCCAACCATTTTACTAATACATGACTATTTCGTCGTTTAATTATTTTTTCAACTAAGTAAGTATGTGGATATTTTGTTTTTCTCAGCTCCTCCTTATAGAAACATCCTTTCACTTCGACATCCTCATAGTCCTTCAATATATATGTAGTAGGATTGGTATTTTGTATTTTTTTTATTTGAAAAATTTCAGTTGTCCAGTTAGGTGTGTACCCTTTCTCAAATAGATGTTTATGTTTACTTATACGCACATAATCATTCACATTTAGCTTACTTCCACCAAAGATTTTAAGGTGACTATAGACAGTATTCAACAACATCGTTTCATTCGATGAATTAACTTCTACTGGTGCCATTTTTATCGTTCTATGATATTGGTGGTTATATTCCTGAATTAACTGCTTGTACATGTCGATCCAATTATATGTACCATTGAAACTAAACTCTCTCCACATCATTTCCTTTAAGGTTCTATTAAAACGCTCAACAATTGACGCTTTAAGAGCGCTATAGCTCGAGTAATGATTAATATTATGTTTTTTGCACAAGTTTTTAAATTCAGTATTAAAAAACTCTTTTCCATCATCGGTTTGTAAATTCTTAGGAATTCTTTTGTCTTTAAAAATACTGGCGAGCGCTTTTGTAACTTCTTTTGCAGATTTTGTTTTTAATGCCAATCCCCATGCATATTTTGAAAATGTATCAATTATTGTTAATAGAAATCGACAGCCTTTATTAGATGCCGAGTGCTTCCCCATCTCCACTAAGTCTGCTTGCCAATGATCATCAATACCTTTCATTACAACTCTTCTACGTTTAAAATTTTTGCGTGCAGGAGCATGTAATTCACCCACTATTTCCCTTTTATTCATGATTACTTGAGTTATTAAGGTGATATGTATGAAGTAGGTTAGGTATTTTGTATATTTTTTTTATTATTTTTATTTCTTGTATATGATTAGCGGTTTTTATTTATAAAGTAGTACAAGGCTGTTGCTCACGTCGCTTTGAAATATGATTGCAGAACCACAGCTTTTTCTTAACAAAAGCTTTCCACATTTTTATTAGAGGTGAGTTCTGTGTCATTACCCTAATACAGATTATCCATATACACTTCCAAGATTCGGAACTCATCTTTTTAATGTATCAGTCCTATCATTGAAGTTTGATCCAGCCTTCATGACAGCCACACAGCTTATAGTAAAAAAATGATAAGGGTACCCACTTATATATCATTATACTCTTCAAATTCGTTGGTTTATTCTGATGTATATTTTCAATATTTTTAGTTTTTTCTCAAGTTTTTCTTTCAAATTTTCGAGCTTTTCTTTAGTATTATTAATATTCCTTTCCAATAAAACAATATTTGGATTTCTATGGCTTAATAATGATGAATTAGTGTTTGATTTAATATGATTTTGGACTTGATTTATTAGTTCATCAACATATTCTTTTATAACCAAGTCATTTGCATCTTTCGGTTGCGCACAATACATAATTCGTTTGCTCTGAACATTGAAATTTCCATCCTGGTCAATAAGCAAACCAAAAAATCTTTTGCCATTTCGGTTTAAGTATTCAAAATTATCTTTTTCATTTGAGTAATGTCCAAACTTGTCAAGGGGCATAATGGTTTAGCGTTGAATTAATTTGTTTTTAGATATTTTGTGCCTGATCCTTCTCAGTATGCAAAGTTACATACTTCTTAGTATCGTTTATTTTTAAAATGAGCTCATTGCCTACTTCATTTACATTACCCATAAGCTTAGTTATTTCATTCATTTTACTTTCCAAATCTTTAAGCTTAGTATTTTGAACGTTGACTAAGTGGGAAATAGTTGTCAACTGACTTTTTTTAGTTCCTTTACTTTTATATCGACATATTCTTTTATTACTAAATCATCGTTATTTATAGGACTAATTGAATTTGTAATGCGTTTGTTCTGGGCATTTAAATTTCCATGCTGATCAATGCGAATCCCTGTTAAAGTTTTAATTTGACTTTTTAACTTCTCTGAATGTTCCTTAGCATTTGAGTAATGTCCAAACTTGTCAAGAGACATATTAATAATAAATATATTTATTTAGTGTACAGCATATTTATTAATAAATAATGTGCGCCTCTCGCAACTCCTCAATTATCGATACAATCTCATTACTATGACTAGTGTTACCAGCTGACTGTGAGGCAACTAAAAGCTTAAGTCTATCAACAATCTCATTAGGATTATCCCAGTATACATAATTTGGCTTATTTTTGTTGAGAAGCATGAGAGTTCCACCTTTATGAGTAGATTTTTTTATATTTAAAGGTGTAGACATTGCAATTGGTTCAATAGTTTTAGGGAACAGGTTTCTTATTATTTCAGTATATTTTTTTGAGCGATTGCCTTTCAGTGGCTCATTAGGGTGATGATTTTTTCTATGTGCATTTGTTTTTATTAAGATTTCTCGATACGATTCGAGATCTATTTCGTTGTAGTAATGAGGATGTTTTAAATAGATCAAAGAATATAGTCCAGGAGTAAGATCCCACTTTTCACCCGATTCCAGCTCAATTTTCTTGTTGGAAACTCTTATTTTAGATCTTCCTAATTTAATTTCTCCTTCTTGTTTAGTTGGACCAAATGCTTTATCAAGCCGTCTTTCTCGCTCTAATTCATTTATACTGAGATTAAAGTTCTCACTACCTAATACATTTGACTGATAACAGTCTTCATTGCTTACTGCAACTGGCTTAAGATCGCTTTGTTCACTTGGTGTAAACGAATCATGAAATATTTCTTTTCTATCTATTTCCCCATCTATCGCATCATAAAAGTCAGTATTTTGATTTTCATTCCCTTTAATCGTTGTTATACTTTTATCTGCTTCTTCTTTTTTGTATCGCGTGGATGGTTTGATATCTAGATTGTCTTTAATAATTTTGTTAAGTGGCTCTGTTAAAGGCTTAAATGTTTCCTCCAACTGATATTCATTCGCAGCTCTACCCAATTTAATACTTTGAAATTTTCTTTTCAGCGCATTCCTTGTTTTTGTCAGTTCCTTCAATATATTCTCATTCATTTCGAATACCGTCTTGTAATCCGGGGACCGTTGTTGGTAACCGGGAGCCGTTGTTGTTAACCGCGGAGCTGTTTGCTGAAAACTGGGAGGCGTTGTTGTAATCAGGGGGGCCGTTGTTGTAATCAGGGGGGCCGTTGTTGTTATCCGGGAGCCGTTGATGGTAACCGGGAGCCGTTGTTGTTAACCGCTGAGCTGTTTGCTGAGAACTGGGGGCCGTTGTTGTTATCCGGGAGCGTTGTGTAACGGGGGCCGTTGTTGTTAACCGGGCTGTTTGTGAACCGGGGCCTGTTGTTAACCGGCTGTGTTTTTATAACCGGCCGTTGTGTTAACCGCGAAGCTGTTTTCCTTTTCGACCTTAATGTTTAACGCTAGAGCTGGTATATGTGAACTATTCAGATATTCATAACAAACTAAACCCACACACAACATATTAAAAGCATTTATTAAGTTTTTTTTTGATTTTTTTATTAAAAGTTATAAAATGACAGTGATACAATTTTGATTTAGCAGAAGAAAATTACTTTAAGCCATGTTTTTTTTTATGAAGACCCGATGACGCGTTATGCAATAGGAATTGTAGGCATAAGTGTCCGCAGTTGAACGTCCCAAATTTTTGTTCTTGCTTATAATTGTATTGTATGTTCTCTCCCAAATATCTTATAAGTTCTAGAGGTGGTGGTAAATTTCCAAAACTATCAAAATATCTACACTCCTGATCCGCCTTAAAGTAAGCTACCCAATGCGTCCCCGTTCCGGCTAACGAGTCCAAGTTGACAATACCGCATTCTCTTTTTCGTACTTGATTCGGTAAGGAGTCCCTCATATAAACCCCTCTGAAATGGGGGATATGCTTGCGTGCAAATTTTAAAATATCTATGTTTGTAAGCGGTTTATTGGGCAGCTCATTTAAAAAAATTGATTTTTTTATCTGTGGTTATTCCAAATCCTTTTTGATATGGTTTCAAATACAGGCCATTACCTAAAGCTATGGCTTCCATTTTTCTATTATGACGTTTATTCTCTTCCAGCTCTTTTTTTTTAGCATTTTTTGCGTTGTTTATGCTTTTAGCAATAGCTGCCCCACCTGATGCAAGTCCCCCTAATGCACTGAGCGCTGTTAAGATTGGTACAAGTGGTAGAAAGCCACCAATTTTAGGAACGCTAATTACTCTAGGAATTATTACTTTTTTCGTTTTCTTATTTCCGATGCTGTTGTTTATTGCCTTTCGCGCTACTGTGATGGCAGATTGTATGTCGAATGGTTTTTCTTTCTTCAACACTTTGCTTGCGACTTTTACGAGATTCATAAAATCTTTCCTTTTTTTACATTGTTTTTGTTTCTTTGGTCTTTGTTTGATACCCATTCCAAATTTTTCTTTGCTTTCATTGCGTTGGTAACGAAATATGCAGCGGACTTTTCTCCAAGAGAACTATCAGAGGCCTTAACTCGCTCCCACGCTCTTTCAGCTAGTATTTTGTCAGCTATATGACGATTTTGCAAATCTTTATGATTAGAATAGGCTATATCGTGTTCCCTACAAGCGGAATCCAAGGGATTGATTCCTTTATCCCCACGTTCTAAACGAGTTTTAAGCTTTGTTCCGGGGCCACAAAACTGATATCCTGGTATGTGAAGTTCAACTGGAAGAGAGTTGATTATTTTATTCACAATACCTCCACCCAGATAGAGCGGTAACTTGCTACTATTAGGTTTATAAAAGCACATCACCATTTTATTTGATGTTTATTCATCAAGAACGTTTAAGTGAGTAACGAGTTGATTAAAAGAATAGGACTAATATGCGTTTAATAAAACAAAAAACTGATATAGAGGTGAAAAATATCGATTCTAAGAGCGGTGATATCAAACAACTCAGACATAGTTGCTTGTTACCAAATTCAATACGAGCTCTTATTGTCGGACCTTCTAACTGTGGAAAAACTAATGTTATGATTAGTTTGATTGAAAGCCCCAACGGTCTAAAGTTTGAGAACATTTATTTGTATTCAAAGTCCTTATATCAGCCGAAATATGAATACTTAAAGGCACTTATAGGCCCAATAAAAGGAATGGGATACTTTACGTTTTCTGACAATGAAAATGTAATAGCACCAAGCGATGCCAAAAAAAACTCTATAATGATTTTTGATGACGTAGCATGTGAAAAACAGGATAATATTCGTGCATACTTCTGTATGGGAAGACATAGTAGCGTAGACGCGTTCTATTTGTGTCAAACTTATACACGTATCCCGAAGCATCTTGTGCGTGATAATGCAAATTTAATTATTATGTTTCGACAAGATGATTTAAATATGAAACACGTGTATCAGGACCACGTGGGTGTAGACATGACGCTTGATTCATTTAAGAAAATTTGTCAATTTTGTTGGAGAGAAAAATACGGATTTTTATTAATAAGTAAAGACGATCCCTTAGATAATGGGCGATATAGAAGAGGATTCGCCGAGTTCATTCAAATTTAAAATAAAATGATTGAAACTTTTACTTTAAATTCACTTATCATAAATCTTTCGGAATGACAACAACACTGACATTAACGGGTAACGACGCTATTTTAGTAGCAAACTATCACCCCCCTATCGAGTTGAGTGGAAGGTATGAGTGCGCACTAATTGATTTTCATATGTACAACTCGATCCCAAATGTTGACCATGACAATAATTTATTCCATGTTGGAGAGCATGTTATTGAGATCCCCGTGGGATCGTATGAGCTTGATGATATAAATGAAATTATTAGCGAGAAAATGAAGAAAAAAGAACCAAATAAATCCAAACATCCGCTGATCGAGAGCAACAACAATACCCTTCAAGTAGGGATATCTACTAAAGAAGACTCAATATACTTCAACAAAGAACGTTCTATTGGACAATTATTCGGATTTAATAGAAAAGAACTTAAGCCTAATGCATTACACATATCAGATCAGCCTGTTGACATTTTGAAAGTCAATACCATACGTTTGGAATGTAATATTGTTAGCGGATCATATGTTAATGAGCAGTCGAGTCATGTTCTGCATGAGTTTGCACTTAACGTTCCGCCAGGGTATAAATTGAGTGAGAAACCAAATAATCTCATTTATTTGTCTGTTAACACGAGAGAGATACACTCGCTGATAATACGAATTGTTGACCAGAACGGCAATTTGGTAAATTTAAGAAAAGAGAGCGTAACACTACGCTTACACTTGAGGCGACGAGAATGATTATTTATAATAATAAAAATGCAGGCTATCTGCCACCAGTTAACACTTTGAATTCTACTACGGAAGGAAGCAGATCGCTGAAAAAAGCTCTTACGCTTGAGAACATATTATTTTTGAAATCATTGGGACTTAAACTACGAAAATAATGAGTAGTGTATTAAATGTTCGAGATAAAGCATATTCAGATGAGAGTATTACTAAAAAAGAATATCACAGCTATTCTCCTTACCTACAAGCCTTTAAAAGCAATGATGAAGTCAGAATTACAATTCAGAATCAGGACTTATATGTTTTACCTTGTGAGAGTTTTATTAATGTTGAAGGCTCGATTTGTTTGGCAGATGGTTCGATTGCTACAGATGGGCAACTTAAAAACAATTGTATGAGTTATCTATTTGATGAGGTTCGCTATGAACTTAATGGAATTGAAATTGATCGTACTCGCTTTGTTGGTATTTCAACAACCTTAAAAAGCTATATTTCCTTAAATAATACGGAGAGCCGAATGTTAGAAAATTCTGGATGGTTTAATGGAGAGGACCGACAGCTCGCAAACGGCTATTTTAATTTTTCTATTCCTCTCAAATACTTACTTGGATTTGCTGAAGACTATAACAAGGTCTTACTAAATTGTAAACATGAATTAATATTACTCATGACTAAAAATATGGGGGATGTATATTACAGTAAACTTGGGAGTACTGAGTATATATTAAATATTTCTAACATTACATGGAAAATACCACATGTAACTTTAAGTGATGAAAAGAAGTTGCAAATGTTTAGTCTAACTAAGAGTGGGGGCTCACTCCCACTTACGTTCCGCAGTTGGGATTGTTACCTGAATCCAGCATTAGCAGAAGGTACACAACATGTTTGGAATGTTAAGCTTGCAGCTAACAGAGAACGCCCTCGGTTTGCTATAATTGCTTTTATAGCGGGTAATAAATTGATACAAAATCATTTGAGAAACATAAAAGTATACCTGAACTCAGAGAACTTTCCGTACGATGATATGAATATAAATTTTAAGCGAGAACGTTTTGCCAGTTTGTATGATATGTATACAGGGTTTCAGACAAGCTATTATATGAAGGAACCCGAACCATTGCTAACACCACAAGAGTTTAGAGATAAGGCACCGATGGTTGTTGTGGATTTGTCTCATCAGAACGAAACAGTAAAAACTGGGCCAATCGATGTAAGAGTTTCGATCGACCTTGAAAGTAGTAGTGAGAGAAATACTAAGGTATATTGTCTGCTTATGCATGATCGACTTGTACAGTATTCGCCCTTGACTGGATTAGTTCAACGTATAGTTTAAAATAGATTTTAGTTAATTAAAAATATAATGTACCCCTTTTATTAAACCCATTAAAGATCAAGTTGAAATTTATTAGAACATAGTTTTTTTTATTTTAATTTTCAAGTACTTCAAAGTTACAGCTTTCTAAGATTACAAACAGTTTAAATAAATTGTTGAGCGCACATTGATTTGATATTTTCTTATGTATTCTACAATTTGTAAAAAGTTTGGGGATTGGGCCAAACTCTGTTCAAGATTTAAATCTATTATGTGTGTGTATAAATATTTAGCTAAAAACTCTTTCTTAGTTCTACCCCTCACTACAACAGTTGTAAAGGTATTCAATGGTTTTAGAATTTCACCAAGACTTAGATAGGAAATGTCCCCTTCAGACCAATCTAGATCATCGACATACCGTTTGGTTATCTTTAAAGTTTTTCTAGTCACTTCATTCAGCTCCCTTTTGTGATAGGGTGGTTTGAAGTGAAAAAAATTGGGTATGATAGATCCAGCTTGCATAAATGCCAACTCTTTGACGAATAACTGCCTTTCGTTTCCAAACACATATCGAAAGTCAACTAGAACACATGAGCTTCTATTAATTATGACCATTTTGCTTCTGTTGTGTATAATGTACTGAGAAACTACAGACAATTCAATACCATAAATAGCATACTTGTTACAATTTATGTTTAGTTTGACCCAAAAGCCTCAACAAGATGGACACACTTCACTTAAAAAAATCAAAGAATTCAAGGAAAAAACAGGATCATGAAGTTATTTTTGGATTTGAATATTTTGCGAATCTAGAGCTTAAACTAAAGTGTGGTTTTTCTACGAGTAGAGGGTTCACGCCTATGGTTTGGATGCAGCAACATAAACATAACTTTATTGGACTGGGAAAGGAGGAATGGCTGCAATTATTAGCATATAAAGAGTACATTCAAATGAAACTTGAACACTTTGACTTCCTAATGCCAGATACAATAATTGAACATCCAATGCTTGGAAGTGTTAGGTGTCATTTTAAAATTCGAAAAACTGATAAGCAACGAATATTAATACTAAATCAGTATGGTAATAGAATTGAATTTGATGGGGAATCATGGAGGTCGTTTATAAGATTAGGAATTTTTCTTACAACATTTTTGTGTTGGAACACGTTATTAAAAACTCAAATAAGAAACATATATTATAATTATATTATTCCAAAGTGTTCGGAAATGGGTAAAAATAGTATACAGCTGTCGGATTTAAAAGCAATTTATGACTATGAAGCAGAAATTGATCTTACTCGTCTATGCTTTGAAATTTCGAAAAAGATGGGTAAAGAAATTAAAAGGGATGTAGACCAATTTAGAAAGCAATTTCACAAGAATGAAAAAATAGAAACGTGAGAAAAACAGAGATAAAAATTTAGTCAGACATGTTCGAACATGCAAGTCTTTGCATTGAGTTTTAAAAATATGAGAAAAGACATAAAAAGAGATGTAAAAATGAAAATTTTATTCAGTCTTGATTGAAAGTTTTATAAGTAAAGTACAAAATGGGTCTGTTCTCTAACTTTGGATTGCCAACAATTGTGAGGAAAATCAACGATTTTTTGAAGGAATTTGATGAAATGTTATTTCCCGAGCATCGCAAATTGCTTGAAGAATACCGAGAGTATTTCTCAAAGTATACAAGCTGTCGTCTAGTAAAATCGAAATTTGGTGAACATCTTACAACATGCTCCTGGTCATCCGATCTAGCTACAGAGGGAGTTGACACATGTGGCTGCTATTTCTATGGAATGCGTCTAGCGAAACTGGAGAAGATTATTTCACAATACAAAAATTTAAGCAAAAGATTAAATAATAGTAATTGTTATAACTTTACTGAATAAATTTTATTATTAACACACAAAAAAACTCTCCTTTTATTCATTTTGAAATCAGGGATAAATTATTTTCTAGCGAGCTAATCATTAATTAAATAACTTGCGTACGTACAAGAAAGGGATAGCACCACAGAAGGAGGATCAGCAAGAATCACTTTCCCACAAATTGATAAGCTCGAATATGAGCATGCTCAGTACACATTAAACACATTTTTATCAACAAGCCCAGTTTAATGGTAAATCATGCGCATCTCTACATAACAATACACACACACACACACACACACGCACACACTTGCACATGCACCTGAACATGCATACGCACACACACATACACACACACACACACACATACTCCAGCCAGACATACTCCAGCCAGACATACACAAGCCAGACATATACAAGCCAGACATATACAAGCCCAGCTTGATGTTAAATCATGCGCACCTGAACACACATTTGTAGACGCACTTTAGTACGCATTTAACATTATCTTATCTATAAGCCGCAATACTCGACGAAAATGAAAATCTGTAGTCCGTCTTTAGCATTTTCTTATCCCAAAACCCAAATCCATCCTTATCTAGGATAGCACCAGCAACACTCTAGAAATGTATATTAAAAAACACTAAAAAATTATAAAGTATTTTACAAAACAAAACAAACAAATAATCATTAGATATAAGTGGTCATAAAAGATCATAGTGAGGCCAGGAGTGATCTATATCGTGTGGGAAAAACAAACAAACAAACATATAATCATTAAATATAAGTGGTCACCAGGAGTGACCGATATCGTGTGGGAAAAACAAACAAACAAAAAGGGGTCATCTAAGGTCATAGTGATACCATGGTCATCCAAGGTCATAGTGAGACCAGGAGTGACCTATATCGTGTGGGAAAAACAAACAAACAAAAAATAGGGGTCATAAATCAAACAAACAAAATAAAAGGGGTCATAAATCAAACAAACAAAATAAAAAGGGTCATAAATAAACAAATAAAAAAAGGTGTGAAATTTCACACCTCAAGTGGTTTCATTCCGCCAATTCCCTACTACTCCCGTCACGCTAAGAAAGAACATTTTTAATAGTTTTTTTACCCAATTGAAATTTTATTTTTCAATTCAAAACTGTATATTAACACGGCGTTTAGTTTAAATTAACGGCATTTAACTTAAAAGTGCGTTTAGCTACGTTTAATTTAGTGCTGTGTGATTTTAAGATTCTTAGATTTCGTTTATCTTTACTCAGAGCTGTTTCTTTTGGGTACAGGCTCTCCAGCAGCGACCGTGGGTCCTTCAGCAGTTGCGGGCTCGCTACAATCGACAGTGTTTTTTTTAAGGCAATTATAATTCTTTTGAAAAATTTATTTCTTTTGTAGAGAAAAACCATGTCTTTCGACAAACACGTGCCAACGACATTCTTTTAATTTTTCTGTATCTTAATAATGTCCCTTCAAACTTTATGTGCAACTTTTGAGCACATTACAAAAATTATATGCAAAATACTTACCTATGTATCAACATGGTTCGTTGATGAAACTCTATTAGAAAACTGTCTTTAAATTTTTATTACCAGTTACTTTTCTAGCTTTTTCTCATGATTCTCTAATTTACTCATTAGCTCATGGCATTTTGGATTTTGGATTTTGTCCCATAACTGCTGGAGAACCCGCAGTCTCCGCTGGACAGCCCGTAGCAGTTGGAGAACCCTGGAGGTGTTAGGTAGGGAACCCACGGCTTTTGCTGGCATCCGTCTTCCATTAAGCTCTAGATCTTGTTACAGTAACAAGCAGGCAGGCTCTAGTTAGACTTTAAACCCATGAAAACTATTAAATTGTCATGAGAAAAAGCTAGAAAAGTAACTGGCAATAAACATATCCTTTGAAGACAGTTTTATAATAGAAATTTATCAACGAACCATGTTGATACATAGTTAAGTATTTTGGATATAATTTTGTAATGTGCTCAAAGTTGCACATAAAGTTTGAAGGGACATTATTAAGAAACAGAAAAATTAATATGATGTCGTTGGCACGAGTTTGTCGAAAGATATGGTTTCTCTTTACAAAAGAAATAAATTTTTCAAATAATTATAATTGCCTTGAATTTATTTAACCCCTTACATTTGTGAAACAAAAAAAACAAAAATAAAAAAACTAGCGATTGTAGCGAGCCCGCAACTGCTGGAGGACCCACGGTCGCTGCTGGAGGGCTAGTAGCTTCTGGAGGACCTACGGTTCTTGCTGGAGGACCCGTGGCTCCAAAACATATGCAGTTTCCACATAATTACATATGATATATATTCGATAGCATCCATAGCATTTTAGGACATCCATCACTCACAAAACACCTTTGATCATTACAAAGAGGCTAATGTTTAATACCATTTTATTTTTTCACTTATGCCGTGATAAATTACAGAATATATTAAAAAAAAACATACATACAAAAGACTCTTCTGAATCGTCGTCCAGGGGCGTCGAACAGATGTGTTTGCATCAAACTGCATCAAGAATTTGGATGTCACGCCCACCTCTATCGCCCCCCAGCCACAGACGCTTTTAAAACGTTAATTGGTGTATCTTCCACATTTTTTGAGCTACAGTCACCAAATTTGGAAGGAAGATAGATGGTGACATCTTCAAAATATTTGCATAAAAATTTTGAATCCGCCACCCGCCTTTTAAATTTGGAATCGGCTTTATCTTTAACGGTTTTTGAGCTAGAGCCACAAAACTTGGTGGGAAGATTAATGGTGATATTTAAAAGATTCGATTCAAAAGTTTGATGCCCGCCCACCTCTGCCGCCCACCTTTAAAATTTGAAGTTGTTCATTTATCTTCAGTTTTTGAGTTTTTGACCAAATTTCGTGACATTATAGCTGGCGATGTTTACCACCTGGCCCACCCTTTCGCCCCTGCATTCTCCCTTTGCAATAGACTCCTTACCATCCATTCTTTTACTGGTATCAAAGTATTCTGCAGACGGTTGCGTCTGACTGCAAAGTTTTCACTTGTGTTTTGTATTGTTTTGATGTGTGACTCCCAAACTGTTTCATGTTGGAAAAACTTTTTGTTTACCTAGAAGTAATAAAAGTAAGAAATAAGCATTTTGCCTAGAATAGTTGGACTAACAAGACATTGAGAAATTGGGCCTTAAAGAAAAAAAATATACATAAAGTAATTGTCAGTTATTGCAACACTTGCCTTTTTACACAATTCAAGGGTTCAGGGTATACCTAGAGCCTGCCTACTAGTTACTATAGCAAGATGTGAAGCTTAATGGAGGACGGATGCCAGCAGAACCCGCGGGCTCTCTACCTTACATGGTAGGTCCTTTAGCTGCGACACTCAGAAAACAAAAATATGCGTATTTAGCTATAGCGATGGCTTAAAGTCATATTTTCTTGACGACAATGTTTTTTAAATGATTTCTGAGTAAGCTAAGCCAAATTAGCAAATAGCTTAATAGCTATGGCACCTGCCGCATTATTGAGAGTTCTAAGGTTCCCCGTCACGCTAAGAAAGAACATTTTTAATAGTTTTTTTACCCAATTGAAATTTTATTTTTCAATTCAAAACTGTATCTTAACACGGCGTTTAGTTTAAATTAACGGCATTTAACTTAAAAGTGCGTTTAGCTACGTTTAATTTAGTGCTGTGTGATTTTAAGATTCTTAGATTTCGTTTATCTTTACTCAGAGCTGTTTCTTTTGGGTACAGGCTCTCCAGCAGCGACCGTGGGTCCTTCAGCAGTTGCGGGCTCGCTACAATCGACAGTGTTTTTTTTTTTAAGGCAATTATAATTCTTTTGAAAAATTTATTTCTTTTGTAGAGAAAAACCATGTCTTTCGACAAACACGTGCCAACGACATTCTTTTAATTTTTCTGTATCTTAATAATGTCCCTTCAAACTTTATGTGCAACTTTTTGAGCACATTACAAAAATTATATGCAAAATACTTACCTATGTATCAACATGGTTCGTTGATGAAACTCTATTAGAAAACTGTCTTTAAATTTTTATTACCAGTTACTTTTCTAGCTTTTTCTCATGATTCTCTAATTTACTCATTAGCTCATGGCATTGGATTTTGGATTTTGGATTTTGTCCCATAACTGCTGGAGAACCCGCAGTCTCTGCTGGACAGCCCGTAGCAGTTGGAGAACCCTGGAGGTGTTAGGTAGGGAACCCACGGCTTTTGCTGGCATCCGTCTTCCATTAAGCTCTAGATCTTGTTACAGTAACAAGCAGGCAGGCTCTAGTTAGACTTTAAACCCATGAAAACTATTAAATTGTCATGAGAAAAAGCTAGAAAAGTAACTGGCAATAAACATATCCTTTGAAGACAGTTTTATAATAGAAATTTATCAACGAACCATGTTGATACATAGTTAAGTATTTTGGATATAATTTTGTAATGTGCTCAAAGTTGCACATAAAGTTTGAAGGGACATTATTAAGAAACAGAAAAATTAATATGATGTCGTTGGCACGAGTTTGTCGAAAGATATGGTTTCTCTTTACAAAAGAAATAAATTTTTCAAATAATTATAATTGCCTTGAATTTATTTAACCCCTTACATTTGTGAAACAAAAAAAAACAAAAATAAAAAAACTAGCGATTGTAGCGAGCCCGCAACTGCTGGAGGACCCACGGTCGCTGCTGGAGGGCTAGTAGCTTCTGGAGGACCTACGGTTCTTGCTGGAGGACCCGTGGCTCCAAAACATATGCAGTTTCCACATAATTACATATGATATATATTCGATAGCATCCATAGCATTTTAGGACATCCATCACTCACAAAACACCTTTGATCATTACAAAGAGGCTAATGTTTAATACCATTTTATTTTTTCACTTATGCCGTGATAAATTACAGAATATATTAAAAAAACATACATACAAAAGACTCTTCTGAATCGTCGTCCAGGGGCGTCGAACAGATGTGTTTGCATCAAACTGCATCAAGAATTTGGATGTCACGCCCACCTCTATCGCCCCCCAGCCCCAGACGCTTTTAAAACGTTAATTGGTGTATCTTCCACATTTTTTGAGCTACAGTCACCAAATTTGGAAGGAAGATAGATGGTGACATCTTCAAAATATTTGCATAAAAATTTTGAATGCCACGCAAACCCAAGCCACCCGCCTTTTAAATTTGGAATCGGCTTTATCTTTAACGGTTTTTGAGCTAGAGCCACAAAACTTGGTGGGAAGATTAATGGTGATATTTAAAAAGATTCGATTCAAAAATTTGGATGCCACGCCCACCTCTGCCGCCCACCTTTAAAATTTGAAGTTGTTCATTTATCTTCCAGTTTTTGAGTTTTTGACCAAATTTCGTGACATTATAGCTGGCGATGTTTACCACCTGGCCCACCCCTTTCGCCCCTGCATTCTCCCTTTGCAATAGACTCCTTACCATCCATTCTTTTACTGGTATCAAAGTATTCTGCAGACGGTTGCGTCTGACTGCAAAGTTTTCACTTGTGTTTTGTATTGTTTTGATGTGTGACTCCCAAACTGTTTCATGTTGGAAAAACTTTTTGTTTACCTAGAAGTAATAAAAGTAAGAAATAAGCATTTTGCCTAGAATAGTTGGACTAACAAGACATTGAGAAATTGGGCCTTAAAGAAAAAAAATATACATAAAGTAATTGTCAGTTATTGCAACACTTGCCTTTTTACACAATTCAAGGGTTCAGGGTATACCTAGAGCCTGCCTACTAGTTACTATAGCAAGATGTGAAGCTTAATGGAGGACGGATGCCAGCAGAACCCGCGGGCTCTCTACCTTACATGGTAGGTCCTTTAGCTGCGACACTCAGAAAACAAAAATATGCGTATTTAGCTATAGCGATGGCTTAAAGTCATATTTTCTTGACGACAATGTTTTTTAAATGATTTCTGAGTAAGCTAAGCCAAATTAGCAAATAGCTTAATAGCTATGGCACCTGCCGCATTATCGAGAGTTCTAAGGTTCCCCGTCACGCTAAGAAAGAACATTTTTAATAGTTTTTTTACCCAATTGAAATTTTATTTTTCAATTCAAAACTGTATCTTAACACGGCGTTTAGTTTAAATTAACGGCATTTAACTTAAAAGTGCGTTTAGCTACGTTTAATTTAGTGCTGTGTGATTTTAAGATTCTTAGATTTCGTTTATCTTTACTCAGAGCTGTTTCTTTTGGGTACAGGCTCTCCAGCAGCGACCGTGGGTCCTTCAGCAGTTGCGGGCTCGCTACAATCGACAGTGTTTTTTTTTTAAGGCAATTATAATTCTTTTGAAAAATTTATTTCTTTTGTAGAGAAAAACCATGTCTTTCGACAAACACGTGCCAACGACATTCTTTTAATTTTTCTGTATCTTAATAATGTCCCTTCAAACTTTATGTGCAACTTTGAGCACATTACAAAAATTATATGCAAAATACTTACCTATGTATCAACATGGTTCGTTGATGAAACTCTATTAGAAAACTGTCTTTAAATTTTTATTACCAGTTACTTTTCTAGCTTTTTCTCATGATTCTCTAATTTACTCATTAGCTCATGGCATTGGATTTTGGATTTTGGATTTTGTCCCATAACTGCTGGAGAACCCGCAGTCTCTGCTGGACAGCCCGTAGCAGTTGGAGAACCCTGGAGGTGTTAGGTAGGGAACCCACGGCTTTTGCTGGCATCCGTCTTCCATTAAGCTCTAGATCTTGTTACAGTAACAAGCAGGCAGGCTCTAGTTAGACTTTAAACCCATGAAAACTATTAAAATGTCATGAGAAAAAGCTAGAAAAGTAACTGGCAATAAACATATCCTTTGAAGACAGTTTTATAATAGAAATTTATCAACGAACCATGTTGATACATAGTTAAGTATTTTGGATATAATTTTTGTAATGTGCTCAAAGTTGCACATAAAGTTTGAAGGGACATTATTAAGAAACAGAAAAATTAATATGATGTCGTTGGCACGAGTTTGTCGAAAGATATGGTTTCTCTTTACAAAAGAAATAAATTTTTCAAATAATTATAATTGCCTTGAATTTATTTAACCCCTTACATTTGTGAAACAAAAAAAACAAAAATAAAAAAACTAGCGATTGTAGCGAGCCCGCAACTGCTGGAGGACCCACGGTCGCTGCTGGAGGGCTAGTAGCTTCTGGAGGACCTACGGTTCTTGCTGGAGGACCCGTGGCTCCAAAACATATGCAGTTTCCACATAATTACATATGATATATATTCGATAGCAACCATAGCATTTTAGGACATCCATCACTCACAAAACACCTTTGATCATTACAAAGAGGCTAATGTTTAATACCATTTTATTTTTTCACTTATGCCGTGATAAATTACAGAATATATTAAAAAAAAACATACATACAAAAGACTCTTCTGAATCGTCGTCCAGGGGCGTCGAACAGATGTGTTTGCATCAAACTGCATCAAGAATTTGGATCTCACGCCCACCTCTATCGCCCCCCAGCCCCAGACGCTTTTAAAACGTTAATTGGTGTATCTTCCACATTTTTTGAGCTACAGTCACCAAATTTGGAAGGAAGATAGATGGTGACATCTTCAAAATATTTGCATAAAAATTTTGAATGCCACGCAAACCCAAGCCATTCGCGATGTTTACCACCTGGCCCACCCCTTTCGCCCCTGCATTCTCCCTTTGCAATAAGACTCCTTACCATCCATTCTTTTACTGGTATCAAAGTATTCTGCAGACGGTTGCGTCTGACTGCAAAGTTTTCACTTGTGTTTTGTATTGTTTCGATGTGTGACTCCCAAACTGTTTCATGTTGGAAAAACTTTTTGTGGACCTAGAAGACTCAAATAAGCATTTTGCCTAGAATAGTTGGACTAACCAGACATTGAGATATTGGGCCTTAAAGAAAAAAATATACACAAAGAAATTGTCCGTTATTGCAACACTTGCCTTTTTACACAATTCAAGGGTTCAGAATATACCTAGAGCCTGCCTGCTAGCAATAAGTATGTACACGTAGAGGAGTCAAACGCAAAAAATCCAATAGCCTAATTGGTCCAATTTGCGGAGGAACCACCCTCATTCGGCTGCTGAAAGCATCGAGCCGAACGCAAATTTTGACTCGATATAGACGGACTGCCAGCAATTTGCTGTGTATGCGTCTGTATGTCAGCGACGTGATCGCCGTTAGGTGAATATATGTGTGTATGTATGTTTCTGTATGCTGTTTGCTCTGAGCTGCTGTATATTGTGGCAGGGGGATAGCAGCAGCAGAGTGCGAACAACAACAACACATGTGCATTTTTTCTATATTTGGTGGCTCCGAGCTCAACAAGCAAAAATCATTAGGCCGAATGTATACCTAAATACACATATATAGTTTTTGGTGGCTCTCAAGTGATTTGGGATTTTGTTACTTTTCTAGCAACGCATATCAATGTGTGCGTGCATGTGTATGTTCATATGCAGCACATTTGAATGTATGTTGTGTATGCTGTTTGCTCTGAGCTGCTTTTAGGGGGGCTGTGCTATTCTTGACCTGCCTCAATTTTGATGATTTTCTGTAGTTTGTAAGCAAGTTAATGTCATGTATATATATATGAAATTCCTGTATTAATTAATTTTTTATTTATTATTTTAATTGATTGAGATTCGCCAAAAAAAATTTTAAAGTATAATAATATTATAATTTAAAGACTCTCAACTTTTTAACTCAATTATAAATAGAATTACATCTATTAAATAATTACGGAATTTCGCCTTCTCACATTTAGCTCACTCCAAGCACGTTTTGGCTGGAGCTACCCAGAGGATGCTTGGTCTTTTTAGAGAGACCGGAAGTATGTGAGTTGCATGAAGTGCTCAGACCTAAAATTTTTAAAATTCATTAAATTCGAGACACTTCCATCCTCCATATTATAGTTTTAGTAGCATATAATTATTAAAGTTCACTTTTAGAACTTTAAGTAACCAAATACAACTCTTGCCAGTCAGTTCGTCAGTATAAGCAGTTTTATATAACCAACATTAAAGTAAAGTATAGAAAAAAGTTAGTTTTGTAAAATATAAATTTTTTTTTTAATTATTATTTTGCAATATTTTTATGGTTTTTTTTTTTGGGTATTTTTGGGAAAGTAACAAATTTGTATTGTCAGTCAGTTTGTAAATGTGAAGCGTGTGCGTCTAAGATTTTAGAATTTTTAGCTTACGTGTACTGCGACCCTGAGATGCCCCAACTAATTTATCTGAAAGCCACATACTATTTTTCCGGAGCAGAACCAATAGAAAGTAATTTAAAATATACTTTCTATGTTCACTGCAGACATGGGATTCGGAAAACCAATCACTAAATTTAAAATTTTGTGCAGTGTGTGAAACACATTGATTGTAAATACTTTCCTTGATTTTCCTAGCATGTGGACTTTTTTGAAAAAGGAGTGAAATATGTTGTAGAAAATTTTAATCATATTGAAAAATTCATCTTGTGGGGCTTTAAGTTTTAAATTGTTAATATTTTTGAAATTTTTATTAAACAAGAACAGTTCAGAGTTGTGAAAATTAGCGATATCATCTTTTAAAAGCCCTTTGCAGTTTTCACAGTTAAATTTTTGTTGTGACTTAAACAACACAAAACCTGTAAAATATCTTAATGCATTCTCACTACATAAGTTTGCAGATGTGGAAGGAATATCATCGGAATTACTTGAATTTGTAATATCAATTGGACTGTCACACCTAAGCTCTTTGCATTGAAATTGTTCATCATGCTGCTCTATAGCATCACTCTGAATTACTAAAAAACATATATTCCCTAATTCTTTTGAAAAAATGAAAGTTAAATATGCAACACAGGTTTTTAGCCACACTGTTGTATCAGCAATAAATACGTTAATTGAAAATGGGAATTATGTAAATTGCAGGGATGTTGCTCAATCAACAGCAAATTTTTTTTGCCAGATTAAATAAACTGTTTGATTGCCTAAATAGCAACAACTTAACTAATAAAAATCCATTTAAGTCAGCGTTACAAAATGATAACCATATTGAAAAATATATTATTGAAATGAAAGACTATTTTCAAAAATGTCGATATGCAGGCAGGGTATATTGCATTGATGGACTTATTCTTTCTTTAAATTCTTTTTTATTGCTTTCAAAAGACATTTGGAGTGAAAACTCAAATGTTTACTATTTAATTCTAACCCGCTTTAACCAAGATGCATTAGAAAACCTATTTTACTTAATAAGGAGTAGGGATGTTACAAACAATAATCCAATGCTTTTTGAATTTAATGCAATCATGTCTAAAATGTTATCAATGAAGGTTATAACATCGAAAACATCAACTAGTAATTGCGAGCCAGATAATGACGAAATGCTCTTAAATGTTATTGATGAGGCTAAACGACAAATTCAGAGTGATGCTATAGAGCAGCATGATGAACAATTTCAATGCAAAGAGCTTAGGTGTGACAGTCCAATTGATATTACAAATTCAAGTAATTCCGATGATATTCCTTCCACATCTGCAAACTTATGTAGTGAGAATGCATTAAGATATTTTACAGGTTTTGTGTTGTTTAAGTCACAACAAAAATTTAACTGTGAAAACTGCAAAGGGCTTTTAAAAGATGATATCGCTAATTTTCACAACTCTGAACTGTTCTTGTTTAATAAAAATTTCAAAAATATTAACAATTTAAAACTTAAAGCCCCACAAGATGAATTTTTCAATATGATTAAAATTTTCTACAACATATTTCACTCCTTTTTTCAAAAAAGTCCACATGCTAGGAAAATCAAGGAAAGTATTTACAATCAATGTGTTTCACACACTGCACAAAATTTTAAATTTAGTGATTGGTTTTCCGAATCCCATGTCTGCAGTGAACATAGAAAGTATATTTTAAATTACTTTCTATTGGTTCTGCTCCGGAAAAATAGTATGTGGCTTTCAGATAAATTAGTTGGGGCATCTCAGGGTCGCAGTACACGTAAGCTAAAAATTCTAAAATCTTAGACGCACACGCTTCACATTTACAAACTGACTGACAATACAAATTTGTTACTTTCCCAAAAATACCCAAAAAAAAAAAACCATAAAAATATTGCAAAATAATAATTAAAAAAAAAAATTTATATTTTACAAAACTAACTTTTTCTATACTTTACTTTAATGTTGGTTATATAAAACTGCTTATACTGACGAACTGACTGGCAAGAGTTGTATTTGGTTACTTAAAGTTCTAAAAGTGAACTTTAATAATTATATGCTACTAAAACTATAATATGGAGGATGGAAGTGTCTCGAATTTAATGAATTTTAAAAATTTTAGGTCTGAGCACTTCATGCAACTCACATACTTCCGGTCTCTCTAAAAAGACCAAGTATCCTCTGGGTAGCTCCAGCCAAAACGTGCTTGGAGTGAGCTAAATGTGAGAAGGCGAAATTCCGTAATTATTTAATAGATATAATTCTATTTATAATTGAGTTAAAAAGTTGAGAGTCTTTAAATTATAATATTATTATACTTTAAAATTTTTTTTTGGCGAATCTCAATCAATTAAAATAATAAATAAAAAAATTAACTTCAGCGAATTTCATATTTTTATACATGACATTAACTTGCTTACAAACTACAGAAAATCATCAAAATTGAGGCAGGTCAAGAATAGCCAAGGCAATTGCTACGCATACATTCAAATGTGCTGCATATGAACA
This sequence comes from Scaptomyza hsui, assembly GCA_018152825.1. Taxonomy (NCBI): domain Eukaryota; kingdom Metazoa; phylum Arthropoda; class Insecta; order Diptera; family Drosophilidae; genus Scaptomyza; species Scaptomyza hsui. The sequence continues at coordinate 807,098 of JAECXO010000254.1, forward strand.
TACACATGCACGCACACATTGATATGCGTTGCTAGAAAAGTAACAAAATCCCAAATCACTTGAGAGCCACCAAAAACTATATATGTGTATTTAGGTATACATTCGGCCTAATGATTTTTGCTTGTTGAGCTCGGAGCCACCAAATATAGAAAAAATGCACATGTGTTGTTGTTGTTCGCACTCTGCTGCTGCTATCCCCCTTCCACAATATACAGCAGCTCAGAGCAAACAGCATACAGAAACATACATACACACATATATATGTACACCTAACGGCGATCTTGTCGCTGACATACAGCCGTATACACTGCAAATTGCTGGCACTCCGTCTGTACCGAGTCAAGCGCCGTCGCATGAATGACGTGCACTTTTTTAGCTACGCAAATGGTCTGCAAAATTTGCGTTCGGCTCGCTGCTTTCAGCAGCCGAATGATGGTGGTGCCTCCACAACGCATTTTTTCGGCAGTTGGGAAAACGCGATTTGACTCCTCTACGTGTACATACTTATTGCTACTAGTTACTATAGCAAGATGTGAAGCTTAATGGAGGACGGATGCCAGCAGAGCCCGCGGGCTCTCTACTTAACTTGGTGGGTTCTTTAGCTCAGAAAACAAAAATATGCGTATTTAGCTATAGTAATGGCTGAAAGTCATATTTTCTTGACGACAATTTTTTTTTAAATGAATGCTAAGTAAGCTAAGCCAAATTAGCAAATAGCTTAATAGCTATGGCACCTGCCGCATTATCGAGAGTTCTAAGGTTCCCCGTCACGATAAGAAAGAACATTTTTAGTAGTTTTTTCACTAATTTCTTACATGTCTAGCTCAAGAGTGACGTATTGTCAATCTTGGATAACGACCAATCTTGGATCATGAACAATAATACTCAATTTAAATTTTATTTTTCAATTCGAAACTGTATCTTAACACAGCGCACAGTTGGGCCTTTGTTCATTTTACATTGCAAAAGTCATAACTTCTAAACTAATGAAGCGATTTTACAAATTTTAAAAGCGATTAATAGAAAACTTCTCAAGCTTTAAAATGAATGTTCGACGAGAACAGTTATCCGTGGTGTTGGAATATTCAAGGTCAAAGTTAAGAAATATTTTCGAGCATATTTTACCTGTAAAATTCGAATTAAAAACGATTGTTTTTAATCATAGCTGAAATTTTTTTTATAATTTCAATGACTATATCGCATTTTTAGTTTTTTTTATTCGATTTTATAACTTAAATACATAAAATTTAAATATTTATTTTTGGGTGATTTTTTGAGGTTAGTTTTAAATATTTGTTATTGATGGCTGATTTCCAACAAAATAATCACCAACATTAAGGCCAAAATCCTATGTACCGTGGGGGTAAGTTTTTTTCTGAGGATACAATTCAGTCAAAAGTTGAGCTGTTTTTGATGCATATTCGGCAAATCTTGCACCATTTATCATTTCTTTGCAGTTTATAACATTTAGGATAACAGCCAACCTTTTAATTATCTTATGATTAACACCTGTTATCAAAGATGTAATTTTATCAATTTCAAAAAATCTCCTCGAAGTATTTTCATCATTCGTTTTTCCGTATCCGTGCTTTGGGCAGTCAACTTTTAATCCTAGCTTCCGAGAGAATTCAGCTTGTATAACTTTTTTTCTACTCTGTATATCCTCACGAGGTCTATTATCAGTTTTTCTTTCTCCTGGCAGAGGAAGTGTGTAGGCTAGCTTCAGAAAAAATTCCATACACTTTATTCTGCAATGCAATGGAGAAATTCCATATTCGTAGCAGTTTTCCTCACCCGTTGAGTCGTCTAAACTGTGAAAGTCTTTTTGAGTTTTTTTTACAAAAAGGGACACCTCAAAGTTGAGGAGGTGTTTGTAATTTCATTTAAGACTTTTCCATCAATCATTGTCAGGAATAAATCAAACTTAACCTTGAATGTTTTTCCACTCTTGGTTTGAAAAACAGTAGGTTTCAGTTGGCTAATTTGATTTTGTATGTCGCTTATAGTTGATTTAATCAATTCCTTCGCATATTTGAAAAAAATAGGGCGACAATAATGAATCGATGATGGTCGAAGATTTCTCCAATGTTCAGAAGATTCACTCCTTGGGCGTAAGGAAACTACGGAAGCCATAAACATATTTTCATCAGAAATAGTTTCGTCTTCTGTGTTTATAATTTGTTTGTATACGCTTTGTCCAGACGATCCATCACATCCCCACTTATTGAGTAGAGTCAGATTTTCAGGAAGAAGCTCGACCTCTCCATCAGGCAAACTTTCAACTAGACGCATATCAGTGTGATCAATTAAATCCCGGAGTTTTACTTCTGCAGATGTCTCTGTTATTATTGTATTAGGTGGCACTGCTTCCTTTTTGGAAAATACAATTTTTTTACATCCGGGAAGAACGTTGACGTTATGTTTTTTTAAGGAGCTGCGTAAAATATCATATTTCTCCTCAGTCAATCCCAAGTCCATAAATAGGGAAAACGCTTCATTATCAGTGTTCTTAATTTCGACTGAGTTTGGTGGCGTTGGAATACTTTCCTTAATCCTATTCAGCCTTAATAGACTGGCGATCTGCACAGCTTTCGTAATTGTCGCTTTTGTCCTCGCTTGTTCCTTCGCATACTTGGATGATAGTGCTTCCGACAGATTTTCTGTTGTAAAGCTTTCCGTAGCATCCTCACGCGTACGTTTCCTTGTAAAAGCTGAACACTCTTCCATAGTTTTTTGAGGCCTTCCTCTTCGTCGGCTAGTCGATGGGTAAACTTTTTCCTCTTCTGAATATCTGAATGTTGTATATTCCTCCAACCAATTTTCATGCTTTTTTATGAAAGCCGACATAGTTCTATGGACCAAGTTCCATTTTCGCTTCAAGTTAGCGTGAACGAATTTAATTTGTTTTTGCTCCTTACTAGCGTTTCGAGTACGCCAAACTCTTTTGAAGCAATGCCACTTCGAAATCATTTATATTTTCAGAAGCACGAAAATCAACAAAAATCTTTGAATTTTTTAAAGACATTATTGCGCTTTTATATAAAAATTTCGTGAATTGTATTGACAAATACTATTCAATCGGGAAATTTCTTATAGTGTTTCCTCTTATGAAGTTAGGAAATAACTGTCGCAATGAAGTGAAATAATTTGCACTATATACCATATATTTTGAGTTAGCTAGGTAAAAAATCAAAATTGGTATAGCCCTTTTCCAATAAGTTAAAAAACAAAATAAACATAAGGTATTGATTTACATTCATAATAGGTAAACGGGGAAATCCCAAAAAAATAGACTGTAACTGAATTTTTCCATCAACTAAAATTATATTTACCTGCCTCCTCAGACCTTTTCCAAGCAGGTAATTAGGAATTCAACATTTCTTAAAAGGATATATATAGTTAGGTAGTACTTATAATACAACATTTAGCAATGTTATCAATTAACAACACACACGCTACAGCCAAATTTGCATGCGCTCTTCTTCTTCCTTATACCAGTCGCGTGTTTTTAACGCGTTTTTTGGCTTTAGCTTCCATTCCGCATATTTCCGCACATTGAGACTACATGCATATGAAAGGTAAATATTTCACCTATCACGTGTATGTGGTCCCTCTTTTATGCCGTCTTACGCACAGGAGTTCTATTCCACCAAAGTTAAAAAAATACAAAAATTTAGTGGATTTTTTAAACGTTTCTAATTTAAAAAGTATTTGAGCTATATTTAAAATATAAACAAAATACTCAGATTGAACATACTTTTCAGATAAAATCAAAAGATGGAAGATCGATTTATTATATCGCCCAATATTCAGTTTGAAAGTGGCGAATTTTCGTGAAAATTGTCATTTATTCGTACTCACGAAAAATTTCTCAACTTTGAGGAGCTCTAGCACCCATTATTAGTAACCGATTTAAAAAATCTTTTGGATCCATAATCTTCGAAGTATTCTCTATCGATTACGTATTTCACTTTTGACAAACGCCTTCATGAAAAAATGACTTATGCAACGCTTTCCGGGCAGAGGCTCCACTGTGCGTCGTCGGCAGCGGCGGCATTGGTGGCGACAACATGCCCAACCTAGGATGGGCAGTTTCGATAGACATGGTCCACTTTTCCGCACTTGAAACAAGAATTAGCTGGTCTCAGAGGCTTCGTGCACTGAGACTTGTAGTGTCCAAATAAAGAGCAGTTCTAGCACCGCACGTCTCTCGCAGCAGGGGCGGCATTAGTGGACGGAAGTGGAGTAGTCATGGCGGCAGCCTTTCGAGGCAGAGGTTGGCTCACAGCGGCCACTTGCCTAATTGCATTGGATTAAACCTGTCGTCGCTCATACCGTTCCAAGAGCATCTTCAGGTCATCAATGGTTCTAGCTGCATATAACATGCCTACCGCCGGCGAGCTATCCCGGGGTCCATCGATGATGAGATCAACCAACTCAGCTTCGGGGATTGCAGTTCCCATGGCAATCTCCTGCATCTCGATGGCGTACCGCAGGTATCCTTCGCCCGGCTTAAGGCGTCGGTTCCTAAGGGCGGCGTACACCTCTTCCGTGTTCCTCGATCGTCCAAACTCATGAATTAGTACTTCCTTAAGTTGCTCATAACTACGCCTTCTATCAGCCGACGACATGCGACCAATCGCAAACGGGCGTCTAGTTGAAGTATTTCGCAGGCGTCCTCCAAATCACCAATCCACTTGTTAACATCATACGCGGTGTCTGTCGAAAACCGCGGGACCATGGACTCGATCACGCTGATGTCGGTTACCCGCTGACTCGGTGCATTAGGAGGGGCACCAAGATGCTGCTGTATGTTCGTAATTTGTTGCTGCAATTCCAAAATTTCCATTTGTTTACGCAGATTGACTAAATGTTCGTCCAGGCTCGACGACACTGGCGCCGAAGTTACCGCCAGAACGGCAGACGGCGAGGCAGCAACTGGAGCAGTTGACAGCAGTGTTGCTGTTGGAATCGCAGACAGCGGGGCAGCAGCTGGAACCGTTGACAACCAGGTTGACGCCGGAATAGTAGACGGCGATGCGGCAGCAGGAACAGTCGATAACGACGATGACGCTGGGATGACAGACAGCGATGCGGCAGTCGGAGCAGTTGACAATATAGTTGGCACTGGCACGGCGGATAGCGAGGCGGCAGCAGCGACAGGTGACGGCGAGGTTGTCGCCGAAACGGCAGGCGGCGATGCGGCAGCAGAAACAGTCGACGATAAAGTTGACACTGGCGCGGCAGATAGCGATGCGACCGCGGCAACAAGTGACGGCGAGTTTGGCGACGGAACAGCGGACGGCGTTGCGGCAGCAACAATAGTCGATCGCGAAGTTGGCGCTGTGACGACAGACGGCGGCGTGGCGGCAGGAGCAGTTGGCGATGAGGTTGATACTGGAACGGCAGATATAACGGCGGCAGCAGAATCGAGTGACGGCGAAGTTGATGCCGGCACGGCAGACAGCGATGAGGCGGCGGCAGTTGATAATAAAGTTGATGCTGGGGCGGCAGATGGCGAGGCGGCAGCAGACTTTGACAACTCTTACACGAGTCTGCGTATCTGTGCCAGCGTCGCTGACGGTGGCACCTCAACATTCTGCGCCCGCAGCAAGTTGATCATCTCCCCTTTATTTAGGCCCATTGTAGTAGATAAGGCGTCAAAATAATTCTGTGGCGTTGAGGTAAATCCCACTTCTGAGCTTTAAACTCCACAATTATTCAGTAAGATCGCGTGATTGTGATTTCTTTTTTCGATTTTATTCGGAGCGTCGCAATGTGCGTGCGCTTGGTGTCGTTTCATCGGGAAAAAGAGGAAGAGCCACCGCAGTGTGGCCAGTCCACTCTTTCGTTTTACAGCACTTAATACTAATATCGATACATTCAAATACTACCTTACGATATATCGGTATGCACTAATATAACATAACCAATCGATTAATCATAAAAATAAATACTTTACAATACATATTATGTTATATATAAATAAATATATATATGTATGCTAGACAATATTATATCCTAAGCTGATTTCAAAATGAATAAAAGTAGTAGGAGATTGGAGGTTCGAGCGCTTTTGATTTATGGCTTTTTGGGGATCAGCGGTCAAGGATGTTGCACGTATACACGTAAAATTTTCTTTCTCACGAGCGTCAAGATCAAATCAAAGGAGACACCTGTGGATTGTCATAACCGTGAGAATCATAAAGCCAAAAAATTGTGACTATTGTGTAGTCTTGATTCTTTGTATAGATTAGAAAGTGAGAGAGGAGTGGGGGGAAAAAGTGATTTTTTATGTTACTCTTTGGACTCTTCTTCTCTGTACATAGAAATACCCACACCCTTGTAAGTAATTGGGATCATCTCTGTGGAGTCCGCCCTTTTAAGATATATATATATATATATATACACAAATATGTATATGCTAAGGGTTTGAATTAAATTGAATAAATGGTTGACGCCATCCCTATTTTTTATAAGCTCCTTTTCTATTGCGTATGCTTCTTGTCTTGTCACCTATGGGCAGGTCAACAAGACCAGTTCCTATACTCACACTCATTGTAAATCTATGTTACCATCCCTTGTCTGGTACTTCTAGCCTTGTTAAATATGAGCACTTCAACAAGATCAGATTATATAGTCTCAACATTTTAATTGCTTGACGCCATCTCTTTCTTTTATACACTAATTTTCCTATGCGTATGCTTCTAACCTTGTCACCTGCAGGCAGATTCCTATACTCGCAACATTTTTTTAAATGTTTGATGCCACCCCCTTTCCTATATACATTCAATCTATGTAAATATTATGTTATATATATATATAGATATATGTACGTTAAAAAATATTATATCCTAAGCTGATTTCAAAATGAATAAAAGAGAGCCTTTTTGATGCTTAATCGATCAGTAACTCTCAAAGGTTTCATCAGTAACAAACCAAGTGTTTATGCCTAAAAGTAGGCATCGAAACAAGTGGCTGCCGCTCCTACCTTCCGCTCATACTGCAAGCGCAGCTCTCATTGTAATATTAACTCTTTTCGGAAATGTTAACCGCCCAAGCAATAAGTAACTTGTAACATTTAACATAATTGAAAATATACCACGAACAAGGAAACAAGTGTTTTTTTCCTCCGCGTGCACCCACGTCTTGTAAATTACAAACAGCAATTTTCATCCATAACGAATCGACTTTGGACGCATCAGCCACCCCACCACAACATTTGGTCCTTCGAGCCGGATATCATCAAGGATTTTGGAAACAAAATTGGATTTCATCCCCCCAACTCCGCTCGCCCCAGCCTTCATCGGTGACTGAAACGCATCACGAAAAAAAAGTTAAGTACATTTTTTCCCTCTTTTATTTGGAAACTAACAGCCCTAAATCCGCTGCAACATTAAACGTATATGTTTATATGTCCGATTTTATCCGCATACAGTCCGCTAATTACATATATATATATATATTGAAAAGTTGCTAAGTGCAGTGGCCGGCCTCCATCTTTGTATGTACGCACATATGTATGTACGTATGTACATATATAACTGAAGCGCAGCTTCAACGTCAGCCATACATTTTTTCCTCCAAACGCACTTTTCAATAATCTGAAACAATTCCATAAACCCAAGAAGTAATAAAATAAACCATATACGGTTAACATTTTTATTTAACTTATGGGTTTTTCTTACTTAACTCAATAGTAAATTAATTTAAATAATTAACACTACACTAACACACATATATATATATCCATCGCATGCACATCCGCAAAATATAAATAAAATTCTACCTGCAAAAATAAAGAAATTTTAATAAAGAAACATACATATGTATGTGCAATTGTAAATCCTCCTAACGCATACTCACCTGTGTTTTTTTTTTCGTGTTTTTTTCTGCAATTGTCGCCTTAACCGCTCAGCTGGGTTATCTTGTTGCGGAGCCCAGTCTACAATAAAGAACAAACTTAGACAAATATTAAAATACATATTGTTCAAAAACACAATTAGAAATTTAAATACACATCTACAAACATATGCCGGCACTTGAAATCAAGTGTACAAGTTACATACCTACATACGTAGCTGCCGACACATGCAAGTCCCAATACATTTAAACACGTACAACATAAAAACATAATAATTAATTACAATTTACTCTAGCGAATACAAAAATTCGCAACTAAGACACATATGTAACACATACAACACGATTAGCACATATAACTTGTTTTATAAACATTTAATTCGCTACCCCTACTACAGCAGTACAAACAGATGTGCACACATCTATAGCGACAAGACCTATCAATATTACACATTCACGTAAAATACACAGCACAATTTACGCGTATTCATCCACAAGGCGTGAATGTATATTTTATAAACATTATTTTAATTAAACACATATTTACAACATTGTCAAACATAGCGAACACCAATGATGTGCCAATTTCTGATCGATTAATCGGGTACGAATGACGATTAATCGTGTAAACTTCCGATTCCACTGAAGCAATCAAGCGCGATATATCGCAACGCACATTCTTCATATATTTAAGAGGCACGAATATTTATTAAATAAACTGATCGTGTTTATTCTTATTGGTGTTTATGAAAAATTAATACAAATTTTCAACGTTGTAAACTGTCCTCGTCCGATCACGACTATTTATTGCAAAGTCAATAAATTATAATAAATAAAAAAACACCCCTCCAAAAAGCTGCGATACAACCATAAGGCAAATTTATATACGTATATATATTAAAAAAAGAAGAGAAAAACATTTCTTTATCCACGTATCTCTTTATCTCCGCTCAACACTCGTATCCGTTATTAGTAAATTTTTGAAACAAACAAGAACCTCAATTGGCAAGTCATTGTCCGTGCCAAAGCAAGTTAGCAGTCCGTCTTTACACGGTTTGAGAAGCCGAAATCCAGAAGCTTCCTCCTCTAAACCCAAAAAGGAAGCTACTACAGTTGACAGCAAGGGGGCTATCCAAACCACAGATCCTAAGCCCGTCACCCAAGGTAATACAGTCGACATGGCGTTGAACGACTTTATTGCTGTCACTGACAGAGTCAGCCATTTCCAGGCAAAAATTTCAACACCCTCCGACACCATTCCGTCAATCCAAACTTTAAAAATTCGACTACAGCAAATTCAATCCTTGTGGGAGAAAGTCGAGACGGAATACGAGACGTGTTCTCGCAGCATTGGTCGACTTGAAAGTCAAGACGATGCTGAGGTGATGCAGTCAAAACATGACTACTGCTACCAGGTGTATGAAACGTGCGCGGCTCAGTTGAGTGAGCAGCTTGACCTTGCGTCTTCATTAATAACGCAACCCAACGCTCCAGTTGCACCAGTTTCAAGGGGTTGTAGACTTCCCGCCGTTGACACTGAAGTTTTCCATGGAGATTATTTGAAGTGGCCAACGTTCCGAGATTTGTTTACGGCTATTTACATAAATAATCCGAGTCTAACACCAGTGGAGAAATTATTCCATTTAAATTCAAAAACTGGTGGGGAAGCTAAGGCTATCGTGAGTAAATCCCCGCTCACTAATGATGGTTTTAGTTCCGCATGGGATGCCCTTTACGAACGGTTCCAAAATAAACGGCTTCTGGTTAATAGCCAGTTAAAAATTCTTTTCAATTTGCCAACCGTTAGCACCGAATCAGGTGCAGCCTTGAAGGACATTCAAAGCACAATTCAAGGCTGCTTAACAGGGCTTGAACACTCCCAAATCTCTACTGAAAACTGGGATTGTTTGCTTGTTTTCTTGTGCTCGTCAAAGTTGCCCAAGCTCACTTTGTCACTTTGGGAGCAATCCTTATCCGACAAGTCAGCAATTCCTACTTGGCAAGAATTAAATTCATTCCTAAGTGAACGCTATCGCACTCTAGAAGCGATAGAAGACGTGAAGCCAAGCACAAGTCAGGTTCATCCAAGTACCAACCGCAATGACGCGGCTCCAAAGAAAGTTAATGCCTTCGAAAATAAAGTTTCCATAAAGTCCCAGTCATGTCAACTATGCTCAAGGGAGAATCATCCTATACGCCTGTGTCCGCGTTTTCTTCAAATGTCCCCCAAAGATCGAGCTTTGCAGATCAAGCAACAAAAGCTGTGTTTGAATTGCTTCGCGAGAGGCCATGTCCTAAAAGACTGCACAAGTGCACATAGTTGTTTCACGTGCAAGGGTCGCCATCATACACTCCTACATAGAAGCGACCCTCAACCTCAATCGACTCTCGTGACGGCCTCCAGTCCATCCACGTCGTCAAGCACAGCATCCAATGTTCTGACGTATTTCGCAGCAAACACACAAGGTGTTTTGCTTGGCACTGCCTTAATAAATATCTGCTATGCAGGTACTACGTACAAGGCACGTGCCCTCCTTGATTCAGGTTCCGAAGCGACTTTTATTACAAGTCGGATTTTCAACCTGATAAAGCTTCCATTCCAGCCCATCCAAGCCCAAATTAGTGGGCTGAACCAAACCCTGGCAGCCAAGCCTCAAAAGTTGTGTCACTTTTTCATAGGCTCCCCATTGAAGCCAAGAATTCAAATTGAATCTTCGGCGTTCGTTATTCCGCACCTTGCAGGTAACCTTCCCTCCTACCCAGTACCTCAGGCGATACTGAAGGACTTGCCAGATATCCAGTTGGCTGACCCCACGTTTTATAGGAGCTCGCAGATAGATGTGCTTTTAGGCGCAGATATCCTCCCGTCCATTTTGTTAGGCGGCTCCAAATCCAACGTTTGTGGAACCCTTATGGGGCAAGAATCTATCTTTGGGTGGATTCTTACGGGCCCAATAGCTAAAAGCATCAGCTCTCCAATTTCCGCATTCACAACTCAAGTTTCCGTTGATCCTGAACTCCAACTAGAGAAGCTTCTCACCAAGTTTTGGGAGGTGGAGGATCTTCCTCTTAGTCCGATTAAAGACTCAGATGTGAAATGTGAAAGCAATTTTGTCCGCACCACGACCAGAGATGAAAGTGGAAGATATGTAGTCACACTGCCCTTTCGAAATCCGGAACATATCCAGTTGGGACATTCAAGGTCCATCGCATTAGCTCAGTTTTTGAAGAACGAAAGCCGTTTGAACAAAAACATTCCGCAAAAAGAGCAATACGATTCCGTGATTCGAGAGTATATAGACTTGGGTCACATGAGACAAGTACCTCCGAGTGTCGACTGTCACCATTTTTATCTCCCTCATCATGCTGTTTTCAAGCCAGACAGCACTACAACAAAGGTCCGCGTAGTGTTCAACGCATCTAGTGTATCGACAAACGGCAAAAGTTTGAACGATATTTTGTATCCAGGACCTGTCCTACAATCCGATCTGACCGTACAGATCCTCAAGTGGCGATACTTCCGTTACGTTTTTAACGCGGATATCACCAAAATGTACCGGCAGATCAGGGTGCATTCCGACCACACTCCTTATCAACGGATTCTGTTCCGAAATGAAGGTAACGAATTGTGCGATTTCGAGCTCAACACAGTTACCTTTGGGGTCAATTCCGCTCCCTTCTTGGCCATCCGCGTGTTGCAGCAGCTTGCACAGGATGTCGAGGCGGAATTTCCTCTCGCTAGTGACATTATTTCCCAGCATATGTATGTTGACGACGTCCTAGCTGGGGCCCACTCTAAGGAGCACGCAATTCTCAAAATCCGAGAACTTCGTAAGGCGCTAGCGAGTGCTGGTTTTCCATTACGCAAGTGGACATCAAATAATAGGTTCGTCCTTAAGGACATTCCAAAAGACCATTTGCTTCGAGATGATTTCTTGGAGATCGAAGAAGCTAGTGTTGCGAAGACGTTGGGTATAAGGTGGCAAGCAGATTCTGACGAGTTTTTCTTTGCCCCTTCCGCTTTATTAATGAAGACAGCCTTTTCCAAGCGCGATGTACTTTCGCAGATTGCGAAACTCTTCGATCCTGCTGGATGGTTGGCACCAGTTAAAGTGCGTGCCAAGATCTTCATGCAAGAAATTTGGCTCCAGAAATTAGACTGGGACGACTTGCTTCCAGAAGAGCTAAACTGTCGCTGGCGAGATTTCCTGACTAGCTACCCTACACTGGGGAAGATCCGCATCCCAAGGTGGCTAAATTTCCAACCGTCAGCAAAGGTCCAGTATCACGGATTTTGTGACGCTTCTCAGCGGGCTTACGGCGCAACGCTCTATGCTCGCATAGAATTCCAAGGTCAGGTGCACACGCATCTCCTCACGTCCAAGACTCGAGTTGCTCCCATTAAGACAGTCTCCTTGCCGAGGCTTGAGCTGTGCGGTGCCGTTCTCCTTGCAGAACTGTCCAGCACTCTCCTTCCACAGCTATCAACTGATAAGATCGAGTGTTACTATTGGACGGATTCCACTATCGTCCTAGCATGGCTGCACAAGCCCCCCTGCACTTGGACCACGTTTGTGGGGAACCGAGTCGCGAAAATACTGCAAGCTACAGACACAGGGACTTGGTCCCACGTGCGTTCCGAATTTAACCCAGCTGATTTGGCCAGTAGAGGAGTGTCGCCACAGGAGCTTATGGACAGTAAGTTGTGGTGGCACGGGCCAGAGTGGCTGCAATTCTCCAAAGCATCGTGGCCTTCCCCCCCGTTTCCGTGTTAGAGACGAGCTTGGAACAGCGTTCAATCAAGGCCAATGTAGCCAGCGCTCCGCTGAGCATCGACGCGCTTGATCGATTTTCCGATTTTAACTGAGCGTTGCGCGTACTGGCTTACGCATATCGATTTATAAACCAGTCCAGAAGAGGTTCAAAGCACGTGTCTGAAGAGCTGAGTAGTAAAGAGCTATCTGAAGTCCAAGATAAGCTGGTAAAACGCACTCAACAAATCCACTACTCACAAGAGTATAAGGCATTGCTTAAAAGGCAACAACTTCCGAAGGCCAGCCACATTACCAACCTCAACCCGTTTCTTGACCAAAATGGACTTATCAGAGCATGCGGTCGGGTACGAGCATCCGAGAGCCTCACCTATGATGAAAGGCATCCAATAATTATACCGTACTCGTGCTCTTTTTCCCGCCTTCTCGTGCAATTTACCCATCGCATTTCGCTCCATGGCGGTAATCAGTTAACGCTGCGTCTTATCCGATCCAGGTATTGGATTCCAAAGGTCAAGGGCCTTATTAAGACGACGATCAATTCATGCAAGATCTGCGTTGTCTATAAAAAGCGGCTCCAAACTCAACTAATGGGTGATCTACCAGTTGAAAGAGCCACCTTTTCCAGACCTTTTACCAACACGGGTGTCGACTTCGCCGGTCCATTTGAAATAAAGAGTTTCACTGGCCGAGCTTGTCGAATTTCCAAGGGCTATGTTTGCGTTTTTGTATGCTTCAGCACTAAGGCTATACATCTGGAAGCCACATCCGATCTCACTACCGAGAAATTCCTCGAAGCTTTCGCTCGGTTTGCTGCGCGACGCGGATGTCCCCAGCATTTGTTCTCTGACAACGGAAAAACGTTTGTTGGAGCTTCCAAGGTTCTTGATCGCGATTTCCTCGAAGCTACACGTAAATGCATCCTATCCAGCTATAGCCACCATAAATTATCCTGGCGTTTCAACCCACCAGGCGCACCTCATATGGGTGGCTTGTGGGAAGCTGGGGTAAAAAGTTTCAAGTCCCTTTTTACAAGTCCACTGCTTCTTTTAAATACACGTTTGAAGAGCTATCCACTTTGCTCGCTAAAGTTGAAGCGTGTTTAAACTCAAGACCAATTTCTCCTATGTCAGAAGATCCGACTGACTTATTGGCACTCACTCCCGGCCACTTTCTGATTGGGGCGCCGCTTTTGTCAGTATAGTAGTAGTACAAACTTTAAAAATTCGACTACAGCAAATTCAATCCTTGTGGGAGAAAGTCGAGACGGAATACGAGACGTGTTCTCGCAGCATTGGTCGACTTGAAAGTCAAGACGATGCTGAGGTGATGCAGTCAAAACATGACTACTGCTACCAGGTGTATGAAACGTGCGCGGCTCAGTTGAGTGAGCAGCTTGACCTTGCGTCTTCATTAATAACGCAACCCAACGCTCCAGTTGCACCAGTTTCAAGGGGTTGTAGACTTCCCGCCGTTGACACTGAAGTTTTCCATGGAGATTATTTGAAGTGGCCAACGTTCCGAGATTTGTTTACGGCTATTTACATAAATAATCCGAGTCTAACACCAGTGGAGAAATTATTCCATTTAAATTCAAAAACTGGTGGGGAAGCTAAGGCTATCGTGAGTAAATCCCCGCTCACTAATGATGGTTTTAGTTCAGCATGGGATGCCCTTTACGAACGGTTCCAAAATAAACGGCTTCTGGTTAATAGCCAGTTAAAAATTCTTTTCAATTTGCCAACCGTTAGCACCGAATCAGGTGCAGCCTTGAAGGACATTCAAAGCACAATTCAAGGCTGCTTAACAGGGCTTGAACACTCCCAAATCTCTACTGAAAACTGGGATTGTTTGCTTGTTTTCTTGTGCTCGTCAAAGTTGCCCAAGCTCACTTTGTCACTTTGGGAGCAATCCTTATCCGACAAGTCAGCAATTCCTACTTGGCAAGAATTAAATTCATTCCTAAGTGAACGCTATCGCACTCTAGAAGCGATAGAAGACGTGAAGCCAAGCACAAGTCAGGTTCATCCAAGTACCAACCGCAATGACGCGGCTCCAAAGAAAGTTAATGCCTTCGAAAATAAAGTTTCCATAAAGTCCCAGTCATGTCAACTATGCTCAAGGGAGAATCATCCTATACGCCTGTGTCCGCGTTTTCTTCAAATGTCCCCCAAAGATCGAGCTTTGCAGATCAAGCAACAAAAGCTGTGTTTGAATTGCTTCGCGAGAGGCCATGTCCTAAAAGACTGCACAAGTGCACATAGTTGTTTCACGTGCAAGGGTCGCCATCATACACTCCTACATAGAAGCGACCCTCAACCTCAATCGACTCTCGTGACGGCCTCCAGTCCATCCACGTCGTCAAGCACAGCATCCAATGTTCTGACGTATTTCGCAGCAAACACACAAGGTGTTTTGCTTGGCACTGCCTTAATAAATATCTGCTATGCAGGTACTACGTACAAGGCACGTGCCCTCCTTGATTCAGGTTCCGAAGCGACTTTTATTACAAGTCGGATTTTCAACCTGATAAAGCTTCCATTCCAGCCCATCCAAGCCCAAATTAGTGGGCTGAACCAAACCCTGGCAGCCAAGCCTCAAAAGTTGTGTCACTTTTTCATAGGCTCCCCATTGAAGCCAAGAATTCAAATTGAATCTTCGGCGTTCGTTATTCCGCACCTTGCAGGTAACCTTCCCTCCTACCCAGTACCTCAGGCGATACTGAAGGACTTGCCAGATATCCAGTTGGCTGACCCCACGTTTTATAGGAGCTCGCAGATAGATGTGCTTTTAGGCGCAGATATCCTCCCGTCCATTTTGTTAGGCGGCTCCAAATCCAACGTTTGTGGAACCCTTATGGGGCAAGAATCTATCTTTGGGTGGATTCTTACGGGCCCAATAGCTAAAAGCATCAGCTCTCCAATTTCCGCATTCACAACTCAAGTTTCCGTTGATCCTGAACTCCAACTAGAGAAGCTTCTCACCAAGTTTTGGGAGGTGGAGGATCTTCCTCTTAGTCCGATTAAAGACTCAGATGTGAAATGTGAAAGCAATTTTGTCCGCACCACGACCAGAGATGAAAGTGGAAGATATGTAGTCACACTGCCCTTTCGAAATCCGGAACATATCCAGTTGGGACATTCAAGGTCCATCGCATTAGCTCAGTTTTTGAAGAACGAAAGCCGTTTGAACAAAAACATTCCGCAAAAAGAGCAATACGATTCCGTGATTCGAGAGTATATAGACTTGGGTCACATGAGACAAGTACCTCCGAGTGTCGACTGTCACCATTTTTATCTCCCTCATCATGCTGTTTTCAAGCCAGACAGCACTACAACAAAGGTCCGCGTAGTGTTCAACGCATCTAGTGTATCGACAAACGGCAAAAGTTTGAACGATATTTTGTATCCAGGACCTGTCCTACAATCCGATCTGACCGTACAGATCCTCAAGTGGCGATACTTCCGTTACGTTTTTAACGCGGATATCACCAAAATGTACCGGCAGATCAGGGTGCATTCCGACCACACTCCTTATCAACGGATTCTGTTCCGAAATGAAGGTAACGAATTGTGCGATTTCGAGCTCAACACAGTTACCTTTGGGGTCAATTCCGCTCCCTTCTTGGCCATCCGCGTGTTGCAGCAGCTTGCACAGGATGTCGAGGCGGAATTTCCTCTCGCTAGTGACATTATTTCCCAGCATATGTATGTTGACGACGTCCTAGCTGGGGCCCACTCTAAGGAGCACGCAATTCTCAAAATCCGAGAACTTCGTAAGGCGCTAGCGAGTGCTGGTTTTCCATTACGCAAGTGGACATCAAATAATAGGTTCGTCCTTAAGGACATTCCAAAAGACCATTTGCTTCGAGATGATTTCTTGGAGATCGAAGAAGCTAGTGTTGCGAAGACGTTGGGTATAAGGTGGCAAGCAGATTCTGACGAGTTTTTCTTTGCCCCTTCCGCTTTATTAATGAAGACAGCCTTTTCCAAGCGCGATGTACTTTCGCAGATTGCGAAACTCTTCGATCCTGCTGGATGGTTGGCACCAGTTATAGTGCGTGCCAAGATCTTCATGCAAGAAATTTGGCTCCAGAAATTAGACTGGGACGACTTGCTTCCAGAAGAGCTAAACTGTCGCTGGCGAGATTTCCTGACTAGCTACCCTACACTGGGGAAGATCCGCATCCCAAGGTGGCTAAATTTCCAACCGTCAGCAAAGGTCCAGTATCACGGATTTTGTAACGCTTCTCAGCGGGCTTACGGCGCAACGCTCTATGCTCGCATAGAATTCCAAGGTCAGGTGCACACGCATCTCCTCACGTCCAAGACTCGAGTTGCTCCCATTAAGACAGTCTCCTTGCCGAGGCTTGAGCTGTGCGGTGCCGTTCTCCTTGCAGAACTGTCCAGCACTCTCCTTCCACAGCTATCAACTGATAAGATCGAGTGTTACTATTGGACGGATTCCACTATCGTCCTAGCATGGCTGCACAAGCCCCCTGCCCTTGGACCACGTTTGTGGGGAACCGAGTCGCGAAAATACTGCAAGCTACAGACACAGGGACTTGGTCCCACGTGCGTTCCGAATTTAACCCAGCTGATTTGGCCAGTAGAGGAGTGTCGCCACAGGAGCTTATGGACAGTAAGTTGTGGTGGCACGGGCCAGAGTGGCTGCAATTCTCCAAAGCATCGTGGCCTTCCCCCCCGTTTCCGTGTTAGAGACGAGCTTGGAACAGCGTTCAATCAAGGCCAATGTAGCCAGCGCTCCGCTGAGCATCGACGCGCTTGATCGATTTTCCGATTTTAACTGAGCGTTGCGCGTACTGGCTTACGCATATCGATTTATAAACCAGTCCAGAAGAGGTTCAAAGCACGTGTCTGAAGAGCTGAGTAGTAAAGAGCTATCTGAAGTCCAAGATAAGCTGGTAAAACGCACTCAACAAATCCACTACTCACAAGAGTATAAGGCATTGCTTAAAAGGCAACAACTTCCGAAGGCCAGCCACATTACCAACCTCAACCCGTTTCTTGACCAAAATGGACTTATCAGAGCATGCGGTCGGGTACGAGCATCCGAGAGCCTCACCTATGATGAAAGGCATCCAATAATTATACCGTACTCGTGCTCTTTTTCCCGCCTTCTCGTGCAATTTACCCATCGCATTTCGCTCCATGGCGGTAATCAGTTAACGCTGCGTCTTATCCGATCCAGGTATTGGATTCCAAAGGTCAAGGGCCTTATTAAGACGACGATCAATTCATGCAAGATCTGCGTTGTCTATAAAAAGCGGCTCCAAACTCAACTAATGGGTGATCTACCAGTTGAAAGAGCCACCTTTTCCAGACCTTTTACCAACACGGGTGTCGACTTCGCCGGTCCATTTGAAATAAAGAGTTTCACTGGCCGAGCTTGTCGAATTTCCAAGGGCTATGTTTGCGTTTTTGTATGCTTCAGCACTAAGGCTATACATCTGGAAGCCACATCCGATCTCACTACCGAGAAATTCCTCGAAGCTTTCGCTCGGTTTGCTGCGCGACGCGGATGTCCCCAGCATTTGTTCTCTGACAACGGAAAAACGTTTGTTGGAGCTTCCAAGGATCTTGATCGCGATTTCCTCGAAGCTACACGTAAATGCATCCTATCCAGCTATAGCCACCATAAATTATCCTGGCGTTTCAACCCACCAGGCGCACCTCATATGGGTGGCTTGTGGGAAGCTGGGGTAAAAAGTTTCAAGTCCCTTTTTTACAAGTCCACTGCTTCTTTTAAATACACGTTTGAAGAGCTATCCACTTTGCTCGCTAAAGTTGAAGCGTGTTTAAACTCAAGACCAATTTCTCCTATGTCAGAAGATCCGACTGACTTATTGGCACTCACTCCTGGCCACTTTCTGATTGGGGCGCCGCTTTTGTCAGTATGCGAGCCTGAAATCAAGGAAAGTGCCATGTCCATCTTGAACAGATGGCAACGCCTCAAAGCTCTCAACCAACAATTGTGTTTTCGTTGGAAGGAAGAGTATTTGAAAGAGCTTCATAAAAGAATCAAGTGGCTATCGCAGACAAGGAATCTGCAAGTGGGGGACATGGTTATCATAAAGGAAGATAACATTCCAGCCAATGAGTGGCGTCTAGGGCGCGTCCAAAGAACCTATTCAGGTTCTGACATGAATGTTCGAGTCGTGGACATCCTTACCACTCGTGGTGTCGTTAAGAGGCCCATCGCCAAGCTTGTCCTCCTTCCTAACGAAGCGACCACCCAGTCGCAAGGTCCAAATTCTTCCTTTGACTAACGTTTCCATTATGCGTATTTGTGTTTCGTCCGCTCACTTCAGTGTTCAATATAAAACTCGTACTAATTCCGCTTTCTTTACATTCAGTACTCCACAGAAGCAAAGAATGGCTCCACGTCCAAGCAATCCTCAAACGGCGGAAGACAGGCGTACTCGAGGAACCAATTCCTTCCGTTGCCGAGTCTGTCGCGGAATCCATCCATTGAAAAGGTGTCGCCGTTTCATGAGGCTGGCGGTGGAGAAGCGACTTCGGGCAGTTCTGGTGAACAAGTACTGTCCAAAGTGTCTCGCACATCAACACTCGGGGGACTCGTGCCGGCGTCAGGATAAGTGTCGCAAGTGCCAAGGCGAGCACCACACGCTCCTCCATATGCACGAGAGCGAATCTGCTCAGTCGTCGTCAACGCCAAGCCGGTCCCCATCTAGATCGTCCGCAAGTGCGGCAGACGGTCTCTCCGTGTCCAGGATTCTGGAACACCAGAGGACCACCGTTATGCCGACGGTGGTACTAAAATGTGACACCGGGAAGAAAAGCTTCGACACTCGGGCTGTGATCGACCCATGCAGCGCCTTCTGTAGGATCGACACGTCGTTGGCAAGGGCTTTTGGCCTTTCCGTCACCCGTGTCTACGGGTATATTATGCTCCCCGGAGTGATTCCTAGCCAAGGGGGATCGCCACTGGCCCAGAGCACCGTCTTCGGATGGGTACTGTCCGGCTTCTGTAGCCAGTAACCTCTTTTCTTATATGTGTATATATATTGCAATACTGCAAGGGGGGCGGCATGTTTATGCCTAAAAGTAGGCATCGAAACAAGTGGCTGCCGCTCCTACCTTCCGCTCATACTGCAAGCGCAGCTCTCATTGTAATATTAACTCTTTTCGGAAATGTTAACCGCCCAAGCAATAAGTAACTTGTAACATTTAACATAATTGAAAATATACCACGAACAAGGAAACAAGTGTTTTTTTCCTCCGCGTGCACCCACGTCTTGTAAATTACAAACAGCAATTTTCATCCATAACGAATCGACTTTGGACGCATCAGCCACCCCACCACAGCACCAAGTGTTTATAATTAACTGTGTCTTTAATAAAAAGTGCAAAAAATTAAAAATAAAAATAAAAATAAAAAAGAAAACAAAATATTTAACAACATAGCAACACTAAGCGCGCTGGCAGAGATCTTCGATGTGGTTACACCACCCACTATCAATGGGCCCCCTCACAAGAAGATGAAGAAGACTGTGTGCAACACAGCAACATTGAACGCGCTTGCAGAATGTTTTGCCAACACCTCCTCCAAGCGCCACAACACCACCCCCGCCATCAACACAAGGCCCACCACCTACGTCAATACCTCCTCCTCCTCCAAGCGTCACATCACCTCCCCCGATATCAACACAAGGCCCACCACCTACGTCAACACCTCCTCCTTCAAGCGTCACATCACCACCCCCGCCACCAACACAGGATCCGGCACTACCCATATCACGACAAAATGGTGTGAAGCGTGTAAGATTTTTCTATCTATATATAAGTGGCATGGGCATATCAGATCAAATGATCATAAAATGCGCGTCTTCCTACCTGTAAATGGTGCTGTAAGGCAGATTTCAGGAGGATTCAAGAACAGCATTTTAACGTTCTCTTTTTAGAATAGGCGTGACGGAATTCTAGAGCCAAGAGAATTCCTCAATGAGGCCTCATCAGCGCTTATTCCGACGATAGCCAACGTTCTATCTTTACACACATCGTGTAAGATTAGCTTTGAGCTATTTGCCAAATATATATTAAAATGCACCAAGATGGGCTAGATCTCACAACAAAATCGCACCAAACGAGCATGTGTGTTATAACAAGTGGAAGTGACCTAGAAGAGGTCTACAAAATACATGCGGGACTCATCGAAAAGAAAATGGATGAGTTCCAGGAAAGGGACAGTGGACAGTGGGTGGACAATGTCCCAAATATTAAGATTAGAAGTAAATCTTAATAAATACACTCCACTTAAAGTTTCAAGTTTTATTGAAACTCCAAAACTGTTGAGAAATAAAATGGCAGTCATTAATGTTAGAAACACAGATGAGTATTGTTTTAAATGGGCTTTAATATCCGCTTTCAAAACATTGCGCCACAATTACGAAAGATGTTCCAGCTACAATGTCAATATTGAAAGCTCCGAAATCGCTGTTAGTGATACACTAACACTAGATTTTAAAGAGTTGGCGTTTCCGCTTCCACTCACACAAATTAAAAAGTTCGAAAGACGGAACTCCAGGATAAGTATCAATGTGTTTGGCTTCAACGAGGAAATTGAAAAGGTGGTGGGCGCACTTTATTTAACGGAGAATGAGCGGGAGCATCATATTAGCTTATTGCTTCTGGAAAGTGATCGTCGGGCACATTTTGTCTGGATAAAGAGTTTATCAAGGTAAGAGTTGTAGTAAACATTACTTTTTTAAAAAATTTATAGCTAATAAAATTTTTTTTTGTTTTTCTAATTGTAGGCTAGTTCGCTCGCAGGTAACAGATCACCAGCACAATCTGTTCTTTTGCAACACCTGTCTCAATTTTTCTCATACGGAAAAGTTATCAGAGGAACATAGGAGGAGTTGCGGAAAGATGGTGTCATCGCTCCCACCTTTGGAAAAGGCAAGCCTTAAATTTAAGAATTTTAATCGTAGTTTAGACGTACCCTTTGTTGTGTATGCAGACTTTGAATGCATACTAACCCGCATCGAGACAAAAGTAAGTGAGAATGTTATAGCAACATCTTAACATGTTCCTATAGCATTCTCATAATATCATAATATCTCTCATTGCAGATGTTACTGAAATTTACACCTTCTACTTGAGCACCATAAAACCAATGTGTATGAGTACAGAGGAGGAAACCAGTTTTAAAAATGCAGTTAATTGTCATATCTGCATGAAAATTCTGGGAACCGATCGAGTGCGAGACCATTGTCATTTGACTGGTGCCTATAGGGGTCCAGCACACAATGCGTGTAACATCAATTTTCAGATAGCACCTTTTGTCCCCGTTTTCTTTCATAACTTTTCAAAATATGACTCTCATCTCTTTGTGAGGGAGCTCAATAAAGTTGAGGGTGAAATAAAAGTACTGCCTCTAAATAAAGAGCTGTACATTTTACTTTCTAAATTTACTCACATTGCGTCCCATGATAAAAATTTAGAAATTAGATTTTTAGATACGTTTCGCTTTATGGCAACCAGCTTAGATGCATTGAGTAGCAATCTAAGTACTGAATGCTTTGAAAGTGTAAAGCGTTTCTATCCCTCCTCCGAGGAATTTAATTTACTGCGTAGGAAGGGTGTTTTCGCATATGAGTATATAGATTCAGAAAGCCGACTGTCTGATTCGTCTCTGCCTCCAAGAGAAAAATTCTTTAATAGTTTAACTAATAAAGAATGTTCGCTTGAGGACTATTCACATGCCCAACATGTGTGGTCAGTTTTCCGTTGTCACTCAATAAAAGAATATATGGAATTATACCTAAAAACCGATGTTCTTTTATTGACTGACGTTTTTCAAAATTTTCGAGCAATTTGTAAGAAAATTTACAAACCATCCGAGTACCTTATGTATCTAGATGCCAATAATTTATATGGATGGGCAATGTCTCAGTGGATGAATGACAATGAGGTTGCTGCATTTGATATTGGTCAAATATCAGAAACATCCGATTATGGCTTTATCTTAGAAGTTGACCTCTTATACCCTGATACGTTAAACGATTATCACAATGATCTACCGTTTTGTCCACTAAATCAAAAGCCTTCTCCCGAGGCGAAGGTTTGCAAACTTGTTGCAGACCTAAGACCTAAAGTAAAATATGCAATTCATTATAACAACCTTCAGAAATGCCTACAAAATGGAGTCAACAAGCTGCAATCGGTTGGGTGCACGCTCGCTCATTGCTAAGGTCAGTTTTCATAGGACTGCTCAGTTTTCCGAAGATATGTAAGCCATTCAAATGAAGCGATTACATTTTCTTTATGATAAACCTATGTATTTAGGGTTTGCGGTTTTAGAACTTTCAAAATGGAAGATGTATGACTTTCATTATCAATATATGAAACCGAAGTTCCAAGAAAAAGTCTCATTGAATTATATGGATACAGACTCATTCATTTATTCAATAGAGACTAGAGATTTTTATAAGGATATTGCTGAAGACTTCCAAATGAAATTTGATACGTCTGAATATCCTGAGGTCTTGGGTATGATGAAGGATGAATACTCAGGTAAACAAATGTAAGAGTTTGTGGGTCTTAGGGCAAAAATGTATTCACTTTCTCTTGATGGGGGAGAATGTATTAAAAAATCGAAAGGAGTTAAAAAGTCTGCGTTAGATAAACTAACTATAAGTAGTTATAAAAACTGTTTATTTAATAATGAAATATTTAGTGATGAGATGATGTTGTTTAGATCACATCTTCATAATTTATATACTGATAAAATAAGAAAAACAACTTTAAGTTGTTCAGATGATAAGCGAAAAATAAAGTCTGATGGGCTTCATACATATGCTTGGGGTCACCATAAAATTAACCCAAAAAAAAACAAAAAAACCTGTAAGCAATAAAAACGTATCAAAAAAAAAAAAAAAAAAGCTGTAAGCAATAAAAACGTATCAAAAACAAAAACCTATAAGCATTAAAACCTGTAAATACTTTAAAAATAAAAAATAAAAACACAAAGGTATTAAGTTTTTATATATTTATTTAGTTATTTATTAATATTTTCAAATAGTCTGGATCAACTACAAATTAAAAGGATTATTATTATTAATCAAATGGTATCGCTCCATCAGCTGCTGATGTTGCTGCCACTGCTCTAGCATCTGCTGATGCTGTTGTAACTGCGCTAGCTGCTGTTGTTGCTGCCACTCTTCTTCTGGCCATTACTGCTGTTGCCACTGCTCTGGCTGCTCATCTAAGAATGGTGGTGTCGGTGGCGGTGTTGGTAGGAATATTTGCATATCTAATATTCTGACCCTACCATCATCTTCGTCCTCGTCATAGTCCTCAACCTGCATCTCCTCCTGCGCATCTCGCCTTAACCGTGCCGCTTCTTCTTCGCGCGCCATCCGGTCCCACAGTTGCTGCAGCTCCGCCTGCTCCACTGCCTCCGGCGTGCTAACCCTTTCGGGTTCGAAGGCCTCCTGCTCCTCCTCATCCAGCTCAATTATATCCTTCTCCTCCTCCACTACCTCCACTGGCTCCTCATCCGCCTCATCCAGCTCAATTATATCCTCCTGCTCCTCTTGCTCACCATCCACCTCCTGCACCTCTGCTTGAACCGACTGATATTGATTCAGCCATTCTTTTATCGTTTTAAATCGGTGCACCTGCGGGTGCACCTGCGGATTGATCAGGGTGTCATCCAGGTCTCCGCTCGGTATGGGGCGAGGCATCTTCTGGTCCTCGTGACCGATCAGTTCCACCTCCATTAGGATAACCCTCACCTAATGAGGGTATGGGATAGTCCTCTTCTTGATGTTGCTCTTGCTCCTCTGGGTGTTGCTCCTGCGTTGCTTGTTGCTCTGCATTTTAATTTTTTTTTTTTTTTATTGTTTATGCCTAAAAGTAGGCATCGAAACAAGTGGCTGCCGCTCCTACCTTCCGCTCATACTGCAAACGCAGCTCTCATTGTATTGTTAACTCTTTTCGGAAATGTTAACCGCCTAAGCAATAAGTGACTTGTAACATTTAACATAATTGAAATTATACCACGAACACGGAGACAAGTGTTTTTTTTTCCCTCCGCGTACACCCACGTCTTGTAACCTTAAAACAGAAATTTTCATCACTAACGAAGCGACTTTGGACGCAACAGCCACCCCACCACAACATTTGGTCCTTCGAGCCGGATATTCATTAGATTTTTTTTGGAAGGAAGTCAGGATTTCATCCCCCCAACCTCCGCTCGCCCCAGCCTTCATCGGTGACTGCCAGGAGATCAAAGTCCAGCAAAAGAAGTTAAGTACCTTTTCTAATTTCGCTGACAATCATCATCAGCTATTAAGTCCGCTGATACAATAAATGCTACAATTCCGTAGATTCCACAACATATTAGCATACAGCCCGCTACCAATAAATTAAAAGTGAAAAATCATAAGTGCAGTTGCTGGCATCCATTTTTGTATGTACACACCGATGTACATACATACTGATGTACGTACATATATAAGTACAGCACATTACCCAAGCTAGCTAGACTGCTTTGCCGACGGCATTTACAATTATTTTTCACAAGTGCTAAATTGTCCAAATATATCAAAGAAAATAATAAGATACAACTAACCACGCACGGTTAACACGTTTTCATTATCCAACATATATCTTATATTTATCTTGCACATCCGCAAGTTTTATAATAAAATTACTCCTACATACATTTATTAGATATTATACTAATCCACCTGCAAGAAAATAAAGAATTATTAATATATAAACATATCGGCAATTGTAAATTTACTTACATTTATTATAAGTTGTGTTTTCCGCCGCAATTGTGATTTGCAACTTGAGCTGCGTTGTCTCTGCGTGCCCTATACGAGCAGCACAGTTGTCTCTTCGTGCGCTACAAGAAGAAAAATATTACATACAATCATTAAATATATTGGTTAAAACACAATTCACACACGATCTATACAAACAGATGCCGGCACTTGAAACCACAAATTACACCATACATACAGACACAGCTGCCAATATATGTACATAGTATGTATGTACTACTACATACGTACACGCAGTTGCCACAACATTTACATATACAAAAGAAACAACAATAAATACATATACGATATAAACGAATACTCAGATTCACAATAAAACAACATAATTTATTATACACAACACAAACTGCACTTTCACTAACACGATCAATAAATATATTTGTTTTTTTTTTGT
Organism: Scaptomyza hsui; assembly: GCA_018152825.1. Classification (NCBI taxonomy): domain Eukaryota; kingdom Metazoa; phylum Arthropoda; class Insecta; order Diptera; family Drosophilidae; genus Scaptomyza; species Scaptomyza hsui. The sequence goes on from JAECXO010000254.1 coordinate 832,965, forward strand.
TTCACTTGTTGCTCTAAACATAGCAACATATCCACACATATCTACATACACATATACGACCCAAGTCGCAGTACACGGTCAAACCGATATACGCTGTACACGGCACAGCTCACGCGCACTCATCCACAAGTAGTGCATGTATTTATATGTTAATTTATTTGCATTTAGGCAATTTGTATAACATATTTACACTATTTGTTTAATAATTACACTGCTGGTAACTATCGGTGATGTGCCAGTTTTGTATCGATTAATCGTGTACTCTCCTTATACACGAACGATATATCGAAGCCATTCCGCTAGTGTGATACGATAAGCCAAAACTAACATTTTAAATATATTGAATATAATATTATTGAATATTAATATGCGATAATAAATAGAACTATTGCGTTTGTAACTATATTTATTTATTGCAACATCGCTACTGATTTAAATTGCTTTTTTTTGTGTTTTTTTTTTGTTGTTGATAAAACAAATCTCGATTTATTTTTTGGAAAAAAAACCGTCCTAGTCCGATCAGTGTTATTTATTTCAAATTGATAAATAACGAAGTAAGAATTTCCAAAGCTGTGAAACAATAATACAGCAAATCTATCAGACAATCAGTTCCTGTCAACTAGGTGTTTTCCGTTTATTCACGTTTGGTCAAATTGAGTAAGCTGTTGAGTTGATGAAACCAACAAGAACCTCAATCGACAAAAATACACTGTCCGTGCCAAAACGAGTGTCCAGTAGCTCGTTACGAGTCTCAAGAAGCCTAACTCCAGAAGCTTCTTCTTCCAAATTAAGAAAAGGGGCTACAACCATCGAAAGCAAGGGGGCCATACATAGTGTGACTCCGACTCCAACTATCAAGCTACCCCAAGTCAATATGGCCTTAAACGATTTCATCGCTGTCACTGACAGAGTCAGCCACTTCCAGGCAAAAATTTCAACACCATCCGACACCATTCCGTCAATCAAAACTTTAAAAATTCGACTACAGCAAATTCAATCCTTGTGGAAGAAAGTCGAGACGGAATACGAGAAATTATTCCATTTAAATTCAAAAACTGGTGGGGAAGCTAAGGCTATCGTGAGTAAATCCCCGCACACTAATGATGGCTTTAGTTCCGCATGGGATGCCCTTTGCGAACGGTTCCAAAATAAACGGCTTCTGGTTAATAGCCAGTTAAAAATTCTTTTCAATTTGCCAACCGTTAGCACCGAATCAGGTGCAGCCTTGAAGGACATTCAAAGCACAGTTCAAGGCTGCTTAACAGGGCTTGAACACTCCAAAATCTCTATTGAAAACTGGGATTGTTTGCTTGTTCTCGTCAAAGTTGCCCAAGCTCACTTTGTCACTTTGGGAGCAATCCTTATCCGACAAGTCAGCAATTCCTACTTGGCAAGAATTAAATTCATTCCTAAGTGAACGCTATCGCACTCTAGAAGCGATAGAAGACGTGAAGCCAAGCACAAGTCAGGTTCATCCAGAACCAACCGCAATGACGCGGCTCCAAAGAAAGTTAATGCCTTCGAAAATAAAGTTTCCATAAAGTCCCAGTCATGTCAACTATGCTCAAGGGAGAATCATCCTATACGCCTGTGTCCGCGTTTTCTTCAAATGTCCCCCAAAGATCGAGCTTTGCAGATCAAGCAACAAAAGCTGTGTTTGAATTGCTTCACGAGAGGCCATGTCCTAAAAGACTGCACAAGTGCACATAGTTGCTTCACGTGCAAGGGTCGCCATCATACACTCCTACATAGAAGCGACCCTCAACCTCAATCGACTCTCGTGACGGCCTCCAGTCCATCCACGTCGTCAAGCACAGCATCCAATGTTCAGACGTATTTCGCAGCAAACACACAAGGTGTTTTGCTTGGCACTGCCTTAATAAATATCTGCTATGCAGGTACTACGTACAAGGCACGTGCCCTCCTTGATTCAGGTTCCGAAGCGACTTTTATTACAAGTCGGATTTTCAACCTGATAAAGCTTCCATTCCAGCCCATCCAAGCCCAAATTAGTGGGCTGAACCAAACCCTGGCAGCCAAGCCTCAAAAGTTGTGTCACTTTTTCATAGGCTCCCCATTGAAGCCAAGAATTCAAATTGAATCTTCGGCGTTCGTTATTCCGCACTTGGCAGGTAACCTTCCCTCCTACCCAGTACCTCAGGCGATACTGAAGGACTTGCCAGATATCCAGTTGGCTGACCCCACGTTTTATAGGAGCTCGCAGATAGATGTGCTTTTAGGCGCAGATATCCTCCCGTCCATTTTGTTAGGCGGCTCCAAATCCAACGTTTGTGGAACCCTTATGGGGCATGAATCTATCTTTGGGTGGATTCTTACGGGCCCAATAGCTAAAAGTATCAGCTCTCCAATTTACGCATTCACAACCCAAGTTTCCGTTGATCCTGAACTCCAACTAGAGAAGCTTCTCACCAAGTTTTGGGAGGTGGAGGATCTTCCTCTTAGTCCGATTAAAGACTCAGATGTGAAATGTGAAAGCAATTTTGTCCGCACCACGACCAGAGATGAAAGTGGAAGATATGTAGTCACACTGCCCTTTCGAAATCTGGAACATATCCAGTTGGGACATTCAAGGTCCATCGCATTAGCTCAGTTTTTGAAGAACGAAAGCCGTTTGAACAAAAACATTCCGCAAAAAGAGCAATACGATTCCGTGATTCGAGTATATAGACTTGGGTCACATGAGACAAGTACCTCCGAGTGTCGACTGTCACCATTTTTATCTCCCTCATCATGCTGTTTTCAAGCCAGACAGCACTACAACAAAGGTCCGCGTAGTGTTCAACGCATCTAGTGTATCGACAAACGGCAAAAGTTTGAACGATATTTTGTATCCAGGACCTGTCCTACAATCCGATCTGACCGTACAGATCCTCAAGTGGCGATACTTCCGTTACGTTTTTAACGCGGATATCACCAAAATGTACCGGCAGATCAGGGTGCATTCCGACCACACTCCTTATCAACGGATTCTGTTCCGAAATGAAGGTAACGAATTGTGCGATTTCGAGCTCAACACAGTTACCTTTGGGGTCAATTCCGCTCCTTCTTGGCCATCCGCGTGTTGCAGCAGCTTGCACAGGATGTCGAGGCGGAATTTCCTCTCGCTAGTGACATTATTTCCCAGCATATGTATGTTGACGACGTCCTAGCTGGGGCCCACTCTAAGGAGCACGCAATTCTCAAAATCCGAGAACTTCGTAAGGCGCTAGCGAGTGCTGGTTTTCCATTACGCAAGTGGACATCAAATAATAGGTTCGTCCTTAAGGACATTCCAAAAGACCATTTGCTTCGAGATGATTTCTTGGAGATCGAAGAAGCTAGTGTTGCGAAGACGTTGGGTATAAGGTGGCAAGCAGATTCTGACGAGTTTTTCTTTGCCCCTTCCGCTTTATTAATGAAGACAGCCTTTTCCAAGCGCGATGTACTTTCGCAGATTGCGAAACTCTTCGATCCTGCTGGATGGTTGGCACCAGTTATAGTGCGTGCCAAGATCTTCATGCAAGAAATTTGGCTCCAGAAATTAGACTGGGACGACTTGCTTCCAGAAGAGCTAAACTGTCGCTGGCGAGATTTCCTGACTAGCTACCCTACACTGGGGAAGATCCGCATCCCAAGGTGGCTAAATTTCCAACCGTCAGCAAAGGTCCAGTATCACGGATTTTGTGACGCTTCTCAGCGGGCTTACGGCGCAACGCTCTATGCTCGCATAGAATTCCAAGGTCAGGTGCACACGCATCTCCTCACGTCCAAGACTCGAGTTGCTCCCATTAAGACAGTCTCCTTGCCGAGGCTTGAGCTGTGCGGTGCCGTTCTCCTTGCAGAACTGTCCAGCACTCTCCTTCCACAGCTATCAACTGATAAGATCGAGTGTTACTATTGGACGGATTCCACTATCGTCCTAGCATGGCTGCACAAGCCCCCCTGCACTTGGACCACGTTTGTGGGGAACCGAGTCGCGAAAATACTGCAAGCTACAGACACAGGGACTTGGTCCCACGTGCGTTCCGAATTTAACCCAGCTGATTTGGCCAGTAGAGGAGTGTCGCCACAGGAGCTTATGGACAGTAAGTTGTGGTGGCACGGGCCAGAGTGGCTGCAATTCTCCAAAGCATCGTGGCCTTCCCCCCGTTTCCGTGTTAGAGACGAGCTTGGAACAGCGTTCAATCAAGGCCAATGTAGCCAGCGCTCCGCTGAGCATCGACGCGCTTGATCGATTTTCCGATTTTAACTGAGCGTTGCGCGTACTGGCTTACGCATATCGATTTATAAACCAGTCCAGAAGAGGTTCAAAGCACGTGTCTGAAGAGCTGAGTAGTAAAGAGCTATCTGAAGTCCAAGATAAGCTGGTAAAACGCACTCAACAAATCCACTACTCACAAGAGTATAAGGCATTGCTTAAAAGGCAACAACTTCCGAAGGCCAGCCACATTACCAACCTCAACCCGTTTCTTGACCAAAATGGACTTATCAGAGCATGCGGTCGGGTACGAGCATCCGAGAGCCTCACCTATGATGAAAGGCATCCAATAATTATACCGTACTCGTGCTCTTTTTCCCGCCTTCTCGTGCAATTTACCCATCGCATTTCGCTCCATGGCGGTAATCAGTTAACGCTGCGTCTTATCCGATCCAGGTATTGGATTCCAAAGGTCAAGGGCCTTATTAAGACGACGATCAATTCATGCAAGATCTGCGTTGTCTATAAAAAGCGGCTCCAAACTCAACTAATGGGTGATCTACCAGTTGAAAGAGCCACCTTTTCCAGACCTTTTACCAACACGGGTGTCGACTTCGCCGGTCCATTTGAAATAAAGAGTTTCACTGGCCGAGCTTGTCGAATTTCCAAGGGCTATGTTTGCGTTTTTGTATGCTTCAGCACTAAGGCTATACATCTGGAAGCCACATCCGATCTCACTACCGAGAAATTCCTCGAAGCTTTCGCTCGGTTTGCTGCGCGACGCGGATGTCCCCAGCATTTGTTCTCTGACAACGGAAAAACGTTTGTTGGAGCTTCCAAGGTTCTTGATCGCGATTTCCTCGAAGCTACACGTAAATGCATCCTATCCAGCTATAGCCACCATAAATTATCCTGGCGTTTCAACCCACCAGGCGCACCTCATATGGGTGGCTTGTGGGAAGCTGGGGTAAAAAGTTTCAAGTCCCTTTTTTACAAGTCCACTGCTTCTTTTAAATACACGTTTGAAGAGCTATCCACTTTGCTCGCTAAAGTTGAAGCGTGTTTAAACTCAAGACCAATTTCTCCTATGTCAGAAGATCCGACTGACTTATTGGCACTCACTCCTGGCCACTTTCTGATTGGGGCGCCGCTTTTGTCAGTATGCGAGCCTGAAATCAAGGAAAGTGCCATGTCCATCTTGAACAGATGGCAACGCCTCAAAGCTCTCAACCAACAATTGTGTTTTCGTTGGAAGGAAGAGTATTTGAAAGAGCTTCATAAAAGAATCAAGTGGCTATCGCAGACAAGGAATCTGCAAGTGGGGGACATGGTTATCATAAAGGAAGATAACATTCCAGCCAATGAGTGGCGTCTAGGGCGCGTCCAAAGAACCTATTCAGGTTCTGACATGAATGTTCGAGTCGTGGACATCCTTACCACTCGTGGTGTCGTTAAGAGGCCCATCGCCAAGCTTGTCCTCCTTCCTAACGAAGCGACCACCCAGTCGCAAGGTCCAAATTCTTCCTTTGACTAACGTTTCCATTATGCGTATTTGTGTTTCGTCCGCTCACTTCAGTGTTCAATATACAACTCGTACTAATTCCGCTTTCTTTACATTCAGTACTCCACAGAAGCAAAGAATGGCTCCACGTCCAAGCAATCCTCAAACGGCGGAAGACAGGCGTACTCGAGGAATCAATTCCTTCCGTTGCCGAGTCTGTCGCGGAATCCATCCATTGAAAAGGTGTCGCCGTTTCATGAGGATACAATTCAGTCAAAAGTTGAGCTGTTTTTGATGCATATTCGGCAAATCTTGCACCATTTATCATTTCTTTGCAGTTTATAACATTTAGGATAACAGCCAACCTTTTAATGATCTTATGATTAACACCTGTTATCAAAGATGTAATTTTATCAATTTCAAAAAATCTCCTCGAAGTATTTCCATCATTCGTTTTTCCGTATCCGTGCTTTGGGCAGTCAACTTTTAATCCTAGCTTCCGAGAGAATTCAGCTTGTATAACTTTTTTTCTACTCTGTATATCCTCACGAGGTCTATTATCAGTTTTTCTTTCTCCTGGCCGAGGAAGTGAGTAAGCTAGCTTCAGAATAAATTCCATACACTTTATTCTGCAATGCAACGGAGAAATTCCATATAAGTAGCAGTTCTCCTCACTCCTTGAGTCGTCTAAACTGTGAAAGTCTTTTTGATTTTTTTTTACAAAAAGGGACACCTCAAAGTTGAGGAGGTGTTTGTAATTTCATTTAAGACTTTTCCATCAATCATCGTCAGGAAGAAAACAAACTTAACCATGAATGGTTTTCCACTCTTGGTTTGAAAAACAGTAGGTTTCAGTTGGCTAATTTGATTTTGTATGTCGCTTACAGTTGATTTTATCAGTTCAGAGGACTCCTTCGCATATTTGAAGAAAAGAGGGCGACAATAATGAATCGATGATGGTCGAAGATTTTTCCAATGTTCAGAAGTTTCACTCCTCAGGCGTAAAGGGAACAACAGAAGCCATAAACATATTTTCATCGGAAATAGTTACGTCATCTGTGTTTATAATTTGTTTGTATGCGCTTTGTCCAGACGATCCATCGCATCCCCACTTATTGAGTAGGGTCAGGTTTTCAGGAAGAAGCTCGACCTCTCCATCTGGCAAACTTTTAATCAGACGCATCGCAGTGTGGTCCATTAAATCCTGGAGTTTTACTTCTACAGTTGTCTCTGTTATTATTGTATTAGGTGGCACTGCTTCCTTTTTTGCAAATCCAATCTTTTTATATCCGGGAAGAACGTCGACGTTATGTTTTTTTAAGGAGCCGCATAAAATATTATATTTCTCCTTAGTTAATCCCAAGTCCATAAAAAGGGAAAACGCTTCTTCACCAGTGTACTTAATGGCGACTGAGTTTGGGGGCGTTGGAATACTTTCCTTAATCCTATTTAGCCGTAAAGGACTGGCGATCTGTACAGCTTTCGTGATTGTCGCTTTTGTCCTCTCTTGTTCCTTCACATACTTCGATGAAAGTGCTTCCGACAGATGTTCTGTTCTAATGCTGTCCGTAGCATCCTCAAGTTTACGTTTCCTTGTAAAAGCTGAACACTCTTCCATAGTTTTATGCGGCCTTCCTCTTCCTCGGCTAGTCGATGGGTGAACTTCTTCCTCTTCTGAATAGCCGAATGTTGAATATTGCTCAAGCCAATTTTCATTTCTTTTTTTAAAGATGTCAAATGTCTATGGACCAAGTTCCATTTTTGCTTCAAGTTAGCGTGAATGGATTTAATTTTTGCTTTAAGCTCCGTACTAGCGTTTTCGAGTACGCCCATCTCTTTAAGCAATGCCATTTCGAAATCGTTTTTATTTTCAGAGGCACGAAAAAGTTCAAAAATCGTAGAATTTTTTACATTCATTATTGCGCTTTTAAATAAAAAGTTAGTGAATTATATTGAAAAATACTATTCAACCGGGAAATTGCTTGTAGTGTTTTCTCTTATGAAGTTAAAAAACAACTGTCGCAATCAAGTGAAATTTTTTGCACTATAAACCATATATTTTGGGTTAGCTAGGTAAAAAAGCAAAAATGGTATAAGCCTTTTCCAATGTTTTTGGTAAAAACCCAAAAAAACATGAGGTATTGATTTTCATTCAAAATAGGTAAACGGGGAAATTCCCAAAAAAATTAACTGTAATTGCGCAATTTTCCATCAACTAAAACTATATTTACCTGCCTTTCACACCCTTTTCAAGCCGACTCAACATTTCTTAAAGGGGGTACATATAGTCAGGTAGTACTTATAATACAACATAAAGCAATGTTATAAATAAACAACACACCCGCTACAGCCAAATTTGCATGCGCTCTTCTTCTTTCTTATACCTGCCGCGTGCTTTTAACGCGAGGTACACCTAGTTTTTTGGATTTATCTCGATTTCCGCAGATTTCCGCAGATTTAGACCAAAAACATATGAAAGGTATATATTTCATCTATCACATGCAAGTGGTCCCACAATTATCCCGTATCATCCCTGTGAGTTCTATTCCACGAAAGCTCAAAAATAAGGAAAATTTAGTGTATTTTTTAAACGTTTCTAGTTTAATAAGTATTTCAGTTATATTCAAAATTTAAACAACAAAATACTAACATTGAACATACTTTTCATAAAAAAAAAAAGATCGAAGATCGGTTGTTTATATCGCCCAATATTCACTTTAAAAGTGGCGAATTTTCGTAAAAATTGTCATTGATTCGTACTCACGAAAAATTTCTCAACTTTGATAAGCTCTAGCAGCCATAATTTTTAACCGATTTCAAAAATCTTTTGGATCCATTATTTTTGAAGTATTATCTGTCGATTACATGTTTTACTTTTGCCAAACGCGTTCATGAAAAAAATGATTTATGCAACGCTTTTCCGGCAGAGGCCCCACTGTGCACCGTCGAAATATCATCTTCCTCGCTATATATTGGGCGAGGCATTTTCTGATCCTCGTCACCAATAAGGACAACTTCCGGTGTCCTCACCAACCAATTTAGTAACGTATTGTTGATACTTGTCATCCTTCTTTCGTTGCTGAATGTTCTTCTTTGAATGCTCTAGTTCTCATATGGCTCGCTTTTATATCCTTGAGCTCTAGACACTCTACGCACTTGTACATAGTCACGCGCACACACAACCACACATACATACTCCAGCCAGACATACACCAGACCCATTATCAGTGATATGCTGAAGTACATACCCAAAACGATTCTCAGCTCGTAAAATGTAGCGTCACACAAGACAAACATTACATGTATTTTTTTTTTGAGCATGTACTTTTACATCGCTTCATTTTTATCTATCCAAGAGTTGTGAGCATTCGAAAATCCCAACCATTTTACTAATACATGACTATTTCGTCGTTTAATTATTTTTTCAACTAAGTAAGTATGCGGATATTTTGTTTTTCTCAGCTCCTCCTTATAGAAACATCCTTTCACTTCGACATCCTCATAGTCCTTCAATATATATGTAGTAGGATTGGTATTTTGTATTTTTTTTATTTGAAAAATTTCAGTTGTCCAGTTAGGTGTGTACCCTTTCTCAAATAGATGTTTATGTTTACTTATACGCACATAATCATTCACATTTAGCTTATTTCCACCAAAGATTTTAAGGTGACTATAGACAGTATTCAACAACATCGTTTCATTCGATGAATTAACTTCTACTGGTGCCATTTTTATCGTTCTATGATATTGTTGGTTATATTCCTGAATTAACTGCTTGTACATGTCGATCCAATTATATGTACCATTGAAACTAAACTCTCTCCACATCATTTCCTTTAAGGTTCTATTAAAACGCTCAACAATTGACGCTTTAAGAGCGCTATAGCTCGAGTAATGATTAATATTATGTTTTTTGCACAAGTTTTTAAATTCAGTATTAAAAAACTCTTTTCCATCATCGGTTTGTAAATTCTTAGGAATTCTTTTGTCTTTAAAAATACTGGCGAGCGCTTTTGTAACTTCTTTTGCAGATTTTGTTTTTAATGCCAATCCCCATGCATATTTTGAAAATGTATCAATTATTGTTAATAGAAATCGACAGCCTTTATTAGATGCCGAGTGCTTCCCCATCTCCACTAAGTCTGCTTGCCAATGATCATCAATACCTTTCATTACAACTCTTCTACGTTTAAAATTTTTGCGTGCAGGAGCATGTAATTCACCCACTATTTCCCTTTTATTCATGATTACTTGAGTTATTAAGGTGGTATGTATGAAGTAGGTTAGGTATTTTGTATATTTTTTTTATTATTTTTATTTCTTGTATATGATTAGCGGTTTTTATTTATAAAGTAGTACAAGGCTGTTGCTCACGTCGCTTTGAAATATGATTGCAGAACCACAGCTTTTTCTTAACAAAAGCTTTCCACATTTTTATTAGAGGTGAGTTCTGTGTCATTACCCTAATACAGATTATCCATATACACTTCCAAGATTCGGAACTCATCTTTTTTAATGTATCAGTCCTATCATTGAAGTTTGATACAGCCTTCATGACAGTCACACAGCTTATAGTAACAAAATGATAAGGGTACCCACTTATATATCATTATACTCTTCAAATTCGTTGGTTTATTCTGACGTATATTTTCAATATTTTTAGTTTTTTCTCAAGTTTTCTTTAAAATTTTCGAGCTTTTCTTTAGTATTATTAATATTTCTTTCCAATAAAACAATATTTAGATTTCTATGGCTTAATAATGATGAATTAGTGTTTGATTTAATATGATTTTGGACTTGATTTATTAGATCATCAACATATTCTTTTATAACCAAGTCATTTGCATCTTTCGGTTGTGCACAATACATAATTCGTTTGCTCTGAACATTGAAATTTCCATCCTGGTCAATAAGCAAACCAAAAAATCTTTGTAATCAGGGGGGTCATTGTTGTTAACCGGGAGCCGTTGTTGATAACCGGGAGCCGTTGTTGTTGTTAACCGCGGCGCTGTTTGCTGAGAACTGGGGGCCGTTGTTGTTAACCGGGTTGATGTTTTTTATAAACCGCGAGCCGTTGATGTTAACCGCGAAGCTGTTTTCCTTTTCGACCTTAATGTTTAACGCTAGAGCTGGTATATGTGAACTATTCAGATATTCATAACAAGCTAAACCCACACACAACATATTAAAAGCATTTATTAAGTTTATTTTGATTATTTTATTAAAAGTTATAAAATGACAGTGATACAATTTTGATTTAGCAGAAGAAAATTACTTTAAGCCATGTTTTTTTATGAAGACCCGATGAGGCGTTATGCAATAGGAATTATAAGCATAAGTGTCCGCAGTTGAACGTCCCAAATTTTTGTTCTTGCTTATAATTGTATTGTATGTTCTCTCCCAAATATTTTATAAGTTCTAGAGGTGGTGGTAAATTTCCAAAACTATCAAAATATCTTCACTCCTGATCCGCCTTATAGTAAGCTACCCAATGCGTCCCCGTTCTGGCTAACGAGTCCAAGTTGACAATACCGCATTCTCTTTTCCGTACTTGATTCGGTAAGGAGTCCCTCATATAAACCCCTCTTAAATGAGGGATATGCTAGTCTGCAAATTTTAAAATATCTATGTTTGAAAGCGGTGTATTGGGCAGCTTTTTTTAAAACAAGTAAAAAGGCTCTAGTCGAGATTTCCCGACTAGGAGATACCCCGAACCCTATACTTATCGCGTAAATAATTCATTGTCTGTATGCATCTGTGACTAAACTTCAATCTTCGATTTCTCTGGTGTTTGTCAACGCATTTCGGTGAAATTGTGAAACATTGTTAATTATTTCATTCCTTACGTAAATGACGCTTCCCCTCTTAGATCGCACTGCATTAGGCACTATCTCACAATCCAGACGGACAACAATAGTAAGCCCAGGAATATCGATATTTTCGTTTTTTTTTTTTTTTTTTTTTGTTTTTTTTTTTTTTTTTATCGCAAAGGTAAGAAAATCTTCAAAAGATACTAGACGCTAGGCAAAGTTCACATCTAGCATGCACGATTCGCTGCATCCGGATCAATGAGCACAATTCAACGATCCACAGCCCGTACGTACTAAAATAACCTTATAGCCATTATGCAATATTTTAATGCGATGCTTATACCTTTTTGAATGTTGTGCCAAGGTAGCAGGCAAAATGATGAACCAGACGCTTTGGCTAAGTCCAGTCTCGGGAGTATCCACACAGATACATGAACTGCCTGAAGCAGTAAGTCCCACCTCTCAAAACTCGATCACTGATGATATTATCACCCTTGCTAAGGAGATTTTTCGCAATCAATCCTTTTACCGATTGACCACTCCAGATCCCCCTCCAGTTAAGAGTGGCTGAGTGGAACTCGATGCCACATGCCGCTCCGAATCGCCGCCGCAATTCCGTTCGTATGTCCAGTCTGTCGTATCTATCAATTTTGCGCTGGTGCGCTTCGTCGATAGAGTGTCCGTCTATCACAACCTGTGCGTCTATCACGTGAATGATATTGTTTCGTAGCGCTACCAGGTCCGGTTTACTCAATCCGGATTCACACTGCAGACTTGGTTCGGCAATGACAACGCAGCCTTTCTCCTCAAGTCCCCGCTTGAGAAAATGTACTACGTTGTTGTGTCTAGCTACCCGCCTTCCATGCGTACGATAGCACTGCTGCAGGATGTGGTTTGTTGTTTCGGAAGCCTGACATCCTGCACGACACTGTCGATCCAATTCGTGCCTTCCCCTGGTAGTACGAGACTTTGAGGGTAGGGCATTTATCCGCAGCTGAATTCCAGATCGGTATTCCTTTCCTGTTAGCAAACGTGTGGGTTGACTAACCCACCCGTGTTGAGGGCCAAACTGACCCGCTTCACGGAGGCCGCTACCGTCAACAGACATGTGCAATCTATTTGCCCAGTAAGTTTCTACTTCTGTTCGTGTGTGTTATTGCGTATTCCCTGCCAGTAGTCTGACTCGTACCCTTCGCAGTTCTTCTTCAACGAATGAGCTGGCTACCTCGGATTGCTCGAGATGGGGCCATTTCAAGTTACTCAAACGCCTTAGTCATTGCAAGGGTGCTATCCATCTAACTGATGGTATACCGAGTCCCCCACACTTCGGAGGAGCATGGAAAAATGCAATACGTCAGACAGAAGAGTGAAAAGAACCTAACTGGCCTTTCCAAATGAACAAAACAATGTTGCTCGTTGAGTAACTTTTTCATACTGTCTTTATTACTTAAAATCCTAGGCCTTATATACCTAACAAGGGTCTTAGTTCTATGAGTTTACTATCTCCTGCAGATAATAAACTCTATTATCAATAATGTACATTTTAGGTACTTGTTTTACTGACCTGCGCTCAGGCACGCTCGACGGGATCGTTTTAAAGCAGGCAACGGATCCGCGATCTTATTTGTTTTATGGTATCAGCCGCGCTGGTTATTCTTAAAATTATCTGTTAGCGCTTGTGTGTCTTTCCACGTATGTGCTGTAATCTTTGCCACGTCTTGTGGTGCTTTATAATAACATCTGTTTTTTTATTATTACCTTCTAAATGGACTGTATCTTTTAAATGCATTTTGATCGATAGTCGCGGAAGGCGACAGTCGACTTTATATTAAGGTGTTCATTCATGAACATTCTGCCGGGGCCAAAGTGAGGCTCGCCTTTTATTTTTAATGTAAAATTAACAATTACTAAACAAGCCGGAAAGGCTATGGCTCGTAGTTTACGATTCGTAATTATTGACTTAATTATATATATTACTATAATTACAAAAGTATCGATGCATTATTAGAGGCATGACCTGATACATGATGAAAGTTTAATCCTTTTAATTCTGGGTGGTGATGCTGCAAATAATTTATCTCTCTTTTAACCTATTAATTTCGACTGTGTGATTTATTGTTGATGAGCTCTTGGTTCCCATAGAGCTGTGGTTTTCGTCAATGTTCCCTATATGACGGTGAGAGTGCTGATTGACTATCGAACGGAGATCGGTATGAGCTACTAAAATCTTGTCATTTGTTCAAGGTACAACCTGAAGTAATCGAAAGAACCCCTTGTGGTGGCGCATTATATTTCCTGGGAGTTTTCCCATTGAGCTGTACTCTTGTAGTCTGGCGAATCTTATAAAGCCAGTTGTTTCTCTTCTCTAGCTCTACCCAATATGTTTGAGATTCGGTTAACTCCTATATCTACATTAGAAGGTTGATCTGGTTCTAGGTAATTTTAGACTCTGAGCAGCTTCTTCCGAGATAATAGTCGTTTGGGATCCAGTATCTATCAAGGCTCTTAATTGTTCAAATCTCCCATTTTTTGCTTTTATATACACTCTAGCTGTAGCTAATAGTGTTTGATTTGCAGATACACATGTATTTACGTTTGCTCTACTATTGACATGTAGTAAAAAATTATGATTTTGTTACAAAATTTGCAGCTTATTTTTGACCTACAGTCTAATTTATCTGAGTGATTTAAACAATTAAGACATAAAGCTACTTTTTAGCTGCTTCTATCCTATCTTTAGGTTTCATCGCTTCAAAAGTGAAGCATTTAAAAATGTCATGTCCATTTTTTTTACATATCGGACAAGGTTGCCCCTTAGAAAAAACGCTGTTTGGTTTTTGACGCTTTTTGTCTTCGTCAGCCACTGGCAACTGATAAGATAGGACTTGCTCCAGGAAATTGAGTACATCTACTAATTCTTGAATTTCTTTAGATTTTTTTGTATGTACCTCGTACGATTTAAGCGTTTCTTTATCAAATTTCCTGATAATTAAATGGGCGAATATCGGATCTGACTCTTCCGATATTCTCCCTTCGTCTTAATCAAGTGTATTGATTCATTTATAGAATCAATAAACTTCTTCACTTGATTAGTCGAATTTGAATTAAACATTGGAAGATCTAATAACCGATTCATCTGTTCGGTAAATATCTTCCTGTTATTTTCTACCTCTTGGTTAGTAACTCCCAAGTGGCTGCATAATTTTGGCACCTGTTAGCAGGTGTGCAACCATATTCTAGCCTCGCCTCGTAAAGAAGCTTTTAAATAATTAAATTTTAGTGTATCTGTCAATTCCTGCCTCCCATCAATAAGTTCGCAAAAAGGTCAGAATACAAGTCCCATGTTTTTGGGTCGCCACTAAATGTGGGTACCTCAATTCTCGGAAGCGAGGGTAGGTTAGTATTAACGGACGGCTCAATATTCTGGGAAGGTTGCTCTTTTCTAACACTTGAAGGGTCTCGTTTACCTCAAAGATAATTCTTCTACTTTTCCGTAGAAGACACTGTCTTTGTAATTGCTATTTTGTTCCATAGCCTTCTTAATTTTTGTCTTCTAAGATAGTAAATTCCTACTTTTTCTGCCGCAATTTCCTCTTGTATTTGTTGTAGAAATTTTTCTACAATTTCTATATTAGCTTTTGCTCATTATGTTTAGCTGCTACTACAACTTTTGGCTCTTCTGCCAATGGAGCCTTGGAGCTATCAGTTACTTTACTGATTGGCTCCTTTATTTTTTAATTATCGTATCATAAATACGGTTAGTGAAGTATTCATGCTTGAATACTTCACTATCACTAAGTAAACACTTGTGATTTGTCTCAACTTCGTGCAGATAAGATTGAAGCTCTTCTGCAGGATTTTATTTGCATCCCTCCGTTTCAAATATAAGGCCTGCCTCTTTAAAATTTGCATCGACACTTTTGACATTTTTAAATTATTCTTAAAATTAACAAAAAGTAATAATAAAAATTAATTTATTGGTTGTGGCTCACCCCTTAGTAGCTTGCTGGACGTAGCAGCCTTTTTTTTTTTGCAGTTGTGTCGCTGTTGTCGAGCTAAGTTTCAATACTTGCGTCGTCTGTGCGGCACTCTGTTGCTGATGCGTGTCCAGTTGTTGCTGTTGCAGATGTAGGTATTGATGCTCCTTGTAGATGTTGCCGATGTCGTTGATGCAGTTGATGTGATGTTAATGATGCAAATGTTGATGACAAATTGTTGATGATGTAGTTTTTCTGACGCAAACGTTGTTGTTGGGTGTTGCTTTGCTTTGGTTGTGCCTGTTGCTTGTTCCTTGCTTGTATAACTGATTGATTTCCCAACAATTGTTGCTCCTGGGCGCTTAATTTGCGCTTTTGGCTGCGGCTTCGCTACGCGCTTTAATTTTAGCGCTGTCGGCTGCGGCGTTTTGCAGGGCGCTCTAATTGTAGCGCTGTTGCTGTGGCGTCTGCTGGTCGCGCTATATAATAGCGCCGTTGGCTGCAGTTTAAACACGCGACGCACTTCTTGTGCTTTAAATCGGGTATTTCACACTTAACACCTGATCCCGGCAGGTCACTTTATTTATGACGGCCTAGCACTGGTTTTTCTTAACACTGCTCTAATTTTGTAATTTTAGAGCGGCAAAAACCAAATGGTCAACTCTTTTAAAAACACAAGTTTGGCTTGGTTTTTTGTCTACTGATTGCCTTACCACTGGTGGGGAAGCAAACAGCATCCGGCTCGAAGGACCAATGAAAAGAACCTAACTGGCCTTTCCAAATGAACAAACAATGTTGCTCGTTGAGTAACTTTTTCTACTGTCTTTATTACTTAAAATCCTAGGCCTTATATACCTAACAAAGGGTCTTAAGTTCTATGAGTTTACTATCTCCTGCAAGATAATAAACTCTATTATCAATAATGTACATTTTGGGTACTTGCTTTTACTGACCTGCGCTCAGGCACGCTCGACGGGATCGTTTTACAAGCAGGCAACGGATCCGCGATCTTATTTGTTTTATGGTATCAGCGCAGCTGGTTATTCTTAAATTATCTGTTAGCGCTTGTGTGTCTTTCCACACGTATGTGCTGTAATCTTTTGCCACGTCTTGTGGTCGCTTTATAATAACATCTGTTTTTTTATTATTACCTTCTAAAATGGACTGTATCTTTTAAATGCATTTTGATCGATAGTGCGGAGGCGACAGTACTTATATTAAGGTGTTCATTCATGAACAGGGAGACCTAACCATCTCCGCACATAGAACCTTACCAATTTGTCAAATTTTCTTAGAACGCCTATCGTCACACTCCCAAGGGTAAGCTTGGGAAAGAATTGTGGGATAAGGACATTCCGAAGGGCAAATAACTTCTGTTGCGGTTTTAGGGGTGCCCGTGTCAATCTCAACAGCTTTGGACCAAGGTCTTCGGCTGGACTGTACCGAACACGCCCATCTGCATTAAACCTGATGCCAAGGTACTTCCACTCGTCTGTGCGCTTCAGAGCCGGACATTCAATTTGGCCAATGCGAAAGGACTGCTGTATTACAACAGTCTTCTTTTGCTTTGGCTGACCCTTAATACTGACTGTAAAACATTTGTCAGCATTAAGTTTTAGACCAACCGTTCCTAAAAAGGAAACAGTGAGATCTAATAGCTTCTGACGGCGCATTGGAGTTTCCGCAAATAGCACCAAGTCGTCTGCAAAAGCAGCCGCGTTTGTCATAGCGTTTCCGATTTTGACACCAATTTCGTTAGGAAGAGCTCTTAGCAACCGATCAATGATCATGTTGAACAGAACAGGAGATAGGGGGTCACCCTGCTTAACACCTCGAGCAGGGACGAGTACCTCTGATCTCCAACCCTCCCCATTGAGAGTGGTGCCTCCGCCCTCGTACGTCTTCTGTATGTAGTCGACCATCTCCTTTGGAGCACCATAAGCAGTCAGTGTGTTGTAGACTGCGGCATGCGACACGGAGTCGAATGCATTGCTAACATCGAGTGTAGCAATATAAGTTGACAAACTAGGTTTACGGCTGTTCCTTAGGATTAGGTCAGCCATCGTCGCATTATCGGCGCATCCGTCTGTTGGTAAGAAACCACGCTGCCGCGCATCCCAATTTATCGATGACGTCAATCGAGATGCTAAGATTGCGCTAAGTTGTCTTACCAACACCGAACTTACCGTAATGGGACGATAGTCTTGCGGGCGGTTTGCCGTCACCGTCTTTCCAATAAAACAATATTTAGATTTCTATGGCTTAATAATGATGAATTAGTGTTTGATTTAATATGATTTTGGACTTGATTTATTAGTTCATCAACATATTCTTTTATAACCAAGTCATTTGCATCTTTCGGTTGTGCACAATACATAATTCGTTTGCTCTGAACATTGAAATTTCCATCCTGGTCAATAAGCAAACCAAAAAATCTTTGTAATCAGGGGGTCATTGTTGTTAACCGGGAGCCGTTGTTGATAACCGGGAGCCGTTGTTGTTGTTAACCGCGGCGCTGTTTGCTGAGAAGTGGGGGCCGTTGTTGTTAACCGGGTTGATGTTTTTTTTATAAACCGCGAGCCGTTGATTTCCTTTTCGACCTTAATGTTTGACGCTAGAGCTGGTATATGTGAACTATTCAGATATTCATAACAAACTAAACCCACACACAACATATTAAAAGCATTTATTAAGTTTATTTTGATTATTTTATTAAAAGTTATAAAATGACAGTGATACAATTTTGATTTAGCAGAAGAAAATTACTTTAAGCCATGTTTTTTTTATGAAGACCCGATGAGGCGTTATGCAATAGGAATTTTGTTCTTGCTTATAATTGTATTGTATGTTCTCTCCCAAATATCTTATAAGTTCTAGAGGTGGTGGTAAATTTCCAAAACTATCAAAATATCTACACTCCTGATCCGCCTTATAGTAAGCTACCCAATGCGTCCCCGTTCTGGCTAACGAGTCCAAGTTGACAATACCGCATTCTCTTTTTCGTACTTGATTCGGTAAGGAGTCCCTCATATAAACCCCTCTTAAATGAGGGATATGCTTGTCTGCAAATTTTAAAATATCTATGTTTGAAAGCGGTGTATTGGGCAGCTTTTTTAAAACAAGTAAAAAGGCTCTAGTCGAGATTTCCCGACTAGGAGATACCCCGAACCCTATACTTATCGCGTAAATAATTCATTGTCTGTATGCATCTGTGACTAAACTTCAATCTTCGATTTCTCTGGTGTTTGTCAACGCATTTCGGTGAAATTTTTTGGAAAAATCTATCGTTACCCATCATTTCAATCCCCATTTCTACATTTTCCAAATTCGAGATTTTTTGTAATCAATCACATGTGTATATCGGAAACGGAAATAGTTATCGATAATCGGAAACAAACTTGTACTGCCTAGGACTTAGATGAGCTTATGTGCAAAATCTGAAGTCTCTAGCTCTCATAGTCTCTGAGATCGACGCGTTCATACATACAGACGGACAGACGGACGGACGGACGGACAGGCGGACATGGCTATATCGACTCGGCTGTGGATGCTGATCAAGAATATATATATTCTTTATAGGGTCGGAGATGCTTCTTTCTGCCTGTTACATACTTTTGCACATAACCATTATACCCCTTTTACCTATTTTATGGGTTCAGGGTATAACAAATTATTTTACTGTTGACGATGCAAAAACTTTCACCTACTGCCATGATATTCCTGGATTGGTAAATAAATTGGGAATGGATTATAATGGCGATGAGTTTCGATTATTTATTGATGGTTCAATTTCAAGTTTGAAGGCTGTACTTTTGCATCAGTCAAACAATATATATATTTGGGAAAATAGTCGCAAGACTGGGGACAAACAAATATCCGATAAAAAAAATTTTAACCTGAGAGCAAAAGAATAAAAAGTTGTCGCTCGCTTATATGTTCACATTATCATTTAAAACAAGTAAGAAGGCTCTAATCGAGAGAGCCCGACTAGAAGATACCTTGAACCCAGTTGCAATACATATATTAAATTTATAAAAGACTTTGGTTTTGGGTTTTATGTATCAATTTATTTTCTTAAATGTTTTTAATTCTTGGTTACGTTCTACTTTAAACAAATAATCGCTACGTTTATTTAACATTCAGAACATTTTATTTATTTACATATGTATATGCATGCATTGACTCTAATCATAGAAAATATGTACAAATTTAATTTTCACCATCCTGAATACTTTAAGAAATTCCATTGTGGTAACTGTTGAAATATTTGTCCTCAGTTGAAATATTTGAAAATTACCAATCAATGTGAGAGTTTCAATTGGTAGTGGACGTTTTCAAATCGAGCAAGCACCTAAATCGCTATAAATAGGTCCACATCTGTCGAATTTACTCAAGCATAAATTACAATCACCCAATATTATACAATTGTTACTCAAAAACGTTTACTGCTGAAATAAATCTGCGAATTCAGTTTTAAATGTTGGCAAAGGATAGGTCGGACTTTTATAAATAACAACAATAGATCTATATTGGAAAATACCATACTCGAAAACGGCTGACCTAGACATTTTTCTACCACTAAAACAATGTGAAACATTGTTAATTATTTCATTCCTTACGTAAATGACGCTTCCCCTCTTAGATCGCACTGCATTAGGCACTATCTCACAATCCAGACGGACAACAATAGTAAGCCCAGGAATATCGATATTTTCGTTTTTTATTTTTTGTTTTTTTTTTCGCAAAGGTAAGAAAATCTTCAAAAGATACTAGACGCTAGGCAAAGTTCACATCTAGCATGCACGATTCGCTGCATCCGGATCAATGAGCACAATTCAACGATCCACAGCCCGTACGTACTAAAATAACCTTATAGCCATTATGCAATATTTTAATGCGATGCTTATACCTTTTTGAATGTTGTGCCAAGGTAGCAGGCAAAATGATGAACCAGACGCTTTGGCTAAGTCCAGTCTCGGGAGTATCCACACAGATACATGAACTGCCTGAAGCAGTAAGTCCCACCACTCAAAACTCGATCACTGATGATATTATCACCCTTGCTAAGGAGATTTTTCGCAATCAATCCTTTTACCGATTGACCACTCCAGATCCCCCTCCAGTTAAGAGTGGCTGAGTGGAACTCGATGCCACATGCCGCTCCGAATCGCCGCCGCAATTCCGTTCGTATGTCCAGTCTGTCGTATCTATCGATTTTGCGCTGGTGCGCTTCGTCGATAGAGTGTCCGTCTGTCACAACCTGTGCGTCTATAACGTGAATGATATTGTTTCGTAGCGCTACCAGGTCCGGTTTACTCAATCCGGATTCACACTGCAGACTTGGTTCGGCAATGACAACGCAGCCTTTCTCCTCAAGTCCCAAACTGACCCGCTTCACGGAGGCCGCTTCCGTCAACAGACATGTGCAATATTTTTGCCCAGTAAGTTTCTACTTCTGTTCGTGTGTGTAATTGCGTATTCCCCGGCAGTAGTCTGACTCGTACCCTTCGCAGTTCTTCTTCAACGAATGAGCTGGCTACCTCGGATTGCTCGAGATGGGGCCATTTCAAGTTACTCAAACGCCTTAGTCGTTGCAAGGGTGCTATCCATCTAACTGATGGTATACCGAGTCCCCCACACTTCGGAGGAGCATGGAAAAATGCAATACACACGTCCAGAGGGAGACCTAACCATCTCCGCACATAGAACCTTACCAATTTGTCAAATTTTCTTAGAACGCCTATCGTAACACTCCCAAGGGTAAGCTTGTGAAAGAATTGTGGGATAAGGACATTCCGAAGGGCAAATAACTTCTGTTGCGGTTTTAGGGGTGCCCGTGTCAATCTCAACAGCTTTGGACCAAGGTCTTCGGCTGGACTGTACCGAACACGCCCATCTGCATTAAACCTGATGCCAAGGTACTTCCACTCGTCTGTGCGCTTCAGAGCCGGACATTCAATTTGGCCAATGCGAAAGGACTGCTGTATTACAACAGTCTTCTTTTGCTTTGGCTGACCCTTAATACTGACGGTAAAACATTTGTCAGCATTAAGTTTTAGCCCAACCGTTCCTAAAAAGGAAACAGTGAGATCTAATAGCTTCTGAAGGCGCATTGGAGTTTCCGCAAATAGCACCAAGTCGTCTGCAAAAGCAGCCGCGTTTGTCATAGCGTTTCCGATTTTGACACCAATTTCGTTAGGAAGAGCTCTTAGCAACCGATCAATGATCATGTTGAACAGAACAGGAGATAGGGGGTCACCCTGCTTAACACCTCGAGCAGGGACGAGTACCTCTGATCTCCAACCCTCCCCATTGAGAGTGGTGCCTCCGCCCTCGTACGTCTTCTGTATGTAGTCGACCACCTCCTTTGGAGCACCATAAGCAGTCAGTGTGTTGTAGACTGCGGCATGCGACACGGAGTCGAATGCATTGCTAACATCGAGTGTAGCAATATAAGTTGACAAACTAGGTTTACGGCTGTTCCTTAGGATTAGGTCAGCCATCGTCGCATTATCGGCGCATCCGTCTGTTGGTAAGAAACCACGCTGCCGCGCATCCCAATTTATCGATGACGTCAATCGAGATGCTAAGATTGCGTTAAGTTGTCTTACCAACACCGAACTTACCGTAATGGGACGATAGTCTTGCGGGTGGTTTGCCGTCACCGTCTTCGGAATGAAGATGGTTCTGGCCAGCCGGATAGAGTGTGGTAAATTCCCGCACCAAGGAATTAGGTTAAAGATTCGAAGGATTATACATGTCGGAATACTCCTAGCGGTTCTAGGAGATATTCCGTCAGGCCCCGGAGATGAAGATAATGGCACTTTAGTAGCCCTTAGGTCCTGCGCGCTAATAGCAGACCATACCCTCGCCAACGAGTGTTCCGGTTGGAGCACGGTATTATTTACACAATAGCTTGGGCTAGGCTGTGTCATCACTTCTCTCCAATAAGGGCATGATTTTGGACCTTGTCGTCATTTTTGGGAGATTTGGGAGATGCAGTCTCCAATAATAAATAAGCCCGATGCTTTTGTTGCCCTACTACAAGCTACGTGTATTGCAGAACGCTGCATTCGGGGGCAAGTGTGAACCACCACTTTGCTGTACGTAGCACCCTGGCTTTTATGGATAGTTATACCTTCTGCTGGTACAACTGGAAACTGCCTACGGTCAATATTAACTTGCTCGTTTCTTTTATATTGAAAGCTTTTAACTATTTTTTGGATCGGAGTCCAAGAAGGTTCTGTGCGGTGCGCACACTTTGATCGAGCAAGTACTCCTATACTTTCTTCTAAAAATTTCATCCATAAAGTACTTGGAGAACTCGGTGTGGAATTATCGAAGTCTATTTGCATTAAAATGCCTGTTTGCCCCATTAACGAGCCCATCCCCAGTATCTATATTTGGCAGTGGTTTTTAAAAGAAGTGACATGCACAACCCCTGTGTCTCGGAAGGTCTGAAGCTACGGACTGCTTCTCTTATTCTGTCCCTACTCGCGGAATTTAAATGAGTAGCTTTTATGTAGTCAGTAGCGGTAGAAAAATTGGTCAGTCGGTATAGAACTTAGTTTTGTAATATTAAATGAATCTGTTGCCGCATTTGTACTGAAAAGATGAATTGCATCATCGGGCACGTCCGATGGCTGACCATACTTAAAAAGATCCCACAGAGTTGAACCAAATAATGCACTGTAGGGATCATTTGAGTTGGATTCAAAGATCCAACGATCACCTACTCTTGATAGCTGTTTTAGATCACCAAATACTATGACAGAAATACCACCAAACGGAAGAGAATTTTTGAAAATTTGTTTAAGGCGTCAGTAAAATTGGGCAAACATTTTTTAACCTACCATAGATATTTCATCTATAATTATGAATGCAAAGTATTAACTAAGTCATGGCTTAAGGCCCTTAAATCTGAACCTGATTGGTTTACTGGTAGAGAAAACATGGAATGCAGTGTTGAGCCACTGATTCCGAAAGCTGCTTTTCCTGTGGGTGCACATAAAAGTACTTTAACAGAAGTTGGATCTGCTCCTGGTTTGCTATTGTAAAAAGTCGACTTTTTCCGACGCCAGCACCACCTCCAACAAATTCGTAGTAAACAGATTTGTTGTTGGCATTGTGCAAAACGTGTGTTAAGTATTGCTTTTGCTTTCAATTTAAGGACCTGACAATATTTGAAAAGCTCTCAGGTGATATTAAAGCTGGTAGCTTAATCAATCGGACATTATTTTCGTTTTGATTTTCTTCGTCATTATTTTCGTCAACATTTAAAACATTTAATTGAGGATTTATTTCTGGCAATCCCAAAACTCTAAAAGTGTTAACTACATCGTCTGGATTGCTATCAACGTCTGCGTCCTCATCCCATGCAGCAGTACTGAGTGCGTCCTGCAGTTCGTCGTTGTCCAAACTATTATATTTTCTACGGCTTGTCTCGACAAGTTTCCGATTTTAAGTACAAAACAGTTCGCAATCCCGATTGACCAAGTCTGAATGTTCATCCTTCCAAGGAACATAAAGCATAACCAACTCCCGAAAATAGTTGCTCCTATCAGTATTTACATTAAATCTTCTATAACGGATAATGCACACCAAGTCTCTTTCTTACGAAACCACTACGATCGCGAAGTGCGTGAACTAAAGCTTCAGAAGTGCGGGGTGATTCAATATCATTTTTATACCCCTAACCCATAAAATGGGAAAATGTAAAAATGGGGGTTGAAATAATGGATAACGATAGAACTTTTCTGAAAATTTCATCGAAATCGGTTGTGAAACACTAGAGATATCGAAGATTGAAGTTTAGATCACAGATGCATACAGACAATGACTGTACGCGTTATGTACAGGGTACGGGGTATCTCCTAGTCGGGAAATCTTGACTAGAGCCTTCTTACTTGTTTTCATTAATATTTTGGCGAGCACCACTTTGCCGTTTGCTATAACTGTAAAAAGCAGGGGACGCTGAACATAATGGTCTATAAGGCCTTTTTCAAATATATCTGAGTCAACGGGTAAATTTTGTAACTGGGCCCTAGACTTAAGATTCCAATCCGTTGCTCTGGTAATGAAGTATTGATGTACACTTCAGCGTTACTGCTTTCGGACCAACGCATACCTAAACAGCAGTAAACGGCTTCTTGGGCGGATATTTCCGTACCCAAAATAAATTTGTGTCCTATGTCTTGTAACTTTTGTTTGATTGTTACATTGCCCCTACTAATTTCGCTAACTGCATCACCCATTTATTTGGAAATCCCTCTCTGAGACTTGTTAATATAATTAACGACGTAACTGCAGCAAGCATACGGATCTAATATAAACTGAATGTAAATATTTTAGGGGTGGGTTGGTTAAATTTTGTAAGCGCTACTCGAAAGCCAACAACAAGTACATGGATGCATATGACGCAAACAAACCATCCGAGTACCTTATGTATCTAGATGCCAATAATTTATATGGATGGGCAATGTCTCAAAGTCTCCCATACGCTGGTTTTCAGTGGATGAATGACAATGAGGTTGCTGCATTTGATATTGGTCAAATATCAGAAACTTCCGATTATGGCTTTATCTTAGAAGTTGACCTCTTATACCCTGATACGTTACACGATTATCACAATGATCTACCTTTCTGTCCACTAAATCAAAAGCCTACTCCCGAGGCGAAGGTTTGCAAACTTGTTGCAGACCTAAGACCTAAAGTAAAATATGCAATTCATTATAAAAACCTTCAGCAATGCCTACAAAATGGATTGATTCTTTCAAAGATCCACCGAATTTTGAAATTTAAACAGGCTCCCTGGCTATAAAAATATATCGACCTTAACACCCACCATAGAACATTAGCGAAAAACAACTTTGAAAAAGACTTTTTCAAATTGTTGAATAACGCTGTCTATGGCAAGACGATGGAGAACATTGAAAAACGTAAAGATGTTAAAATTGTTACTTCATGGGAGTCGACAAGCCGCAATCGCTTGAGTGCACGCTCGCTCATTGCGAAGGTCAGTTTTCATAGTACTGCTCAGTTTTCCGAAGATATGTACGCCATTCAAATGAAGCGATTACATTTTCTTTATGATAAACCTATGTATTTAGGGTTTGCGGTTTTAGAACTCTCAAAATGGAAGATGTATGACTTTCATTATCAATATATGAAACCGAAGTTCCAAGAAAAAGTCTCATTGAATTATATGGATACAGACTCATTCATATATTCAATAGAGACCATAGATTTTTATAAGGATATTGCTGCAGACGTTCAAATGAAATTTGATACGTCTGAATATCCTGAGGAGCTAGCCGTGAAATATGGAATCAAAAGATGTAATAAGAAGGTCTTGGGTATGATGAAGGATGAAAACTCAGGTAAACAAATGTCAGAGTTTGTGGGTCTTAGGGCAAAAATGTATTCACTTTCTCTTGATGGGGGAAAATGCATTAAAAAATCGAAAGGAGCTAAAAAGTCTGCGTTAGATAAACTTACCATAAATAGTTATAAAATTGTTTATTTAATAATGAAATATTTAGTGATGAGATGATGTTGTTTAGATCACATCTTCATAATTTATATACTAATAAAATAAGAAAAACAACTTTAAGTTGTTCAGATGATAAGCGAAAAATAAAGCCTGATGGGCTTCATACATATGCTTGGGGTCACTTTAAAATTGACCCATAGATTTAAAAAACCAAAACATTAAAAATCAATAGTATTTAAAAAAAAAAAAAAAAACTGTAAGCAATAAAAATCTGAATGTAATATATGGCTGAAAATAAAAATGTTCACCTAAATAAAAAACACAAGGGTATTCAATTTTTTATAAATATTTATTTATTATTTAATTTAAAGCGTAAAATAAGAAAAAAAAAAACCAAAACATTAAAAATCTATATTCTTTTAAAAAAAAAATAAAAATAGCCTGTAAACAATAAAGTGTTGAAAATAAATAAATTTAAATTAAATAAAAGTAAAAACACACAAAGACATTTAGTTCTATATATTTATTTTTTATTCATTTTAAATTCAAATTTATTACATATCTAAAGGTTCTAATGGTAAACCATCTAGTTCACCTAATATTTTTTCTAGCTCAGCTACTTCATCGTCATCTAATGCGTGCTCCATAACCTCATCCTCATCAAGAGTCATAGAGGACATACACTCCATCCGCCAGTTCAAATACTCCTCCTCCCGATCGACATATAATGCGACATATCCATCAAGTATCTAGCCCGATCCACAACGGGCTCTTGCAGAGGGATCGTTCTCTCCAGCTGATCCTCCACATTCGTTGGCCAAGCGTTCAGCTTCAGCAACCACTCATAGACAGTGCGGGGTGGTGGTGGACGACGCCGTATATGCCCATGTATGTCGGGGTTAAGCACCGTCGAAATATCATCTTCCTCGCTGTATATTGGGCGAGGCATTTTCTGATCCTCGTCACCAATAAGGACAACTTCCGGTGTCCTCACCAACCAATTTAGTAACGTATTGTTGATACTTGTCATCCTTCTTTCGTTGCTGAATGTTCTTCTTTGAATGCTCTAGTTCTCATATGGCTCGCTTTTATATCCTTGAGCTCTAGACACTCTACGCACTTGTACATAGTCACGCGCACACACAACCACACACACATACTCCAGCCAGACATACACCAGACCCATTATCAGTGATATGCTGAAGTACATACCCAAAACGATTCTCAGCTCGTAAAATGTAGCGTCACACAAGACAAACATTACATGTATTTTATTTTTTTTGAGCGTGTACTTTTATATCGCTTCATTTTTATCTATCCAAGAGTTGTGAGCATTCGAAAATCCCAACCATTTTACTAATACATGACTATTTCGTCGTTTAATTATTTTTTCAACTAAGTAAGTATGCGGATATTTTGTTTTTCTCAGCTCCTCCTTATAGAAACATCCTTTCACTTCGACATCCTCATAGTCCTTCAATATATATGTAGTAGGATTGGTATTTTGTATTGTTTTTATTTGAAAAATTTCAGTTGTCCAGTTAGGTGTGTACCCTTTCTCAAATAGATGTTTATGTTTACTTATACGCACATAATCATTCACATTTAGCTTATTTCCACCAAAGATTTTAAGGTGACTATAGACAGTATTCAACAACATCGTTTCATTCGATGAATTAACTTCTACTGGTGCCATTTTTATCGTTCTATGATATTGTTGGTTATATTCCTGAATTAACTGCTTGTACATGTCGATCCAATTATATGTACCATTGAAACTAAACTCTCTCCACATCATTTCCTTTAAGGTTCTATTAAAACGCTCAACAATTGACGCTTTAAGAGCGCTATAGCTCGAGTAATGATTAATATTATGTTTTTTGCACAAGTTTTTAAATTCAGTATTAAAAAACTCTTTTCCATCATCGGTTTGTAAATTCTTAGGAATTCTTTTGTCTTTAAAAATACTGGCGAGCGCTTTTGTAACTTCTTTTGCAGATTTTGTTTTTAATGCCAATCCCCATGCATATTTTGAAAATGTATCAATTATTGTTAATAGAAATCGACAGCCTTTATTAGATGCCGAGTGCTTCCCCATCTCCACTAAGTCTGCTTGCCAATGATCATCAATACCTTTCATTACAACTCTTCTACGTTTAAAATTTTTGCGTGCAGGAGCATGTAATTCACCCACTATTTCCCTTTTATTCATGATTACTTGAGTTATTAAGGTGGTATGTATGAAGTAGGTTAGGTATTTTGTATTTTTTTTATTTCTTGTATATGATTAGCGGTTTTTATTTATAAAGTAGTACAAGGCTGTTGCTCACGTCTCTTTGAAATATGATTGCAGAACCACAGCTTTTTCTTAACAAAAGCTTTCCACATTTTTATTAGAGGTGAGTTCTGTGTCATTACCCTAATACAGATTATCCATATACACTTCCAAGATTCGGAACTCATCTTTTTTAATGTATCAGTCCTATCATTGAAGTTTGATCCAGCCTTCATGACAGCCACACAGCTTATAGTAAAAAAATGATAAGGGTACCCACTTATATATCATTATACTCTTCAAATTTGTTGGTTTATTCTGATGTATATTTTCAATATTTTTAGTTGTTTCTCAAGTTTTTCTTTCAAATTTTCGAGCTTTTCTTAAGTATTATTAATATTTCTTTCCAATAAAACAATATTTAGATTTCTATGGCTTAATAATGATGAATTAGTGTTTGATATAATATGATTTTGGACTTGATTTATTAGATCATCAACATATTCTTTTATAACCAAGTCATTTGCATCTTTCATTTGTGCACAATACATAATTCGTTTGCTCTGAACATTGAAATTTCCATCCTGGTCAATAAGCAAACCAAAAAATCTTTGTAATCAGGGGGGTCATTGTTGTTAACCGGGAGCCGTTGTTGATAACCGGGAGCCGTTGTTGTTGTTAACCGCGGCGCTGTTTGCTGAGAACTGGGGGCCGTTGTTGTTAACCGGGTTGATGTTTTTTATAAACCGCGAGCCGTTGATGTTAACCGCGAAGCTGTTTTCCTTTTCGACCTTAATGTTTAACGCTAGAGCTGGTATATGTGAACTATTCAGATATTCATAACAAGCTAAACCCACACACAACATATTAAAAGCATTTATTAAGTTTATTTTGATTATTTTATTAAAAGTTATAAAATGACAGTGATACAATTTTGATTTAGCAGAAGAAAATTACTTTAAGCCATGTTTTTTTTATGAAGAACCGATGAGGCGTTATGCAATAGGAATTATAAGCATAAGTGTCCGCAGTTGAACGTCCCAAATTTTTGTTCTTGCTTATAATTGTATTGTATGTTCTCTCCCAAATATTTTATAAGTTCTAGAGGTGGTGGTAAATTTCCAAAACTATCAAAATATCTTCACTCCTGATCCGCCTTATAGTAAGCTACCCAATGCGTCCCCGTTCTGGCTAACGAGTCCAAGTTGACAATACCGCATTCTCTTTTCCGTACTTGATTCGGTAAGGAGTCCCTCATATAAACCCCTCTTAAATGAGGGATATGCTAGTCTGCAAATTTTAAAATATCTATGTTTGAAAGCGGTGTATTGGGCAGCTTTTTTAAAACAAGTAAAAAGGCTCTAGTCGAGATTTCCCGACTAGGAGATACCCCGAACCCTATACTTATCGCGTAAATAATTCATTGTCTGTATGCATCTGTGACTAAACTTCAATCTTCGATTTCTCTGGTGTTTGTCAACGCATTTCGGTGAAATTGTGAAACATTGTTAATTATTTCATTCCTTACGTAAATGACGCTTCCCCTCTTAGATCGCACTGCATTAGGCACTATCTCACAATCCAGACGGACAACAATAGTAAGCCCAGGAATATCGATATTTTCGTTTTTTTTTTTTTTTTTTTCTTTTTTGTTTGTTTTTTTTTTTTTTATCGCAAAGGTAAGAAAATCTTCAAAAGATACTAGACGCTAGGCAAAGTTCACATCTAGCATGCACGATTCGCAGCATCCGGATCAATGAGCACAATTCAACGATCCACAGCCCGTACGTACTAAAATAACCTTATAGCCATTATGCAATATTTTAATGCGATGCTTATACCTTTTTGAATGTTGTGCCAAGGTAGCAGGCAAAATGATGAACCAGACGCTTTGGCTAAGTCCAGTCTCGGGAGTATCCACACAGATACATGAACTGCCTGAAGCAGTAAGTCCCACCTCTCAAAACTCGATCACTGATGATATTATCACCCTTGCTAAGGAGATTTTTCGCAATCAATCCTTTTACCGATTGACCACTCCAGATCCCCCTCCAGTTAAGAGTGGCTGAGTGGAACTCGATGCCACATGCCGCTCCGAATCGCCGCCGCAATTCCGTTCGTATGTCCAGTCTGTCGTATCTATCAATTTTGCGCTGGTGCGCTTCGTCGATAGAGTGTCCGTCTGTCACAACCTGTGCGTCTATCACGTGAATGATATTGTTTCGTAGCGCTACCAGGTCCGGTTTACTCAATCCGGATTCACACTGCAGACTTGGTTCGGCAATGACAACGCAGCCTTTCTCCTCAAGTCCCCGCTTGAGAAAATGTACTACGTTGTTGTGTCTAGCTACCCGCCTTCCATGCGTACGATAGCACTGCTGCAGGATGTGGTTTGTTGTTTCGGAAGCCTGACATCCTGCACGACACTGTCGATCCAATTCGTGCCTTCCCCTGGTAGTACGAGACTTTGAGGGTAGGGCATTTATCCGCAGCTGAATTCCAGATCGGTATTCCTTTCCTGTTAGCAAACGTGTGGGTTGACTAACCCACCCGTGTTGAGGGCCAAACTGACCCGCTTCACGGAGGCCGCTACCGTCAACAGACATGAGCAATCTATTTGCCCAGTAAGTTTCTACTTCTGTTCGTGTGTGTTATTGCGTATTCCCTGCCAGTAGTCTGACTCGTACCCTTCGCAGTTCTTCTTCAACGAATGAGCTGGCTACCTCGGATTGCTCGAGATGGGGCCATTTCAAGTTACTCAAACGCCTTAGTCATTGCAAGGGTGCTATCCATCTAACTGATGGTATACCGAGTCCCCCACACTTCGGAGGAGCATGGAAAAATGCAATACACACGTCCAGAGGGAGACCTAACCATCTCCGCACATAGAACCTTACCAATTTGTCAAATTTTCTTAGAACGCCTATCGAAACACTCCCAAGGGTAAGCTTGTGAAAGAATTGTGGGATAAGGACATTCCGAAGGGCAAATAACTTCTGTTGCGGTTTTAGGGGTGCCCGTGTCAATCTCAACAGCTTTGGACCAAGGTCTTCGGCTGGACTGTACCGAACACGCCCATCTGCATTAAACCTGATGCCAAGGTACTTCCACTCGTCTGTGCGCTTCAGAGCCGGACATTCAATTTGGCCAATGCGAAAGGACTGCTGTATTACAACAGTCTTCTTTTGCTTTGGCTGACCCTTAATACTGACTGTAAAACATTTGTCAGCATTAAGTTTTAGACCAACCGTTCCTAAAAAGGAAACAGTGAGATCTAATAGCTTCTGACGGCGCATTGGAGTTTCCGCAAATAGCACCAAGTCGTCTGCAAAAGCAGCCGCGTTTGTCATAGCGTTTCCGATTTTGACACCAATTTCGTTAGGAAGAGCTCTTAGCAACCGATCAATGATCATGTTGAACAGAACAGGAGATAGGGGGTCACCCTGCTTAACACCTCGAGCAGGGACGAGTACCTCTGATCTCCAACCCTCCCCATTGAGAGTGGTGCCTCCGCCCTCGTACGTCTTCTGTATGTAGTCGACCATCTCCTTTGGAGCACTATAAGCAGTCAGTGTGTTGTAGACTGCGGCATGCGACACGGAGTCGAATGCATTGCTAACATCGAGTGTAGCAATATAAGTTGACAAACTAGGTTTACGGCTGTTCCTTAGGATTAGGTCAGCCATCGTCGCATTATCGGCGCATCCGTCTGTTGGTAAGAAACCACGCTGCCGCGCATCCCAATTTATCGATGACGTCAATCGAGATGCTAAGATTGCGCTAAGTTGTCTTACCAACACCGAACTTACCGTAATGGGACGATAGTCTTGCGGGCGGTTTGCCGTCACCGTCTTTCCAATAAAACAATATTTAGATTTCTATGGCTTAATAATGATGAATTAGTGTTTGATTTAATATGATTTTGGACTTGATTTATTAGTTCATCAACATATTCTTTTATAACCAAGTCATTTGCATCTTTCGGTTGTGCACAATACATAATTCGTTTGCTCTGAACATTGAAATTTCCATCCTGGTCAATAAGCAAACCAAAAAATCTTTGTAATCAGGGGGGTCATTGTTGTTAACCGGGAGCCGTTGTTGATAACCGGGAGCCGTTGTTGTTGTTAACCGCGGCGCTGTTTGCTGAGAACTGGGGGCCGTTGTTGTTAACCGGGTTGATGTTTTTTATAAACCGCGAGCCGTTGATGTTAACCGCGAAGCTGTTTTCCTTTTCGACCTTAATGTTTAACGCTAGAGCTGGTATATGTGAACTATTTAGATATTCATAACAAGCTAAACCCACACACAACATATTAAAAGCATTTATTAAGTTTATTTTGATTATTTTATTAAAAGTTATAAAATGACAGTGATACAATTTTGATTTAGCAGAAGAAAATTACTTTAAGCCATGTTTTTTTTATGAAAACCCGATGAGGCGTTATGCAATAGGAATTGTAAGCATAAGTGTCCGCAGTTGAACGTCCCAAATTTTTGTTCTTGCTTATAATTGTATTGTATGTTCTCTCCCAAATATTTTATAAGTTCTAGAGGTGGTGGTAAATTTCCAAAACTATCAAAATATCTTCACTCCTGATCCGCCTTATAGTAAGCTACCCAATGCGTCCCCGTTCTGGCTAACGAGTCCAAGTTGACAATACCGCATTCTCTTTTTCGTACTTGATTCGGTAAGGAGTCCCTCATATAAACCCCTCTTAAATGAGGGATATGCTTGTCTGCAAATTTTAAAATATCTATGTTTGAAAGCGGTGTATTGGGCAGCTTTTTTTAAAACAAGTAAAAGGCTCTAGTCGAGATTTCCCGACTAGGAGATACCCCGAACCCTATACTTATCGCGTAAATAATTCATTGTCTGTATGCATCTGTGACTAAACTTCAATCTTCGATTTCTCTGGTGTTTGTCAACGCATTTCGGTGAAATTTTTTGGAAAAATCTATCGTTACCCATCATTTCAATCCCCATTTCTACATTTTCCAAATTCGAGATTTTTTGTAATCAATCACATGTGTATATCGGAAACGGAAATAGTTATCGATAATCGGAAACAAACTTGTACTGCCTAGGACTTAGATGAGCTTATGTGCAAAATCTGAAGTCTCTAGCTCTCATAGTCTCTGAGATCGACGCGTTCATACATACAGACGGACGGACGGACAGACGGACATGGCTATATCGACTCGGCTGTTGATGCTGATCAAGAATATATATATTCTTTATAGGGTCGGAGATGCTTCTTTCTGCCTGTTACATACTTTTGCACATAACCATTATACCCCTTTTACCTATTTTATGGGTTCAGGGTATAACAAATTATTTTACTGTTGACGATGCAAAAACTTTCACCTACTGCCATGATATTCCTGGATTGGTAAATAAATTGGGAATGGATTATAATGGCGATGAGTTTCGATTATTTATTGATGGTTCAATTTCAAGTTTGAAGGCTGTACTTTTGCATCAGTCAAACAATATATATATTTGGGAAAATAGTCGCAAGACTGGGGACAAACAAATATCCGATAAAAAAAATTTTAACCTGAGAGCAAAAGAATAAAAAGTTGTCGCTCGCTTATATGTTCACATTATCATTTAAAACAAGTAAGAAGGCTCTAGTCGGGAGAGCCCGACTAGAAGATACCTTGAACCCAGTTGCAATACATATATTAAATTAATAAAAGACTTTGGTTTTGGGTTTTATGTATCAATTTATTTTCTTAAATGTTTTTAATTCTTGGTTACGTTCTACTTTAAACAAATAATCGCTTCGTTTATTTAACATTCAGAACATTTTATTTATTTACATATGTATATGCATGCATTGACTCTAATCATAGAAAATATGTACAAATTTAATTTTCACCATCCTGAATACTTTAAGAAATTCCATTGTGGTAACTGTTGAAATATTTGAAAATGACCAATCAATGTAAGAGTTTCAATTGGTAGTGGACGTTTTCAAATCGAGCAAGCACCTAAATCGCTATAAATAGGTCCACATCTGTCGAATTTACTCAAGCATAAATTACAATCACCCAATATTATACAATTGTTACTCAAAAACGTTTACTGCTGAAATAAATCTGCGAATTCAGTTTTAAATGTTGGCAAAGGATAGGTCGGACTTTTATAAATAGGTTAGGTTAGGTTAGACCGGCTGACCCTCCCCGGGGGAAGTGTCACACATAGACCACTGAGGGTCCTTAGTGAAGCCGGCGTTCGGATAAGTTGGGACTATCTATACGTGTGGTCCTGTGGCGTTTGTGTGCTTCGGGCAAATGCTAGAAGCTTGTTCGGTTCCATCTTGCTGGCCTCCTCTAGGGATGCCAGGAAGGGAGCCTGGAGGTGTTGTAAGCGTTTTGCTGCCAGTGCAGGGCAGTTGCAAAGTAGGTGCTCTAGTGTTTCTTTGACACCTGGTTCCTTGCACTTCCTGCATTCATCGTTGTCTGTCATGCCTAGCCTTTTCGCATGAGCTGCGACAAGGCAGTGGCCCGTCAGGAGTCCTGTAAGCATGCGGCAATCATGCCTTTGTAGTTTCAGCATGTATTGCGATAGCTTGTCGCTGTGCGTTTTACACATTATTTTGGAGATCCTGCAATTAGAGGTGTTTGTCCACCTTTGTGCTGCAGAATGCCGTGCCTGTGTTTCCATGTACGAGTGTAGCGTTCGCAAGGAGATCGGAGTTTCTGCCATGTGGCTGTTGAGTCCCGTCGCTCCTTGTTTAGCCAGAGAGTCAGCTTTTTCATTTCCTTCGAAACCCTGATGGCTGGGAATCCAATAGATGCGCACGTTTTTGAGCGTGCTAAGCGCATCTAGTGCCTCCCTGCTCGCCAGGACATCTCGGGATCTTATGTAGTGCGACTGTAAGGCTTTTATTGCAGCCTGGCTGTCCACGAATATGTTTACTTCGTTGAGTGTTGTATTCGTTTGTAGGACCGTTTCCGCTGCTTTCCTTATTGCGAATATCTCCGCCTGGAATATACTGCAGTGGTCTGGTAGTTTGTAGGATAGGCTCATGGGCGGTTCGGCGCAGTACACTGCTGCGCCGACCCCCTCATTCATTTTTGAACCGTCTGTGTATATGTTGATTGCTGTCTGCTCTGCTCCTGAGCGCCAATCATCTTTTCCTAAGAGCGTGGGCGTGAAGTTGAAATTGTTTTTTGGGATCATGTAGTCTGTTTCGACCCGAGTCCCTATTCCAATTGTACTATGCCCGTAGTTATGTATTGTCATGTTGCCTATCGTGCAAAGACGTTGAGCAGTCTTTTTGCTACTAGGCGTGCCTGTATGTCCACTGGGTTGACATTCAATATAGCTTGTAGTGCTTTCGTGGGTGTGGTCCTCAGCGCCCCTGTGATGCACATAAGTGCATGTCGCTGGGTTTTTTCCAATCGTTTTAGGTATGTGGATTTCTCCGTGGCCTTCCACCATACCAGTATTCCGTAGAGTAGTATGGGGCGCACAATTGAGATCAGAATCCAATGTGTTAGTCTTGGCGAGAGTCCCCAAGTGCTGCCCAACATTTTTTGAGATGTGTAGAGCGCATTGGTGGCTTTCTTCACCCTTTCTTCTACATTGAGCTTCCAGCTCAGCTTGCTGTCCAATACTATTCCCAGATATTTAATACTCTCCTTTGGTATCAGCGGTTTATCGTTTATTTTGGGGGGCGTCCAGTTAGGTACCTTGTATCTCTTGGTAAAGAGAATGAGGTCCGTCTTGTCTGCGTTGATACTTAGACCGGCTTCCGTTGCCCATGCTAGTATCTCTTTTAGTGTGTTGTCCATGACATGGCTTATTGTCGTTGGACATTTGCCCGTGATAATTATGCTTATGTCGTCCGCATAGGCAGTTATCTTTGGTGCTTTCCGTTTGAATTTCTTTAATAGGTCGTTTACCACCAAGTTCCACAGTAGGGGAGAGAGCACTCCTCCTTGGGGGGTGCCGCATTTTGCTTCCCTGATAGTGGTTATGGTTCCCCACTCCGCTAGTATTTTCCTGCTGCTCAGTAGATTTTGAACCCAGGATTGTACTGCTTCAGTTGGGTTCACAGCTCTTAGGCTGTGCATAATTGCCTCCGTCGACACATTGTTAAATGCGCCTGAGATGTCCAGAAATGCGCCTAGGGCGTATTCTTTGTGGTGAAGTGCCTTCTCTATGGTTGCAACAAGGGAGTGTAGCGCAGTTTCCACCGATTTACCCTTTGTGTACGCGTGTTGATTGCGTTCTAGAGACATCTCTGTGTTCTCTCTGATGTTGAGATCTATCAGTTTCTCTAGCGTTTTTAACAGGAATGAGGTCAGGCTAATGGGTCTGTAGTCTTTGGGCAGCACGTGGCTGCATTTCCCCGCTTTCGGTAGAAAAATTACCCGTGCTGTCCTCCAGGCCACCGGCACATAGCCATGACTGAGACATCCCCTAAATATTTCTTTCAGCCATGGGGAGATCGTATGTTTGACCCTCTGCAGCATGGCTGGGAATATTCCGTCTGGACCTGGCGATTTGTAGCTCTCAAAGGAGTCTATAGCCCACAGTATTCTTCGTGTTGTTATGATATCTTCGGGAATTTCCACTCTGGTGGTTGGAGATATCATTTGTGCGTTTGTGTGAGCTTCTGTGCAGTTTGGGAAATGGGCCTCTAGGAGCACATTTGCCGCATCTGCACTGCTTTCTGTCCATCTGCCGTCTTCAGTTTTTAGTTGGCTTTGAACTGTCTGTTGGCGAGCTAGCAGCTTTCTTAGCCTTGCGGTGTCAGCTGTCTTTTCTATGCCTGAACAGAAGTTTTGCCATGCGAGTCTTTTGGCTACTCTTACTTTTTTCTTGAAGTCTCGGAGCCGTACTTTGTATTCGTTCCATACTAGCTCTTCTTCTGCTTGTTTCGCTAGTTTAAAGAGATCTAGTACATCTTCCCTTTGTCCCTTGAGTTCTGGAGTCCACCACGGGGGCTTGTGTCTCTTCTTCACTTGGGATGGTTTACACGTCTTATGATAGGCCGTCACTAGACTTTTATTGAGTGTCTCTACGGACTTCTCTAATTTATCAGGTGAGGCTATCTTAGGTGGTCGGTGTTCTTTCAAAGTTAACTCGGAATTGAATATACTTGTGGTCTGAGAAGGAGTGTCTGCTAAGGACTCTCCAATCTTTTACCACGGTATTTGTTACCGACGCGAGGGTTAAATCCAAGACGTTAGAGGAGGTAGGACCAACATATGTTGGTTCTTCCCCCTCGTTCGCAATCTTGAGATTAGTTTGTATGATAAAATCAAGCAGTGACTCACCTCTGTCGTTGATGTCCCTGCTTCCCCATACCGTATGGTGTGCGTTGGCATCCGCTCCGATGGTGAGGGACTGCTTTTTTGGCTCGGTCTCCATCACCAGTCGAGCAAGCTCTTGAGGGGGTGCGTCGGTGTCGTGCGCCATGTAGCATGATGCCATCAGAATTGGCTCATCCTTGCTACCTTCTAGCGCTATTACCGTGAGATCGTCAGTGCTGTAATTAGACAATAAGTAAGCATAGATACCCTTTCGTACCAGGATCGCGGTCCTTGCTCTACTCACTGTTGTTGTATAGAATACGTTGTAGTTCGGGTGTCTTAGTCCAGAAACCTTGTTTCCCGACGCTATCCAAGGTTCCTGGATGAGTGCGACGTCGGCGGGCCCTGTCTCCAGGGTTATCAGGAGCTCCGCCGAGGCCAACTTACTTTTGTGTAGGTTGACCTGGATGACCCTCAGCTCCATTGGTGGCTTTGGTGTCCTCCACGGATGCGACCTCCACTATGGTGATGTCTGCATCCTCGTCGTCCACGATCTCCAGGCTCTTGGTGGCGTGGGTGACCTCCGCTAAGTCCCTCTCCACTTCACCTATCGCCAGCGTGTTCTCATTAGTGTCGTCCTGATGGCGTTTTTTGAGACGCAGGTACACGCTCCCTACGCCCCACGCCATCTTCCCGTGTCGTGCGTATAGCAGATCGTCGGCCTCCTTATTGATTTGAATGACCATTTGCTGGCCCTTGCTATCGGGTTTCGCAACATGGACCACTTTCCAATCAATCGTTGGCACGTCCGGGTTCTGCCACTTCAGTAGCTGCAGCGCCTGGTCCGCTGGGACGACCCTTGGGAAGAGTACTTTTGCCTTTGGCACGGACGGAATGCTAGTTCTGTCCACTACCTCCAGCTTGGCACCCCCCCACGGAGCGTCCATGGCAGCCACGACGCCGGTGACCCACTTCAGAGTGTGGTCATCCTTGCAGCTAAGGATTTTTACACCTGAGAGCCAGCCCGCTCCATCAAAAGAGATGGGAAGCGAGTCCGGTTCGCCCATCCGACTAAGAAGCGCATCGAACAGCAGCGCCTCCACCTTCTTCCACTGTTCGGGCTTCATTTTGCCGTTTGGGTCGCTCCGGTCGATGAGCGCGACGACTAGATGTCGCCTCGCTACATCGCTGGCCGTCGGCTTTGCTCGCGACACTGGCTTTTCGCAGGGCCGCTTGCTAGCTGGCACCTCTGCTTTTTCGGCTTCAGCGGAGCGCTGGCGTTTGACCGCCAGTTGCTCCTCCACCTTGTTGGCAAAACTGGCGTTCTCAGGCGTCATGTTCCCATTTTTTTATAAATAACAACAATAGATCTATATTGGAAAATACCATACTCGAAAACGGCTGACCTAGACATTTTTCTACCACTAAAACAATGTGAAACATTGTTAATTATTTCATTCCTTACGTAAATGACGCTTCCCCTCTTAGATCGCACTGCATTAGGCACTATCTCACAATCCAGACGGACAACAATAGTAAGCCCAGGAATATCGATATTTTCGTTTTTTTTTTTTTTTTTTTTTTTGTTTGTTTTTATTTTTATCGCAAAGGTAAGAAAATCTTCAAAAGATACTAGACGCTAGGCAAAGTTCACATCTAGCATGCACGATTCGCTGCATCCGGATCAATGAGCACAATTCAACGATCCACAGCCCGTACGTACTAAAATAACCTTATAGCCATTATGCAATATTTTAATGCGATGCTTATACCTTTTTGAATGTTGTGCCAAGGTAGCAGGCAAAATGATGAACCAGACGCTTTGGCTAAGTCCAGTCTCGGGAGTATCCACACAGATACATGAACTGCCTGAAGCAGTAAGTCCCACCTCTCAAAACTCGATCACTGATGATATTATCACCCTTGCTAAGGAGATTTTTCGCAATCAATCCTTTTACCGATTGACCACTCCAGATCCCCCTCCAGTTAAGAGTGGCTGAGTGGAACTCGATGCCACATGCCGCTCCGAATCGCCGCCGCAATTCCGTTCGTATGTCCAGTCTGTCGTATCTATCAATTTTGCGCTGGTGCGCTTCGTCGATAGAGTGTCCGTCTGTCACAACCTGTGCGTCTATCACGTGAATGATATTGTTTCGTAGCGCTACCAGGTCCGGTTTACTCAATCCGGATTCACACTGCAGACTTGGTTCGGCAATGACAACGCAGCCTTTCTCCTCAAGTCCCCGCTTGAGAAAATGTACTACGTTGTTGTGTCTAGCTACCCGCCTTCCATGCGTACGATAGCACTGCTGCAGGATGTGGTTTGTTGTTTCGGAAGCCTGACATCCTGCACGACACTGTCGATCCAATTCGTGCCTTCCACTGGTAGTACGAGACTTTGAGGGTAGGGCATTTATCCGCAGCTGAATTCCAGATCGGTATTCCTTTCCTGTTAGCAAACGTGTGGGTTGACTAACCCACCCGTGTTGAGGGCCAAACTGACCCGCTTCACGGAGGCCGCTACCGTCAACAGACATGTGCAATCTATTTGCCCAGTAAGTTTCTACTTCTGTTCGTGTGTGTTATTGCGTATTCCCTGCCAGTAGTCTGACTCGTACCCTTCGCAGTTCTTCTTCAACGAATGAGCTGGCTACCTCGGATTGCTCGAGATGGGGCCATTTCAAGTTACTCAAACGCCTTAGTCGTTGCAAGGGTGCTATCCATCTAACTGATGGTATACCAAGTCCCCCACACTTCGGAGGAGCATGGAAAAATGCAATACACACGTCCAGAGGGAGACCTAACCATCTCCGCTCATAGAACCTTACCAATTTGTCAAATTTTCTTAGAACGCCTATCGAAACACTCCCAAGGGTAAGCTTGTGAAAGAATTGTGGGATAAGGACATTCCGAAGGGCAAATAACTTCTGTTGCGGTTTTAGGGGTGCCCGTGTCAATCTCAACAGCTTTGGACCAAGGTCTTCGGCTGGACTGTACCGAACACGCCCATCTGCATTAAACCTGATGCCAAGGTACTTCCACTCGTCTGTGCGCTTCAGAGCCGGACATTCAATTTGGCCAATGCGAAAGGACTGCTGTATTACAACAGTCTTCTTTTGCTTTGGCTGACCCTTAATACTGACTGTAAAACATTTGTCAGCATTAAGTTTTAGACCAACCGTTCCTAAAAAGGAAACAGTGAGATCTAATAGCTTCTGACGGCGCATTGGAGTTTCCGCAAATAGCACCAAGTCGTCTGCAAAAGCAGCCGCGTTTGTCATAGCGTTTCCGATTTTGACACCAATTTCGTTAGGAAGAGCTCTTAGCAACCGATCAATGATCATGTTGAACAGAACAGGAGATAGGGGGTCACCCTGCTTAGCACCTCGAGCAGGGACGAGTACCTCTGATCTCCAACCCTCCCCATTGAGAGTGGTGCCTCCGCCCTCGTACGTCTTCTGTATGTAGTCGACCACCTCCTTTGGAGCACCATAAGCAGTCAGTGTGTTGTAGACTGCGGCATGCGACACGGAGTCGAATGCATTGCTAACATCGAGTGTAGCAATATAAGTTGACAAACTAGGTTTACGGCTGTTCCTTAGGATTAGGTCAGCCATCGTCGCATTATCGGCGCATCCGTCTGTTGGTAAGAAACCACGCTGCCGCGCATCCCAATTTATCGATGACGTCAATCGAGATGCTAAGATTGCGTTAAGTTGTCTTACCAACACCGAACTTACCGTAATGGGACGATAGTCTTGCGGGTGGTTTGCCGTCACCGTCTTCGGAATGAAGATGGTTCTGGCCAGCCGGATAGAGTGTGGTAAATTCCCGCACCAAGGAATTAGGTTAAAGATTCGAAGGATTATACATGTCGGAATACTCCTAGCGGTTCTAGGATATATTTCGTCAGGCCCCGGAGATGAAGATAATGGCACTTTAGTAGCCCTTAGGTCCTGCGCGCTAATAGCAGACCATACCCTCGCCAACGAGTGTTTCGGTTGGAGCACGGTATTACTTACACAATAGCTTGGGCTAGGCTGTGTCATCACTTCTCTCCAATAAGGGCATGATTTTGGACCTTGTCGTCATTTTTGGGAGATTTGGGAGATGCAGTCTCCAATAATAAATAAGCCCGATGCTTTTGTTGCCCTACTACAAGCTACGTGTATTGCAGAACGCTGCATTCGGGGGCAAGTGTGAACCACCACTTTGCTGTACGTAGCACCCTGGCTTTTATGGATAGTTATACCTTCTGCTGGTACAACTGGAAACTGCCTACGGTCAATATTAACTTGCTCGTTTCTTTTATATTGAAAGCTTTTAACTATTTTTTGGATCGGAGTCCAAGAAGGTTCTGTGCGGTGCGCACACTTTGATCGAGCAAGTACTCCTATACTTTCTTCTAAAAATTTCATCCATAAAGTACTTGGAGAACTCGGTGTGGAATTATCGAAGTCTATTTGCATTAAAATGCCTGTTTGCCCCATTAACGAGCCCATCCCCAGTATCTATATTTGGCAGTGGTTTTTAAAAGAAGTGACATGCACAACCCCTGTGTCTCGGAAGGTCTGAAGCTACGGACTGCTTCTCTTATTCTGTCCCTACTCGCGGAATTTAAATGAGTAGCTTTTATGTAGTCAGTAGCGGTAGAAAAATTGGTCAGTCGGTATAGAACTTAGTTTTGTAATATTAAATGAATCTGTTGCCGCATTTGTACTGAAAAGATGAATTGCATCATCGGGCACGTCCGATGGCTGACCATACTTAAAAAGATCCCACAGAGTTGAACCAAATAATGCACTGTAGGGATCATTTGAGTTGGATTCAAAGATCCAACGATCACCTACTCTTGATAGCTGTTTTAGATCACCAAATACTATGACAGAAATACCACCAAACGGAAGAGAATTTTTGAAAATTTGTTTAAGGCGGGAGTAAAATTGGGCAAACATTTTTGAACCTACCATAGATATTTCATCTATAATTATGAATGCAAAGTATTAACTAAGTCATGGCTTAAGGCCCTTAAATCTGAACCTGATTGGTTTACTGGTAGAGAAAACATGGAATGCAGTGTTGAGCCACTGATTCCGAAAGCTGCTTTTCCTGTGGGTGCACACAAAAGTACTTTAACAGAAGTTGGATCTGCTCCTGGTTTGCTATTGTAAAAAGTCGACTTTTTCCGACGCCAGCACCACCTCCAACAAATTCGTAGTAAACAGATTTGTTGTTGGCATTGTGCAAAACGTGTGTTAAGTATTGCTTTTGCTTTCAATTTAAGGACCTGACAATATTTGAAAAGCTCTCAGGTGATATTAAAGCTGGTAGCTTAATCAATCGGACATTATTTTCGTTTTGATTTTCTTCGTCATTATTTTCGTCAACATTTAAAACATTTAATTGAGGATTTATTTCTGGCAATCCCAAAACTCTAAAAGTGTTAACTACATCGTCTGGATTGTTATCAACGTCTGCGTCCTCATCCCATGCAGCAGTACTGAGTGCGTCCTGCAGTTCGTCGTTGTCCAAACTATTATATTTTCTACGGCTTGTCTCGACAAGTTTCCGATTTTAAGTACAAAACAGTTCGCAATCCCGATTGACCAAGTCTGAATGTTCATCCTTCCAAGGAACATAAAGCATAACCAACTCCCGAAAATAGTTGCTCCTATCAGTATTTACATTAAATCTTCTATAACGGATAATGCACACCAAGTCTCTTTCTTACGAAACCACTACGATCGCGAAGTGCGTGAACTAAAGCTTCAGAAGTGCGGGGTGATTCAATATCATTTTTATACCCCTAACCCATAAAATGGGTAAAAGGGGTATAATGGTTTTGTGCAAAAGTATGTAACAGGCAGAAGGAAGCATCTCCGACCCCATAAAGTATATATATTCTTGATCAGCATCAACAGCCGAGTCGATATAGACATGTCCGTCTGTCCGTCCGTCCGTCCGTCTGTCCGTCCGTCTGTCTGTCTGTATGAACGCGTCGATCTCAGAGACTATGAGAGCTAGAGACTTCAGATTTTGAATATAAGTTCTCCTATACCATGAGCGGAACAAGTTTGTTTCAAATTATCGATAATTTTTCTAGTTTCCGATATACACATGTAATCGATTACATAAAAATCGCGAATTTGGAAAATGTAAAAATGGGGGTTGAAATAATAGATAACGATAGAACTTTTCTGAAAATTTCATCGAAATCGGTTGTGAAACACTAGAGATAACGAAGATTGAAGCTTAGATCACAGATGCATACAGACAATGACTGTACGCGTTATGTACAGGGTACGGGGTATCTCCTAGTCGGGAAATCTTGACTAGAGCCTTCTTACTTGTTTTCATTAATATTTTGGCGAGCACCACTTTGCCGTTTGCTATAACTGTAAAAAGCAGGGGACGCTGAACATAATGGTCTATAAGGCCTTTTTCAAATATATCTGTTGAGTCAACGGACTTAAGATTCCAATCCGTTGCTCTGGTAATGAAGTATTGATGTACACTTCAGCGTTACTGCTTTCGGACCAACGCATACCTAAACAGCAGTAAACGGCTTCTTGGGCGGATATTTCCGTACCCAAAATAAATTTGTGTCCTATGTCTTGTAACTTTTGTTTGATTGTTACATTGCCCCTACTAATTTCGCTAACTGCATCACCCATTTATTTGGAAATCCCTCTCTGAGACTTGTTAATATAATTAACGACGTAACTGCAGCAAGCATACGGATCTAATATAAACTGAATGTAAATATTTTAGGGGTGGGTTGGTTTAATGTTGTAAGCGCTACTCGAAAGCCAACAACAAGTAAATGGATGCGTATGACGCAATGGGCAATGTCTCAAAGTCTCCCATACGCTGGTCTTCAGTGGATGAATCACAATGAGGTTGCTGCATTTGATATTGGCCAAATATCAGAAACTTCCGATTATGGCTTTATCTTAGAAGTTGACCTCTTATACCCTGATACGTTACACGATTATCACAATGATCTACTTTTCTGTCCACTAAATCAAAAGCCTACTCCCGAGGCGAAGGTTTGCAAACTTGTTGCAGACCTAAGACCTAAAGTAAAATATGCAATTCATTATAAAAACCTTCAGCAATGCCTACAAAATGGATTGATTCTTTCAAAGATCCACCGAATTTTGAAATTTAAAC
Source organism: Scaptomyza hsui (assembly GCA_018152825.1). Classification (NCBI taxonomy): domain Eukaryota; kingdom Metazoa; phylum Arthropoda; class Insecta; order Diptera; family Drosophilidae; genus Scaptomyza; species Scaptomyza hsui. Next base: position 877,664 of record JAECXO010000254.1, read on the forward strand.
AGGCTCCCTGGCTATACAAATATATCGACCTTAACACCCACCATAGAACATTAGCGAAAAACAACTTTGAAAAAGACTTTTTCAAATTGTTGAAAACCGCTGTCTATGGCAAGACGATGGAGAACATTGAAAAACGTAAAGATGTTAAAATTGTTACTTCATGGGAGTCGACAAGCCGCAATCGCTTGAGTGCACGCTCGCTCATTGCTAAGGTCAGTTTTCATAGTACTGCTCAGTTTTCCGAAGATATGTATGCCATTCAAATGAAGCGATTACATTTTCTTTATGATAAACCTATGTATTTAGGGTTTGCGGTTTTAGAACTCTCAAAATGGAAGATGTATGACTTTCATTATCAATATAGTATATGAAAACGAAGTTCCAAGAAAAAGTCTCATTGAATTATATGGATACAGACTCATTCATATCTTCAATAGAGACTATTGATTTTTGTAAGGATATTGCTGAAGACGTTCAAATGAAATTTGATACGTCTGAATATCCTGAGGAACTAGCCCTGAAATATGGAATCAAAAGATGTAATAAGAAGGTCTTGGGTATGATGAAGGATGAAAACTCAGGTAAACAAATGTCAGAGTTTGTGGGTCTTAGGGCAAAAATGTATTCACTTTCTCTTGATGGGGAGAATGCATTAAAAAATCGAAAGGAGTTAAAAAGTCTGCGTTAGATAAACTTACCATAAATAGTTATAAAAATTGTTTATTTAATAATGAAATATTTAGTGTTGAGATGATGTTGTTTAGATCACATCTTCATAATTTATATACTAATAAAATAAGAAAAACAACTTTAAGTTGTTCAGATGATAAGCGAAAAATAAAGCCTGATGGGCTTCGTACATATGCTTGGGGTCACTTTAAAATTGACCCATAGATTTAAAAAACCAAAACATTAAAAATCAATAGTTTAAAAAAAACAAAACAAAAAACTGTAAGCAATAAAAGTCTGAATGTAATATATGGCTGAAAATAAAAATGTTCATCTAAATAAAAAACACAAGGGTATTAAGTTTTTTATATATATTTATTTATTATTTAATTTAAAGCGTAAAATAAGAAAAATAAAAAAACCAAAACATTAAAAATCTATATTCTTTAAAAAAAAAAAAAATCCTGTAAACAATAAAGTGCTGAAAATAAAAAAATTTAAATAAAATAGAAGTAAAAACACAAAGGTATTAAGTTCTTTATATATTTTTTTATTAATTTTAAATTCAAATTTCTAGCAGTTACATTGCGGCTCTAGAGGTAAATTATCTAGTTCAGCTAATATTTTTTCTAACTCAGCTAGACTATTATCATCATCGTCGTCCTCTAGGGGCTGCTCCATATCCTCATTCTCATCGAAAGTCATAGAGGCCATACGCTCCCTCCTCCAATTGAAATACTCCTCCTCCCGATTGCTCTGTGACATATCCATTAAGTATCGAGCCCGATCCACAACGGGCTCTTGCAGAGGGATCGTTCTCTCCAGCTCATCCTCCACATTCGTTGGCCAAGCGTTCAGCTTCAGCAACCACTCATAGACAGTGCGGGGTGGTGGTGGACGACGCCATATATGCCCGTATATGTTGGGGTAAAGCACCGTCGAAATATCGTCTTAATATCTATTGGGCGAGGCATTTTCTGATCCTCGTCACCAATAAGGACAACTTCAGGTGTCCTCACCAACCAATTTAGTAACGTATTGTTGTTGTTGATACTTGTCATCTTTCTATCCTTGACGAATGCTCTTCTTTAAATGCTCTAGTTCTCAAATGGCTCGCTTTTATATCCTTGTCCCATAGACCACAAACCATCAAAAAAAAACACACACACACATACTGAATGCAAACATACTCCAGCCAGACATAGACCAGACCCATTATCAGTGATATGCTGAAGTAGAAACCCAAACGATTCTCAGCTCGTAAATGTTGCGTCACACAAGACAAACATTACATGTATTTTTTTTTTTTTGAGCGTGTACTTTTACATCGCTTCATTTTTATCTATCCAAGAGTTGTGAGCATTCGAAAATCCCAACCATTTTACTAATACATGACTATTTCGTCGTTTAATTATTTTTTCAACTAAGTAAGTATGCGGATATTTTGTTTTTCTCAGCTCCTCCTTATAGAAACATCCTTTCACTTCGACATCCTCATAGTCCTTCAATATATATGTAGTAGGATTGGTATTTTGTATTTTTTTTATTTGAAAAATTTCAGTTGTCCAGTTAGGTGTGTACCCTTTCTCAAATAGATGTTTATGTTTACTTATACGCACATAATCATTCACATTTAGCTTACTTCCACCAAAGATTTTAAGGTGACTATAGACAGTATTCAACAACATCGTTTCATTCGATGAATTAACTTCTACTGGTGCCATTTTTATCGTTCTATGATATTGGTGGTTATATTCCTGAATTAACTGCTTGTACATGTCGATCCAATTATATGTAAAATTGAAACTAAACTCTCTCCACATCATTTCCTTTAAGGTTCTATTAAAACGCTCAACAATTGACGCTTTAAGAGCGCTATAGCTCGAGTAATGATTAATATTATGTTTTTTGCACAAGTTTTTAAATTCAGTATTAAAAAACTCTTTTCCATCATCGGTTTGTAAACTCTTAGGAATTTTTTTGTTTTTAAAATTACTGGCGAGCGCTTTTGTAACTTCTTTTGCAGATTTTGTTTTTAATGCCAATCCCCATGCATATTTTGAAAATGTATCAATTATTGTTAATAGAAATCGACAGCCTTTATTAGATGCCGAGTGCTTCCCCATCTCCACTAAGTCTGCTTGCCAATGATCATCAATACCTTTCATTACAACTCTTCTAAGTTTAAAATTTTTGCGTGCAGGAGCATGTAATTCACCCACTATTTCCCTTTTATTCATGATTATTATTGGACGTAGATGTACTAAAAAAAAAGACAGTACATTCAAGTGGCCCAACGATACCAAGCACCGGCTTGTTAACGCGCGAACCCAAGCAAAAAGCAACCAACCTCCCGCCCAACCGACCGAGGGGCACACCGCATAGCGTACGGTTACGTAGATCGCGAAAACGTAGACAAATTACATAAGACTAACTTTTTTAAGAGATCTACTAGAAGTGACACCGTTTATTAAGTGGGAAAATTCGTTATAGTTTGAACATAAAATCCGAAAAGGGTTATGAATAGCATAGTTAGATTGACAAGCTTGAAGAGCAATGGGTAGAAAATTCCTTGTCCTTCTGATCGGAACAGCAAAACTAATTTGGCTGATTAATTCGGAGGAATCAATTTCACCATTTATTAGTTTATGTAAAAATACTACACCTAGCATTGTTCTGCGATCAGAAAGAGACGGAAGATTTATTAGTAAAAGTCTACTGTGGTAGGAAGGTAGGTTAATGTTAGTATCCCAGTTAAATCTCCTAAGGGCAAAGAGCAAGAATTGTTTTTGCACTGATTCTATTCTATCCTGGTGAATCCTGTATTTGGGATACCAGATACAAGATCCATATTCAAGAACAGGACGTACCAAAGACGTGTAAAGTGTTTTGGTTATGTAGGGATCGTCAAATTCTTTCGACCAGCGCTTAATGAACCCCAAGGTACTAGAGGCTCGATTTGCAACTGAAGAGATATGCTTGTGAAATTTAAGTTTCGGATCAAAAGGATACCTAAGTCATCAACCCATTCAATGCGATCGAGTGGGCTTCCATCAAGAAAATATATATTTGAAAAAGGAAGGCATCTATAAAAAGACATGACTTTACATTTGTTGCAATTAAGATTTAGTAAGTTAACACGACACCACTTTTGAAAATTATCTAAATCAGTTTGTAGTTTTTGAGCAGACAACAGAGCAGTACCCGACATGCATAATTTTACATCGTCAGCATACATCAGCACTCGAGATTGGTCAATAACAGATGGAAGATCATTGATGAAAAGTTTAAATAATAAAGGTCCAAGGTGACTTCCTTGAGGAATACCGGAAGTGACATGAACCACCTTAGAAACAGCGTCATTGAAACTGACTCTCTGTGTTCTATGAGTTAAATATTCCCTTATCCACCGAATAAGATTGCTTGGAAAACCTAACAGTTGAAGTTTATGAAGTAAAAGGTAGATAGAACATTAGCGAAAAACAACTTTGAAAAAGACTTTTTCAAATTGTTGAAAACCGCTGTCTATGGCAAGACGATGGAGAACATTGAAAAACGTAAAGATGTTAAAATTGTTACTTCATGGGAGTCGACAAGCCGCAATCGCTTGAGTGCACGCTCGCTCATTGCTAAGGTCAGTTTTCATAGTACTGCTCAATTTTCCGAAGATATGTACGCCATTCAAATGAAGCGATTACATTTTCTTTATGATAAACCTATGTATTTAGGGTTTGCGGTTTTAGAACTCTCAAAATGGAAGATGTATGACTTTCATTATCAATATATGAAACCGAAGTTCCAAGAAAAAGTCTCATTGAATTATATGGATACAGACTCATTCATATATTCAATAGAGACCATAGATTTTTATAAGGATATTGCTGCAGACGTTCAAGTGAAATTTGATACGTCTGAATATCCTGAGGAGCTAGCCGTGAAATATGGAATCAAAAGATGTAATAAGAAGGTCTTGGGTATGATGAAGGATGAAAACTCAGGTAAACAAATGTCAGAGTTTGTGGGTCTTAGGGCAAAAATGTATTCACTTTCTCTTGATGGGGGAGAATGCATTAAAAAATCGAAAGGAGTTAAAAAGTCTGCGTTAGATAAACTTACCATAAATAGTTATAAAAATTGTTTATTTAATAATGAAATATTTAGTGTTGAGATGATGTTGTTTAGATCACATCTTCATAATTTATATACTAATAAAATAAGAAAAACAACTTTAAGTTGTTCAGATGATAAGCGAAAAATAAAGCCTGATGGGCTTCATACATATGCTTGGGGTCACTTTAAAATTGACCCATAGATTTAAAAAAACCAAAACATTAAAAATCAATAGTTTAAAAAAAAAAAAAAAAAACTGTAAGCAATAAAAGTCTGAATGTAATATATGGCTGAAAATAAAAATGTTCATCTAAATAAAAAACACAAGGGTATTAAGTTTTTTATATATATTTATTTATTATTTAATTTAAAGCGTAAAATAAGAAAAAATAAAAAAACCAAAACATTAAAAATCTATATTCTTTAAAAAAAAAAAAAATCCTGTAAACAATAAAGTGCTGAAAATAAAAAAATTTAAATAAAATAGAAGTAAAAACACAAAGGTATTAAGTTCTTTATATATTTTTTTATTAATTTTAAATTCAAATTTCTAGCAGTTGGATTGCGGCTCTAGAGGTAAATTATCTAGTTCAGCTAATATTTTTTCTAACTCAGCTAGACTATTATCATCATCGTCGTCCTCTAGGGGCTGCTCCATATCCTCATTCTCATCGAAAGTCATAGAGGCCATACGCTCCCTCCTCCAATTGAAATACTCCTCCTCCCGATTGCTCTGTGACATATCCATTAAGTATCGAGCCCGATCCACAACGGGCTCTTGCAGAGGGATCGTTCTCTCCAGCTCATCCTCCACATTCGTTGGCCAAGCGTTCAGCTTCAGCAACCACTCATAGACAGTGCGGGGTGGTGGTGGACGACGCCGTATATGCCCGTATATGTTGGGGTAAAGCACCGTCGAAATATCGTCTTAATATCTATTGGGCGAGGCATTTTCTGATCCTCGTCACCAATAAGGACAACTTCAGGTGTCCTCACCAACCAATTTAGTAACGTATTGTTGTTGTTGATACTTGTCATCTTTCTATCCTTGACGAATGCTCTTCTTTAAATGCTCTAGTTCTCAAATGGCTCGCTTTTATATCCTTGTCCCATAGACCACAAACCTGAAGACCATACTGAATGCAAACATACTCCAGCCAGACATAGACCAGACCCATTATCAGTGATATGCTGAAGTAGAAACCCAAACGATTCTCAGCTCGTAAATGTTGCGTCACACAAGACAAACATTACATGTATTTTTATTTTTTTTTGATCGTGTACTTTTACATCGCTTCATTTTTATCTATCCAAGAGTTGTGAGCATTCGAAAATCCCAACCATTTTACTAATACATGACTATTTCGTCGTTTAATTATTTTTTCAACTAAGTAAGTATGCGGATATTTTGTTTTTCTCAGCTCCTCCTTATAGAAACATCCTTTCACTTCGACATCCTCATAGTCCTTCAATATATATGTAGTAGGATTGGTATTTTGTATTTTTTTTATTTGAAAAATTTCAGTTGTCCAGTTAGGTGTGTACCCTTTCTCAAATAGATGTTTATGTTTACTTATACGCACATAATCATTCACATTTAGCTTACTTCCACCAAAGATTTTAAGGTGACTATAGACAGTATTCAACAACATCGTTTCATTCGATGAATTAACTTCTACTGGTGCCATTTTTATCGTTCTATGATATTGGTGGATATATTTCTGAATTAACTGCTTGTATATGTCGATCCAATTATATGTAAAATTGAAACTAAACTCTCTCCACATCATTTCCTTTAAGGTTCTATTAAAACGCTCAACAATTGACGCTTTAAGAGCGCTATAGCTCGAGTAATGATTAATATTATGTTTTTTGCACAAGTTTTTAAATTCAGTATTAAAAACTCTTTTCCATCATCGGTTTGTAAACTCTTAGGAATTTTTTTGTTTTTAAAATTACTGGCGAGCGCTTTTGTAACTTCTTTTGCAGATTTTGTTTTTAATGCCAATCCCCATGCATATTTTGAAAATGTATCAATTATTGTTAATAGAAATCGACAGCCTTTATTAGATGCCGAGTGCTTCCCCATCTCCACTAAGTCTGCTTGCCAATGATCATCAATACCTTTCATTACAACTCTTCTAAGTTTAAAATTTTTTGCGTGCAGGAGCATGTAATTCACCCACTATTTCCCTTTTATTCATGATTATTATTGGACGTAGATGTACTAAAAAAAAGACAGTACATTCAAGTGGCCCAACGATACCAAGCACCGGCTTGTTAACGCGCGAACCCAAGCAAAAAGCAACCAACCTCCCGCCCAACCGACCGAGGGGCACACCGCATAGCGTACGGTTACGTAGATCGCGAAAACGTAGACAAATTACATAAGACTAACTTTTTAAGAGATCTACTAGAAGTGACACCGTTTATTAAGTGGGAAAATTCGTTATAGTTTGAACATAAAATCCGAAAAGGGTTATGAATAGCATAGTTAGATTGACAAGCTTGAAGAGCAATGGGTAGAAAATTCCTTGTCCTTCTGATCGGAACAGCAAAACTAATTTGGCTGATTAATTCGGAGGAATCAATTTCACCATTTATTAGTTTATGTAAAAATACTACACCTAGCATTGTTCTGCGATCAGAAAGAGACGGAAGATTTATTAGTAAAAGTCTACTGTGGTAGGAAGGTAGGTTAATGTTAGTATCCCAGTTAAATCTCCTAAGGGCAAAGAGCAAGAATTGTTTTTGCACTGATTCTATTCTATCCTGGTGAATCCTGTATTTGGGATACCAGATACAAGATCCATATTCAAGAACAGGACGTACCAAAGACGTGTAAAGTGTTTTGGTTATGTAGGGATCGTCAAATTCTTTCGACCAGCGCTTAATGAACCCCAAGGTACTAGAGGCTCGATTTGCAACTGAAGAGATATGCTTGTGAAATTTAAGTTTCGGATCAAAAAGGATACCTAAGTCATCAACCCATTCAATGCGATCGAGTGGGCTTCCATCAAGAAAATATATATTTGAAAAAGGAAGGCATCTATAAAAAGACATGACTTTACATTTGTTGCAATTAAGATTTAGTAAGTTAACACGACACCACTTTTGAAAATTATCTAAATCAGTTTGTAGTTTTTGAGCAGACAACAGAGCAGTACCCGACATGCATAATTTTACATCGTCAGCATACATCAGCACTCGAGATTGGTCAATAACAGATGGAAGATCATTGATGAAAAGTTTAAATAATAAAGGTCCAAGGTGACTTCCTTGAGGAATACCGGAAGTGACATGAACCACCTTAGAAACAGCGTCATTGAAACTGACTCTCTGTGTTCTATGAGTTAAATATTCCCTTATCCACCGAATAAGATTGCTTGGAAAACCTAACAGTTGAAGTTTATGAAGTAAAAGGTAGTGATTAACCGAGTCAAATGCCTTGCTGAAATCAGTGTAAATAACATCCGTTTGCATTTAATTTTGAAAACCATTAACAACTAGTGAAGTAAATTCTAACAGGTTAGTGGTAGTAGATCTTTGTTTCATGAATCCATGCTGGCACGGTGAAATTAAAGATCTGCAAAAATTTTGTAATTGAGAAGTTATTAATTTCTCAAACATTTTTGGTATAGCAGACAATTTGGATATACCCCTATAATTTTGAACATTAGACTTGTCTCCTTTTTTATGGAGCGGAATAATAAATGATTCTTTCCAGATATTAGGAAATGAACATTTCTTAATAGACAAACTCAACAATTTATGCAAAGGCTTTAAAAGACCATCAGCACAGTACTTAAGCACACAGCTTGGTACGCCGTCAGGTTCCGGGGAAAATACAGGCTTACTACCCTGTAGATCACGTAGTAATGAACACTCCGTGATACTTGGTTCAAAAATGCAATTAGAGGCATCAACCTGATACGGGTAAGGCAGATCAACCTGATTATCAATTTAACTGTATGTTGTTTGAAAAAATTCGGCAAATAAATCGGCAATGGCCTGATCCGAATTGGCCGACTTGTTTTCCAGAGATAAATTAGATGGAAGTGTTTATGACTTTCGCTTCGCATTAACGAAGTCATAGAACCTCTTAGGTAATTTTTATAACATGAATTATTCATGACTGAAAAACTGGAACGCGCAATCAAGTATGATGAGTAATGAACAGAAGAGCCAGATTTTCTGAAACTCTTATAAAGCTTAGATTTTCGATTTTTAAGGGCTGTCAACTCTCGTGTAAACCACGCAGGTTTGTTTTTCCTACTTGGCCTACCAAAAGGGACACACTTATCGAATAAATTTTCTAAGGTGCAATAAAAAATACTGATTGCCGTATCCAAGTCCTCAGAACCAAAAAGGGGCGACCAGTCAACCAATTCTAAGAGCCGGGTAAGTTTTACAAAATCGGTTTTCCGAAATTGACGTACCCGTCTTAATGGTTCACTACACTGGCGTACGGCACAGGCAGGCAAAGTGATCAACACCTCCAAAGTCGGGTGGTATAAGTCTTCGGGAGTGGATATGGGAAGGGATCTTGACACAGATAGATTAGATGGATCCGAAACAAATACCAAATCAAGCATTTTACCAAGAGAATTTGGAATGCCATTGATCTGACCCAATGACATATCAAATAAACCAACCAGAAAATCAGTCTGTACCATGGGGGTCAACACGCTTGAGTCCGAACTTGAAATCCAAGTAGCATCAGCAATATTAAAATCGCCAAGAGCTACAAAAATATCACGATCAGAAAGCATAGAAGATATGGAAAGTATTGCTGACATATGTTCATTATAAACAGAGCTGTCAGATAAAGGTGGTATATAGGAACAAGAAATATAAATACCAACACCGTTAATATTTAACTTTACAGCAACAAACTCAATATCTATAGAGCCACTTAATATTACTGTCTCAGAGGAAAAGTCCACATCAACAGCAATAAGCACCCCACCACCACGGCGCAGAGGGCGGTCCTTTCTATAGATACAGAATCTGTTAGATAATACTTCAGAATTAAGTATGTCTTGTCTTAACCACGTTTCGGTGCAGGCAACGACATGAAAGGGAAAGAATGACTATTAAGGTACAAAGTACTAAGTTTACTACAAAGTCCTCTTACATTCTGATAACCCAGTAAGAGGGAGGTAATCAACTGTGTTAGTTTTTTGCTACTAAAGTGGATGCAACAGGCGGAGCACTACTGATCCTAACATTGTTATTATTATTACTTCGCCTACTAACATACTCCATCACATAATGTGTGGCGGCCAAAACTTTTCAGAGCAAATCGTTGAGAAAAGTTCCGGCGGAACACTCAGCTTAAAGGACGATATTTCGCGGGCGAGCTTTAATTTAAATTTGTCGACAACAATTCGCGGGAAATCAATTTTACCTTTTATATAGGCGCTTACATCTTCCGCAGAATTATCGGAAGCGAGCCTAGAAACAAAAACAAACTTACTCTGAGGTACAACCCTAATGGGCTTAAGAGTTGAACCTAACGTAGAATCAGTAGGCTGACTATCGTTTGAACCACAGGGATCTACGGGAAGAACATTAGTTTTAGGTAACACCGGGTTAGTTGCCGGTGAGTTAAATACCATTAACGGGCTGGCAGCAGGTGTAGGGGTACTAACAATAGCCGCTAGGGGAGGCTTGGAAGTGGCAGCAGGGGTAGAGGCAGTAGCCGGCAGAAGAGGATTGGGGGGCAACACCAGCGGGACTGCAAGCGGACAAGAGCCCGAAGTCTTTTTGCGCTTCGGCGAGTCATTTAACGTTTTAGCAGTATTAATGTGGTCTTCAAACTCTTTAATACTGCCACGAAGCGTATCGAAATTATTTCGGACAACTTTGAAGTAATTGAAGGTCAGCCTCATGAACTTTGACTGTTCCTTCTCTATCTCATTGCAGGTGTGGCAATACCACTTAACACCAGAATCAGCTGCTAAGCTGTCCCTGATTTTGGCATTGAAACTAGCACATTTCATGTGAATCATGTTATCACACGCCCTACATAGGATAAAATCTTGGGTGGATCCACCAGAAATTTTACAGTTTTTACTGCAGCAGACAAACATGTTAAAAGAAATATGTAAAATAATTTGAAAAGCTTAATAATGTGCAAAATAATATGCTTGATCAAAAAAAAGTAGGGTACACGTGCAATGAGCGTAATATAACGGACACAAGAGAGAGAGAGAGCGCGCAACGTCCGAGCGTTGGCTAATAAAAACCGCAAGTGCGTGGTAAGGTGCGTTTCATAATCATAAGACACCCCATGTTTTGTTAATATTTCAGAAAATACATTTTGTATCAAATTTGTTTTTATATATAATATTCTAAGCAACAAAACAAACAAGTTTCAGTAGACATTATGTTGATTAGTTTATTTGAACAAAATTAATTGGAGAAAATAAAAATTTGGGGTTTCAGAAACATAAGACACTTTTCAATAGGGATTTAATAAGTTGCTTAATTATTTATTATTTAGGATTATGTCCACATATTTGACTTGTTAATAGTCAATTGGGTTACCCCCACCTGTAGCAATACAAAACAATCTTCTTTCATCGAATCGCATAATTTTTTAAGAGATTGGTATCCAACTCTCCCATTCGGTAATAATTGCCGTCTTTGGTTCGGCAATAGTGTTGAATTGTCGATTTTCGGCGTAAACCCGTCTAACTAAGATACCCCACACATTTTCAATCGGATTTAAATCCGGAGAACAGGCCGGCCAGTCCATAGTTTGGATAGAGCAATCAATTAAAAAGCGTTTTGTTTCCTTGCTAACATGAATGCGAGCGTTGTCCTGTTGAAATACAAGTGGTACTTCTCTATTAGCTTCAAGATACGGAAGGAGACCGCATTCTAATACTCCAATGTACTCCGCGCTGTTCATTCGAGATGATGTGAACTGAAGTTCCAAAGTGGCTTTCGATGTAAACGCACCCCACACCATAACCGAACCACCACCAAAATTTCGTTTGGAAAAGTAAATGGGATCCTTTCGCAAATCTCTCCAATAGCATCGGGAGCCATCAGGACCATCAAGATTCCACTTCTTTTCGTCCGAAAAATAATCTGTCAAAGGAAAATTGTAAATCAGAGGAATTTTAGAACCTGATTATTTACTTACTGTGTTCCAGTCAGTAGAAAGATGATCTTCCGCAAATTTAAGCCGCGCCTCCTTGTGCCGTGGCAGGAGATGTGGTGCTTTCAACATTTTCGAGTACTGTATACACTTGCTCCTCTGCAGGGTGCGCCAAATCGTGGTTTTTGACACTTTATTGTCCACAGACGCGGCCAAACTGGAGCATGAAACGAATGAGTTTGAACTCTTACTAATAATCCGTCGCTGATCTCGGTCAGAAGCGCAAGTTTTCTACCCGTAGGCTTCAAAACATCGTAATTAGTGGAATTACGCAAAAATTTCGAACTACGCATCGACTTCTATTCTTTTTCTCGAAATTAGAGATAGTGAGAGGCCGGATTCATTGTAGGCCAAAATTTTTCCACGCTCTTCATGTGACAATATCGTACCTCGCGGCATATTAGTTAAAAATGATTAAATATTCAATAAATCATCAAACAAAATCGAACTTATTACATTCAAGTTCACAAAAGTTAAATTTTCGACAACTGTCTTATCATTGTGAAACGGCGCAAATTGAAGAAAACAGAGCGTCGCATGCAAAAAGACAACGGTTCTTTGGAATGCAAGAGAATTGGCGCCACTAACGGTTCTTCGTAGTAGACTATAGCTAGGAGATCATATATTTCTAAGAAATCGCTTGCTTAAATGTGTTGATTAGTTTTTGTTGAGTTTTAAAATTAAAATTTTAAAGTGTCTTATGATTATGAAACGCACCTTATAAGAGCGTGAGAGCAAGAGCGCGTAAATAGATATTTTATGTTAGTAGGCACAGAACAAGCGAAAGCAAAATATATGTATGTATGTATGTACGTGTGTTTAGGCACTGACTGCAAATTAAAACAATTTAATAAAGCAAAATCACAATATCCACGCGTAAATACATACAAATTACATTCACTATCACTGTTACAATTGTTTAACACAATAATACCAATTAAAAACACAGTTTAAACACTCACAAAGTTAGAAATTTATAGGCGCACACAGAAACACAACCGTCACCAAAGAAAGACAATGACAATGAGTTATTAAGGTGGTATGTATGAAGTAGGTTAGGTATTTTGTATATTTTTTTTTTTATTATTTTTAATTCTTGTATATGATTAGCGGTTTTTATTTATAAAGTAGTACAAGGCTGTTGCTCACGTCGCTTTGAAATATGATTGCAGAACCACAGCTTTTTCCTTACAAAAGCTTTCCACATTTTTATTAGAGGTGAGTTCTGTGTCATTACCCAAATACAGATTATCCATATACACTTCCAAGATTCGGAACTCATCTTTTTTAATGTATCAGTCCTATCATTGAAGTTTGATCCAACCTTCATGACAGTCACACAGCTTATAGTAACAAAATTATAAGGGTACCCACTTATATATCATTTTACTCTTCAAATTCGTTGGTTTACTCTGACGTATATTTTCAATATTTTTAGTTTTTTCTCAAGTTTTCTTTCAAATTTTCGAGCTTTTCTTAAGTATTATTAATATTTCTTTCCAATAAAACAATATTTAGATTTCTATGGCTTAATAATGATGAATTAGTGTTTGATATAATATGATTTTGGACTTGATTTATTAGATCATCAACATATTCTTTTATAACCAAGTCATTTGCATCTTTCGGTTGTGCACAATACATAATTCGTTTGCTCTGAACATTGAAATTTCCATCCTGGTCAATAAGCAAACCAAAAAATCTTTTGCCATTTCTGTCTAAGTATTCAGAATTATCTTTTTCATTTGAAAAATGTCCAAGCTTGTCAAGGGGCATAATGGTTTAGCGTTGAATTAATTTGCTTTTAGATATTTTGTGCCTGATCCTTCTCAGTATGCAAATTTACATACTTATTGGTATCGTTTATTTTTAAATTGAGCTCATTGCCTACTTCATTTACATTATCCATCAGCTTAGTTATTTCATTCATTTTACTTTCCAAATCTTTAAGCTTAGTATTTTGAACGTTGACTAAGTGGGAAATAGTTGTCAACTGACTTTTTTTTAGTTCCTTTACTTTTATATCGACATATTCTTTTATTACTAAATCATCGTTATTTATAGGACTAATTGAATTTGTAATGCGTTTGTTCTGGAAATTTAAATTTCCATGCTGATCAATGCGAATCCCTGTTAAAGTTTTAATTTGACTTTTTAACTTCTCTGAATGTTCCTTTGCATTTGAGTAATGTCCAAACTTGTCAAGAGACATATTAATAATAAATATATTTATTTAGTGTGCAGCATATTTATTAATAAATAATGTGCGCCTCTCGCAACTCCTCAATTATCGATACAATCTCATTACTATGACTAGTGTTACCATCTGACTGTGAAGCAACCAAAAGCTTAAGTCTATCAACAATCTCATTAGGATTATCCCAGTATACATAATTTGGCTTATTTTTGTTGAGAAGCATGAGAGTTCCACCTTTATGAGTAGATTTTTTGATATTTAAAGGTGTAGACATTGCAATTGGCTCAATAGTTTTAGGGAACAGGTTTCTTATTATTTCAGTATATATTTTTGAGCGATTGCCTTTCAGTGGCTCATTAGGGTGATGATTTTTTCTATGTGCATTTGTTTTTATTAAGATTTCTCGATACGAGTCGAGATCTATTTCGTTGTAGTAATGAGGATGTTTTAAATAGATCAAAGAATATAGTCCAGGAGTAAGATCCCACTTTTCACCCGATTCCAGCTCAATTTTCTTGTTGGAAACTCTTATTTTAGATCTTCTTAATTTAATTTCTCCTTCTTGTTTAGTTGGACCAAATGCTTTATCAAGCTGTCTTTCTCGCTCTAATTCATTTATACTGAGATTAAAGTTCTCACTACCTAATACATTTGACTGATAACAGTCTTCATTGCTTACTGCAACTGGCTTAAGATCGCTTTGTTCACTTGGTGTGGGGGGGGGGCGTTGTTGTAATCAGGGGGGTCGTTGTTGTTAACCGGGAGCCGTTGTTGATAACCGGTAGCCGTTGTTGTTGTTAACCGCGGCGCTGTTTGCTGAGAACTGGGGGCCGTTGTTGTTAACCGGGTTGATGTTTTTTATAAACCGCGAGCCGTTGATGTTAACCGCGAAGCTGTTTTCCTTTTCGACCTTAATGTTTAACGCTAGAGCTGGTATATGTGAACTATTCAGATATTCATAACAAACACACAACATATTAAAAGCATTTATTAAGTTTATTTAGATTATTTTATTAAAAGTTATAAAATGACAGTGATACAATTTTGATTTAGCACAAGAAAATTACTTTAAGCCATGTTTTTTTTATGAAGACCCGATGAGGCGTTATGCAATAGGAATTGTAAGCATAAGTGTCCGCAGTTGAACGTCCCAAATTTTTGTTCTTGCTTATAATTGTATTGTATGTTCTCTTCCAAATATTTTATAAGTTCTAGAGGTGGTGGTAAGTTTCTAAAACTATCAAAATATCTACACTCCTGATCCGCCTTATAGTAAGCTACCCAATGCGTCCCCGTTCCGGCTAACGAGTCCAAGTTGACAATACCGCATTCTCGTTTTCGTACTTGATTCGGTAAGGAGTCCCTCATATAAACCCCTCTGAAATGGGGGATATGCTTGTCTGCAAATTTTAAAATATCTATGTTTGAAAGCGGTGTATTGGGCAGCTTTTTTAAAACAAGTAAAAAGGCTCTAGTCGAGATTTCCCGACTAGGAGATACCCCGAACCCTATACTTATCGCGTAAATAATTCATTGTCTGTATGCATCTGTGACTAAACTTCAATCTTCGATTTCTCTGGTGTTTGTCAACGCATTTCGGTGAAATTTTTAGGAAAAATCTATCGTTACCCATCATTTCAATCCCCATTTCTACATTTTCCAAATTCGAGATTTTTTGTAATCAATCACATGTGTATATCGGAAACGGAAATAGTTATCGATAATCGGAAACAAACTTGTACTGCCTAGGACTTAGATGAGCTTATGTGCAAAATCTGAAGTCTCTAGCTCTCATATGTGGCCGGTGTTTTAATATTTGGTATTTTATTATTTTTAAAGGTTCTTTTCTTTTCTTACGTGCGTCGCTTTTTACAATTTTACAGAATTAAGTTGGGTGCGCTCACAATTTATCGCGTCACCTCAACCTTTTATCGATCAGCTCGACACACCACCACATTCATAGTGTATCGATCTGTCGCGCTACCACTACCAGCTGATACCAAGTGGTGGTTCCACCACCAGCCTGCTACAACTCGGCCATCCTGACCTGAGATAGTCCTCTATCTCTGCCCAATTTTACAATTTATCTTATATATTTACATAACAGATTTGATTTAATTTTTTTTTTTTTAAATAGTTTACTTACATGCTATTTACAAATTATTTATATTTTCATTTCTTAAGCCAATGCCTAATATTTTGTGCACTCCATACACCATGATATGGGTTTCGTGTTAACTGAAAGCCTTCAATGTCTTTTATCAAATATCTATCATTTTTCAATACTTTCTCTATTACATATGGACCCTTGCTCCTTGGTATTAGTTTCTTTGAGATTCCTGCTGTACTGTCAAAGTTTTTTACCATTATGTAATCTCCTGCATTGTATAGGTTAGCAGTTTTCTTCTTTTTGTTATAATTTTTTTCGTTATTTGCTTGTGCTACTAGCTGATTTTGTTCACCTAAGTTTCTAATATCTTCTAAATTTCTTTCACTTTCTGTTCCTAAATGTGATGATTCGAATATTTTGTCTTTTAATGTATCACTAGTTTCTCCTTTCTGTATTAAACCAAATAACATTTTACTAGGAAACTGTTTTGTACTACGATGCTGTGTATTGTTTAACGCGAATTCTACATTTTCAACTACTAAATCCCAGTGTTGGCCATTTTCGGGATCAGTGAGTTTCGCCAACATTGGTCCTAAACTTCTATTAATCCTTTCTACCTGTCCATTAGCCTGCGGAGAACCTGTCGCGATCTTGACATGTTTTACCATAGCTTCTTTCAAAAATTCTTCAAATTCTTCAGACGTAAAACAACTTCCTCTGTCCGATACAATACAAGTTGGCCTACTGTATGCTCGGAAATAATCACTTAACGCGCTAATCACTTCTTTAGTGTTAGTAGTTTTAGTAGTATACAGTCTTACAAATTTTGTAAATGCATCAACTACTACAAATATATACTTTTTTGCTCTCCCTTTGTCTACTGGGCCATAATGATCTATATGAATTATTTCGAACGGTTTATTGCCTTTTGGTATGCTGTGTAAGAAACCCTCTCCTTGTCCTGTCTTAGGTGAATATGCTATACATTTCAAACAATTCTCAATGTGTTGAACAGCTTTCTTTTTAATGTTTGGAAACCAATAGCTTTTTCCTATAGCATCTATCATTTTATCTCTTCCAACATGTCCTAACTCATCATGATACTTATACAACACATGATGCTCCATTTCCTTAGGTACATAAAATAACACTCTTTTATCATTTGTTTTTCTAAATATAACTCCATTCCTCATTTCAAATAATTTATGTTCCCTTGTTTCTAATAATTTCTTAATGTTTTCTATTTCCTCATCTTTTGTTTGGCATATAACCAGATTATCTTCAAAACTATTTGCATCCGTTATCATAATGCTGTCATTACACCTGCTTAATGCATCCACATGTTGCATCATTTTACCACTCCTATGTACTATGTCAAAATCATATTCTTGTAACTCTAGCGCCCATCTCGCTATTCTCGGATTAATATCTATCTTATTCAACGTGGCTGCTAAAGAGTTACAATCCGTCATAATTTTAAAACGCTTACCCTGTAAGTATATTCTAAATCTACGTAAAGCATATATTATTGCCAGCGTCTCCAATTCAAAACTGTGATACTTCGCTTCTGTATCAGTTGTACGCTTCGAAAAGTAAAATATTGGATGTAATTTTCCATCTTCTTTTTCTGCAACAAAACTGCTCCGTATCCCAAAGCACTTGCATCACAATGCAATTCAATTTCATTCTTATAATCATAAATTGACAGTCAACGGTGCTTCTAACAGTTTTTCTTTCAAATATAGAAAACAATTAAATTCCTCGTCTTCAAACTTAAATTTTCTGTCCTTTCTTATTAAATCATACAACGGCTTTGCAACTATAGAAAAATCTTTTATAAACCTCCTAAAATAGGAACATAACCCAAGAAATCGTTGCACTCCTTGAGCCTTAACCGGTGTTGGAAAATTCTTTACCGCATCTAACCCTTTTTCATCTGCCTTTATCCCTTCTTTTGATATCAGAAATCCTAAATACTTAACTTTGTCCTGCAAAAACTCACACTTGTCTAATCTCAACTCTAACTTATTATCCACTAACCTCTTAAACACTTCACTTAAAATTTCCAAATGCTCTTTTACGTCTTTGCTCGCTATCATTATATCATCCATATATATTATGACTTTATTATCTCTAATCATGTCTGCGAAAATACTATTTATAAACCGTTGAAATACCTGTGGGGCATTTTTCAAACCCATTGGCATTCTTAAAAACTCAAACTGTCCTAACGGAGTTACAAACGAGGTGTACTTGATTGACTCTTTACTAACAAATACATGAAAATAACCATTTTTTAAGTCAAGTTTTGTAAATACCGTTTTTCCCACTAATCTATCCAACAAATCATCAATTAAAGGTAATGGGTAATTATCTTTAACAATGACTTTATTAAGTCTTCTAAAATCAATGCACATTCTTAAATCACCCGACTTTTTCTTGACTAACACAATCGGTGATGCGTAATTAGAACTACTTGGTTGAACAATCTTGTCCTTCAGATATTCATCTAACATCACCTGTAATTTTTCTTTTTCTGCATACGATAATCGTCTTGGTGAACAGCTGAACGATTTTGCATTTTCTAGTAAGATGCTCATCTCGCACTTAATATTTGGTTCACTTGGTCTTTTTGCATTTACATATGTGTTCTCTAATAATTTTATAAACTCATTTTGCCAATAACATTCTACCTTATCTCCGATATTGTACATAATTTCATTTCTGTTTGCATCTAAAATGTTTATCCTTAACATAGATTGTTCAAAATCATCGCGTCTACTGTTTGATAACTTTTAAAACCACTTTTCGCTAGACCATTATCATCTAATTTTTCACCATCTAACAAATTATCCTTATCGAACCATTTTTCATTTTCAAACACATTTTCATTTTCTAACTCTTTATCACTGTCTAAACATTTTCCACTATCTAACAAATTATCATTATCTAACCATTTTTCGTTTTCTAATCCTTTGTTATCTAACATTTTATTCTTATCCGAAACCGTTTTCACTAACAATTTACTATCTGCTAACCATTTACTTTCCAACTGTTTACTATCTAATAACTTTATTTTTTCACTATTCGAATTTTCAGCACACTCAACTGAAACCATTTTCAATGCACAAGGGTCAATATTTATATCACAGGCTTGCATGAAATCTCTTCCAAGCACAACATTCCATCTCATAGACTCATTTGCCACTACATGTAAATCAAAATATATTTTATTCATTTGTTTATAAACATAACATTTAGTTTTTCCAAAAATATTTAATTGGCTTTCATTTAGCCCGAAATATTCATTATTTTGTACTTTTAGTTCCATTCCATAAGGAACGCAAGCGTATTTAATAAAAGAAATAGGGCTTCCTGTGTCTATGAGGCATTTTGAAATTATTGGCTTATTATTCACTATACTAAAATATATTTTAACTTGCCTTACGTAGTTATTTTTTTTGATATCATTCCGCTCTGAGCATTGGGCAATAAGATGATCGCCCGAGCCACAGCCGTAACATGTTCCTTTCTCTCTCGTCGGCTTACGGCAGTCCTTGGCCCAATGACCTTTAACATTGCAGTTGAAGCAACGAGTGGATTTATCCTCCATTGATGTTTTTCCAGCGTTGCCTTTCCCCGGCAGACTTATCCCTGCAAACGCCTTGAACATGTTTACCGGACTGTTAAAGCACTGAAGTCTGGCCTGCATACGCAAGCTTGCCACTGGTATGCCCTCAATCAAACCATCCAGTAATTCGTCTTCGTCCATGTCCACGTCGCGAGCCAACCAAGCTTTGCTTTCATAATAGCTTATGAATTTTTCCTCCGCAGTCCAACGGCGCGCCTCAAACTTGCGTCTCATTTCCATCTTCGACACCTTCTCGCCAAACGCCAAAACTAATTTATGCAAAAGTTCATCAGTTGCCATAATTATGCGATCTGGATCTGCGTGCATCCACTCCAGAGCATTTCCTTTAATTTTGCTAACCAATAGCATATGCCGTTGCATCCCGTTTAGTTTATGCAATTGACATACGTTCTCAAATTGCATAATCCACTTGCGTACTGTTGCTTGTCCACTAAACTCCAGTAACATTTCCTTTGCCATTTGAAATCCTCCAGATGTCCACATCAGGGTATCATTTGCGTTTTGGTTGCGCAAAATGTTACCCTGTATACCAGACCCATCATTTTTACGCGTTTTGGCGCCAGTATCTGTAGTCGCTTCTTCTAACACACTGCCGATTGCCGACTGTGCACAGCAGTCGTCTCTTTCTGATATTCGCTGCTGCTCTGTGTCTGTAACTATGTTGTTGTTGCTTTGAAATTGCAAGCGATCAAGATGAATTTTTGCTTGCTGAATTTGTTCCCGCAAGTTTTCCAAGATTTTCGTATTCTCGGAAATTTCCTTCTGCTGCGCCATCCCTGTCTGCACTTGCATCACCGTACCCTCGTCGTCCGTCAGCTCATCTGCACCGCTCGCGTCTATATCAGGCTTATTTCCGCGGTCTGATATTGGTACTGCGCAATAACGTGCAAATAGCTTCGCCTTTGAGCCGCTCGCCGACAGACCCAACAAACGCAGCCAATTTTTTAATTGATTGATGGTAATGTCATTAATATTCATTTCCATAGCGTTTTTTTTTGTGTGAATCCCACTTCTGAATATTGTGGCCGGTGTTTTAATATTTAATATTTTATTATTTTTAAAGGTTCTTTTCTTTTCTTACGTGCGTCGCTTTTTACAATTTTACAGAATTAAGTTGGGTGCGCTCACAATTTATCGCGTCACCTCAACCTTTTATCGATCAGCTCGACACACCACCACATTCATAGTGTATCGATCTGTCGCGCTACCACTACCAGCTGATACCAAGTGGTGGTTCCACCACCAGCCTGCTACACATAGTCTCTGAGATCGACGCGTTCATACATACAGACGGACGGACGGACGGACAGACGGACGGACGGACAGACGGACATGGCTATATCGACTCGGCTGTTGATGCTGATCAAGAATATATATATTCTTTATAGGGTCGGAGATGCTTCTTTCTGCCTGTTACATACGTTTGCACATAACCATTATACCCCTTTTACCTATTTTATGGGTTCAGGGTATAACAAATTATTTTACTGTTGACAATGCAAACACTTTCACCTACTGCCATGATATTCCTGGATTGGTAAATAAATTGGGAATGGATTATAATGGCGATGAGTTTCGATTATTTATTGATGGTTCAATTTCAAGTTTTAAGGCTGTACTTTTGCATCAGTCAAACAATATATATATTTGGGAAAATAGTCGCAAGACTGGGGACAAACAAATATCCGATAAAAAAAATTTTAACCTGAGAGCAAAAGAATAAAAAGTTGTCGCTCGCTTATATGTTCACATTATCATTTAAAACAAGTAAGAAGGCTCTAGTCGGGAGAGCCCGACTAGAAGATACCCTGAACCCAGTTGCAATACATATATTAATTTATAAAAGACTTTGGTTTTGGGTTTTATGTTTCAATTTATTTGCTTAAATGTTTTTAATTCTTGGTTACCTTCTACTTTAAACAAATAATCGCTACGTTTATTTAACATTCAGAACATTTTATTTATTTACATATGTATGTATATGCATGCATTGACTCTAATCTTAGAAAATATGTACAAATTTAATTTTCACCATCCTGAATACTTTAAGAAATTCCATTGTGGTAACTGTTGAAATATTTGTCCTCAGTTGAAATATTTGAAAATGACCAATCAATGTGAGAGTTTCAATTGGTAGTGGACGTTTTCAAATCGAGCAAGCACCTAAATCGCTATAAATAGGTCCACATCTGTCGAATTTACTCAAGCATAAATTACAATCACCCAATATTATAATATTGTTACTCAAAAATGTTTACTGCTGAAATAAATCTGCGAATTCAGTTTTAAATGTTGGCAAAGGATAGGTCGGACTTTTATAAATAACAACAATAGATCTATATTGGAAAATGCCATACTCGAAAACGGCTGACCTAGACATTTTTCTACCACTAAAACAATGTGAAACATTGTTAATTATTTCATTCCTTACGTAAATGACGCTTCCCCTCTTAGATCGCACTGCATTAGGCACTATCTTACAATCCAGACGGACAACAATAGTAAGCCCAGGAATATCGATATTTTCGTTTTTTTTTTTTTGTTTTTTTTTATCGCAAAGGTAAGAAAATCTTCAAAAGATACTAGACGCTAGGCAAAGTTCACATCTAGCATGCACGATTCGCTGCATCCGGATCAATGAGCACAATTCAACGATCCACAGCCCGTACGTACTAAAATAACCTTATAGCCATTATGCAATATTTTAATGCGATGCTTATACCTTTTTGAATGTTGTGCCAAGGTAGCAGGCAAAATGATGAACCAGACGCTTTGGCTAAGTCCAGTCTCGGGAGTATCCACACAGATACATGAACTGCCTGAAGCAGTAAGTCCCACCACTCAAAACTCGATCACTGATGATATTATCACCCTTGCTAAGGAGATTTTTCGCAATCAATCCTTTTACCGATTGACCACTCCAGATCCCCCTCCAGTTAAGAGTGGCTGAGTGGAACTCGATGCCACATGCCGCTCCGAATCGCCGCCGCAATTCCGTTCGTATGTCCAGTCTGTCGTATCTATCAATTTTGCGCTGGTGCGCTTCGTCGATAGAGTGTCCGTCTGTCACAACCTGTGCGTCTATCACGTGAATGATATTGTTTCGTAGCGCTACCAGGTCCGGTTTACTCAATCCGGATTCACACTGCAGACTTGGTTCGGCAATGACAACGCAGCCTTTCTCCTCAAGTCCCCGCTTGAGAAAATGTACTACGTTGTTGTGTCTAGCTACCCGCCTTTCATGCGTACGATAGCACTGCTGCAGGATGTGGTTTGTTGTTTCGGAAGCCTGACATCATGCACGACACTGTCGATCCAATTCGTGCCTTCCCCTGGTAGTACGAGACTTTGAGGGTAGGGCATTTATCCGCAGCTGAATTCCAGATCGGTATTCCTTTCCTGTTAGCAAACGTATGGGTTGACTAACCCACCCGTGTTGAGGGCCAAACTGACCCGCTTCACGGAGGCCGCTACCGTCAACAGACATGTGCAATCTATTTGCCCAGTAAGTTTCTACTTCTGTTCGTGTGTGTAATTGCGTATTCCCCGCCAGTAGTCTGACTCGTACCCTTCGCAGTTCTTCTTCAACGAATGAGCTGGCTACCTCGTATTGCTCGAGATGGGGCCATTTCAGGTTACTCAAACGCCTAAGTCGTTGCAAGGGTGCTATCCATCTAACTGATGGTATACCGAGTCCCCCACACTTCGGAGGAGCATGGAAAAATGCAATACACACGTCCAGAGGGAGACCTAACCATCTCCGCACATAGAACCTTACCAATTTGTCAAATTTTCTTAGAACGCCTATCGTCACACTCCCAAGGTTAGCTTGTGAAAGAATTGTGGGATAAGGACATTCCGAAGGGCAAATAACTTCTGTTGCGGTTTTAGGGGTGCCCGTGTCAATCTCGACAGCTTTGGACCAAGGTCTTCGGCTGGACTGTACCGAGCACGCCCGTCAGCATTAAACCTGATGCCAAGGTACTTCCACTCGTCTGTGCGCTTCAGAGCCGGACATTCAATTTGGCCAATGCGGAAGGACTGCTGTATTACAACAGTCTTCTTTTGCTTTGGCTGACCCTTAATACTGACAGTAAAACATTTGTCAGCATTAAGTTTTAGCCCAACCGTTCCTTAAAAGGAAACAGTGAGATCTAATAGCTTCTGAAGGCCCATTGGAGTTTCCGCAAATAGCACCAAGTCGTCTGCAAAAGCAGCCGCGTTTGTCATAGCGTTTCCGATTTTGACACCAATTTCGTTAGGAAGGGCTCTTAGCAACCGATCAATGATCATGTTGAACAGAACAGGAGATAGGGGGTCACCCTGCTTAACACCTCGAGCAGGGACGAATACCTCTGATCTCCAACCCTCCCTACTGAGAGTGGTGCCACCGCCCTCGTACGTCTTCTGTATGTAGACGGCCATCTCCTTTGGAGCACCATAAGCAGTCAGTGTGTTGTAGACTGCGGCATGCGACACGGAGTCGAATGCATTGCTAACATCGAGTGTAGAAATATAAGTTGACAAACTAGATTTACGGCTGTTCCTTAGGATTAGGTCAACCATCGTCGCATTATCGGCGCATCCGTCTGTTGGTAAGAAACCACGCTGCCGCGCATCCCAATTTATCGATGACGTCAATCGAGATGCTAAGATTGCGTTAAGTTGTCTTACCAACACCGAACTTACCGTAATGGGACGATAGTCTTGCGGGCGGTTTGCCGTCACCGTCTTCGGAATGAAGATGGTTCTGGCCAGCCGGATAGAGTGTGGTAAATTCCCGCACCAAGGAATTAGGTTAAAGATTCGAAGGATTATACATGTCGGAATACTCCTAGCGGTTCTAGGAGATATTCCGTCAGGCCCCGGAGATGAAAATAATGACACTTTAGTAGCCCTTAGGTCCTGCGCGCTAATAGCAGACCATACCCTCGCCAACGAGTGTTCCGGTTGGAGCACGGAATTATTTACACAATAGCTTGGGCCAGGCTGTGTCATCACTTCTCTCCAATAAGGGCATGATTTTGGACCTTGTCGTCATTTTTGGGAGGTTTGGGAGATGCAGTCTCCAATAATAAATAAGCCCGATGCTTTTGTTGCCCTACTACAAGCTACGTGTATTGCAGAACGCTGCATTCGGGGGCAAGTGTGAACCACCACTTTGCTGTACGTAGCACCCTGGCTTTTATGTATAGTTATACCTTCTGCTGGTACAACTGGAAACTGCCTACTGTCAATATTAAATAGCTCGTTTCTTTTATATTGAAAGCTTTTAACTATTTTTTGGATCGGAGTCCAAGAAGGTTCTGTGCGGTGCGCACACTTTGATCGAGCAAGTACTCCTATACTTTCTTCTAAAAATTTCATCCATAAAGTACTTGGAGAACTCGGAGTGGAATTATCGAAGTCTATTTGCATTAAAATGCCTGTTTGCCTCATTAACGAGCCCATCCCCAGTATCTATATTTGGCAGTGGTTTTTAAAAGAAGTGACATGCACAACCCCTGTGTCTCGGAAGAAAAAATTGGTCAGTCGGTATAGAACTTAGTTTTGTAATATTAAATGAATCTGTTGCCGCATTTGTACTGAAAAGATGAATTGCATCATCGGGTACGTCCGATGGCTGACCATACTTAAAAAGGTCCCACAGAGTTGAACCAAATAATGCACTGTAGGGATCATTTGAGTTGGATTCAAAGATCCAACGATCACCTACTGGTGATAGCTGTCTTAGATCACCAAATACTATGACAGAAATACCACCAAACGGAAGAGAATTTTGTTTAAAATTGTTTAAGGCGGGAGTAAAATTGGGCAAACATTTTTGAACCTACCATAGATATTTCATCTATAATTATAAGCTTTAGGTCAAGTAACCATGAATGCAAAGTATTAACTAAGTCATGGCTTAAGGCCCTTAAATCTGAACCTGATTGGTTTACTGGTAGAGAAAACATGGAATGCAGTGTTGAGCCACTGATTCCGAAAGCTGCTTTTCCTGTGGGTGCACATAAAAGTACTTTAACAGAAGTTGGATCTGCTCCTGGTTTGCTATTGTAAAAAGTCGACTTTTTCCGACGCCAGCACCACCTCCAACAAATTCGTAGTAAACAGATTTGTTGTTGGCATTGTGCAAAACGTGTGTTAAGTATTGCTTTTGCTTTCAATTTAAGGACCTGACAATATTTGAAAAGCTCTCAGGTGATATTAAAGCTGGTAGCTTAATCAATCGGACATTATTTTCGTTTTGATTTTCTTCGTCATTATTTTCGTCAACATTTAAAACATTTAATTGAGGATTTATTTACCAGCTTGTATTTATGGTCTTAAACTTGTAAGTGAAGTTTCAATTTCGCTGCGCCAAAGTCCTTCTACTAACACTCCATTTCCATCATCGTGATCGACATAATTGCTTGCACAGTACCCTTGTGTCGAATTGTCGTTATTCAGCATAATGTAGTTATGCAGCAGAATACATGCAAAAACTACTTTCTCTGCATTTTTAGGGTGCAGGTGCAATGTAGTTTGTAGTATTCTCCAACTTGCCACCAATATTCCAAAAGCATTCTCAATAACCCTACATGCTCTTAATAGCCTTTTGTTACAATTTTCCTGCATTGGTGGCAAATCTTGACCTGCGTAGGGTCTCATCAAATGCAGTCCCAAAGGAAACGCTGCATCTCCAACAAAAAAAATGGGGTATCGTTTCATTAGTAAATGGCAAAGACTTTGGAAGTGGGATGGGCCCTGTTCCATTTATAATGTTTTTGCCAAACTTGCTATTCTGAAATATGCACATGGAAAACTGTTTATTAGCTTTTTTTGCAATTTGCAACAGATTTGTGTATATTATTTATTATTTACATCAACCATTGTAAAGCGATACTTCGCATCGCATGCTGCCATTAGGACAATGGAGTGGTACTTTTTATAATTGAAAAGTTTGCTGCCACTATTAGGTGGACATTTAAGGGCTATGTGTTTCCCATCTACCGCACCAATACAATTTGGGAAATTCCACATAGCTGAGAAGTCCTGCTCAATTTCCTCAAAGTCATTTAAATTTGGCTCACCAACATAGAATGGGTACAACGTTCTCCAAAGGATGTCTGCAGTTTCATATATTATGCAGCAAATCGCTTCTTTGCCCATTTTGAATGACTAAGCCATTTCTTGCATTGGAGCTCCCTGCGACAAGAACCTGTTTTGTAAAATTTTTTTTTTAATGTACTTTCTGAAAAGGATATGTTAATATGTGTACTCACAGCAACAGAATGGACAACCTGCACTCGGCGCTAATAAATGCACTCTTCTTTCTAATCTTTGTCTCAATTTCTGGCTGAATCAATTTTAATAATGCCTGGAATTGGTGCACACTCATCCGCGTATAAATAAAAAATTGTAGGCTGTCGTGGATCATCATGGGCTTGAATGTGACTTCGTAAAATCCGTGCAAATACCGCTCTCTATTAATGTATCGCACTGCACAAGATCTTCTATTTTTTTTCTGCTTTTTTTTTATATTAACTACTATTTTAGCGGCATCACACAATGCATTCATCGCTAAACATATTTTTTTTAATTGCTCGCGCTTATCCATATTTTATTTGATGATACTTTGTTTATGTTTGTCAGTATTTTACGAAACAGCTGATTTTGTTATTTTGTTGTCAGAAAGAAAGAAGAAGATACTAAGCACTTAAGCAACGTATGCGTAAAGACGTTGATGATTAATGCGTAAGCATGCTTTTCGTTCAGTTTAGCTTCGATGCTTTAAGCACGTAAGCATCGTTTGGTTAGAACTTTGGTTTTATTCAGTGTATGTTATGTTGTACATATGTAGTTTTGTTGAATCCAGTAATGCGTCGAATTCTCATGTTTTATTTGAATTCTATGTAATATTCGCAAATTGTTTGTAGTAGTTACGCGTAGACACGACGTGTGTGTTCCGGTATGTAATTTGAACTGAATGTAACAGCGCTCAGAACCAACTGTTGAAGCTCTGTTAATGTTAGCAGAAACTTCAACGGTAAACTTGAAACTTCGATATATAAGTAAAATGTTGGATATGTTTCATGGCTCTGAGTCAATTACATTTTTCTGGAATCAACATGGTGTTTCCTGTAGAGCTCTGTGCTGACTAGGAATCTGATTGCATCAGCTATTTTTGAGGGCCCAATGGTTTCGGCCATGAAATCATGCCTATATTCCATCCTACGCTTGAGGTGTATCTGAACAACCTCGGCTTCATTGAACGCCCTGGGAAGTGACGTAACGACATTGGCAACGGGAATTGGTACATTGACCACTGCTCCCTTAATGGCATTTTGACGGCCATACCCTAAAGACTTAATAATCATGGGGAAATTAGCCGTTCCTCTAGAGGCGTTAAGCCTTTTATCACAATCTGGAATATCGGGAAAGTCTAAGCCATTTGTTATCGAAGCCTTTGGTTTTTTGCCTAACTTTATGCTCCTGCTACATGTCTTGCAAAAAATAAACCTTTTATTAGAAGAAGGAAAAATAGTAGAAAGACTTAAAATGTCTCGGCTGTCTGCCTAACTACATTTGTTTTCTACAACTTCCCGAGAAATTTGGTCCACTTGATGTGGAAACTACAAACATTTGCAACAAATGCAAGCGTGATCAGGGCCCTGCTTAACAATTCTATTGAAAGCGACTATTAAAGCATCAAAATATGTGCTTATCGCTTGACGTTCCCTCCTCTATACGCATAGCATGTAAAGCAAAACGGTGCGCGCTTATGTTTTGTTATTGTTTTGTTCTTGCTTGTTTGTTTCTCACATGCCAATTTTTCTGCATTGCCCTTTGCACTTTGCTTTCACCATGCGTTTCGAGTGTAAATCAATGCGGAACATGCTAATTGTTTTTGTAAGAAGTTTGAAAAGCAATAAAGTGATAGTTAAAGTGAAAAAAGCAATAGCAAATATGAAACATATGTTGAGTGAAGTTAATCGAAGCTGGCATCTCTTTGGAAAAAGCAACCCAAATCGCAAGTATAAAATTGAATTTTGATTTTAAGCTAAATAAAAGTGAATAAATTTATTAAAAATGATTGGCAAACGTCAACTTAAGCGTTTACAATCAAGTGAACGTGCTAAATATAATAACTTGCTACCAGGTGCTGGTAGTTCTGCGTTAGCTTTGCAAAATAATGTTTGTATTGCAAGAGCGGCAGACATTTGTGCGGACGATAATAATGTGATAGAGAATATGGATGTTTTTGATATGGAACAGCAACAACAACAGCACCAAATTTAAGTGAAAAATTAAAAAAGTGGTTTATAAAACACAAACCTTCTCGCGAGTGTGCCATAGACCTTATTAAAATATTAAAAGAGGAAAATTTAGAAGTGAATGCTTTTTATAAGTTTGATTCGCCAATGACCCCAGATATAGTGAATTTAGCAGGTGGATTTTACCTTCACGTCGGTCTGACTAATCAGCTAAAAAAAATTTAATAATATATGTCCGTTATTGCCATCAATTAATATTGATATAAATATTGATGGTCTTCCGCTATTTAAAAGCTCTACAGCGCAATTGTGGCCGATATTAATCAGGCCTAATAATGAAAATAATAATAACAATAATATTTTTACGGTTGGTGTTTTTTTTTTGGAAGGTCGAAACCAAACGATTGCGATGCATTTTTGGAAAGCTTTTTTAAAGAGCTCGACGACTTAGTAAACAAGTAAGATGGCTCTAGTCGAGATTTCCCGACTAGGAGATACCCCGAACCCTGTACTTAACGCGTACAGTCATTTGTTTGTATGCATTTGTGACTAAGCTTCAATCTTCGATATCTCTGGTGTTTATTAACCGATTTCGATGAAATTTTCAGAAAAGTTATATCGTTACCCATTATTTCAATCCCCATTTTTACATTTTCCAAATTCGAGAAATTTTTGTAATCGATTCCATGTGTATACCGGAAACGGAAATAGTTATCGAAAATCGGAAACAAACTTGTACTGCCTAGGACTTAGATGAGCTTATGTGCAAAATCTGAAGTCTTTAGCTCTCATAGTCTCTGAGATCGACGCGTTCATACATACAGACAGACGGACATGGCTATATCGACTCGGCTGTTGATGCTGATCAAGAATATACATACTTTATAGGGTCGGAGATGCTTCCTTCTGCCTGTTACATACTTTTGCACAAAAACATTATACCCCTTTTACCCATTACATGGGTTCGGAGTATAAAAATGGCATAGCCCTGCAAAATAAACGTCCGAGTCCGTGCCATTTTATGCGATGCTCCAGCAAGATCATTTATTAGTGGGACTCCAGGCCATTCCTCTCGGCATGGTTGTTCTAAATGTACGCAAGTACATCATCACGCAGTAAAGTATATTAATAGTAAAAATGTGTTTGAAAAACTTAACTTACGAATGGTCACTCAAATTCCTCTAGACTGCAGGCATCTTTTTGAGTTAGGAGTGATGCGGAAGTTTTTAAATAGAATTGTCGCAAATAAAACAACCGTCCGAATAACAAAAGAAAACAAACAAAAAATATCGACCAATTTAAAAAATATGTATGGCTGCGTCCCAAAAGAGATTGCCCAAAATCCACGTCCAAGGGGACGAGATAGCAAATTGGAAAGCTACAGAGTTTAGACAATTTCTTTTATACACGGGAATTGTTGCTCTTAGGGATACATTAAATGATGATCAATATTATGAATTTTTATTACTCCATTGCGCTTATAGGTTAATGTGTAGCCATGAAACCCGTGAAAGTAATGCAGAGAATTTTCAAGGCATGTTGAACCTTTATGTTGAGAATTTTTCGACCATTTCGAAAGCATTGAAGTAGTTGGTGATCCGATTGTTGGTTCCTGCTATGCATTTGAGAATTATTTGCAAACCCTTAAGCGCTCGATTCGAAAACCGACTCTGATTTTACAACAAATGTACAGGAAAATAATGGAAGATTCCCCAACACTTTCTGTAAATCGAGACGAGCCTCAAATATCCAAAGATAAAGGTTTTTTCGATAGCTATAAGTAGTAGGGAATTGGCGGTTCTAACTCAATTTAGGTGTGAAATTTCACACCTTTTTTATTTGATTGATTTATGACCCCATTTATTTTGTTTGTTTGATTTATGACCCCTTTTATTTTGTTTGTTTGTTTTTCTCAGACGATATAGGTCACTCCTGGTCTCACTATGACCTTGAATGACCATGGTATCACTATGACCTTAGATGACCCCTTTTTGTTTGTTTGATTTTCTCAGACGATATCGGTCACTCCTGGTGACCACTTATATTTAATGATTATTTGTTTGTTTGTTTTTCTCAGACGATATAGATCACTCCTGGCCTCACTATGATCTTATATGACCACTTATATCTAATGATTATTTGTTTGTTTTGTTTTGTAAAATACTTTATAATTTTTTGGCGTTTTTTAATATACATTTCTAGAGTGTTGTTGGTGCTATCCTAGATAAGGATGGATTTTGGTTTTGGGATAAGAAAATGCTAAAGACGGACTATAGATTTTCATCTTCGTCGAGTATTGCGGCTTATATATAAGATAGTGTTAAATGCGTACTAAAGTGCGTCTACAAATGTGTGTTCAGGTGCGCATGATTTAACATCAAGCTGGGCTTGTGTATGTCTGGCTGGAGTATGTGTGTGTGTGCAAGTGTGTGTGTATGTGTGTGCGTATGCATGTTCAGGTGCATGTGCAAGTGTGTGCGTGTGTTTTTTAAATTCATTTATTGCTTATCCTATATATGTATATATACATTGGCTAAAGTTATATATAAGCGAATCATGGCATTAGCGGTACGGCCGTGAGGTAATGCGTCGCTAATGCCTATGCTTCACCTACTCCACTACTCCTCTACGCTCGCGCTCAGTCTTGCGCAGCTCAGTCATGACTGCCACCGCAAACACGCTGAACGCTTCCCAATTAGCGCCGCTGACCAGCATCAAACTCACGAGGCTGTCCACCTCGATGCTACAGCCGAAAGCCCTCTCCAGATCCTCTCGAAGCCCGGTAAAGCGTCCGCAGTGAAGCAAGACGTGTTCGGCATCCTCAGCAAAACTGTCGCCACAAAAGGTGCAGAACGGGGCACCCTCATGCCCAAATCGGTGCAAGTATGCTCGGAAGCACCCATGTCCACTTAGAAGCTGGGTGATGTAATAATTCAGCTGCCCATGCCGCCTGTTCTGCCACGCTGAAATGCTCGGGATGAGGCGATGTGTCCAACGCCCTTTGCTAGATGCATCCCATTGCCTCTGCCAGTTTTCCGAGGTGCGCGTTTTGGCCGCAGTGCGCACTGCCTGCTTTTGGGGAGCGGAAAGTTCCTGGCCGTGTGTTCCCTCGTAGATCTCCGCGATTTCTCTAGCCAGCTCGGCTATGGGTGCTACTCCAGCCAGAACCAGACATGCGTCATCCGAGATGGTTCTGAAACCGCTGCTTACTCTGATCGCTCCAAGGCGGTGGGTAGCTCTCAATCCGCGGGTGTAGTTGTCAAAGCGGCAACCTGGTTGCCATATCGGCGCCGCGTACAACATCGTCGCTCTTGTGACGCTGGATAAGAGGAGTCTCTTGGATTGCTTTGGGCCTCGCGTATTAGGCATGATCCGCGAGATTGCACGATTTGTTATGGCGGCCTTTGTGCTAGCGTACTCCAAGTGCTCCTTGAAGCAAAGCCTGGTATCCAGCATCACGCCCAGGTATTTAATTGCCCTCTTTGACCTGACTAGCGTATTTGCCACGGTGATGGTAGCTGTCTCCACAGCTTTTCGGCTGCTAATGAGCACAGCCTCCGTTTTTTGGGGTGCTATCTGCAGTCCTACTGAAGAGAGCCACTGTGTAGCTTTCGCGATGGCTAGGTTGCACTTTCCCTCCACTGCGTTGAGCTCCTTGGCGACGACCACTATCGCCACATCGTCAGCAAAGCCCACAAGGTGAACATCGTCAGGCATTGATAGACGAAAAACGCCGTCATACATGACGTTCCACAGTAGAGGTCCCAGTACCGACCCTTGTGGCACGCCTCCCGATACCTGGTGCTCCTCTGTCGCCTCGCTGGTATCATACCTTAGGACTCTATCCTTGAAATAGCTTCTGGTTATCCTCAATAGGTACTCCGGAACGTTGAGCGCCTCGAGAGCCTCCAGGATGCAGCCCCATTTAGCCGTATTGAAGGCATTTTTGACATCCAGCGTTGTCACTAGGCAGTACTTCTTGGCGCCGCCTTTCCATCTACTTCCGGCGATCGCTCCTGAAGCTAAATCGACCACTTTGCCGATCGCATCCAGCGTAGATCTCGCTTTGCGAAAGCCATACTGCTGCGGTGAAACTCCACCAGCAGCAGCAATGGCGCTATCAAGCCGGGTACAAATCAGGTGCTCCAGTAGCTTACCGACAGTGTCGATCAGGCAGATCGGGCGATATGCAGCTGGATCCTCGAGCTGTTTGCCAGGTTTCGGTAAGAGGACCAAGCGCTGAATTTTCCAACGATTTGGAAATACTCCGCTTCGTAGGCAGCTGTTTAACATGCCCGAAAAAACTTCAGGGCGGAGCGAAATTGCTAGTCTGAGCGCTCGGTTGGGAATCCCGTCTGGGCCAGGCGACTTGGTCGGCTTCAACCTCGTTGCAGCGTGGCGAATCTCATCCAATGTGATGGGCTCAGTTGCAGAAAGCATGCTTGGCGCGGGCGGGAGCTCGCCGATATCATCAGCCATACTGGGAAAGAGATGCCTAACAATCTCTTTCAGCGATACTGGATCCATTGGGTGGCAGCGGGAAGAGGCGTTGAAGCGTTTTACTACCAATTTGTAGGCATTGCCCCACGGGTCGTTTTCCGCTGTGTCGCAGAGGTCCAGGAAGCATCTGCGCTTGCTGTCTTTGATAAGCTTCTGGAAGCGTCTCCTGCTGGCGAGAAACTCCGCCTGCCGTTCCTGAAACACCGGCGATCCACGTGAGCGCTGGTAGCGGCGTCTGGCATAGTTGCAGTCGCTCCGAGCCTCGGCGATCTCCTCGTTCCACCAGTATACTGGGACATGGTGCCTCTGGTACCTTCTGCTCCTGATCATGCTAGCATCGCAAGCGCGGCTTAGCATCAGCATCGTTCTGTCCACCACGTCTTCGGTATTATCAGCAGTATCGGGGATCTCAGCAGACTCTAGATGGGCACTAAAGGTCCGCGTGTCTAGCGTCTCGACCCGATACCTAGGCCAATGTTGAGCTGGAACATTTCGGCGCTCAGGGCGTACTCCAACGGTGCACCAAATGGCAACGTGGTCGCTTGCATTAAAAGTGTCGTCGATGCTCCAGCCGGAGGAACTGAACAGCGAGCTACTGACAAAGGTTAAGTCAACGACCGAGCCCAGTCCAGATCTGCTGAACGTGTGCTGCGTTCCATGATTAAGGAGCGCCACGTCAAGGAGAGAGAATGCCTCGAGCAACGCCCGTCCCTTGGCATTAGTTGATGAGCTACCCCACTCCTCTGCCCACGCGTTGAAGTCTCCAGCGATGACGGTCGGGTGACGGCCTCTAGCGTCTGCTACCAGGGAGTCCAAGGTGTTAGCGAACTCTGATAGCTGCAGACTGGGGGGTAAATAGACTGCATAGAACCACAGGTCGCCCACCAATGCGCGCACGTAGTTTTCGTCCCGATGAACGCTGACCAGCGGAGTCCCGTCATTCCCGCAGGACCATAGAGCCGCTCTCCCAGATGTGTTCGCAGCGCATCTAGGGCCCTCACACAGCCGGTATGGCTCGCTAAGCACCGCAAGGTCTGCAGAGCGTTCACGCACCGTTTGCGACAACAAATCCTGGGCTGCTGCACAATGGTTGAGGTTCAGCTGGATAAACTTCATTTTGTACGTCTAGATACACTACCGCTGAGTGGACATCTGCTACTGCCCGCCTGGTGGCTGAATAAGGCACTGCCCTTGGCGATGCAGACGAAGCATTTCGCCGCCTCGCTCTTACAGTTCACTGCCTTGTGGCCCGTATCCCCGCACCTGATGCAGCACTGGGACCTATCCACAGGGTTACGGCAACTGCTTGCGGTATGTCCCATCTCCAGACAGCGGTAGCACCGCGTGCGTGCCTCCTGCAGGCGAACGGCGCAGCTGGTCCAACCAATGCGAACTGTGCGCAAGGCAGTAATGCTGCTTGCCAGATTCGCCGGGACCGAAAACTGTGCCACCTGGGTGTTGCCGTATCCAGGTCGAATGCTCTTGAAATTGCAAACGTCGGCTGGGATGTTTGCCTGCGCTGATAGCGCAGTCACTATCTCCTCTTTAGTGGCCAACTCGTCCAGGTCCCGAATGGCAAAGTGAGCTTGCTCGGTAAATGAGCGAACCACAGCACTCTTGCCCAGCACCAGCTCCACCTCGTCCTTGAGCTGCTTAGTGCACTCTAGGCCTACTCCGTTTAGCTCCAGTAGCAGGTCACCTTTTGCTGTGCGACGAGCTTTGGAGACCTTTTCGCGTACTCCGTTGAGCTTTCCATCTCTTCTGCGCGTAACTAGCGACAGAACTTCGCTGTAAGAAAGCTCGCTGGTGCTTATTACCAGCGCATCCGACCTGCTCTTCATAGGCGGCTTGCCAAGCGGCTTGCCAGGCGTCTTGCCGGCTGGCTTGGTAGCCTTCCTCCGCTGAGCCGTTTGCCACGTATTCTGTGGGACTGACTCTGGACCCGCTGGACTTGCGTTGCCAGTTTTATTCCGCTTCGAGGGCGTAGCTCTCTGCCCCTGTTCTTGCTCTCGCCGTCTCTTGGGAGTCACTGTAGTCCTCGCACCACCGCTACCCTGCTGTCGGACCTTGTCGGCTGCACTAGGAGGCAGTTTTGTAACCGGCGACGTCTGTGTGGCCGTATCCGCGCTAACAATGGAAGCTGGCTTGCTTCTGCCAGATGAAGCTTCATACAGCTTAACAGCCCTCGCTGCTAGGTCTCTCACCAGTTGGTTAACGTGCCGCTGCCCGATCAAAAGGGCATTAAGGCCGTTCAGAGTGGCACCCAGCTGCTCGAAGACATCTTTGTCTCTTGGCTCCTTCCCATGGGGTGAAGCAACCGCCGCAGGTGCAGGCATGGCACATGGAGGTGCCAAACTTTGCGCCGGGGGTGATGCAGTCCCCTGGGGGGGAGATCTCGGCAATGCCGAGCGGCGCACAATACCCTCCACTGCTAGCACTACTCTCCACTCACTCGTAGAACTTCAAGCAGTCCCGCGTTGACCAAAGGTTTCCCTAAGGTGTTAAACCGGTGGAGGTTATACCGCCCCGAATCGGTCACCAGAGCCCCACAGAGCACCGCCGCGACGGAGGGGGTTGGTAATAGCCGGTACCGTGGCTTTTTGCTTTATCTGCTTGAAGTTTCCTACTGGAGAAAACGCCAAATGGTGCGCCTGTTGGTTATGCAGCACTCTTTGCAAAACCCTTGCGCGTATGCAACAAAAAATTTTTGTTTGCACGTGCACCCTGTCCACGAACCACACACAGCTGGGACACCTCTTGCAGTATTGGCGCCACCTGTGCTTAACAAGCGAAAGCCAATTAGCGCTGATCGCTCAGCTGGCGCTGCTAAACAAAGCGAACAGCCCTGGTACGCTCGCGATCAGCTGTCGCTGTGGTATTCCTAAAACACTAGCAAACTGAAATAGCACACTAAGGAGGAAAAGCGTGCAATGGGAATAATATTTTAATATAAAAAAAAAACACACACCAAAAAAAAAACAAAAAAAATGCCCGCAAAAAAAAAAAAAAAAACAACACCCCCCACCCAAAAAAAAAAGGCCACCCGCCAGGCCTAAAGAAAAAAAAAAAAAAACAACCCACCCCCCCCCCAAAAAAAAAAATAAAATTAAAAAAATAATTAAAATAAAAAAAAAAAAAAAAAAAAAAAAAAAAAAAAAAAAAAAAAAAAAAAAAAAAAAACCAAAAAAAAAAAAACACACACGGGGGTTGTGTTTTTTTATTATTATATATATAAAAAAAAAAAAAAAAAAAAAAAAAAACATATAAAAAATATAAAAAATGTGTTTAATGTGTACTGAACATGCTCATATTCGAGCTTATCAATTTGGGGGAAAGTGATTCTTGCTGATCCTCCTTCAAGCAATAGGCATCAAACCTGGAGGCTTATCATTCTTAATATTAGGTACCCTCCCTTTAATCTTAGAGGCTTGTTGATTTAAAGCTGTGGTGCTATCCCTTTCTTGTACGTACCCAACTTATTTAATTAATGATTAGCTCGCTAGAAAATAATTTATCCCTGATTTCAAAATGAATAAAAGGAGAGTTTTTTTGTGTGTTAATAATAAAATTTATTCATTAAAGTTATAACAATTGCTATTATTTAATCTTTTGCTTAAATTTTTGTATTGTGAAATAATCTTCTCCAGTTTCGCTAGACGCATTCCATAGAAATAGCAGCCACATGTGTCAACTCCCTCTGTAGCTAGATCGGATGACCAGGAGCATGTTGTAAGATGTTCACCAAATTTCGATTTTACTAGACGACAGCTTGTATAGTTTGAGAAATACTCTCGGTATTCTTCAAGCAATTTGCGATGCTCGGGAAATAACATTTCATCAAATTCCTTCAAAAAATCGTCGATTTTTTTCACAATTGTTGGCAATCCAAAGTTAGAGAACAGACCCATTTTGTACTTTACTTATAAAACTTTCAATCAAGACTGAATAAAAATTTTATTTTTACACCTCTTTTTATTTCTTTTCTCATATTTTCAAAACTCAATGCAAGGACTTGCAAGTTCAAACATGTCTGACTAAATTCTTATCTCTGTTTTTCTCACGTTTCTATTTTTTCATTCTTGACAAATTGCATTCTAAATTGGTCTACATCCCTTTTAATTTCTTTACCCATCTTTTTCGAAATTTCAAAGCATAGCCGAGTAAGATCAATTTCTGCTTCATAGTCATAAATTGCTTTTAAATCCGACAGCTGTATACTATTTTTACCCATTTCCGAACACTTTGGAATAATATAATTATAATATATGTTTCTTATTTGAGTTTTTAATAACGTGTTCCAACACAAAAATGTTGTAAGAAAAATTCCTAATCTTATAAACGACCTCCATGATTCCCCATCAAATTCAATTCTATTACCATACTGATTTAGTATTAATATTCGTTGCTTATCAGTTTTTCTAATGTTAAAATGACACCTAACACTTCCAAGCATTGGATGTTCAATTATTGTATCTGGCATTAGGAAGTCAAAGTGTTCAAGTTTCATTTGAATGTACTCTTTATATGCTAATAATTGCAGCCATTCCTCCTTTCCCAGTCCAATAAAGTTATGTTTATGTTGCTGCATCCAAACCATAGGCGTGAACCCTCTACTCGTAGAAAAACCACACTTTAGTTTAAGCTCTAGATTCGCAAAATATTCAAATCCAAAAATAACTTCATGATCCTGTTTTTTCCTTGAATTCTTTGATTTTTTTAAGTGAAGTGTGTCCATCTTGTTGAGGCTTTTGGGTCAAACTAAACATAAATTGTAACAAGTATGCTATTTATGGTATTGAATTGTCTGTAGTTTCTCAGTACATTATACACAACAGAAGCAAAATGGTCATAATTAATAGAAGCTCATGTGTTCTAGTTGACTTTCGATATGTGTTTGGAAACGAAAGGCAGTTATTCGTCAAAGAGTTGGCATTTATGCAAGCTGGATCTATCATACCCAATTTTTTTCACTTCAAACCACCCTATCACAAAAGGGAGCTGAATGAAGTGACTAGAAAAACTTTAAAGATAACCAAACAGTATGTGGATGATCTAGATTGGTCTGAAGGGGATATTTCCTATCTAAGTCTTGGTGAAATTCTAAAACCATTGAATACCTTTACAACTGTTGTAGTTAGGGGTAGAACTAAGAAAGAGTTTTTAGCTAAATATTTATACACACACATAATAGATTTAAATCTTGAACAGAGTTTGGCCCAATCCCCAAACTTTTTTACAAATTGTAGAATACATAAGAAAATATCAAATCAATGTGCGCTCAACAATTTATTTAAACTGTTTGTAATCTTAGAAAGCTGTAACTTTGAAGTACTTGAAAATTAAAATAAAATAAAAACTATGTTCTAATAAATTTCAACTTGATCTTTAATGGGTTTAATAAAAGGGGTACATTATATTTTTAATTAACTAAAATCTATTTTAAACTATACGTTGAACTAATCCAGTCAAGGGCGAATACTGTACAAGTCGATCATGCATAAGCAGACAATATACCTTAGTATTTCTCTCACTACTACTTTCAAGG
This sequence comes from Scaptomyza hsui, assembly GCA_018152825.1. NCBI lineage: Eukaryota > Metazoa > Arthropoda > Insecta > Diptera > Drosophilidae > Scaptomyza > Scaptomyza hsui. The sequence continues at coordinate 916,875 of JAECXO010000254.1, forward strand.
TCGATCGAAACTCTTACATCGATTGGCCCAGTTTTTACTGTTTCGTTCTGATGAGACAAATCCACAACAACCATCGGTGCCTTATCTCTAAACTCTTGTGGTGTTAGCAATGGTTCGGGTTCCTTCATATAATAGCTTGTCTGAAACCCTGTATACATATCATACAAACTGGCAAAACGTTCTCGCTTAAAATTTATATTCATATCATCGTACGGAAAGTTCTCTGAGTTCAGGTATACTTTTATGTTTCTCAAATGATTTTGTATCAATTTATTACCCGCTATAAAAGCAATTATAGCAAACCGAGGGCGTTCTCTGTTAGCTGCAAGCTTAACATTCCAAACATGTTGTGTACCTTCTGCTAATGCTGGATTCAGGTAACAATCCCAACTGCGGAACGTAAGTGGGAGTGAGCCCCCACTCTTAGTTAGACTAAACATTTGCAACTTCTTTTCATCACTTAAAGTTACATGTGGTATTTTCCATGTAATGTAAGAAATATTTAATATATACTCAGTACTCCCAAGTTTACTGTGAAATACATCCCCCATCTTTTTAGTTATAGTCTTCAGTAAATCCAAGTAAGTATTTGAGAGGAATAGAAAAATTAAAATAGCCGTTTGCGAGCTGTCGGTCCTCTCCATTAAACCATCCAGAATTTTCTAACATTCGGCTCTCCGTATTATTTAAGGAAATATAGCTTTTTAAGGTTGTTGAAATACCAACAAAGCGTGTACGATCAATTTCAATTCCATTAAGTTCATAGCGAACCTCATCAAATAGATAACTCATACAATTGTTTTTAAGTTGCCCATCTGTAGCAATCGAACCATCTGCCAAACAAATCGAGCCTTCAACCAGTGTTAAAACTCTTTCGTAAACATTAAGTCCGATTCTTTGAATTCTGACTTATATTTTTTGAAGGCTTGTGGGTCGGGGAATAATGTGATATTCTTTTTAAAAATGAGCTGAATATTTTTTATCTCGCTTTAATAACTACTTTTTTTCGTATTTTTCCAATGATTTAAATAATAATTTTCAGCGATTATTCGAATGTAGAGTTGTTCATTGTAGTTGAATTAAAACGAAATAGTTAATTTGATCAATTTTCGATGAACGAACTAATCGATTATAGAGTGGAACTAACTGAACTAGAAAAAGGAACTTAGTTCTTTCAATTAGTTCAATTGATCTTATTGCAAGCACTTCGATAGAACTCTAGTTCAAAGTTCGATTCCTATCCCTAATTTTTGACAATATTAAAATTTATCATTTGTGTGTAGACTTGAAAGTGACAATGCCTAAAGAATACAAACAAAAGTGCCGGGATGTGTGGCTTAACAGCAAGGAATTCAGCTCCTGGCTGCGCAAAGACATGTTTGATACAACAAGAGTAAATTGCAGTTATTACAAATGCAGTATTACTGCTAAGCTAAGTGATTTGCGTGCCCATGCCGCCACCAGAAACCATCAAAATGCTGAGGGAGGCTTTCAGCAAAAAAATAAAATACCTTTTGCTGCATTTACAACAAAACGGCGGAGCGGCGGCGGAGGAGGCGCTCTGTTTATTTGTGGCTCAACACTCGGCGATTTCTCCAATTGACCACATGAGCAGTTTGTGCGCCAAACAATGAAGAAATGCTGCCATGACTATGACACCCGTTTTACACGATGAACTTTTCTGATGATTTATTTTTTCATTCTGTTTTAAAACTTCTTCGCAAATCTGCTCGCATTTACACGATGAACTTTTAAATTCAATTGATTCTTTGTAAATGCAACTCTGATTTAAATTTATTGTCGATAAACATAAGTTTCGCCCCGAATTCAACAAGTTCTTTGGTCCAAAACATTTTTATTAATAATTTATAAGCCACAACAATGTATTTACTATTTGCGCTAATATTTGCTTGTGCGATATGTCGTATCGATAACATTATTATTCACATCAAACACTGTGCAACTCTGTGTTTACATGCAATCGGAATAAGGCAAAGCAAAATGATAAAAATAAATCCCAACTACACAAGTCATGAAGCATTGCTTGCAGTTGTTACCCCTCTACTCCCTTTGCCTACAAGCGAATGTTTCAGTAGTAAAAACTTCATCGTGTAAAACGGGTCTGAGTTGCCAAACAAAAATAAAGCTCTTAAAACAAAGCAAAAAACATCAGATTTTTTTTTCAGATTTTTTTCAAAAAATTTCAGCTATTTTTTTTGGATCTTCCCACTAAAAACAGCTTTTTTGCTCAACAAAAGTTGGCAACACTGCCTTCAACATTAATAAAACTCTCACAAGGTAAGACATATAAGTCCTGATTCTGAATTGTAATTCTGACTTCATCATTGCTTTTAAAGGCTTGTAGGTAAGGAGAATAGCTGTGATATTCTTTTTTAGTAATACTCTCATCTGAATATGCTTTATCTCGAACATTTAATACACTACTCATTATTATCGTAGTTTAATTCCGAATGATTTCAAAAATAATATGTTCTCAAGCGTAAGAGCTTTTTTCAGCGATCTGCTTCCTTCCGTAGTAGAATTCAAAGTGTTAACTGGTGGCAGATAGCCTGCATGTTTATTATTATAAATAATCATTCTCGTCGCCTCAAGTGTAAGCGTAGTGTTACGCTCTCTTTTCTTAAATTTACCAAATTGCCGTTCTGGTCAACAATTCGTATTATCAGCGAGTGTATCTCTCTCGTGTTAACAGACAAATAAATGAGATTATTTGGTTTCTCACTCAATTTATACCCTGGCGGAACGTTAAGTGCAAACTCATGCAGAACATGACTCGACTGCTCATTAACATATGATCCGCTAACAATATTACATTCCAAACGTATGGTATTGACTTTCAAAATGTCAACAGGCTGATCTGATATGTGTAATGCATTAGGCTTAAGTTCTTTTCTATTAAATCCGAATAATTGTCCAATAGAACGTTCTTTGTTGAAGTATATTGAGTCTTCTTTAGTAGATATCCCTACTTGAAGGGTATTGTTGTTGCTCTCGATCAGCGGATGTTTGGATTTATTTGGTTCTTTTTTCTTCATTTTCTCGCTAATAATTTCATTTATATCATCAAGCTCATACGATCCCACGGGGATCTCAATAACATGCTTCTCCAACATGGAATAAATTATTGTTGGTCAACATTTGGGATCGAGTTGTACATATGAAAATCAATTAGTGCGCACTCATACCTTCCACTCAACTTGGGGTGATAGTTTGCTACTAAAATAGCGTCGTTACCCGTTAATGTCAGTGTTGTTGTCATTCCGAAAGATTTATGATAAGTGAATTTAAAGTAAAAGTTTCAATCATTTTATTTTAAATTTGAATGAACTCGGCGAATCCTCTTCTATATCGCCCATTATCTAAGGGATCGTCTTTACTTATTAATAAAAATCCGTATTTTTCTCTCCAACAAAATTGACAAATTTTCTTAAATGAATCAAGCGTCATGTCTACACCCACGTGGTCCTGATACACGTGTTTCATATTTAAATCATCTTGTCGAAACATAATAATTAAATTTGCATTATCACGCACAAGATGCTTCGGGATACGTGTATACGTTTGACACAAATAGAACGCGTCTACGCTACTATGTCTTCCCATACAGAAGTATGCACGAATATTATCCTGTTTTTCACATGCTACGTCATCAAAAATCATTATAGAGTTTTTTTTGGCATCGCTTGGTGCTATTACATTTTCATTGTCAGAAAACGTAAAGTATCCCATTCCTTTTATTGGGCCTATAAGTGCCTTTAAGTATTCATATTTCGGCTGATATAAGGACTTTGAATACAAATAAATGTTCTCAAACTTTAGACCGTTGGGGCTTTCAATCAAACTAATCATAACATTAGTTTTTCCACAGTTAGAAGGTCCGACAATAAGAGCTCGTATTGAATTTGGTAACAAGCAACTATGTCTGAGTTGTTTGATATCACCGCTCTTAGAATCGATATTTTTCACCTCTATATCAGTTTTTTGTTTTATTAAACGCATATTAGTCCTATTCTTTTAATCAACTCGTTACTCACTTAAACGTTCTTGATGAATAAACATCAAATAAAATGGTGATGTGCTTTTATAAACCTAATAGTAGCAAGTTACCGCTCTATCTGGGTGGAGGTATTGTGAATAAAATAATCAACTCTCTTCCAGTTGAACTTCACATACCAGGATATCAGTTTTGTGGCCCCGGAACAAAGCTTAAAACTCGTTTAGAACGTGGGGATAAAGGAATCAATCCCTTGGATACCGCTTGTAGGGAACACGATATAGCCTATTCTAATCATAAAGATTTGCAAAATCGTCATATAGCTGACAAAATACTAGCTGAAAGAGCGTGGGAGCGAGTTAAGGCCTCTGATAGTTCTCTTGGAGAAAAGTCCGCTGCATATTTCGTTACCAACGCAATGAAAGCAAAGAAAAAATTTGGAATGGGTATCAAACAAAGACCAAAGAAACAAAAACAATGTAAAAAAAGGAAAGATTTTATGTGAATCTCGTAAAAGTCGCAAGCAAAGTGTTGAAGAAAGAAAAACCATTCGACATACAATCTGCCATCACAGTAGCGCGAAAGGCAATAAACAACAGCATCGGAAATAAGAAAACGAAAAAAGTAATAATTCCTAGAGTAATTAGCGTTCCTAAAATTGGTGGCTTTCTACCACTTGTACCAATCTTAACAGCGCTCAGTGCATTAGGGGGACTTGCATCAGGTGGGGCAGCTATTGCTAAAAGCATTAACAACGCAAAAAAAAAAAAAAAAAAGAGCTGGAAGAGAATAAACGTCACAATAGAAAAATGGAAGCCATAGCTTTAGGTAATGGCCTGTATTTGAAACCATATCAAAAAGGATTTGGAATAACCACAGATAAAAAAAAAAATTTTTTTAAATGAGCTGCCCAATAAACCGCTTACAAACATAGATATTTTAAAATTTGCACGCAAGCATATCCCCCATTTCAGAGGGGTTTATATGAGGGACTCCTTACCGAATCAAGTACGAAAAAGAGAATGCGGTATTGTCAACTTGGACTCGTTAGCCGGAACGGGGACGCATTGGGTAGCTTACTATAAGGCGGATCAGGAGTGTAGATATTTTGATAGTTTTGGAAATTTACCACCACCTCTAGAACTTATAAGATATTTGGGAGAGAACATACAATACAATTATAAGCAAGAACAAAAATTTGGGACGTTCAACTGCGGACACTTATGCCTACAATTCCTATTGCATAACGCGTCATCGGGTCTTCATAAAAAAAACATGGCTTAAAGTAATTTTCTTCTGCTATATCAAAATTGTATCACTATCATTTTATAACTTTTAATAAAAAAAAATCAAAAAACTTAATAAATGCTTTTAATATGTTGTGTGTGGGTTTAGTTTGTTATGAATATCTGAATAGTTCACATATACCAGCTCTAGCGTTAAACATTAAGGTCGAAAAGGAAAACAGCTTCGCGGTTAACATCAACGGCTCGCGGTTTATAAAAAACATCAACCCGGTTAACAACAACGGCCCCCAGTTCTCAGCAAACAGCTCAGCGGTTAACAACAACGGCTCCCGGTTATCATCAACGGCTCCCGGATAACAACAACGGCCCCCAGTTCTCAGCAAACAGCTCAGCGGTTAACAACAACGGCTCCCGGTTATCATCAACGGCTCCCGGTATACAACAACGGCCCCCTGTTCAACAACGCCCCCCGTTTTCAGCAAACAGCTCGCGGTTAACAACAACGCTCCCGTCAACGGTCCCCTGATTACAAGACGGTATTCGAAATGAATGAGAATATATTGAAGGAACTGACAAAAACAAGGAATGCGCTGAAAAGAAAATTTCAAAGTATTAAATTGGGTAGAGCTGCGAATGAATATCAGTTGGAGGAAACATTTAAGCCTTTAACAGAGCCACTTAACAAAATTATTAAAGACAATCTAGATATCAAACCATCCACGCGATACAAAAAAGAAGAAGCAGATAAAAGTATAACAACGATTAAAGGGAATGAAAATCAAAATACTGACTTTTATGATGCGATAGATGGGGAAATAGATAGAAAAGAAATATTTCATGATTCGTTTACACCAAGTGAACAAAGCGATCTTAAGCCAGTTGCAGTAAGCAATGAAGACTGTTATCAGTCAAATGTATTAGGTAGTGAGAACTTTAATCTCAGTATAAATGAATTAGAGCGAGAAAGACGGCTTGATAAAGCATTTGGTCCAACTAAACAAGAAGGAGAAATTAAATTAGGAAGATCTAAAATAAGAGTTTCCAACAAGAAAATTGAGCTGGAATCGGGTGAAAAGTGGGATCTTACTCCTGGACTATATTCTTTGATCTATTTAAAACATCCTCATTACTACAACGAAATAGATCTCGAATCGTATCGAGAAATCTTAATAAAAACAAATGCACATAGAAAAAATCATCACCCTAATGAGCCACTGAAAGGCAATCGCTCAAAAAAATATACTGAAATAATAAGAAACCTGTTCCCTAAAACTATTGAACCAATTGCAATGTCTACACCTTTAAATATAAAAAAATCTACTCATAAAGGTGGAACTCTCATGCTTCTCAACAAAAATAAGCCAAATTATGTATACTGGGATAATCCTAATGAGATTGTTGATAGACTTAAGCTTTTAGTTGCCTCACAGTCAGCTGGTAACACTAGTCATAGTAATGAGATTGTATCGATAATTGAGGAGTTGCGAGAGGCGCACATTATTTATTAATAAATATGCTGTACACTAAATAAATATATTTATTATTAATATGTCTCTTGACAAGTTTGGACATTACTCAAATGCTAAGGAACATTCAGAGAAGCTAAAAAGTCAAATTAAAACTTTAACAGGGATTCGCATTGATCAGCATGGAAATTTAAATGACCAGAACAAACGCATTACAAATTCAATTAGTCCTATAAATAACGATGATTTAGTAATAAAAGAATATGTCGATATAAAAGTAAAGGAACTAAAAAAAAAGTCAGTTGACAACTATTTCCCACTTAGTCAACGTTCAAAATACTAAGCTTAAAGATTTGGAAAGTAAAATGAATGAAATAACTAAGCTTATGGATAATGTAAATGAAGTAGGCAATGTATGTAACTTTGCATACTGAGAAGGATCAGGCACAAAATATCTAAAAAACAAATTAATTCAACGCTAAGCCATTATGCCCCTTGACAAGTTTGGACATTACTCAAATGAAAAAGATAATTTTGAATACTTAAACCGAAATGACAAACGATTTTTTGGTTTGCTTATTGACCAGGATGGAAATTTCAATGTTCAGAGCAAACGAATTATGTATTGTGCGCAACCGAAAGATGCAAATGACTTGGTTATAAAAGAATATGTTGATGAACTAATAAATCAAGTCCAAAATCATATTAAATCAAACACTAATTCATCATTATTAAGCCATAGAAATCCAAATATTGTTTTATTGGAAAGGAATATTAATAATACTAAAGAAAAGCTCGAAAATTTGAAAGAAAAACTTGAGAAAAAACTAAAAATATTGAAAATATACATCAGAATAAACCAACGAATTTGAAGAGTATAATGATATATAAGTGGGTACCCTTATCATTTTTTTACTATAAGCTGTGTGGCTGTCATGAAGGCTGGATCAAACTTCAATGATAGGACTGATACATTAAAAAAGATGAGTTCCGAATCTTGGAAGTGTATATGGATAATCTGTATTAGGGTAATGACACAGAACTCACCTCTAATAAAAATGTGGAAAGCTTTTGTTAAGAAAAAGCTGTGGTTCTGCAATCATATTTCAAAGCGACGTGAGCAACAGCCTTGTACTACTTTATAAATAAAAACAGCTAATCATATACAAGAAATAAAAAAAATAAAAAAAAATATACAAAATACCTAACCTACTTCATACATATCACCTTAATAACTCAAGTAATCATGAATAAAAGGGAAATAGTGGGTGAATTACATGCTCCTGCACGCAAAAATTTTAAACGTAGAAGAGTTGTAATGAAAGGTATTGATGATCATTGGCAAGCAGACTTAGTGGAGATGGGGAAGCACTCGGCATCTAATAAAGGCTGTCGATTTCTATTAACAATAATTGATACATTTTCAAAATATGCATGGGGATTGGCATTAAAAACAAAATCTGCAAAAGAAGTTACAAAAGCGCTCGCCAGTATTTTTAAAGACAAAAGAATTCCTAAGAATTTACAAACCGATGATGGAAAAGAGTTTTTTAATACTGAATTTAAAAACTTGTGCAAAAAACATAATATTAATCATTACTCGAGCTATAGCGCTCTTAAAGCGTCAATTGTTGAGCGTTTTAATAGAACCTTAAAGGAAATGATGTGGAGAGAGTTTAGTTTCAATGGTACATATAATTGGATCGACATGTACAAGCAGTTAATTCAGGAATATAACCACCAATATCATAGAACGATAAAAATGGCACCAGTAGAAGTTAATTCATCGAATGAAACGATGTTGTTGAATACTGTCTATAGTCACCTTAAAATCTTTGGTGGAAGTAAGCTAAATGTGAATGATTATGTGCGTATAAGTAAACATAAACATCTATTTGAGAAAGGGTACACACCTAACTGGACAACTGAAATTTTTCAAATAAAAAAAATACAAAATACCAATCCTACTACATATATATTGAAGGACTATGAGGATGTCGAAGTGAAAGGATGTTTCTATAAGGAGGAGCTGAGAAAAACAAAATATCCGCATACTTACTTAGTTGAAAAAATAATTAAACGACGAAATAGTCATGTATTAGTAAAATGGTTGGGATTTTCGAATGCTCACAACTCTTGGATAGATAAAAATGAAGCGATGTAAAAGTACACGCTCAAAAAAAAAAAAATACATGTAATGTTTGTCTTGTGTGACGCAACATTTTACGAGCTGAGAATCGTTTTGGGTATGTACTTCAGCATATCACTGATAATGGGTCTGGTGTATGTCTGGCTGGAGTATGTTTGATTGTGTGTGGTGTGTGTGTGCGCGTGACTATGTACAAGTGTGTAGAGTGTCTAGAGCTCAAGGATATAAAAGCGAGCCATATGAGAACTAGAGCATTCAAAGAAGAGCATTCATCAAGGATAGAAGGATGTCAAGTATCAACAACAACAATACGTTACTAAATTGGTTGGTGAGGACACCTGAAGTTGTCCTTATTGGTGACGAGGATCAGAAAATGCCTCGCCCAATATACAACGAGGAAGACGATATTTCGACGGTGCTTAACCCCGACATACATGGGCATATACGGCGTCGTCCACCACCACCCCGCACTGTCTATGAGTGGTTGCTGAAGCTGAACGCTCGGCCAACGAATGTGGAGGATGAGCTGGAGAGAACGATCCCTCTGCAAGAGCCCGTTGTGGATCGGGCTAGATACTTGATGGATATGACACAGAGCGATCGGGAGGAGGAGTATTTCAATTGGAGGAGGGAGCGTATGGCCTCTATGACTTTCGATGAGAATGAGGATATGGAGCACGCCATTAGGATGACGATGATATAGTCTAGCTGAGTTAGAAAAAATATTAGCTGAACTAGATGGTTTACCATTAGAACCTTTAGATGTGTAATAAATTTGAATTTAAAATGAATAAAAAAAAATATATATAGAACTAAATGTCTTTGTGTGTTTTTACTTTTATTTTATTTAAATTTTTTTATTTTTAGCACTTTATTGTTTACAAGCTATTTTTTTTTTTTTTAAAAGAATATAGATTTTTAATGTTTTTTTTTTTTTTTTCTTATTTTACGCTTTAAATTAAATAATAAATAAAAATATATATAAAGAACTTAATACCTTTGTGTTTTTTATTTACATTAACATTTTATTTTCAGCCATATATTACATTCAGATTTTTATTTTTTGCAGGTTTTTAAAGAATTTAGACTTTTAATGTTTGGCTTTTTTTTGGCTTTTTAAATCTATGGGTCAATTTTAAAGTGACCCCAAGCATATGTATGGAGCCCATCAGGCTTTATTTTTCGCTTATCATCTGAACAATTGAAAGTTGTTTTTCTTATTTTATTAGTATATAAATTATGAAGATGTGATCTAAACAACATCATCTCATCACTAAATGTTTCATTATTAAATAAACAATTTTTATAACTATTTATAGTAAGTTTATCTAACGCAGACTTTTTAACTCCTTTCGATTTTTTAATGCATTCTCCCCCATCAAGAGAAAGTGAATACATTTTTGCCCTAAGACCCACAAACTCTGACATTTGTTTACCTGAGTTTTCATCCTTCATCATACCCAAGACCTTCTTATTACATCTTTTGATTCCATATTTCAGGGCTAGTTCCTCAGGATATTCAGACGTATCAAATTTCATTTGAACGTCTTCAGCAATATCCTTATAAAAATCTCTAGTCTCTATTGAATATATGAATGAGTCTGTATCCATATAATTCAATGAGACTTTTTCTTGGAACTTCGGTTTCATATATTGATAATGAAAGTCATACATCTTCCATTTTGAAAGTTCTAAAACCGCAAACCCTAAATACATAGGTTTATCGTAAAGAAAATGTAATCGCTTCATTTGAATGGCGTACATATCTTCGGAAAACTGAGCAGTACTATGAAAACTGGCCTTCGCAATGAGTGAGCGCGCATTCAACCGATTGCAGCTTGTTGACTCCCATGAAGTAACAATTTTAACATCTTTACGTTTTTCAATGTTCTCCATCGTCTTGCCATAGACAGCGTTATTCAACAATTTGAAAAAGTCTTTTTCAAAGTTGTTTTTCGCTAATGTTCTATGGTGGGTGTTAAGGTCGATATATTTTTTAAGCCAGGGAGCCTGTTTAAATTTCAAAATTCGATGGATCTTTGAAAGTATCAACCCATTTTTTAGACATTGCTGAAGGTTTATATAATGAATTGCATATTTGTTTTTAGGCCTTAGGTCTGCAACAAGTTTGCAAACCTTCGCTTCGGGCGTTGGTTTTTGGTTAAGCGGACAAAAAGGCAGATCATTATGATAGTCATGTAATGCATCTGGATATAAAAGATCAACTTCAAGAATGTAACCATATTCTGAATTTTCTTTTATTTCGCCAATGTCAAATGTTGCAACCTCATTCTCACTCATCCACTGAAAAGCAGCATATGGGAGATTTTGCGACATTGCCCAACCATATAAATTGTTGGCATCCAGATACATTAAATATTCAGATGGTTTGGTTGAATCATACGCATCCATATACATGTGGTTGGCTTTCGAATACCGTTTAGAGCACTGAACCAGCCCACCCCTAATTCCGTTTTGTATAAATCTATACATGTCGATATCTGTAAATAGCTCAAGTTCTATCCCAGTGGTCTTTAGCATTGCGTCCCAAGACAGACCGGGAGTGGTGTAATAGTGAGCAGGATCTAGAGAGTAAATTTTCTTGCATATTGCTCGAAAATTTTGAAAAACGTCAGTTAATAAAAGAACATCGGTTTTTAGATAAAGCTCCATATATTCTTTTAATGACTGACAACCGAAAACTGACCACACATGTTGGGCATGTGAATAGTCCTCAAGCGAACATTCTTTATTAGTTAAACTATTAAAGAATTTTTCTCTTGGAGGTAGAGATGTATCAGACAGTCGGCTCTCTGAATCAAGATACTCATATGGGAAAACTCCCTTCCTACGCAGTAAATTAAATTCCTCGGGGGAGGGGTAGAAACACTTTACACTTTCAAAGCATTCAGTACTTAGATTGTTAGTTAAAGCATCTAAGCTGGTTGCCATAAAGCGTTAATTATCTAAAAACCTAATTTCCAAGTTTTTATTATGGGACGCAATATGAGTAAATTTGGAAAGTGAAATATAGAGGTCCTTATTTAGAGGGAGTACTTTAATTTCACCCTCAACTTTATTAAGCTCTCTTACAAAGAGATGTGAATCATATTTCGAAAAATTGTGAAAGAAAACTGGGACAAAAGGTGCTATCTGAAAATTAATATTACACACATTGTGTGCGGGCCCCCTATAAACACCAGTTAAATGACAATGGTCACGTACTCGATCAGTTCCCAGCATTTTTTTGCAGATATGGCAATTAGCTGCATTTTTAAATCTGGTTTCCTCATCGGCACTCAATGTCATGGGTTTAATATTACTTAGGTAAGATGTGTAAATTTCATTTACATCTGCAATAAGAGATGTAACAAATTTAACACCTGCATCTTTACCTGTCTCTAGCACAAGCTTATCAAGGGATGGGTCGAAGGAGCACTTCACATAGTACGAGAATGCTATAGGAACATGTAAAGCTGTTGCTATAACATTCTCACTAACTTTCGACTCGATGGGGGATAGCATACACTCAAAATCTGCGTATACTACAAATGGTACATCTAAACTACGATTATAATTCTTAAACTTAATGCTTGCCTTCTCCAGCGATGGAAGCGAAGACACCATCTTCCCACAATTCCTCCTGTGTTCTTCTGATAACTTTTCTGTGTGTGAAAAATTTAGGCAGGTGTTGCAGAAGAATAGTTGATGTTGGTGCTCTGTCACCTGTGCGCGAACCAGTCTAAAATTCATAAAAAAAACAAAAGAAAGTTTATTAGTTAAAAAATTTAAAAAAAGTAATGTTTTCTACAACTCTTACCTTGATAAACTTTTTATCCACACAAAATGTGCCCGTCCACCACTCTCCAAAAGCATTAAGCTAACATGATGTTCTCGTTCAACCTCCGATAAATAAAGTGGTCCAATAACTTTTCCATTCTCCTCATCGAACCCAAAGACATTTATACTTATTTGGGAGTTCCGCCTTTCAAACACTTTAATTTGTTTTAGTGCAAGCGGAAACTGTAACTCCTCAAAATCTAGTGTAAGTGTATCACTAACAGCGATTTTTGAGCTTATAATATTTACATTATAGCTCGAACATCTTTCTGAATTGCGGTCTAGCGGTGTTTTAAGGGCAGAAATTAAAGCCCATTTAAAGCAATATTCATCTGTATTTTTTACATTGATGAGTGCTTTTTTTTTTCTCAACACTTTCGGTGTCTCAATGTAGTTGGAAACTTTAATTGGAGTATATTTATTGAGGTTAATTTCCAACCTTAAAATTTGGGTCATCGTCCATCCACTGTCCCTTTCCTGGAACTCATCCATTTTCCTTTCTATTTGTTCAGCATGATTTTTATAGACCTCTTCTAGGTCACTTCCATTTGTTACTACACACATGCTTGTTTGGTGCGATTTAATAGATAAATCTAACCCATCATGGCGCATCTTGATGTATTCAGCAAATAATTCAAAGTTAATCTTACACGATGTGTGCAAAGATAAAACGTTGAGTATTTGAGAAATAATGTTTGATGAAGCATCCGAGAGGAATTCCTTTGGCTCTAGAATTTCCTCACGCTTATTCTCAAAAGAAAATGTTAAAATTCGGTTTTTAAACCCGCCTGAAATCTGCTTTATAGCACTATTAACAGGCAGGAAAACACAAATTTTATGAGCATTTGATCTTATATGCCCATGCCACTTATATGTAGCTAGAAAATTTATCTTACACTCCTTCACACCATTTTGTCGTGGTATGGGGGTGGGTTCCTGTGTTGATGTTGAGCGATGTGTTGAGGTAGGCAGCAATGTTGGTGTTGTACGGTGTGTTGAGGTAGGTAGCATGGATGTCGTTAGGGAATGTGTTGTCGCTGGTGGAGGTGGTGTTCGTGTTGATGGCTTGGGGTGGTGATGTGGTGCTTGTGGGAGGAGGAGGAACGTTGGCAAAAATTCGGCCAGGGCGTTTAACGTTGCTGTGTTGCACACAGTCCTCTTCATCTTCTTGTGGGGAGGCCCATTGATAGTGGGTGGTGTCTCCGCATTGAAGACCTCTGCCAGGGCGTTTAGTGCTTGCTGTGTCATAGATTACTTTGTTTGCCATTGTTAAAAGTATTTAATTTTTTTTTAACTTTTTATTTTAAGCACTTTAATGTTTATTAATTTTTGTTGAAAACTGATTTTTTTTTTTGTGGAACACTACGTTTTTTATGTTGCACACTCACTTCACTTTGCGAGAAACTGATCGTTCATTGAACGAAATTCTCCTTTTATTCATTTTGAAATCAGGGATAAATTATTTTCTAGCGAGCTAATCATTAATTAAATAACTTGCGTACGTACACAGAAAGGGATAGCACCACAGCTTTAAATCAACAAGCCTCTAAGATTAAAGGGAGGGTACCTAATATTAAGAATGATAAGCCTCCAGGTTTGATGCCTATTGCTTGAAGGAGGATCAGCAAGAATCACTTTCCCCCAAATTGATAAGCTCGAATATGAGCATGTTCAGTACACATTAAACACATTTTTATCAACAAGCCCAGTTTAATGTTAAATCATGCGCATCTCTACATAACAATACACACACACACACACACACACGCACACACTTGCACATGCACCTGAACATGCATACGCACACACATACACACACACTTGCACACGCACTTGCGCATGCATACACAAGCCCAGCTTGATGTTAAATCATGCGCACCTGAACACACATTTGTAGACGCACTTTAGTACGCATTTAACACTATCTTATCTATAAGCCGCAATACTCGACGAAGATGAAAATCTTTAGCCCTTCTTTAGCATTTTCTTATCCCAAAACCAAAATCCATCCTTATCTAGGATAGCACCAGCAACACTCTAGAAATGTATATTAAAAAACGCCAAAAAATTATAAAGTATTTTACAAAACAAAACAAACAAATAATCATTAGATATAAGTGGTCATATAAGATCATCATGAGACCAGGAGTGAGTGATATCGTCTGAGAAAAACAAACAAATAATCATTAAATATAAGTGGTCACCAGGAGTGACCGATATCGTCTGAGAAAAACAAACAAACAAAAAGGGGTCATCTAAGGTCATAGTGATACCATGGTCATCCAAGGTCATAGTGAGACCAGGAGTGACCTATATCGTCTGAGAAAAACAAACAAACAAAAAAAAGGGGTCATAAATCAATCAAATAAAAAAGGTGTGAAATTTCACACCTCAAGTGGTTTCATTCCGCCAATTCCCTACTACTTTTTTCAAAGGAAAATAACGGTGCTTGAACCGGTGCATTTGAAATGCATGCAAAATTGCATCGGTCAACGACCGTCAGTTGACAAAGTTTAGTCTATTCAGTTGGATCATTTTGTCACTGCGAGCAGTCGAGTGTTATTTTTCTTATCATTTTTGGAGCTTAATTGATTTTTTGCGGTATAAAGGTTCTTTATAAGTGACCTGTAACATTTTTATTATTTTTTTGAAATAAGCCACAAAAAGTAAGTAAATTTTTCACAATATTATATTTTTGATGGAAAAAAACTAACTGTATTCAATCGTGTTCAAATCAACCAAATCATACATCATTTGCAGAAAATCATTCTGAATCAGGATCAAAAATAAAATTTTGCCCATATTTTGCCCAAAGGAGTTAAATTTAGCAATGACTTAAATAACACGCGCACAGTTTTTCGAAGTTTGGTCAAGCAACGTAAGAACCGTTAAGCTAAACACACTTGTAGATCACGCAGCGATGATTTTTGGCAAAGACATTGATCATAAAAAGTTAAATATGCACTTAAGAAAAATGTGTCATGAATTTGAGTTGAGGTGGTCTTTATCTAGGAGAGATAAATCGAGATTTATCATGAATAATGAAAGTTGGCTGCAGGGTACAATAAAAGAAAACGATTATAAAATTGATGTCGCGCCTTCAACCTCAAACAGAAGCGGAAGAGCTATAAAAGCGTTTTCTGACTGTTACCCAAAAAACACAGCAAAGAAAAAGTAAAGATCTGCTGCTAAAATTAGACGAAAATCAATTGATTTCAGCGACAGAGCTGACTTTGCGGTCGAGCGGAAAAAGGGATTCGGCGAGGCTAATGAATGAGTTGGCAAATGCTTGCCCATCTAGGGGATCAACCATCAAGAAAGCCAGATTATGCACAGATCATTCAAAACGTCTTACATCAGATCAGGCACTCGCGTTAATGGTGGACACCAAGTTATCAGTCCATCAATACAAGACCTTACGGGAGCACACAAAAATGGTCAGTCCAAAAACGTATCCATGCTATGATCTGGTCAAAGAGTCAAAATCCTTATGCTATCCCAGTGAAATTACTGTCACAATCGCTTATAGATCACACTATAAGAAGGTTGATAAGTGCCCACGAAGATTTGTTTCACTCATTGACTCGACTAGACGATGTTAACATAATTATAAAATGGGGCTGCGATGGTGCTGAACAGAGCCGGTATAAGCAAACGTTCACAGAGGACAATTTGTCAGATGAATCCATATTTTCAATATCAATGGTTCCACTACAATTGTATTCTTCAAATGGAACAGTCAAAGCTGTATATTGGCAAAATCTAATGCCATCCTCAACTAGGTATTGTAGACCGATACGATTTGTTTTTGCTAAAGAGACACGAAACCTAATCAGAGATGAGGTGAAGCATATCGAGGACCAAATTGAATGTTTATTTCCTACTTTCATTGAATCAAATGATTTAAATTTTGAAGTAAAAGCTAAGCTTGTGCTATGCATGATCGACGGCAAAATCTGCAATGCGTTGTCAACATATACGTCATCACAAGTGTGCTACATATGCGGGGCTACACCGAAAATGATGAATAACCCAGGTGCCTTAGCGGATCGTGAAGTCAATGCTGATATGCTTGCGTTTGGTCTCTCACCTCTTCATGCGTGGATAAGATTCATGGAATGTTTGCTGCACATCGCGTATAGGATTGACATTAAAAAATGGTACGTCACTGGTGAGAAGAACAAAGCAAAGCTTGCTGAAAGAAAAATGGCAATTCAAGACAGCTTTAAAAAAGAAATGGGCCTTTTAATTGATATGCCGAAACAGCACACTGGCAATACAAATGATGGCAATACCGCGAGAAGATTTTTCTATGATGCCGAAAAGACCGCAAAAATAACTAGATTGAATATTAATTTGATAGTCAAGTTTCGCACAATTCTGACTTGTATTGCAAGCGGTTGCAAAATCAAAATGTCAGTTTTCCAGCCCTACCTGACTGACACTGCAGAGCTGTTTTTAAGGGAATATTCCTGGTTCAACATGCCAGTAACTGTGCACAAAATTTTATTCCATGGGAAAGAAATTATTTCTTCCTGCATTCTTCCCATTGGCAATTTCTCCGCGGAAGCACAGGAAGCGAGAAATAAAGATGTTAGAAGTTACCGTGAACATTTTAGCAGGAAAACTTCACGCGTGCACACGAACACAGACCTACTGCATAGGTTACTAATATCATCGGATCCATTTATTGCAAATTTGCGAACTCCTCCAAAAACAAAATGTGGACCCTTATTTAAAGATGTCATCCCATTTCTTGAATATGATCAATCTGGCGATGAAAATTCTGATTCAAGTTCAGATTCTGAATAAGTTAGAAAAATTTATTTGCTAAGTTTTTTCATCAATTTTAAGTTGTATTTTCTTTTTTAAAAAAAATCGTGAAAAATATGAAAACCACTTTTTTCTTTAAATTAATTAATTATCTTTTTCAGCCAATATTTTTGAAGTTACAAGCAAAAGCGTGAACATATACAAAAAGTAATAAATTTTGAAAAAAAAAATTTTTTTTTCATTAATAATGTCAAAAAAATTTTTTTTCATTAATAATTTCAAAAAAATTTTTAAATTGGCAAAAATTAAAACAAAAAATACTAACCTGATACTTTTTTGATAAAATTTTTTTGTTTTTTTTATGTCGCTTTTTGTGTTGAAAAATGAAAAAAAATCTGGCTTTTCCGTATTTTACGCCCCTTAAGCTGCCACGCCCACTATAAATTTTAGTCCAAAAATTTCTTTGGGGATATTCACACATTTACTGCAAATTTCAAGTCAATAGCTTTAAAATTACGACTGCTATTGAATTAAGTCCCCCTAGATTGGCAAAATCGTACACTGTGCGCCGCACCCTCATCCAACGATTCCCAGCGTCCCTCCCTCGCCTTCCTCGCCCTTAGCGCCTTCCGCTCTTTACGCATTCCGCGCGTGGACACCGATGAGGCATCGGAGCCCTCAGAGCCCTCTACGGCGTCGCTCCCCGACCTCAAACGCATCGCGCTAAAGCGCTCTCTACCGATTTCAAAAGTTCTAGCACGGGCGCCACCTATTTGTGCTTTGTTGCTAGTGGCGCTGCCTATCGGCAGGTTTCTTATCGAGCGCCGCCTGCTGGAAAAATTCCACACTAGCGCGCAACTGTTCGCCCACGTGCGCACCAATACACGCACACACGACGAAAACGAATACGAAACGAAACGAAATCGAATCGAAACGTTCACTAGCAGGTGCACACTAATACTCGCGCGTGCACCAATACTCGCACACGCACGCACGAAACGAAACGAATCGGAACGAGAGAGCGCACTTTGTTCGCTAGCACGTGGCACCAATACATGCACACGCACACAATTTGTTTTTCTTGTTTTTTAACGCAAAACAATTACACCGCGACGAAAACAAAACGCAATCGATCGCAAAAAACAATTCGGAAAGACAAACAGCTTCGCTTGCGTTAAACGCACAAATAAGTCCAGTTGTTTTCTTTTAAGTCTGTTGTTTTAACAAACAACACGTGGCCACCAAATGTCGAATTCACTAACACGAATACGAACACGAACACACTCAACTTTTAACATGCGCGCACAAACGAACACGTCTGCTCGCGACAACAGTCAAAATCGAACTGCGTCCATCAATACATTCGTACTATATCTCTATAGGTGCTTATATAACGTAACGTTTTCCATGTGAAGGATAACAGCCACGGTGCTCGTATATCCGAAGATATAGCACAGTGAGTCTGATTTAAGCGCCAGACTAACGCCCCTTTTACGGTACCAGTTTTTAAATGCACACTGTTCGGGTGTACATTAACTCAATTGGTAAGGGCTGAAACTACCCAGCCAAAACACAACCACCACGATACTCCCACAAGGGGGCCAACCTCAATGAGTAGCCTTGGAGACTAACTCAACCCGTGGTACCGACAAACTCGGATTTAGGGCACCAGGTACCAGTCTTGGCTACGCCCGGGGCTGGAAACCCACGTGTCTCTTTTAGTCGCCTCGTACGACAAGCAGTGACATACTGTGGTGGATATTCTGCTGCCCGCCAACCACACGGGTGTTGCCAGTTTTGACTACGTCCGGGACTGGAAACCCACGTGTCTCTTTTAGTCGCCTCATACGACAAGCAGTGACATACTGTGGTGGATATTCTGCTGCCCGCCAACCACACGGGTGTTGCCAGTTTTGACTACGTCCGGGACTGGAAACCCACGCGTCTCTTTTAGTCGCCTCATACGACAAGCAGGGGCATACTGTGGAGGATATTCTGCAGCCGCGCCAACCACACGGGTGTTACCAGTTTTGGACTCTTTAACCCAGAAACGTCTCCAGACGCCTCACCCATCAGTTGCATCGCCTTCAAACCAGGATCCGCAAATCTGCATATAGCGGGCACACACATAGCACGTGTTGCCAGTCCTCAAGCGCTGCACCGATAAGCATGCAGATGTGGCGCTGATTCTCCTCGCATGCAGATTTGCATTCAGCGACCCATGGCCAGTCAGCAGGAATCCAGCGCGTAGGCTTAAACCGAAGTTTCGCCGGCTGAAAACGAAGCTTGCGTCCGGGAAAAACTGGTGTGTAACTCGTCCGTTACGGTCACCGTCCACCTGAGCTGCCACTCTCGCAACAAGCATTCGTCCAGCAGCGCCATCTTCTGCTTCCAGTCGAAACCTGCCAAGTCTCGACCGAACAGCCAGTCGCCATCCTTCAACGGGTAGTTACGCTTAAGCTTAAACCTAACCGGTAAGCGCATAGCAGCTAGGTCAAGCGGGGGAGCCCCAGCAAGGATCTGCATCGCAACAGTGGATACTGTGCGGCAGATCGGCAGAGATCCATACAGGATCATCCGCTGACAAGACATCAACTTGCTTTTGGCTGTCACTCGGCTCAGCGCCACGTCATACCACACTGAGGCACCATGAGTCCGGCATAAATGGTCCGCTTGTCGCAGGGACTGACACCCCAGTCGACCCGCAGTACGCGTGCCAAAGCCCCAACGACTCCAGTCAGCCGATCGCGTAAAGACGCGATATGCAGGTTGAAATTCAACCGCTCGCCGACTGTGATACCCAGGTATCGGTATTTCCTGACATATGGCAGGCTTGTTTGACCAAGCCGTACCACTGGCGGCCTATTGAGCGACAGGCTGCCTTTCAGTAGCATTAAGGCCGATTTGCTGATGGAGACAGCAACTCCGACCACATTCCCCCAAGCTTCAACGATGGACATGAGCTCCGTACCTCTGCATACGCACTGAGCGGGCAACGCGGCTCCAGGCGCTGGAGAAGCACGTCCATCATGAAGTTCCATATAAATGGACCACAAATGGACCCCTGTGGGCAACCTCGTGTCACCGGAACAGTGTGCTCTCCATACCTGCTGACGATACTTGCGCTCCTGCCAGAGAAGAAGCTTCTCCATAAGCTGGCTTCCTGGCATCCAGCGTCGATCAGTCGTTGGAGCACTGCATTCCACTCAACGTGGTCGAAGGCGCCCTTGAAATCAACAAAGATTCCAAGCACGTACCTCGACACGCTGGCGTCAACAGTGCTCTTCACGTGCCTCCAGGCATCCTCAACGCAGATTCCTGCTCTGAATCCGAATTGCCATCTGCTGCCGGTTGGTAGCATCTCCTTCATCCGATTCACCATGAGTCCCTCAAGCACCTTGCCAAACACAGGCAGCAAGCATATGCCGCGATATGAGCTAGGATCGCTCCTATCCTTATCCGGCCCCTTGAGCAACGCAACCACTCGCGGGCGTTTCCACTCGCTGGGAAAATAGCCCTGCTCAAGACAGCGGGAAAACTACGCTGTGAGGTGCTGAGGGATGGCACGCCACAACTCCTTGCATATCGCCCCGGTGATGCCGTCCATGCCGGGAGAGCGTCTACTCTTCAACCTGGCGACACAAGCATCCACCTCAGAGACATCGAGCGGTGGCGGTGCGACGTCCGGGATGGCGATGGGTGCAGTCGACTCCGCAACTGGGAAAAAGTTGCGAAGGAGCACTCCCGCACAGTCGTGCCATGTTACGACCAGCTCGCCATTCGACCGGAGACACCCGAACTCGACTCTCTTTTTGCGACCTCTGCAAATCCTGTAAACGTGCCCCCATGGATCATCTCTGTGCTCTCCCACGAAGCGGCGCCAATCTTTCTCCTGCTCCGACAGAATTAGCTTCTTGTATTGATTTGCGGCTAGCCGCAGCTCAATCGCAAGTCGCTCGGCATCATCAACGTGACCACGTCGACGAGCATTCTGTAGCCTTCGCCTCAGTCTCCTGACCTCTTGGCGTTTGGTACTAAGGCCGGCATTCCACCAGACCACTTTCCCCACGGCTCTCGGAGATCTGCGTCCAAGGACTCTGTCACACACATCGTGCACAAGCGCGCGAAGTGTGGACACTTGGAAATCCAGTGGCATCGATCCGTGATCCTCCGGCAATTCGGATGTAAGCCTCGCCACCTCATCACCGAACAATCGCCAGCGTGCATTCGCGAGATTCCAGGACGGCACAGGAGCAAAGCTCTCAACTGTGTTTCTGGGGTCGCGAGTGACCACAACAGTAATGATGTTGTGATCACTAACGTCCCACTCGTCCACTCTCCAGTCGTATGTGGCCCACATAGACGCCGCTGTGCTGACGATTGTCACGTCGATATCGCTTTGCGCTCTGCGATTGTCGAACGTGTACACTTCACTAGCTACATTGAGTACCTCGGCCCGACTACCCAGGATCCAATCCACAAGCAGCTCACCACGCTCATGATTCAGTTGCCTCCGAGAAAGCTCAGAGAGCTTGCTGAACCATAAGGGGGATACTGCATTCGCGTCGAGCCCGAAGATGACAGGAATACTACTGGCTTGCAGTAGCACCGCATCTAGATACTCAATGTACGGCTCCAGGTCAGTGTTGAATTGGCAGTATACTGAAGTCAGGAAAAACGAGCCGAATTTTCCGGTGACACTCACGCATACGCCAAAGTCGGTGATAAGTGGCTCCAGTGGCATGCAAATGGCGTCTGGGTCATCCACGATGACAGCTGCCTTCAAGCGCTTATCGGCGAACACACGCATTCCTGCTGGGAATCCTGTCACTCGTCCAGCCGTGTCCGCGTAAGGCTCCTGAACAAGAGCGAAGCCGTGACCAGATTCCCGCATGCGGGCTCCGAGCTCGATATTAGTAGCTCGGCCACGGCCACAATTCGCTTGGATGAAACTAAACATTAATGTTTAGCTTGCACCCTCGCTAGCACCGCTTCGTATATCTGGCAAACGTCCGAGAGCATGTAATGCCCCGACGGAATCCCCTTGAAACGGCAGTTCCGGCAGTCCACCGGACTGGTGCACCTTGCTGCGATGTGACCGGGCTGGCCACATTGGGAGACAGACTTCGCTCTTGAAGCGACACTGAGACACCTTGTGGTCGAATCCGACGCACCTATGGCAGGCGTACGTTCGGACGAGCGACCGGCATCGGTATGAAAACCACTTGACATAGACCCGTCCGGTCTGGTCAAGTATGGCCAGCGCTTTTTCGTCGACTTCCAGCGTCAGGTTTTACCTTCCGCCATCAGTGACCGACCAAGGCTTCGTCTCCAGATGCACGCTTTTTCTGAAGGCAGCTGGCGACAATTCCTCCTTGAAATTGTTGGAGTAGAGCTCCTCCATAAACACCTCGGGTGAGATGCTGGTATCCACGTCCAGTACCGTCACCTTGGGGCGCAGCCCATTATTTTTTGCAACGTGGAGGCCCACCTCAGAGAATTTTGTGTTGGCCACCACTCTCTTCATCTCCGTTGCAGATGGTGTGCGGATCACCGCACCACCGCGCTTCAACTCGCGCACCTCGTGCACGCGGACGCCAAGTGAGGGCGCCACCTCCTTCATTATCTTCTCGGCCACCTCCTTGCCAGACATTTTAGCGTCGCAGCTGGTTACAACCGCCGACCAAGTCTCCCTAACCTTGTTGGCCCTTGGGGCGGCAACGGGAACGGCTGCGTGGGTGGCTGGCGCGGCAAATCTGCCGGTCGGCTGCTCGTGGGTTGACGCAACCTTCGCCTGTCCCTCGAGGACCGCGTTGCGGACGACCAGTCTGGCGACCATGGCGTCGTACTTCGCGGCGGCGTCAAAGATGGTCATGGCTGCAGCTGGCTCCAGCCGGGCGTGCAGCACCGCCTCCTTAACGGCTCGTCAGCTCTTGGAGCGTATCATCCGTACCTGTCCCGACCGAGCAAGCATCGCGCGCGTTGGCGGCGCGGAACGCGGCAAGCGTTGCCGCAAGCGGCCTAGGCGAGGCGGCGGAACCGGCGGTGGCAACGGGGAAAGTAGCTGCGGACGAAACGGTGGCAGCTGCGGCGTTGGGGGCAGTGGGCCGAACGGCAGCGCGGACTGCGGTGGGGCCAGCAGCGGCGGCGTCGGGGCCAGCGGCGGTGGCGTCGGTGACCTCGGCCTCTGGCGTCATCTTGGCGGCTGCTGCGGTGGTCGCAGCGACGGCTTCAGGGTCAATAGCCGCGTATTTGGACGCCGTACCCTCATCCGACGAATTCCAGCGTCCCTCCCTCGCCTTCCTCGCCCTAAGCGCCTTCCGCTACTTACGCGTGCCGCGCGTGGACACCGATGAGGCATCGGAGCCTTCGGAGCCTTCCATCGCGTCGCTTCCCGACCTTAAGCGCATCGGGCTAAAGCGCTCTCTATTGCCCGGTTTCGCAAGTTCAAGCACGGGCGCCACCTATATGTGTTTTCTTCCGGTGGTGCCACCTACCGGCAAGTTTCTTCGTGAGCGACACCTGCTGGAAATGTTCCAACACTATTC
Source organism: Scaptomyza hsui (assembly GCA_018152825.1). Lineage (NCBI taxonomy): Eukaryota > Metazoa > Arthropoda > Insecta > Diptera > Drosophilidae > Scaptomyza > Scaptomyza hsui. Next base: position 940,913 of record JAECXO010000254.1, read on the forward strand.
GCCCACGTGCGCACCAATACACGCACACGCGCGCAACGAAAAACAAAAGCAAAACGAAACGAAACGAAAACGAATCGAAAACGTTTAAGCGGGAGACACTAAGCTCGCTAGCACGTGCGCAATAATACACACGCGCGCACCAATACTAGCACACGCACGTACGAAACGAAACGAAACAGCGAAACGAAACGTATTGGAACGAGAGAGCGCTTTGTTCGCTTGCACGTGGCACCAAAACATGCACACGCACACAATGTGTTTTTTCTTGTTTTAACAAAACTATTTTACCGCGACGAAAAACAAACGCAATCGATCGCAAAACAAAGCGAAAAGACAACAACTTCGCTTGCGTTAAACGCACAAATAAGTCCAGTTGTTTCTTTTAAGTGGCCACCAAAGTCGAATTTACTCACACGAATACGAACACAATACACTCAACTTTTACCATGCGCGCACAAACTAGCACGTCTGCTCGCGACAACAATCAAAATCGAACTGCGTCCATCAATACAATACACTTTGCAGGGATAACGACATTTCATGAAAAACTCTTTCATTTCGATTATGTACTTTTCAATGTGGTTGTTCTTTTGTAGAGCCGACTTAAAAGGGTTTTTATCTGTAATGACGTTACTGTTAAGGCAATCAAACAATTTATTTACCCTTTCAAAAAAAAAGTGGCTGTAGAAAGTGCTACATCTCTGCAATCAACAAAATTGCCACTATCAATTAAAGTTTTGATTGCAAAAGATACGGTGTGGCTAAAAATTTGTGTAGCATATTTCACTTTCATTTTCTCAAATGCATTTGGAAATATATGTTGTTTTTTTTTTTTTTGTTATTTTCGGACAGAGTCTATTGGAAGAGTTATTACTGTCAATTTCAAATAGTTTAACCACTACTTGCCATGACACCTTACCGTCCGGGGTTTCGATAAAATTCCGCATTAATATATTTCTAATGGATTTAATTAAATGCGGAGCATCATAAATGCCGAAGATTTTTTTTATCATCGACTGTAAAATATGGAGCTTCCCTGCTAACTCCATATTTTGAAAAGGCTACCCGATTATTAGAGCCTTGGTCGCATACAATTGCTTGAATATTAAGGACCAAACCATGAGCGGCTCTAATATTGGAGCAAATCGTTTGCTTTAGTTTTATAGCGGACAGACCAGTCGATGTAGCAAAATAACTAAGTACATATTTTCAGTTGTCATACAAGCCCCTCACCATAAAGACACAAATTTGCTTGCACAACTGAGGTGTTTTTTCAACACCGTCATCTACAAACCCTTCCACTCCATCGCGGGACGAATTATAATGGAGACCCCTTCTAATCGAGAAGGGGTCCATTTGTGTAAATATTTGAAGCAAATTGTTTGATAAATTCTCGTTTCGACCAGGCACCATGTATTTGATTGGTGCCCATCTGGACAAGGACGAAGAAGAATAAAAATGTATACATTTAGCAAACATAATTGGAATTTTTGACAGGTGTTGTTTCCTATCAAGCATTTCAATTATGCTGCTGCGATTTCTACATTCCCTAAAGTAACGAAGCTTTTGCTTTTTTTCTGATCTTAATGCAGTTTGCAGCGTATGAACTTTTTCCCTGAAATGTTGGACTTTTCTTTTATAAGTTTTGAGCTCTTGAGATAGTGCCCAATACTTATTCCTGTAGAACAATTCATTTTGCTCCTTCTTTAGGCAAAACTCAATGTTCCCGTTTGTTTCATTAGAAACGAATAAAATGTTATCACATGCACTGGGAGGACTTGCACTGTGATTAACATCCTGCCAACTCTTTCTTTTGTTGTGGTCCTTGAAATAAATCAAGTCACCCACGTCAACTGAATCTTGACTGTCCATACGTTATTCTAATGTCGCTGAAGGTAGACATCAAAGAAGTTAAAAGCGTCACTGTTGTCGGCAGCCATTTCAATTCAAACAGAATTCAAATGCGAAGCCTCAAACAGTCTCAGGGTTGGCACTGCACCTGATTTTAACTTTTTTTTTGCCAAGATATTTGCTCTCAAAATGAGCATTGCAAATTCTACCGCTTTTAATGTTTGTATCGTCTTCCAGATTACATTTTGTTATCCATAGACGGCTAGCACAATCATCAGTGGGAAATTGAAAACTACGCACAGGGAAATCGTCTGAACTGTTTCTATAGCTTGCGAGGCACGACTCGACAACGCACTAAACTAAATTAATTACTTCGTTATATTTATAATAATAATTTAACTTATAACCACAATCACTTAACTAATTTTCAAGTCAGAACTCAATAGCTCTGACAGTGAAATGTTGCAGAAACTTTGATTAATGGCTCGGTGCACCGCTCGTTTACAAAGTTTTGCTGTCAACTAATCTTATTCTGGCGGGAAACGCATAAAGTATGTACTTACACACACACATATGTTACTACTCATATGTGATTGCGCGCCAAACTCAAATTAAACAAGTAAAATCAAAACAAATTTTAAAGACAAGCTTAGTCAAGTTAAATAAAAACATGTAAAAAAGTTTAATTAAAAAAAAAAAATTAAAAAACAAGTAACTTCTTACTTGCTCTAGTCGAGATTTCCCGACTAGGAGATACCCCCGAACCCTATACTTAACGCGTACAGTCATTGTCTGTATGCATCTGTGACCTAAACTTCAATCTTCGATATCTCTGGTGTTTATTAACCGATTTCGATGAAATTTTCAGAAAAGCTATATCGTTACCCATTATTTCAATCCATATTTTTACATTTTCCAAATTTTTTTAATCGATTCCATGTGTATATCGGCAACCAGAATAGTTATCGATAGTTTGAAACAAACTTGTTCTGCTTATGGTATAGGAGAACTTATATTCAAAATCTGTAGTCTCTAGCTCTTGTAGTCTCTGAGATCGACGCTTTCATACATATAGACGGACAGACGGACCGACGGACATGGCTATATCGACTCGGCTGTTGATGCTGATCAAGAATATATATACTTTATGGGGTCGGAGATGCTTCCTTCTGCCTGTTACATAATTTTGCACAAAACCATTATACCCCTTTTACCCATTTTATGGGTAAGGGGTAGAAAAATAATGTCTCGGTCGGGGTTCGAACTCACGACCTTCGGCTTGTGAAGCGGCAGTCTTCCCTCCATGCCACAAGAGCTTGTAAATTTTGGGAGTCAAATTAGTAAGTTAAGCAAAAGTGAAAACTGTTTTTCGTGGTTTTTACATGGTATTAAATATTTTATCGTGCCGAAAACTTTATAAACATGTATTGTCATCTGAAACACATCTTTGGTGGAAATTGCAGAGCTCTAGCTAGTCAGGAACTTGGTGAAATTTGGATTACAAGAATCCGGTACAAACAGACAAGTCAAGTTAAATACAATCATGTAATAGGAAAAATATTCAAATCATATATAATAGTAAATTTTATTAATATGTCAATAATAGCAATTAATCGTTTAAAAATAACCCGATTTAAAAGTCACGTTAAATTTCATATTTTGAAAAATATTATCAAATATTTAAAAAGATGTATATGTATTTTTATAAATTTAAAGCGATTGACATTAAATAATACCTGTAATAAAAAATAATATATAATTCATGGTAATCATTGCATATTTTTATAATAATATTTATTTCCCTCAACTTTCCTATGAACTGCTAGCAGCTCTGGCGAGATTCTGGTGTCGACATCCAGCACTGTGACCTTCGGGTGCAGTCCTCGGTTCCTGGCAACGCTTAGTCCCACCTCCGAAAACTTAGCGTTGGCAACCACTCTTCTGAGCTCGGTGGCGGACGGCGTGCGTATAACTGCACCGCCGCGCTTCAGTTCGCGCACCTCATGCGCTCGGACGCCAAGTGAGGGCGCCACCTCCTTTCGGATTTTCTCCGCAACCTCCTTGCCAGAGAGCTTGGCGTCGCGGCTGGTCACTACGGCCGACTAGGTCTCCACGACCTTACTAGCCCTTGGGGCGGCAACCGGAGCGGCTATGCGGGTAGCTGGCGCGGTAAATATGCCGGTCGGCTGCACGTGTGCTGACGCAACTTCGCCTGTCCTCGAGGACCGCGTTGCGGACGACCAGCTTGGCGACTATGGCATCGTATTTAGCGGCAGCGTCGAATATAGCCCTGGCTGCCTCTGGCTCCAACCGGGCGTGCAGTACTGCCTCCTTGACAGCACGTTGGATTTGTGCCAGCTCCTGGAGCGTGGCATCCGTGTCCCTCTCCTATGGCGCTGGGCGCGCATCGCGCGCGTTAGCGGCGCGGAACGTGGCAACCATTTCCGCAAGCGGCCTAGGCGATGCTGCGGAGCCGGCGGTGGCAGCTGGGGAAATTGCTGCAGCGGGAACGTTTGCGGCTGCGGCGTTGCGGGAATCGGACCGAACAGCAGCGCGAACTGCGGTGGGGCCAGCAGCGGCGTCGTCGGCGGCTGGGCCAGCAGCGGTGGCGTCGGTGACAGCGGTCGCTAGCGTCATCTTCTCGGCTGCTGCGGTGGTCGCAGCGACAGCATCGGGGTCCATTGCCGCGTACTTGGACGCCGTACCCTCATCCGACGCTCCCGAGCGCCTTTCCCTCGCTTTCCTCGCCATTAGCGCCTTACGCGTTCCGCGTGTGGACACCGATGAGGCATTGGAGCCCTCGGAGCCCTCTACGGCGTCGCTCCCCGATCTCAAGCGCATCCCGCTAAAGCGCTCTCTACCGCACGAATCCGCACGTTAAAGCACAAGCGCCACCTATTTGTGCTTTTAATCCGGTGGTGCTACCTATTGGCAGGTTTCTTGAGCGAGCGACACCTGCTGGAAATGTTCCACACTGTTCGCCCACGTGCACACCAATACACGCACACGCTCGCAACGAAAAACGAAACGCAACGAAACGAAAACGAGTCGAAACGGGTAAACGGGTAAGCGGAACACACTAAGTTCACTAGCACGTGCGCACTAATACTCGCGCGTGACCAATACACGCGTCCATCAATACATTCGTACTATATCGCTAAAGGTGCTTGTTTAACGTGACGTTTTCCACCACGATACTCCTGAGTAGTACTGACTGAGTAGCCTTGGAGACTAACTCAACCCGTGGTACCGATTAAAGACTCGGGTGGACTCCCTATTCTAGTCCCGACAGACTCGGATTTAGGGCACCAGGTACCAGTCTTGGCTACGCCCGGGACTGGAAACCCACGCGTCTCTTTTAGTCGCCTCATACGACAAGCAGGGGCATACTGTGGAGGATATTCTGCTGCCCGCCAACCACACGGGTGTTACCAGTTTTGGCTTTTAACCCGAGACGTTGCGCCTCCTCACCCATCAGTTGCAGTCGCCTTGCAAACGCAGCATCAGCAAACATATAGCGGGCACACACATAGCACGTGTTGCCAGTCCTCAAGCGCTGCACCGCATAAGCATGCAGATGTGGCGCTGATTCTCCTCGCATGCAGATTTGCATTCAGCGACCCATGGCCAGTCAGCAGGAATCCAGCGCGTAGGCTAAAACCGAAGTTTCGCCGGCTGAAAACGAAGCTTGCGTCCGGGAAAAACTGGTGTGTAACTCGTCCGTTACGGTCACCGTCCACCTGAGCTGCCACTCTCGCAACAAGCATTCGTCCAGCAGCGCCATCTTCTGCTTCCAGTCGAAACCTGCCAAGTCTCGACCGAACAGCCAGTCGCCATCCTTCAACGGGTAGTTACAATTAAGCTTAAACCTAACCGGTAAGCGCATAGCAGCTAGGTCAAGCGGGGGAGCCCCAGCAAGGATCTGCATAGCAACAGTGGATACTGTGCGGCAGATCGGCAGAGATCCATACAGGATCATCCGCTGACAAGACATCAACTTGCTTTTGGCTGTCACTCGGCTCAGCGCCACGTCATACCACACTGAGGCACCAAACAGCGCACAAGGCACCATGAGTTCGGCATAAATGGTCCGCTTGTCGCAGGGACTGACACCCCAGTCGACCCGCAGTACGCGTGCCAAAGCCCCAACGACTCCAGTCAGCCGATCGCGTAAAGACGCGATATGCAGGTTGAAATTCAACCGCTCGCCGACTGTGATACCCAGGTATCGGTATTTCCTGACATATGGCAGGCTTGTCTGACCAAGCCGTACCACTGGCGGCCTATTGAGAGACAGACTGCCTTTCAGTAGCATTAAGGCCGATTTGCTGATGGAGACAGCAACACCGACCTCATTCCCCCAAGCTTCTACGATGAACATGAGCTCCGTACCTTTTTCCTCCAAGACTCTGCGGGAGTTTCCCTCGATGATGAGCAGCAAGACGTCTGCATACGCACTGAGCGGGCAACGCGGCTCCAGGCGCTGGAGAAGCACGTCCATCATGAAGTTCCATATAAATGGACCACAAATGGACCCCTGTGGGCAACCTCGTGTCACCGGAACAGTGTGCTCTCCATACCTGCTGACGATACTTGCGCTCCTGCCAGAGAAGAAGCTTCTCCATAAGCTGGCTTCCTGGCATCCAGCGTCGATCAGTCGTTGGAGCACTGCATTCCACTCAACGTGGTCGAAGGCGCCCTTGAAATCAACAAAGATTCCAAGCACGTACCTCGACACGCTGGCGTCAACAGTGCTCTTCACGTGCCTCCAGGCATCCTCAACGCAGATTCCTGCTCTGAATCCGAATTGCCATCTGCTGCCGGTTGGTAGCATCTCCTTCATCCGATTCACCATGAGTCCCTCAAGCACCTTGCCAAACACAGGCAGCAAGCATATGCCGCGATATGAGCTAGGATCGCTCCTATCCTTATCGGGCCCCTTGAGCAACGCAACCACTCGCGGGCGTTTCCACTCGCTGGGAAAATAGCTCTGCTTAAGACAGCGGGAAAACAACGCTGTGAGGTGCTGAGGGATGGCACGCCACAACTCCTTGCATATCGCCCCGGTGATGCCGTCCATGCCGGGAGAGCGTCTACTCTTCAACCTGGCGACACAAGCATCCACCTCAGAGACATCGAGCGGTGGCGGTGCGACGTCCGGGATGGCGATGGGTGCAGTCGACTCCGCAACTGGGAAAAAGTTGCGGAGGAGCACTCCCGCACAGTCGTGCCATGTTACGACCAGCTCGCCATTCGACCGGAGACACCCGAACTCGACTCTCTTTTTGCGACCTCTGCAAATCCTGTAAACGTGCCCCCATGGATCATCTCTGTGCTCTCCCACGAAGCGGCGCCAATCTTTCTCCTGCTCCGACAGAATTAGCTTCTTGTATTGATTTGCGGCAAGCCGCAGCTCAATCGCAAGTCGCTCGGCATCATCAACGTGACCACGTCGACGAGCATTCTGTAGCCTTCGCCTCAGTCTCCTGACCTCTTGGCGTTTGGTACTAAGGCCGGCATTCCACCAGACCACTTTCCCCACGGCTCTCGGAGATCTGCGTCCAAGGACTCTGTCACACACATCGTGCACAAGCGCGCGAAGTGTGGACACTTGGAAATCCAGTGGCATCGATCCGTGATCCTCCGGCAATTCGGATGCAAGCCTCGCCACCTCATCACCGAACAATCGCCAGCGTGCGATTCGCGAGATTCCAGGACGGCACAGGAGCAAAGCTCTCAACTGTGTTTTCGGGGTCGCGAGTAACCACAACAGTAATAATGTTGTGATCACTAACGTCCCACTCGTCCACTCTCCAGTCGTATGTGACCCACATAGACGCCGCTGTGCTGACGATTGTCACGTCGATATCGCTTTTAGCTCTGCGATTGTCGAACGTGTACACTTCACTAGCTACATTGAGTACCTCGGCCCGACTACCCAGGATCCAATCCACAAGCAGCTCACCACGCTCATGATTCAGTTGCCTCCGAGAAAGCTCAGAGAGCTTGCTGAACCATAAGGGGGATACTGCATTCGCGTCGAGCCCGAAGATGACAGGAATACTACTGGCTTGCAGTAGCACCGCATCTAGATACTCAATGTACGGCTCCAGGTCAGTGTAAAATTGCCAGTATACTGATGTCAGGAAAAACGAGCCGAATTTTCCGGTGACACTCACGCATACGCCAAAGTCGGTGATAAGTGGCTCCAGTGGCATGCAAATGGCGTCTGGGTCATCCACGATGACAGCTGCCTTCAAGCGCTTATCGGCGAACACACGCATTCCTGCTGGGAATCCTGTCACTCGTCCAGCCGTGTCCGCGTAAGGCTCCTGAACAAGAGCGAAGCCGTGACCAGATTCCCGCATGCGGGCTCCGAGCTCGATATTAGTAGCTCGGCCACGGCCACAATTCGCTTAGATGAAACTAAACATTAATGTTTAGCTTGCACCCTCGCTAGCACCGCTCCGTATATCGGGCAAACCTCCGAGAGCATGTAATGCCCCGACGGAAGCCCCTTGAAACGGCAGTTCCGGCAGTCCACCGGACTGGTGCACCTTGCTGCGATGTGACCGGGCTGGCCACATTGGCGACAGACTTCGCTCTTGAAGCGACACTGAGACACCTTGTGGTCGAATCCGACGCACCTATGGCAGGCGTACGTTCGGACGAGCGACCGGCATCGGTATGAAAACCACTTGATATAGACCCGTCCGGTCTGGTCAAGTATGGCCAGCGCTTTTTCGTCGACTTCCAGCGTCAGGTTTAACCTTCCGCCATCAGTGACCGACCAAGGCTTCGTCTCCAGATGCACGCTTTTTCTGAAGGCAGCTGGCGACAATTCCTCCTTGAAATTGTTGGAGTAGAGCTCCTCCATAAACACCTCGGGTGAGATGCTGGTATCCACGTCCAGTACCGTCACCTTGGGGCGCAGTCCATTATTTTTTGCAACGTGGAGGCCCACCTCAGAGAATTTTGTGTTGGCCACCACTCTCTTCATCTCCGTTGCAGATGGTGTGCGGATCACCGCACCACCGCGCTTCAACTCGCGCACCTCGTGCACGCGGACGCCAAGTGAGGGCGCCACCTCCTTCATTATCTTCTTTGCCACCTCCTTGCCAGACATTTTAGCGTCGCAGCTGGTTACAACCGCCGACCAAGTCTCCCTTACCTTGTTGGCCCTTGGGGCGGCAACGGGAACGGCTGCGTGGGTGGCTGGCGCGGCAAATCTGCCGGTCGGCTGCTCGTGGGTTGACGCAACCTTCGCCTGTCCCTCGAGGACCGCGTTGCGGACGACCAGTCTGGCGACCATGGCGTCGTACTTCGCGGCGGCGTCAAAGATGGTCATGGCTGCAGGTGGCTCCAGCCAGGCGTGCAGCACCGCCTCCTTAACGGCTCGCCAGCTCTTGGAGCGTATCATCCGTACCTGTCCCGACCGAGCATGCATCACGCGCGTTGGCGGCGCGGAACGCGGCAAGCGTTGCCGCAAGCGGCCTAGGCGAGGCGGCGGAACCGGCGGTGGCAACGGGGAAAGTAGCTGCGGACGAAACGGTGGCAGCTGCGGCGTTGGGGGCAGTGGGCCGAACGGCAGCGCGGACTGCGGTGGGGCCAGCAGCGGCGGCGTCGGCGGCGTGGCCAGCGGCGGTGGCGTCGGTGACCTCGGCCTCTGGCGTCATCTTGGCGGCTGCTGCGGTGGTCGCAGCGACGGCTTCAGGGTCAATAGCCGCGTATTTGGACGCCGTACCCTCATCCGACGAATTCCAGCGTCCCTCCCTCGCCTTCCTCGCCCTAAGCGCCTTCCGCTACTTACGCGTTCCGCGCGTGGACACCGATGAGGCATCGGAGCCTTCGGAGCCTTCCATCGCGTCGCTTCCCGGCCTTAAGCGCATCGGGCTAAAGCGCTCTCTGTTGCCCGGTTTCGCAAGTTCAAGCACGGGCGCCACCTATATGTGTTTTCTTCCGGTGGTGCCACCTACCGGCAAGTTTCTGCGTGAGCGACACCTGCTGGAAATGTTCCAACACTATTCGCCCACGTGCGCACCAATACACGCACACACGCAACGAAAAAGAAAACGAAACGAAACGAAATCGAGTCGAAACGTTCACTAGCAGGTGCACACTAATACTCGCGCGTGCAACAATACTCGCACACGCACGCACGAAACGAAACGAATCGGAACACGTCTGCTCGCGACAACAGTCAAAATCGAACTGCGTCCATCAATACAATACACTTTGCAGGGATAACGACATTTCATGAAAAACTCTTTCATTTCGATTATGTACTTTTCAATGTGGTTGTTCTTTTGTAGAGCCGACTTAAAAGGGTTTTTATCTGTAATGACGTTACTGTTAAGGCAATCAAACAATTTATTTACCCTTTCAAAAAAAAAGTGGCTGTAGAAAGTGCTACATCTCTGCAATCAACAAAATTGCCACTATCAATTAAAGTTTTGATTGCAAAAGATACGGTGTGGCTAAAAATTTGTGTAGCATATTTCACTTTCATTATCTCAAATGCATTTGGAAATATACGTTGTTGTTATACTTTGATACCGAAGGTCTCATAGTATATTGGTTTTGTGCAATGTCCGTCATGGTGTCTGTCTGTCTGTCTGTCCGTCCGTCCGTATGAACGCAACTTTTTTCGACACCCGTAAAGCTAGAGACTTGAAACTTTGCAATTATGTTAATCTATAGACGGTACAGATAAAGTGTCAAGATTGGGTTGCCCCGCCTACTAGGAGGCTGGGAAATCGATAAATTCGATAACAGAAAACCGATAAAACCATATATTTCTCACATTCTTACAGCTAGAGTTACCAAATTTTGCACGCAGATAGCTAGTCATATCCCTGAAAAAACTGCATCAAAATTTTGAATGCCACGCCCACTCCTTCCGCCCCCATCATCCCTGCTCCTTGAAATTGGAAACGCCTATAGTTCTTACATTTTTCGGGCTAGAGCCACCAAATTTTGTGTCAAGATAGATATTGAAGTTCCCAAAAAATGCATCAAAATTTTGGATGCCACGCCCCTGATTCCGAACCCATCCCCCTTCTTCATGAAATTGGAAACGCCTATAGTTTTCAATTTTTGCGCTAGAGACACCAAATTTTGTGTGAACATAGATATTGAAGTTCCCCAAAATATGCATCAACATTTTGGATGCCACGCCCCCTTATTCCGCCCCCATCCCCCCTTCTCCATGAAATTGGAAACGCCTATAGTTTTCACATTTTTTGGGCTAGAGCCACCAAATTTTGTGTCAAGATAGATATTGACGTTCCCCAAAATATGCATCAAAATTTTGGATGCCACGCCCCCTAATTCCGCCCCATCCCCCTTCTCCATGAAATTGGAAACGCCTATAGTTTTCACATTTTTTGGGCTAGAGCCACCAAATTCTGTGTCAAGATAGGTACTGACGTTCCCCAAAAAAATGCCAAGCTATATCTCTAACAGTTTTTGAGCTTGAGCCACCAAACTTTTTATGAATATAGATGGTGACAGCTAAAAACATTTGATTCAAAGATTTGGATGCCACGCCTACCTCTGCCGCCCACCTTTTAAATTTGGGAGTTAAGTTATCTTCCACAGTTTTTGAGCTAAAGTCACCAAATTTGGTAACATGATAGCTGGCGATGTTTACCACATGGCCCACTCCCTTCGCCCCTGCATTCCCCCTTATCAACCGTTCATTTACTGGTATCAAAGTATTCCGCAGTCTGTTGCGTCCGACTGCAACGTTTTTACTTGTTTTTTTGTTATTTTCGGACAGAGTCTATTGGAAGAGTTATTACTGTCAATTTCAAATAGTTTAACCCAGTGATTAAAAATGCTATGCTACATCAGAGTATTTTTTTTTGCTCCCGCTATTGCTCTGATTTCGAACGGCTCTGTAGCATAGCAGAGAGCACACAAACAAAACGGTTGCTCTTCTGCTCTGCTCTGTAGCACAGAACTTCGAAGTGCAGAGCAATAGCAATAGCAAAAAATGTGCGATTCACTATTTGTAGTTGTAGCAATAGCACAAGCATCGATAGCGAGATGAGAGCTGAGCGAACAAAAATAATTTTTGTGCTACTGCGAGAGAGCATATGCATTCTTTTTCTCTTTTCCTCCAAGAGCATTTCTGTTCTTGCTCTCGTAGCAGTTTCGTAGTCGCTCTCATAGTATTTTTGTAGTTGCTCTCATTTGCCGCATACCAGATATTACCGCTATATTTTGTTGTGGTAGACATGCACTTATTTAATTTTTTTAAAAGCGCAGTAATGTTTATTGATCTTATGCGTAAACATGGCTTCGCGAAAAAATGCATTTAATATTTTTAAATATTTTGAAGACAATGGATCAACATATGTGCAGTGCAAATCATGTAATCGGTCTTTAAAAAAAGATCGCACATTTAATTTAAAGAAACATATTATTGGAGTGCACAAAATAAAAATAGATCAAGACGAGGAGTCCACATGTTCAGAAATCATAACACAACCCAGAAAAGAAATAATTAAAGTTAAAATAAACAAAAAACAGTTAATTCGTTCGTACATAGGACTGGTGACAGAAGAAAGCGTACCTTTCAATGTTTTAAATTCCAAAAACATGAGAAATATAATAGATCCGATTTGTCACGGTCTTACAGAAAAGAGCGGAAAAAGCTTTAAACTAAATGGCAGTAAATGCAAAAACATGCTAAAAAAAATGTGGCGGAAAACATACGCAGCGAAATGCAACAAGAAATGCAGGGCCGATTACTGTCTTTAAAAATAGATAGCGCAACTCGACTTAGCCGTAATAATTTTGGAATAAGTGCGCAATTTATTAATGAAAATGAAATTATACCCCGGATTTTAGGCATGTCTGAAATTAAAGGCGCTAGTGGAAGTACATCAAAAAATCTGGCCAAAGAAATTATAGCTACTTTGGACAAGTACAATATCCGATTGAATCAAATTATTTCAATTACATCAGACAATGGGGCTAACATGATTAAAACAACAAAAATATTATCACATTGTTATATATTTGATGATGATTTTGAAGGCACAGAGGAAGTGGAAAAAAACATAGACTACACTGAAAAAATTGATAATTTTGAACCTCAGAAGAATTGCACGTGGGTAATATACAAATATGCCGGTGTGCAGCACATACTGCACAACTTTGCGCACTTGACGTTTCAAAAAAGGCAGACATTAAAAGCTATATACTTCAATGTCGCAACATGACGAAATACATTCGTAAGCCATCAAATGGTTATCGTGAGGCATTTGAGTTTCGTAAACTGAAATTGCCTCAATTGGATTGTCCCACAAGGTGGGGATCAACATATGAAATGATCGATCGACTGAACAAAGCTAAGGACGAATTGAGCGAAATTGAAGCAATCGAAAATAAAACGGATGATGAAAATTTCGACGCTAGCTCTATGTTGTGGGAGTTTATAGATAGCTACACCAATAAGTATGTACACGTAGAGGAGTCAAATCGCGTTTTCCCAACTGCCGAAAAAATGCGTTGTGGAGGCACCACCATCATTCGGCTGCTGAAAGCAGCGAGCCGAACGCAAATTTTGCAGACCATTTGCGTAGCTAAAAAGTGCAAGTCATTCATGCGCCGGCGCTTGACTCGGTACAGACGGAGTGCCAGCAATTTGCTGTGTATGCGTCTGTATGTCAGCGACGTGATCGCCGTTAGGTGTATATATGTGCGTATGTATGTTTCTGTATGCTGTTTGCTCTGAGCTGCTGTATATTGTGGAAGGGGGATAGCAGCAGCAGAGTGCGAACAACAACAACACATGTGCATTTTTTCTGTATTTGGTGGCTCCGAGATCAAATGAAGCAAAAATCATTAGGGCGAATGTATACCTAAATACACATATATATGTGTGTGTGTATGTGCGCATGCATATTTTTTCAGTTTTTGGTGGCTCTCAAGTGATTTGGGATTTTCTTACTTTTCTAGCAACGCATATCAATGTGTGTGTGCATGTGTATGTTCATATGCAGCACATTTGAATGTATGCGTAGCAATTGCCTTGGCTATTCTTGACCTGTCTCAATTTTAATGATTTTTTAGCAATTTTATTAAAAGTAAGGATAGCTATAAAATTAATGTTATTAAATGATAATTTTTTATTTATTTTTAAAATGCATCTTAAACATTACTCTTTCGATATATTAGCTATATGACACCAGCTAACAATTTTGTAACACAGCTACCATGCCGTTTCTCATTTACATACAAAATATGCACACATATTCCGAAAGAGTATAAATGTTTCATGTGTCGGCAACTGGAAGAACAACTCAGGCTCGCGTCAACCGCGTGCCAACAAAAAACCTTTTCTCTACTCAATAAACGCACACAAGTTCCAGCGATCTCAACAGAAATACAGTTCTGAATACACTTTCGGAATATGTGTGCATTTTTTATATGTAAATGAGCAACTGCATGGTAGTTGTGTGGCAAAATTGTTTGCTGATGTCTTATAGTTAATATCTCGAAAGAGTATGTATGATCAGAAAGTGCAAAAACAGCAATTGCCTGTGTTTTGTAGGCAGATACAAATGCGCGCCAAATTTTAGTTTTAAATATTGGCTGTCGGCATTTAATATAGATTTAGTTATGATGTTTTAGGGTCACGAGAACACATAAATATATAATATATAATTATATACATATATATATTAAAATATATAAATTATTATTAATCATATTATAAACTATGGACAATGCATCTTTATGATTAAGATGAATTTTAAAAATAAATAAAAAATTATATCTTAATGACATTATTTTTATAGCTATCGTTACTTTTACTAAAATTGCTAAAAAATCATAAAAATTGAGACAGGTCAAGAATAGCCAAGGCAATTGCTACGCATACATTCAAACGTGCTGCACATGAACATGCACATGCACACACACACACATTGATATGCGTTGCTAGAAAAGTAACAAAATCCCAAATCACTTGAGAGCCACCAAAAACTGAAAAAATATGCATGCGCACATACACACACACATATATATGTGTATTTAGGTATACATTCGCCCTAATGATTTTTGCTTCATTTGATCTCGGAGCCACCAAATACAGAAAAAATGCACATGTGTTGTTGTTGTTCGCACTCTGCTGCTGCTATCCCCCTTCCACAATATACAGCAGCTCAGAGCAAACAGCATACAGAAACATACATACGCACATATATACACCTAACGGCGATCACGTCGCTGACATACAGACGCATACACATCAAATTGCTGGCAGTCCGTCTGTATCGAGTCAAAATTTGCGTTCGGCTCGATGCTTTCGGCAGCCGAATGAGGGTGGTTCCTCCGCAAATTGGACCAATTAGGCTATTGGATTTTTTGCGTTTGACTCCTCTACGTGTACATACTTATTGGCTACACATGTATTATGAATCCACTGCAAAAAACTATTGTGAAGTTCCAAGAAGAGCAACTGCACTACGGCAATTTCTACGCTTTATGGCTCACATGTAAGCTGACTACAAATCAAATTTTACTATCACGGTCAGATAGCGAAAATTCTATTAGTTTTGAAATTGGTAAAACCCTAATTAAAAGCATAGAAACGCGAACGGAAAAACTTATATCGAATGTGGGATTTGATGCATGCCTATAGTTAGACCCGAGATTTCAACAAATTCTTTCCTGGACTCAGAAAAAAAATGCTATTCACTTTTTAAAGGCTTTGTGGGACAAAATTAAAGCAAATAACCCAAAACTTAATTCATCAACAACTTCAATTAATTCTATGAGTCTTGAAGAAGGGCTGGAAAATAATGAATTCGACTTGTTAGACAGCTATTTGGGAGCTACGATATCGCCATCAGATGAATGCACGGATGTTTTTACAAAAATCGAAACACTAAAACTCCCTTACATGAATGCAAATGTTAATGTATTGAACTTCTGGAGAAAAAGAAAGTCGACTGATCCTGAACTGTATGCACTAAGCAAAGTATGCTTTGCCATTCCGCCAACACAAGTTAGAAGTATTGTTTATGCTGCAAGAAATATGTTAATCAGCCGTGCTCCGGTTATCGCAAAACGCAAAATTTTGCGATTTGACGCTAAAACGCAAAAACTTGTGCTCCGGTTTTCGCAAAACGCAAGAATTTTGCGATTTCAAACCGGCAGTGAACGAGCATGCGAATTCAAAAGTAAATTACAAATATCAAACAAATAATAATTTATACGGCCAAAAACAAATTTTTTCCCTATTTGATTATCTTTTAAGCTCATATTTATTAAATTAGAAATTAAATTTATGATTCATTTATAATTTTAATAAATTTATTTCTGAGCACACATAAAATTGCATTGCTGCCAAATTGAGCCAAGCAACTACAAATTGCGAATTCAGAATTATCGATAAGTATTCGATATGTGCAAGTTGGCTAGGGCTACCAACATACACCGGTGAATGTGAAATTCAATGAAACACTTATTAATATTATTAAATAATGATTAAAAACATTGTTATATAAATATTTCCTGATGAATTATTTAAACGGAAATAATATTGAGGTTGTAGTGTGATATATTGAGGTATAATTATCGATACTCGATGAAAAAAAAAATTTTGGTGAACGGCAGCGCTGTCAGCTGGCAAAAATAAATCGTTAAGTACGCCGTTAAGTACAAATGTAAGTATTTTTAAATAGAAGGATAGAATTTTAAATAAATTGGTAAATTTGTAGGGGTAAACATAAAACAGCGTCTCAAGACGAGATCTTGATCTTATTTATGAAAGATAACCCGGAAATGGCCAAGGGTTATACCAAAGGAGACCGGGTAGTTGTTGAAGGCAAGTGGTCACAATTGGCAAACAATTTAAATGCTGCTGGACCTCCAGTTAAAGATGTATCTGGGTGGAAGAAGGCAAGTAATACAAATGTACATTGTAAATCTGATTAACATAAATATATTTATTTAGGTTTGGTCGGATTGGAAAATTGTGGTTCGCAAGGTGTTGGCCAAAAATAAAAAAAGAAATAAAAAGCACAGGAGGAGGGCCTTTCTCTCAAGTGGTAATTTTACCAATTGAAGAGGAAATCGCGAGGCTATGCGGTCTTTTTGAAATGGTTGATGGAGTAGGAGGAGAAACGTTTGGCTTGCAACAAAAGAATCCTGAACCTCCGAGGGACCTGAGCGAGTCATTGCTGGCAGAGGTGCTGCTTCCGGACGACAATGTCAATCCAGCAAACTTGGTGGACGATGAGCCACAACAAAAACGTACTCGTAAATCAGTCCCTTCAGATCTGGATAACATTTATGCCGAACAGTCCAAATGTTTAAAAGACGTGGCTGACACCCTAAAAGAAATGAAAGAGCAGCAAGCCCACCATTTTAAACAAATGGAGGAAATAGAAAAAGAAAAACTAGACGTACTTAAATTGATGCTAAATTCTCTGAGCAAATAATGGAAATAGTTTGTAAGACTGTGACTTTTTATATAAATAAAATGCAATTTGTTTATTTATTCAGTATGTATTCTTTATTACATTTTTTTTATTAATACATATAATTATTGAGAAAGACTACGTGCTATCTCATCTCTGACACTGTTGGATGGTACATTGTCTTCGTATTCAAATACATTTTCAATGTCCAGAGGATCAGCCCAATCAATATTCTCTGGAGCTGGTGAATTAACTCTGCGGCAAATATTGTGCAAGGCGCAGCAAACATTTATAATGCTGCACGCGAATCTTGGCTCGTAATTTAAATGTCGTTGAAGGCACCGAAACCTACTTTTAAGAATACCAATAGTTCGCTCCACGATGTTTCGAGCAGCACAATGTTTTTTATTGAAATTATGCTCCATGGATCCAGATTCTGCAGTTCGGTACGGTGTTAATACAAATGTTTCCAACGCATATCCAGAGTCTGCCAATACAAAATGTCCATTTAATGTAGAAAAATACTCCCTAGCGGTGCTATTCATCCAAATAAATGAATCATGGCAGGAACCTGGATGGGTTGCATCAATAGCCAATATTTCCATTTTGTGATTGCAGACCTAAGAAGAAAAATTTAATTACAAGATGAATTTCAAATAAATTATTTGTATCTTACCACCATAGCGTTCATACTGAAATAGCCTTTTCTATTAAAGAACTCAGATTCATTATTTAAGGGTTTTTTAATTCGAATGTCCGTTCCATCCACACACGCAACAACGCCAGGAAGCTGGTATTTTTCAAAAAAATATTCCCGAGATTGAATCAGTTGTTCTTGAGCCAATGCCATTTTAATTTCAGTTGGGCATATTGTTTTCTCCAATATCGGAATAATACTGTGCAGCATTTTGCCAAATGTACTTCTTCCGACATTTATATGGTTATCCTTTGCAAGGGTGTACTGGTATGAGCCAGTGGCAAGATAGCGTAACACAATTCCCAGTTGTATTGTTTTGACAATGGACGATTTTTTCATCTGTGAACGTATTTTAGACAGAATTTCCAAAAAAGAATTTTTGGTAATTCGAAATGACTCTAAAAATCTAAATATAAAACAGTACAACAATTACTTAAAGTCTGTAACTAAGAAAAACTTTACTTACATTTCATCTGACATTTTTAATACACAGCCATTATTCCGCAGATGTTGCCTGTACCTCAGGTCTTTAATTTTCCGTCGTCTTTTCGCTTCAAAGATTGCAATTGCAAAAACACACGGCATTTTCTCAAAATATTTCCGTAAGTAAAAAGTAAACGAAAGCAAAACAGCTGTTTTTTTTAGTTTGATATGGAATTTTATCGATAGCTAAAAAGTTGCGAAAACCGGAGCACGCAAAACTGAATTCGTACGAATTTGCCCAAATCGTAAAACGCAAAATTTTGCGATAACCGGAGCATGGCTGATTTACTTTATTTAATTTATTTACGTTAATTTAAAAATTCTTTCTTCTTCTTTATGGTTTTTTAATTTATTTAATTTTGTTCTTGTTACAATTTTTTTATTTATTAATAATACATATTAACTGAGAAACAAACGTTAGAAACGTTAATATGCCCCAATGCAATTTCCATTGTAGGGTATTTCGTTAAAAGCTCAACTAAGAGAAGTTAAGCGGCGTTTCACTTAAATGCGTTTCCATCGACGAAAGATCTTTCGAAGAGAACGTTGCTGAAGAGAGGCGTATGTGGGACGGTTGTTGTTAAGAGAGGTTTTTATGCGTAACCCAAGAGTGGCTTCGCCTTGTGCACGTGCAATTTTTCTGCATAACTCAATGGTTATGTAATACTTTTGTTAACTTTAACTCATTCATATTTATTTATTTAATAATTATTTTCACCTTTTTTTTTTGGGCCTGTTGGTACTTGACCAACTTTAAAATAATTGTATGGTTCTGATGATTTTTTTTCGGCCACTGCACTTTGTACACACACTTACATACATATATACATATATGCAAGTTTTTGATTTTTTCAGCTTCAGTGTAATTGTGTCGGAAGGTTTTCACATATAAAAATACTATAATTAGTTTCCCAGCTTTTAACTAATTGTAAATATTAATTTACCACTATTTAACTTTAGATCAACAAAGGCTCTGTTTGTTGGGTTTTTTATTTGGAGGTTTTTTTAGTTTGTTTTTTTTGCTCTTTTTCTGGATATTTTTTGTTATTTAAATGTTTCACTATATTATTAACGATTTTGAATATTTCCACTACGTTGGCGATCCGGCAAGCTCCGATTTTAGACTGAGGCGTTGCCCGCTCACTACCCCCTGCTCTTACTTGCTTGGCCTCTGCGTTCGGGGGCCGAGAGAGACTATCGGGAGAGGAATAAATTTTCGCCCGCAAGTAATTTCTTCGGCTGTAAAGACAATGAAGATAAAACAAACGCTTAACATTAACAATAGTTAATGAGACACTTGTTAAGCGGAGTCTTACCGAAAATGGTCAGCCAAAGTCAACAATTTACTCTTTTTTGATGACGACAGGGAGGCAGCAAATGTAGCTGCAATTAAATGCAATTTAAAGCAAATAATGCGCCGCCGCAGCAGGCAACTAAAGAAAACTTTATTGTAGAAATTGTTGAATTTTTCTAGATATTCTTTTGAATACTCACTGTCGCTTTTCTAATAATGTCACAGAATTTAATTAGCTTGTTATAAAAATTAAATGCAATTAATCTTGCAATAATTTAGCAAGCATTAACTCGTGATACTTTTGCACAAACATTTTATTTTAATAATTTTAGTAAGTTTTCCTTAACACATGTGGTTAGTTCAGCGATTAGCTATCAAGCCTCGGTATAACCTGAATTCCAATTTGCATTTCCGCTAAAATAAGGATGCATAATGAATTGCCGTTGACATTATAGCGGAGCTGCCACATAATTTTTCCGCTTTTGACCAAGAGATGGCGGTTTAACTGTTCTGTTGTTGCTGCCACACTCAAGCCAAATGCTCTATTAATTATAATTTATGTTTATATGGGAATATTACATAACATGTTTGTCACTTTGTGTAATATGTATATATAAAATAAAATCTCGCTGTATAATTTGGACGAGCCGGCGCTTGTTTGTTTCTTCGTCTGTTTATAAATCATCTGTAATACGAAATCAAAAAAGTTGACAAGTGTAATGCATAACTTTTACTGGAGCGGTAATGCATGCTGTGGCCAGGCCTCATTCTGCTCTGCGCCACTGGGGTTGATCGAATAAGTCAAGCAATACCCAGCAAGCAATTGGAATATTGTTTTGATCAGTAACCCCATTACGAGTCTAATTCGAGTCATTTTGATGCTTTAAAAACGATTAATCGTTTTTGCGATTAAAGCGCGACTCGAAAACGACTCGCATGTATGCCTTAAATACAGACATGCTCAAAAGTATTTGAGCAACATATTTTTTTTTCTCATTTTGCACTTTAGCGGCTTTTGTTGTTGTGATTGTAAGTCTGATGCGCAAAAGCTGCACACCGTTAGAAAGCTTGGTCTGTCTAGAAGCATATGAAGTATATCTCTTTTCAAAATTATTTGAGCACATTTTATGCGTGTCAAAATTATATGGGCAGTGCAAAAGTAGCATTTATGCTTTGATTGGCGTCCGGAAAGTGCAGTCATTATCATATATCAAATGGTTAAAATTAAAGAGCTTTCGGTTGAGGTTCGATCTGAGATCGTAACAAAATTCAAGGATGGAACCTCCGCTTCGGCCTTGGCGCAGATTTATAATATTTCACGTAATACTGTGTACTTTTTGAACAAAAAAAAGGAAGCACTGGGAAATTTGGAGAACTTAAAAAGATCTGGGCGGAGACGTGCACTTGAACCGAGGCAATGCAGACGAATATTGAGAGAGATTGCAGAGAATCCATCAATAAGTCCTGTAAAAGTCGCAGCGGCATCAGAAAATTTAATTGGCAAGAAAGTCAGCAGTTGCACTATCTATCGCAGGATGAAAGAAATTAACATAAAAACGTACGTGGACCGGAAGATTGTTGACATAAGCCCGACAAACAAAGCAAAACGACTAGAGTTTGCTTTGAAATTCATACAAAAGCCTGTAGAGTTTTGGCGCAACTTATTATGGACGGATGAGGCGGCTTTTAAATATCAAGGCTCATTCGGAAAGCGATTTATGCACCTTCGAAAGAGTCAAAAGCACAAGGCTGTGCAGCCCTTCAACAAATTTGGAGGAGGTACTGTAATGTTTTGGGGATGTGTCGAAGGGACTTTAAAACAAACGGGTTATACCCTCATTTTAAATGACCATGCTTTTCCTTCTGGCAACCGACTGTTTTCAACAACCGACTGGATACTACAACAAAACAATGCGCCATGTCACAAAGGATGGATACCAACCGAATTCTTAAGGGGCGCGGGTCAGGCTGTGCTGCCATGGCCACCACAGAGCCCAGACATTAATATTATTGAAAATGTGTGGGCTTTTATAAAGCATCATCGGACCATTGATGCAATTTGGAATCGCGAGGGTGCCATAAACGAAATTCAAAACATTTGGTCAACGTAATCTCGTTAATTCTATTCCTGCACGACTGCAGCAAGGTATCGATATCAAAGGCGATGTTACACATTTCTAGTTAAGTTCTAGTTCTCTTAAAAAATGTATTTAATTTTTATAAACTAAATTTTCTTTGAAGTTGCTAATAAAACAATAACTTTACGTTTTGCCCAAATAATTTTGACACGCATAAAATGTGCTCAAATAATTTTGAAAAGAGATATACTTCATATGCTTCTAGACAGACCAAGCTTTCTAACGGTGTGCAGCTTTTGCGCATCAGACTTACAATCACAACAACAAAAGCCGCTAAAGTGCAAAATGAGAAAAAAAATATATTGCTCAAATACTTTTGAGCATGTCTGTATGATGAATCGCGCAAAATTTGAAGCAATCAAAATATGATTCCATGCACGAAATGTAAGGAAATAAAAAATTCAGCATGCAGGTGATTGAAATATGCTTAGTATCATAAATTCAACTTATAGGCAATTATACCATGCTAGTCAATGACGCCTGATGGTCGTGCTGCCTAAGACGCATCACAAAACGAAAGTTCCCGGCTCAAACCCTCGTTGTGTAAAAAAAAGGTATGTTAAAATTGCGTAATTTATAATAAGCATTTAAGTTTACATTAACATTAACATTAACATAAACATTAACATTTACACAATTATAATACATAAAGCGTACTGTTTACAAAATTTTAACAAATATCAACAATTAGACTTAAAATAAAAAAATTAATGTTAATCTGATAATATAAATAATAAAAAACAAGTAAAAACGTTGCAGTCGGACGCAACCGACTGCGGAATACTTTGATACCAGTAAATGAACGGCTTATAAGGGGGAATGCAGGGGCGAAGGGAGTGGGCCATGTGGTAAACATCGCCAGCTATCATGTTACCAAATTTGGTGACTTTTCCTCAAAAGCTGTGGAAGATAACTTAACTTCAAAATGTAAAAGGTGGGCGGCAGAGGTGGGCGTGGCATTCAAAATTTTTTAATGCACATCTTTGGTAGATGCTGCCTTCTATCTTTCTACCCAATTTACGGGCTCTAGCTTAAAAACTATAAGGAATATCGATATTTCTGATTTTAAATAGTGGGCGGCAGAGGTGGGCGTGGCATCCTAATTTTTGGTGCAGACCTTTTGTAGATGTCACCATATATCTTCCTACCAAATTCGGTGACTCTAGCTCGAAAAATGTGAAAACTATAGGCGTTTGCAATTTCTTGGTGAAAGGGGAATGGGGGCGGAATCAGGGGGCGTGTCATCCAAAATGTTGATGCATATTTTTGGGGAACGTCAATATCTATCTTGACACAAAATTTGATGGCTCTAGCTCAAAAAATGTAAAAACTATAGGCGTTTCCAATTTCATGGAGAAGGGGGGGATGGGGGCGGAATCAGGGGGCGTGGCATCCAAAATTTTGATGCATGTTTTTGGGGAACGTCAATATCTATCTTGACACAAAATTTGGTGGCTCTAGCCCAAAAAATGTGAAAACTATAGGCGATTCCAATTTCATGGAGAAGGGGGGGATGGGGGCGGAATCAGGGTGCGTGGCATCCAAAATTTTGATGCATATTTTTGGGGAACGTCAATATCTATCTTGACACAACATTTGGTGGCTATAGCCCAAAAAATGTGAAAACTATAGGCGTTTCCAATTTCATGGAGATGGGGGGATGGGGGCGGAATCAGGGGGCGTGGCATCCAAAATTTTGATGCATGTTTTGGGGAACGTCAATATCTATCTTGACACAACATTTGGTGGCTATAGCCCAAAAAATGTGAAAACTATAGGCGTTTCCAATTTCATGGAGAAGGGGGGATGGGGGCGGAATCAGGGGGCGTGGCATCCAAAACTTTGATGCATTTTTTTGTGGAACGTCAATATCTTGACACAAAATTTGGTGTCTCTAGCCCAAAAAATGTAAAAACTACAGGCGTTTCCAGTTTCAAGAAGCAGGGATGATGGGGGCGGAAGGAGTGGGCGTGGCATCCAAAATTTTGATGCAGTTTTTTCAAGGACATGACTAGCTATCTGCGTGCAAAATTTGGTAACTCTAGCTGTAAGAATGTGAGAAATATTTGGTTTTATCGGTTTTATGTTATCGATTTTATCGATTTCCCAGCCTCCTAGTAGGCGTGGCACCCCAATCTTGACATTTTATCTGTACCGTCTATAGATAAACATAATTGCAAAGTTTCAAGTCTCTAGCTTTACGGGTGTCGAAAAAAGTTGCGTTCATACAGACGGACACCATGACGGACATTGCACAAAACCAATATACTATGAGACCTTCGGTATCAAAGTATAAAAAACCAACAAATTTTTTATTTCTTAACCAGCAAAAAAATACGACTCGAAAAAGACTCGATTTAGCTTCGAAATGAGAGTCGAAATTTATTTATTTATTTATTTCATATTCTACCAAAAAGCAACAAAGTTCTCCGTACTGGCACATAACTTATAACTACTTAACACTAACAAAACACAATAAGAAGTACAAAAAAATCATCTTAAAAAATACTGCTTTAATACTTGCTTAACTGACCTAGAATTTGAATTAAAATCAAATCGCAACTCGACGGGTAGAGAATTATAAATTTCTAAAGCTCTAGAAATAGGCTCATTAGTTCGGTGAGCACTAACAAAAAATGTGTTAACAACTCATAGAGACCTTGTAACGGACAATCGTCGCTATAACTATTAACTCGGTTAAGCAATCCATGCCGTTGGTGTGGATATTGTTTCCTATTAAGATTCGGGATTCGGATTTCGTGATCACGGCTAGCAAAAACAGTCTCCGCGGGGTTCGTTGAACCTTAATAGTAAAACCGCACACCAATATCCAGCAGTTATTATTATTGTATTTATTTAAATTTATAAGAAATCCGAGAGCCTGCTTTGACACCTATACATATAACACTGACTGACTTGGAGCGGGTTGGAAATCGGACACACTTTCGCCGGGGTTTTATGATTTTTTTTGCTAAACTGCCGATGTTGTCGCAGTCTGGCTCTGAACCCACCCTTCCTTGAGTTTTGATAATGCCATCCTTGATTAAAAACTCCCAAACCAAATTCATGCAATCATCTAGCTATCCAGGAAACCACATAAAAATTTTACTCGCTCGTTATCATTGTTCTTATTTATTCATTAAACGTACTTAAATTCACAACAGAAAATCGCAAAATATTTTTTCATACTATTTTCAGCATAATTATTTTTTTTTTTCCTTAAAAAAAAGGATTTAATAATTGTTCATCAACAAATAGTATGCAAAAAAAAATCTACTAATAAAGAAAACCAAAACACTAGGTTTTCAGGCATACTATGAACTAACAATAAAATTAATTTCAGAAAAAAATTTTTTTCAATATATTAAAGAACTAAACAAAAAAAATATTTTTTTAGTGTATTCCATTTGCTTGCACTATCTTTTAAGAACTAATTGTACGATTATAATCCAAATTCTAAGTTAGCATTTTCTTTTGTGGGTTTTTTTTTTTTTTAAGTTAAGAATTTATGTTAGAGGTTGGGAATTTTTTTCCAGTGTATTTTCTAAATTTGGAATACTACTTAATAATACTAACAAAAGGATACAAAAGAAAGTTCATTTTATTTAGCTTCTCTAAAGTGCCACATAATTTCTCTCAGTGTAGCTAGTACAAGTACAGTTTTCGGTTTGCCTATACGCACATGCCACTAAACGTTAAACTCAAAACAAAACCAAAGAAGTTAACAGTTACAAAAAAAAATTGCTGCCTGCATCTTTATTGGTAACTCAACTGTCGCCTACCCTGACTTGCCAATATTAAGGTGGTGCATTTTTTTTTCCTTTCAGGTTTCTTCTTCTTTCACCTTTTTCTCTCACTTCATAATAATTTTACTTCCGTAGTAATTTATCAGTAATTTATATCTAAGAATAAAATTTCATAATCTAATATTTTTACTCTGCCTAACTATGTATAGTCGCTAGTCGTTACGACTTAAAAAAAAAAATGCCCTGTTCTCTTCTCTCCTATGCTATTCTTACTCTCTGCTTCAGTTATTTAAGACGGGTATATATTTTTGTATTTTTTTTTTTCTTTTTACCACTAATTATTAAATTTTCTTCTTCTTTTCTTTTTATCTGCTATTATTCAAAATTTTGTTTTCACTTCTTTGACCACTTGCTTTCAGCTATTACCGGTTGAGGGTTCTTTTCCCCTATGCTTTTTCTTTTTTTTATGACACTAAATTTTTTTTTTCTTTTTCGTTTTTTATTTTTTTTACACTGACTTGTGCGGCCTTTGGCTGATTTTGTTCTTTTTATCTATTCCTTTCATTTCTTGGTTGCTTTTTTCTTGTTCTTTAATAGATTTTACTACACACACTGAGATGCCCATGAGACATTTTTGAGACTTTTCAGATCACTAAAAAAAACGTAACAAACTGAGAGGGGGGGAGGAAAAATTATTTAGAAATTGTTTTTAACTTTTGCGGTTAACTTTTTTGTTAACTTTTCTTTGTTTTTTTCCCGGGTTTGACACTGAGCCCTTTTCGGGCATCTAACTTGCGCGGCGAAGTTTTTGCATAGCACTGATTGCGTTTTGAGATTTTTTCCCCCGCTTGTTGCACTTCGTACTTCTCCCTGCATGTGTTGGTTTGCTTATCTTTGATCGCTTTGGTTTTGTCTGCGCTGCTTTTGGTTGGTTTGCTGCGATAATGCAGTTCAAGACAAAAATGCGAGCTTTTAGCCTGCACTGTGGCAAATTTCGATGCATAATTAAAGAAAGGTTTTTTCTCTGTTAGCCTAAGCCAAAAAGACATGCCCAAATGAAGGCAAATTATAACGCTTACCCAAAAATTTTGGCTGCAAGAGGGTTAGATCCGTTTTCGACTTATCCCTCGCAACAAATAGAACTAGCTTTTAATTAGCTTTAACATTCGTTGCGGAGATTGATTTTTAAATACTTGACTGGAGATGAACTTTATAGATATATATATATATATATTTTCATATATATATATCTATGGCACAAACGTGCTCCGAAGGTTATGTCCAATCTCACACAAAAATCGTAAGGTGTCTCCTGCTGCGTCTGTCCCAAATCGAAAAGATCGAATCCCGTCTGCATAGCTCCTTTTATACCCCCATTAAGCGGATGTAACCAACTGTCAACTTGCCAAAACTCTCTTGAAATTGAACTCACCACTACCAGGGCGGCAATCTTCGTTCAGTGCAAAGTTGCATTCCCCAACGATCAATAACGATTTCGCGCCACGCCTGCATTTTTATACCCCTAACCCATAAAATGGGTTAAAGGGGTATAATGGTTTTGTGCAAAAGTATGTAACAGGCAGAAGGAAGCATCTCCGACTCCATAAAGTATATATATTCTTGATCAGCATCAACAGCCGAGTCGATATAGCCATGTCCGTCTGTCCGTCCGTCTGTCCGTCCGTCCGTCTGTCCGTCCGTCTGTATGAACGCGTCGATCTCAGAGACTACAAGAGCTAGAGACTTCAGATTTTGAATATAAGTTCTCCTATACCATGAGCGGAACAAGTTTGTTTCAAATTATCGATAACTATTCTAGTTTTCGATATACACATGTAATCGATTACAAAAAAATCTCGAATTTGAAAAATGTAGAAATGGGGGTTGAAATAATGGATAACGATAGAGCTTTTCTGAAAATTTCATCGAAATCGGTTGAGAAACACCAGAGATATCGAAGATTGAAGTTTAGGTCACAGATGCATACAGACAATGACAGTACGCGTTATGTACAGGGTTCGGGGTATCTCCTAGCCGGGAAATCTCGACTAGAGCCTTCTTACTTGTTTAAATACACATATGTGATACAAATTGTGTTTTATTTCCCTTTATGCTAATTATTTTTTCTTGTTTTAAATTCTCCTGTGCCCCTTACAACCTAGATGGAGTGAAAAACGTTACAGAGGAAAGTAAATCAGGACAGTCAATCCTAACGCCGCTATAGTGCGTCTATCAATATAGGTAGGCAGCGGTTCGCAAAACCCCAAGGGAAGCAAAGCAAACTTTAAACATTTTTTCTGCACACGTTCGAGTCGGTTAATATGACTTGCAGCGTATGGACTCCAGATTAACGAACCATATTCAAGCTTAGAGCGCACAAATGCTGAATATAAACATATCCTTGTAAATAGATCAGTAAATTGGGCAGAATTGCATCTAACGAAAGCCAACATAGCATATGCTTTCGGCAAAATATAATCAATATGTTTTACAAAACTGAATTTGGAATCAAAAAGGACTCCGAGGTCAAGCGATTCACATCTGCTAGATAGAAGCGAGCCACCTAATGAATAGGAAAATGTTATCGGGCTTGGAGCTCTAGAATATCGTACGTAAAAGCATTTTGAAAAATGCGGAAGACAGTTATGCTGGCACCATGTGCAAACTCTGTGTAAATCATCTTGGAGGTCAACACAGTCAGCTGACGATTTAATAAGTTTAAACAGCTTAAGATCATCAGCATATAAAAGATGAAAAGCGTACTTAAAGCAGGAGGAAATGTCATTTATAAAAAATATAAACAAGATAGGTCCAAGGACACTACCTTGTGGAAGACCAGAAGATGCAATGAAGGGCCTTGAAAATTTTCCATTTACTACCACACGATAAGAACGCGAATCAAGGTATGATCGAAACCAATCCAGAAGCGATGAATGGAACCCTAATTGTGATAATTTTGCCAAAAGTGCATTATGACATACCTTGTCAAAGGCCTTGGCAAAGTCAGTATAAATTGTGTCAACCTGAAATTGATTTTCAAGTGAATTAATACAAAACTTGCTGAAAACCGATAAATTAGTCACAGTAGATCTACCATTCATGAAACCATGCTGGTTAAAACAAACATAAGACTTAAAAAGAAATGTTAGACGCTTTGCAACAACACGCTCAAATAATTTCGAGACATTGCTCAGCTTTGCGATAGCTCTTTAGTTGCTTATTAGGCTTTTCGACGAGTTCTTATGAACAGGCGTCACCAATCCCGATTTCCATGCCTTAATAAATGTGCCAGTGAAGAGGGACTTAGAGAATAGTATTTTGAGCGGCACACAAAGCTCACTACCACAAGTTTTAAGGATGAACGAGGAGATACCATCACAATCAGGAATGATTGATGAATTAAAATCAGACAAAACTGCACATATGTCATTACTCAAGACTTGCAAGCTACCCATATTAAATAATGTTGGTATTTTTGAAAGAATGTTCGAATCATGCCAATCACAACGCTCCTCAAAGTTAGAACTAAAGAATTGAGCAAACAGTTCAGCAATTGAGGCATCAGAGCTAGCAGTATATGAACCTAAGGTCATAGAGGACGGGATGGCTGAGCAACCCTTTTTAGCTCTAATAAATGACCAAAACGATTTGGGATTAAGCTTTACTCCTGATTCCACTTCAGAGATGTATTGATTATAGCGAAATTTATTTAGAAATTCAAATTCACGCTTATGAAGTTTATAGCGCTGCAAATCAAAAGTATTCAGGGAAATAGCATATCTTTTAAAATATTTATTGCGAAGGTTTTTCAATTTTTTCAACCCACCAAGGTAACCTCGGGTTGTACTTTTTGCAATGGAATTATTTGCCAATATCTGGTTCAATAAACTTAAAAACATGTCGTAAGCGGCCTCAATATCAAGTTGCGATAAGATTCTATCCCAATTAATGCTTAAGATAGAGTTTTTAATGCTTAAAATATTAGATTGCGTAAAGATATATTTAATATTATTGAAATTGATTTGAAATATGACTAGTTTCTGACTCGACGGGAGTATCATTTTCGATCGGAAAATGAGCTCATATTTGCTGATTTTAACCAGATTGACGACTCGAAAAAGACTCGCTTGTGATTAAAAATGCTTGATGGGTAGAACTGCATAAAACAGAACCTTGGCAGTTGATCGACTTTGCATTCGAATATTTCAAACATTTTTATAAATAATTGCAATGTTTGCTAATTATAGTTAAATTTAATCGATTTCCTATACATATATGGTAAAACAACAAACTTTCATAGACTTAGAATTTTTTTTTGCTGTGGTTGACCTTTCTTTGGATATGCCCATATTTTTAATAAAAATTATAATCGTTACAGTCCCTGATTGAAATATCCACAACCAAAACCGAAAATCCAACATTACAACCTTGCAGCAATGAAATCGGAATGAGCGTAAAACGTTCAGGGTATCTCCTAGTCGGGAAATCTCAACTGAAGCCTTCCTCCTTTTTTTATAGTCACCTCGTGAACATGAATTTTATTATTAAAAAGGGCAAGAAAAGAGAACAATTTGGTTGTGAGCAATTTTCCCCAGACTTTTTTAATATCGCTTTCTTTCGGTTCCCGGGGATTTTTAGTATACCTTGGCAGACTCGCAAAAGTGCATATTTTTTCACCTATGTCCTGTTGCTTTGAAAGAAAAATACGGGTGTATTCATAGATGTGTGTCGGGAAAGAAATATATCCGATTGTTTTAAATTCATTTTAACACTAACAATAATCTTAACCTTTTAACTGTAGCGTACTGGTAGATTGCCGGACGGTTGGGGTGTCTCAAACAATAACTAGTAGTCATTATGCACCACGATTCCGTGCCCAAACCATGTTGAGACACGTGGGGTTTTTCTACAGTTTCGACTGCGTGACCCAGAAAACACTATTGAGAGGCAGCGACGGCGGGACCCATTAATCGTAGCTCATTACGGGAGTGTGGGGGGGGGGGGGGGGGGGGTTCTTGCTGTCTCAATAAGCCTGCACTACATTATTTTATTAATTATTATAGAGTCCCTATGCTCCCATGGAGCAAAACAAGCAAAACGAGCGACACCGAAAGTGAATGTCAGCTATCTGAAAATACAAACTAACACACGAATATTATTCCTCTTAGATCTAATGCGGTCGTGGCTACGCTGTTAATTGCCACGCCTTCTTCTTTACCCCATATCGTATCATTATGTCATCATTATTTCACCCAGGTCATTGGAACACAAACAAAATTACAAATCCATCATTTAACAATAATAAAACGCAATGCAATATATTTTCATATTTTTTTCACAATATTGGCATTTTCGAAACTTAATTAATTTTATTATTTTACCTTCTTGGTACTAACTTCATGTTCTTCTTAGCGAGTTTCTAAGCAAACAAAAAAATACATCCTGAATTTTTCTTTTTTAAACATAATTATTATTACTAATTATTTGAACCCTTTATATTTTATATTTTATAACCTCATATTTATTCTTTATAATTTTTTATAAACTTTTTTAAAATCTTTTATAACCTTCTATATTTATTCTTTATAATCTTTTTATAACCTTCTATATTTATTCTTTATAATCTTTTTTATAACCACGCGACACAACTACACTTGCTAGAAAAAAATTTGCATAATTAGTTATATACATAGGTTTGCGTGCAAAATAATTTTAAAATTAATAAGTGAATTTGTTAAAAAAAAATAACTTGGTTTTACAGGGTTTGTATACTCTGTATACTATATGCTGCTAAAGAGACAAGAACTTTTAATTTTTTTTTGCAATAATTTTATTCTTTACCCAAAGTCAAATTTTATAAAAATATTTATTTTATTTATTTACGTTAATTTAAAAATTCTTTCTTCTTCTTTAATGTTTTTTAATTTATTTAATTTTTTTCTTGTTACAATTTTTTTTATTTACTAATAATATTAACTGAGAACCAAACGTTAGAAACGTTAATATGCCCCAATGCAATTTCCATTGTAGGGTATTTCGTTAAAAGCTCAACTAAGAGAAGTTAAGCGGCGTTTCACTTAAATGCGTTTCCATCGACGAAAGATCTTTCGAAGAGAACGTTGCTGAAGAGAGGCGTATGCGGGACGGTTGTTGTTAAGAGAGGTTTTTATGCGTAAGCCAAGAGTGGCTTCGCCTTGTGCACGTGCAATTTTTCTGCATAACTGAATGGTTATATAATACTTTTGTTAACTTTAACTCACTCATATTTATTTATTTAATACGTTTTTTCACCTTTTTTTTTTTTAAATAATTGTATGGTTCTGATGATTTTTTTTCAACAAAGGCTCTGTTTGTTGGGTTTTTTATTTGGAGGTTTTTTTAGTTTGTTTTTTTTGCTCTTTTTCTGGATATTTTTTGTTATTTAAATGTTTCACTATATTATTAACGATTTTGAATATTTCCACTACGTTGGCGATCCGGCAAACTCCGATTTTAGACTGAGGCGTTGCCCGCTCACTACCCCTGCTCTTACTTGCTTGGCCTCTGCGTTCGGGGGCCGAGAGAGACTATCGGGAGAGGAATAAATTTTCGCCCGCAAGTAATTTCTTCGGCTGTAAAGACAATGAAGATAAAACAAACGCTTAACATTAACAATAGTTAATGAGACACTTGTTAAGCGGAGTCTTACCGAAAATGGTCAGCCAAAGTCAACAATTTACTCTTTTTTGATGACGACAGGGAGGCAGCAAATGTAGCTGCAATTAAATGCAATTTAAAGCAAATAATGCGCCGCCGCAGCAGGCAACTAAAGAAAACTTTATTGTAGAAATTGTTGAATTTTTCTAGATATTCTTTTGAATACTCACTGTCGCTTTTCTAATAATGTCACAGAATTTAATTAGCTTGTTATAAAAATTAAATGCAATTAATCTTGCAATAATTTAGCAAGCATTAACTCGTGATACTTTTGCACAAACATTTTATTTTAATAATTTTAGTAAGTTTTCCTTAACACATGTTAGTTAGTTCAGCTGCCAGATTTGAAAAGCCAGAGGCGAGCGGAGCGATTAGCTATCAAACCTCGGTATAGCCTGAATTCCAATTTGCATTTCCGCTAAAATAAGGATGCATAATGAATTGCCGTTGACATTATAGCGGAGCTGCCACATAATTTTTCCGCTTTTGACCAAGAGATGGCGGTTTAACTGTTCTGTTGTTGCTGCCACACTCAAGCCAAATGCTCTATTAATTATAATTTAGGTTTATATGGGAATATTACATAACATGTTTGTCACATTGTGTAATATGTTTATATAAAATAAAATCTCGCTGTATAATTTGGACGAGCCGGCGCTTGTTTGTTTCTTCGTCTGTTTATAAATCATCTGTAATACGAAATCAAATAAAATTTACTATATTTAAATATGCATATATATTTTGAAAAAAATAAACTCACAATTTTGGTTGCTAGCGTTAAAACACTTCAATTTATTTTTTTTTACTTGAGCCCGAACATGAAATGACGCGTGCCTAAGACATTTGACAAAACGCACTAACACAAAGAAAAGATTTTCGAATTTACTTCACGAACGCTTCCTGTCGTTTCGAACTCATAGAAAAAAGTAGCGGTAAATGTTTCCAGCTTACAACTGTGCACACAAAAGTTGACAAGTGTAATGCATAACTTTTACTGGAGCGGTAATGCATGCTGTGGCCAGGCCTCATTCTGCTCTGCGCCACTGGGGTTGATCGAATAAGTCAAGCAATACCCAGCAAGCAATTGGAATATTGTTTTGATTAGTAACCCCATTACGAGTCTAATTCGAGTCATTTTGATGCTTTAAAAACGATTAATCGTTTTTGCGATTAAAGCGCGACTCGAAAACGACTCGCATGTATGCCTTGAATACAGACATGCTCAAAAGTACACCGTTAGAAAGCTTGGTCTGTCTAGAAGCATATGAAGCATATCTCTTTTCAAAATTTTTTGAGCACATTTTATATTAAAACTAAAGAACTTTCGGTTGAGGTTCGATCTGAGATCGTAACAAAATTCATGGATGGAACCTCCGCTTCGGCCTTGGCGCAGATTTATAATATTTCACGTAATACTGTGTACTTTTTGAACAAAAAAAGGAAGCACAGGGAAATATGGAGAACTTAAAAAGATCTGGGCGGAGACGTGCACTTGAACCGAGGCAATGCAGACGAATATTGAGAGAGATTGCAGAGAATCCATCAATAAGTCCTGTAAAAGTCGCAGCGGCATCAGAAAATTTAATTGGCAAGAAAGTCAGCAGTTGCACTATCTATCGCAGGATGAAAGAAATTAACATAAAAACGTACGTGGACCGGAAGATTGTTGACATAAGCCCGACAAACAAAGCAAAACGACTAGAGTTTGCTTTGAAATTCATACAAAAGCCTGTAGAGTTTTGGCGCAACTTATTATGGACGGATGAGGCGGCTTTTAAATATCAAGGCTCATTCGGAAAGCGATTTATGCACCTTCGAAAGAGTCAAAAGCACAAGGCTGTGCAGCCCTTCAACAAATTTGGAGGAGGTACTGTAATGTTTTGGGGATGTGTCGAAGGGACTTTAAAACAAACGGGTTATACCCTCATTTTAAATGACCATGCTTTTCCTTCTGGCAACCGACTGTTTTCAACAACCGACTGGATTCTACAATAAAGCATCATCGGACCATTGATGCAAATCGGAATCGCGAGGGTGCCATAAACGAAATTCAAAACATTTGGTCAACGTAATCTCGTTAATTCTATTCCTGCACGACTGCAGCAAGTTATCGATGTCAAAGGCGATGTTACACATTTCTAGTTAAGTTCTAGTTCTCTTAAAAAATGTATTTAATTGTTATAAACTAAATTTTCTTTGAAGTTGCTAATAAAACAATAAAAAAATCAACTTAACGTTTTGCCCAAATAATTTTGACACGTATAAAATGTGCTCAAATAATTTTGAAAAGAGATAAGGAATTTTTCGTTTGCTTTGGTTTTGTCGTATGTTCCGTTATCTTTATCAATTCTTCTTTTATATGCTTCTAGACAGACCAACGGTGTGCAGCTTTTGCGCATCAGACTTACAATCACAACAACAAAAGCCGCTAAAGTGCAAAATGAGAAAAAAAATATATTGCTCAAATACTTTTGAGCATGTCTGTATGATGAATCGCGCAAAATTTGAAGCAATCAAAATATGATTCCATGCACGAAATGTAAGGAAATAAAAAATTCAGCATGCAGGTGATTGAAATATGCTTAGTATCATAAATTTAGCATTTTCTTTTGTGGGTTTTTTTTTTTAAGTTAAGAATTTATGTTAGAGGTTGGGAATTTTTTTTCCAGTGTATTTTCTAAATTTGGAATACTACTTAATAATACTAACAAAAGGATACAAAAAAAAGTTCATTTCATTTAGCTACTCTAAAGTGCCTCATAATTTCTCTCAGTGTAGCTAGTTTTGGTTTTGGTACTATACAAGTACAGTTTTCGGTTTGCCTATACGCACATGCCACTAAAAGCTTAGCTTCACGAAGTCAATCTCAAAACGTTAAACTCAAAACAAAACAAAAACAAGTAAGAAGGCTCTAGTCGAGATTTCCCGGCTAGGAGATACCCCGAACCCTGTACATAACGCGTACAGTCATTGTCTGTATGCATCTGTGACTAAACTTCAATCTTCGATATCTCTGGTGTTTCTCAACCGATTTCGATGAAATTTTCAGAAAAGTTCTATCGTTATCCATTATTTCAACCCCCATTTTTACATTTGCAAATTCGAGATTTTTTTGTAATCGATTGCATGTGTATATCGGAAACTAGAATAGTTATCGATAATTTGAAACAAACTTGTTCCGCTCATGGTATAGGAGAACTTATATTCAAAGAAGTCTCTAGCTCTTGTAGTCTCTGAGATCGAAGCGTTCATACAGACGGACGGACAGACGGACATGGCTATATCGACTCGGCTGTTGATGCTGATCAAGAATATATATACTTTATGGGGTCGGAGATGCTTCCTTCTGCCTGTTACATACTTTTGCACAAAACCATTATACCCCTTTTACCCATTTTATGGGTTAGGGGTATAAAAAAGTTAACAGTTACGAAAAAAAAATTGCTGCCTGCATCTTTATTGGTAACTCAACTGTCGCCTACCCTGACTTGCCAATATTAAGGTGGTGCATTTATTTTTTTTCCT
This sequence comes from Scaptomyza hsui, assembly GCA_018152825.1. Lineage (NCBI taxonomy): Eukaryota > Metazoa > Arthropoda > Insecta > Diptera > Drosophilidae > Scaptomyza > Scaptomyza hsui. The sequence continues at coordinate 976,783 of JAECXO010000254.1, forward strand.
TTCAGGTTTCTTCTTCTTTCACCTTTTTCTCTCACTTCATAATAATTTTACTTCCGTAGTAATTTATCAGTAATTTATATCTAAGAATAAAATTTCATAATCTAATATTTTTACTCTGCCTAACTATGTATAGTCGCTAGTCGTTACGACTTTAAAAAAAAATGCCCTGTTCTCTTCTCTCCTATGCTATTCTTACTCTCTGCTTCAGTTATTTAAGACGGGTATATTTTTTTGTATTTTTTTTTTTTTTACCACTAATTATTAAATTTTCTGCTTCTTTTCTTTTTATCTGCTATTATTCACAACACTTTATTTTTTTATTTTTATTTTCTTTTTCACCAGCAAAAAAAAAATTTACAAATATATATATGGCTCTTTTTTCTTGTTTACTCACCCCTCCGCTGCAACGATGAAGGCCTTCTCGCTGTGCGAGGTGTTGTTGTTGTTGAGCAATTGTCGCTATGTAGATTGCAGGTTTAATGATTATATTTAAATTTATTTGTTGCGGCGTTTCGTGTTGAACTATTGTAACTAGCTTTTGTTTTCACTTCTTTAACCACTTGCTTTCAGCTATTACCGGTTGAGGGTTCTTTTCCCCTATGCTTTTTCTTTCTTTTATGACACTAAATTTTTCTTTTCTTCTTCGTTTTTTATTTTTTGTACACTGACTTGTGCGCCCTTTGGCTGATTTGGTTCTTTTTATCTATTCCTTTCATTTCTTGGTTGCTTTTTTCTTGTTCTTTAATAGATTTTACTACACACACTGAGATGCCCATGAGACATTTTTGAGACTTTTCAGATCACTAAAAAAAAACGTAACAAACTGAGAGCGGTCGGGGGGGGAGGAACAATTATTTAGAAATTGTTTTTAACTTTTGCGGTTAACTTTTCTTTCCCGGGTTTGACACTGAGCCCTTTTCGGGCATCTAACTTGCGCGGCGAAGTTTTTGCATAGCACTGATTGCGTTTTGAGCTTTTTTCCCCCGCTTGTTGCACTTCGTACTCCTTCCTGCATGTGTTGGTTCGCTTATCGTTGATCGCTTTGGTTTTGTCTGCGCTGCTTTTGGTTGGTTTGCTGCGATAATGCAGCTCAAGACAAAAATGCGAGCTTTTAGCCTGCACTGTGGCAAATTTCGATGCATAATTAAAGAAAGGTTTTTTCTCTGTTAGCCTAAGCCAAAAAGACATGCCCAAATGAAGGCAAATTATAACGCTTACCCAAAAATTTTGGCTGCAAGAGGGTTAGATCCGTTTTCGACTTATCCCTCGCAACAAATAGAACTAGCTTTTAATTAGCTTTAACATTCGTTGCGGAGATTGATTTTTAAATACTTGACTGGAGATGAACTTTATAGATATATATATATATATATTTTCATATATATATATCTATGGCACAAACGTGCTCCGAAGGTTATGTCCAATCTCACACAAAAATCGTAAGGTGTCTCCTGCTGCGTCTGTCCCAAATCGAAAAGATCGAATCCCGTCTGCATAGCTCCTTTTATACCCCCATTAAGCGGATGTAACCAACTGTCAACTTGCCAAAACTCTCTTGAAATTGAACTCACCACTACCAGGGCGGCAATCTTCGTTCAGTGCAAAGTTGCATTCCCCAACGATCAATAACGATTTCGCGCCACACCTGCATTTTTAAAATACACATATGTGATACAAATTGTGTTTTATTTCCCTTTATGTTAATTATTTTTTCTTGTTTTAAATTCTCCTGTGCCCCTTACAACCTAGATGGAGTGAAAAACGTTACAGAGGAAAGTAAATCAGGACAGTCAATCCTTCCCGCAATGACATCTGAAAAATCTAATAATTTTTAGATTTAAATAAAATGTTTATATAAAAAAGAGACGCGGTTTTTTCGATAATTAACAACAATTTAATGCGGTGGCTTCAAGCATACAACGACAAGTAAACGTAGCTTAACATTAGGTAGTAAGCGTGAGCCACAGTCGGCTGCACGCAATGCAAATTGCCGACGGCAGATTGCCGATCGGCTTGCGGTTAACAGCGCAAGAGTATTTCATTTTTCTCTTATTCTGTCTTATGTTATGCTACTATGTATCTACGTCTAAATCTACTCCAACAACATCATTTAAAAACGATAACGCCGCTATAGTGCGTCTATCTTCTAAGGTTGATAGCCGCACAAGGTGACATCTATCAATATAGGTAGGCAGCGGTTCGCAAAACCCCAAGGGAAGCAAAGCAAACTTTAATAATTTTTTCTGCACACGTTCGAGTCGGTTAATATGACTTGCAGCGTATGGACTCCAGATTAACGAACCATATTCAAGCTTAGAGCGCACAAATGCTGAATATAAACATATCCTTGTAAATGGATCAGTAAATTGGGCAGAATTGCGTCTAACGAAAGCCAACATAGCATATGCTTTCGGCAAAATATAATCAATATGTTTTACAAAACTGAATTTGGAATCAAAAAGGACTCCGAGGTCAAGCGATTCACGTCTGCTAGATAGAAGCGAGCCAACTAATGAATAGGAAAATGTTATCGGGCTTTGAGCTCTAGAATATCGTACGTAAAAGCATTTTGAAAAATTGAGAGGAAGACAGTTATGCTGGCACCATGTGCAAACTCTGTGTAAATCATCTTGGAGGTCAACACAGTCAGCTGACGATTTAATAAGTTTAAACAGCTTAAGATCATCAGCATATAAAAGATGAAAAGCGTACTTAAAGCAGGAGGAAATGTCATTTATAAAAAATATAAACAAGATAGGTCCAAGGACACTACCTTGTGGAAGACCAGAAGATGCAATGAAGGGCCTTGAAAATTTTCCATTTACTACCACACGATAAGAACGCGAATCAAGGTATGATCGAAACCAATCCAGAAAGGATGAATGGAACCCTAATTGTGATAATTTTGCCAAAAGTGCATTATGACATACCTTGTCAAAGGCCTTAGCAAAGTCAGTATAAATTGTGTCAACCTGAAATCGATTTTCAAGTGAATTAATACAAAACTTGCTGAAAACCGATAAATTAGTCACAGTAGATCTACCATTCATGAAACCATGCTGCTTAAAACAAACATAAGACTTAAAAAGAAATGTTAGACGCTTTGCAACAACACGCTCAAATAATTTCGAGACATTGCTCAGCTTTGCGATAGCTCTATAGTTGCTTATTAGGCTTTTCGACGAGTTCTTATGAACAGGCGTCACCAATCCCGATTTCCATGCCTTAATAAATGTGCCAGTGAAGAGGGACTTAGAGAATAGTATTTTGAGCGGCACACAAAGCTCACTACCACAAGTTTTAAGGATGAACGAGGAGATACCATCACAATCAGGAATGATTGATGAATTAAAATCAGACAAAACTGCACTTACATGTATGTCATTACTCGAGACTTGCAAGCTACCCATATTAAATAATGTTGGTATTTTTGAAAGAATGTTCGAATCATGCCAATCACAACGCTCCTCAAAGTTAGAACTAAAGAAATGAGCAAACAGTTCAGCAATTGAGGCATCAGAGCTAGCAGTATATGAACCTGAGGTCATAGAGGACGGGATGGCTGAGCAATAGTGCTGGGAAAAGATCGATGCTTGCGTGAATCGATCTTTCGATCTTTAGAATATCCCAACATCGATACTATCGATACATTTACTCATATTGCTAAAAAAAAAAAAAAAACATTTTCATATTTACACTTATTAATAAATAAAATTATTAACTTTTGAACCAAAAAATCCGTGTATTCATATTTAACACTTATAACTAAACAAAATCATTTTCATATTAACTTATTGCTAAAAAAAAAAAAAAAATCATAAATTTTTAAACCAAAAATACAACACTTAAAATAATGGTCAGTTGAGATCTTCATATAGCTCATTTACATTTTAAACTAAAATGACTATTGTTTTGATATCCATTCATTCTTATTAATAAAAAGCAGCATATCTACTTGCTGCGCTTTTAAACAGCTCCTTCTCTCATTTATGACGAATCCAGCTTTGCTGAACATTCGTTCACTTTCTGTGGACGTTGCAGGGACGCATAAGTATTTCTTCACACAGCACTTGAAATAATTGTCAGTTGAGATCTGTGAAAAAAATATATTTTAAATAAACGTTGTTATACTTGTATTTTGTGTTTTACCTTCCAGTTATTTAATGGACACATGTTTTCATCTAAATTTTCCATGTTAAAGTATTGACTCAATCCCAAAATTGAGTCAACTCGACTGCTTCGTGTTTTTTGTGATTTTCTTTCTTGAAGAAAATTGAAAAGTGGCTGTTGCCTTGTAGGTTCTGTTGATAATGGTGCTGGCAGGCTGGAGGAAGAAGGACGTGATCCGGACATGGCATTGACAGCAGATAGTTCGTCCTCTAGGAACTTTGCAGCTTGAGTTACATTTAACGGCGATAGGAATCCATCCTTTTTGAATCGAGGATCCAGGAGCGTGGTGATTCTTGTGTTAGAACGTGTCTCGTATTTAAATAGCCTTTCTTTCGTTCCATTTATTAGGATTGTACACGCAAGCTTACCCTCATCTGTGGCCAGGTTGGCCTTGATATTTTCGAGATTGTCAAGTAGTCCACAGCAAATTGGAATGACCATTGACACTGTTACCAAGTTGCTTGACGATACTTTCACAGTTGCGTGCTCAAGCGGAGACAGAACATTTTCTAAGTCTTCTAGGATGGCAATTTCGTCGGCAGATAATGGCGTTAAGGCCTTTGGAGTTTTGATTAGAACCTTGCAAATAGCATCTTTTGTTCGCAGAAATCGTTGAAGAATGTGAAATGCACTATTCCATCGCGTTGGGCATTCTTGTTTCAAGCTCAACGGGTTTTCTGTATTTTGTTCATCTCTGAACTTTGCGTAGGCAATGGTACTGCTCTTGAAAAACGCCACAATTTTTTTGCATTTCCCCAATAAATTCTTAATACTTTCATTTGATAAGCAGTCCTGGACAACCAAATTTATGGTATGCGCAACGCATGGTACATTTCTTTTTGAAAGAATTTGGCAAGCGCTTTTCATATTTGATGCGTTGTCCGTGACGATGGCAGTTATCTTGTGGCTTATTCCCCATTCATCAAATACGCAGCGCAAAGAACTGGCAATGTTCTCTGCGGTATGATTGGTTTGATCCTGTAATTTCGTTGTTGACAGAACTGCTGTCCGCATATGAAAATCATTAGTTATAAAATGACAAGTCACTGTCAAATAACTTTCATTGGCTCTGAAGTCCAGCCATCAGTAGTAATAGCGACGTAGTCTATCTGTTCAAGGATGGTGCGCAATTTCTCTTCTGCCTGCGAACATATTTGGAACAATACATCGCTCAGTGTTTTTCGCGATGGCAGCTGGTAGCGTGGATCAAGTTTCTTTACCAAATGGCGAAAGCCCTCGTTCTCAACCACAGAATATGGCCGAAGGTCAGTCGTTATGTAGTAAGTCACTGCACGGTCCAGTGCCTGTTTTTTTTTTGCCGATAATGCATCGTATTTGGCTTCCATTAGTGTTAAAATGGAGCCAGCTGCCTTTGGTGCTACAATCTCAGTGGTACTCAAATTGGGATGCATTCGCTGTAAATGCTTTGTCAAATTTGTCGTGTTACCACTTGTTTGGTAAGTTTTGCCACATTTTAAACAAACAGCGCTTTTGCCACCCGCTGACTTTTTAAAAAAGTCCCACACTGCCGACATCCCATACTTTGTCCGTTTTCGTGGAGCTTCATCCTCTTCATCCTCTTTCCTAGAATTGTCGCCATCTATACACGAAAACGTGATTATAGCATTAGTTGAATATGCAAGAGGTGCAGCCCCACAAGGCAACAAAACGACGTAAAATAATATTTACCTTTGCCTTTGTTCTTGTCTATTAGAAACTTGTCCATTTCATACAGCACTGCCAGCACCAAAATCCTAAATTTAAAGGCGTATTACATTAGTATTTTATTTTATGTTTTTTGATACAATTTTCAAATTACCTCAGCCTTATTCCGCGTTTTTTCTCAAGTGATAGGTAAATTGTCTAGGGACGGCGATATATTGAAGATCGAAGTTTGCAGCCTCGATACTTTCGATATTTGTGTCAGCATCGATATATCGATGTTAGATCGATGCTATTCCCAGCACTACTGAGCAACCCTTTTTAGCTCTAATAAATGACCAAAACGATTTGGGATTAAGCTTTACTCCTGATTCCACTTCAGAGATGTATTGATTATAGAGAAATTTATTTAGAAATTCAAATTCACGCTTATGAAGTTTATAGCGCTCCAAATCAAAAGTATTCAGGGAAATAGCATATCTTTTAAAATATTTATTGCGAAGGTTTTTCAATTTTTTCAACCCACCAGTATACCAAGGTAACCTCGGGTTGTACTTTTTTGCAATGGAATTATTTGCCAATATCTAAGATTCTATCCCAATTAATGCTTAAGATTGAGTTTTTAATGCTTAAAATATTAGATTGCGTAAAGATATATTTAATATTATTGAAATTGATTTGAAATATGACTAGTTTCTGACTCGAAGAAGACTCGCTTTTGATTCGAAATACGAATCGAAAATGAGTCAAAACTGCAGTCACAAGCGACCCCTCAAGAAGAGTAGCGTTCGGGAACCGTTTTGTCCCGACGGGAGTATCATTTTCGATCAGAAAATGAGCTCATATTTGCTGATTTTAACCAGATTGACGACTCGAAAAAGACTCGCTTGTGATTAAAAATGCTTGATGGGTAGAACTGCATAAAACAGAACTTTGGCAGTTGATCGACTTTGCATTCGAATATTTCAAACATTTTTATAAATAATTGCAATGTTTGCTAATTATAGTTAAATTTCATCGATTTCCTATACATATATGGTAAAACAACAAACTTTCATAGACTTAGAATTTTTTTTTGCTGTGGTTGACCTTTCTGTGTTTTTATATTTTTATTTTTATTTTTAATAAAAATTATAATCGTTACAGTCCCTGATTGAAATATCCACAACCAAAACCGAAAATCCAAAATTACAACCTTGCAGCAATGAAATCGGAATGAGCGTAAAACGTTCAGGGTATCTCCTAGTCGGAAAATCTCAACTGAAGCCTTCCTCCTTTTTTTATAGTCACCTCGTGAACATGAATTTTATTATTAAGAAGGGCAAGAAAAGAGAACAATTTGGTTGTGAGCAATTTTCCCCAGACTTTTTTAATATCGCTTTCTTTCGGTTCCCGGGGATTTTTAGTATACCTTGGCAGACTCACAAAAGTGCATATTTTTTCACCTATGTCCTGTTGCTTTGAAAGAAAAATACGGGTGTATTCATAGATGTGTGTCGGGAAAGAAATATTTCCGATTGTTTTAATGTATTTGCTGGGCACTGATGTCAAATCAGCTTTTTTCCCGTCAAATCTGGCGTTTTTGGAAACCGAATCGCTTGAAAAATTAGCAAATTGCGGGAAGCGGGAAATCTGGCTTGTTTCTGTTAAAAGATCAGCTTTTTCTGGATTTTTTTATACTAAATGTAAACGCATTTTGTCCACTGCATCGTTATTCATCGTTTTTAATATGGGGCGATGTTTAAAGAAATCATAAATCAAAACAAACGGGTGGTACATTTTTGTTGCTATCTCGTATTCGTTTAAATTTTTTAAGTCCCAAAAAGCTTAATACAAAATTGGCACTATGGGTTCCTAAATCCCAATGAATGAAGAACCCATTGAACTCAAAAAATTTATGATATATTTAAAGAAATTAATAATTAATTATTTTTTTTCATATTATTTGGTTTTTTGTTCATTTAAGGCCAAAATTATCTTTTTATCGTCATCAAAAGTTGACATCACTGCTATGAATTCTTACATAAATGAAGAATCCATTGATTTTATTAAAATTGATGAATTTTGACGAAGATAACCATCAGCTTTTTTTTCGCTTTTTTCCCAATTTTTTCCGCTCTTTTTGGTCTAAAATAAAGCCAAAATAGCTTTTCTTCGTCCCCAAAAGTTGACATCAGTGTTGCTGGGCCACAATAAATTTTAAATTTGAATTTTAGCGGGCGGTTGTTAAAATGATTTTGCGCTAGATGGCGCTTTGAGACGCGCTTGGCTGTGAATGGCTGCAGCTGGTCGTCTGTTCGATAAGAAATAGCGATGAATCGATTAAGTAAAGCATCGCTGCGCAGCGCACTCAAGTGTTGCTCCATGCAGTGTTTTGTTGTTGTGTTTATACACTTGTTTTTGTTCATTTTTATACTCTTCTTCGTGCGGTTCGGGTATTGTTGCTGCCGCGCTTCACATTGTTTTTATAACAAAAATGTGTTAAATCTTCGCACGCTGATCGCTGTTGTCGGTCAGTTGTTTTTTTTTTTTTGGCGCAAACGTAATTTCATACATATTTTAAAATGTTATTTGTTGATGTCAACAATTAAGGCAACAAATACAGGTTGAAGAGTGAAGACAAGGCGCTTTTGTATATGTGTACGGTTATTTTTTTTTTTAATATTTTGTTTTTGTTGTGTTGTGTTTACTATTTGCTGCTGCTATTTCTTGAATTAATGCGTGTAAAATGTATTTGTATTTGTTCCGAGTTTTCAAATAGTATCAATTCGCGAATATTTATGTAGTATGATGTGTATGTATATAACAAAAATAGTGCGACGGCCATTGAAATTTCACCAAAATGAAAGAAACACACTTTATACTTAAAACATCAACTCAAAACGTGACGAGTTTATTAAATTAATGCAGCAGCAGAAGGAGAAGAAGAAGAAGAAGAAAGAGAAGAAGCAAAAACAACTACAACAATTACAATGACCGTTTTTGTTTTTGCTTTTTGTGGGCAGATGACGTCGCTGCTGCTGTTGCGCCGCCGCTGTCTTTTCTTTTTGTAAACATATATGTATATGTATATGTTTATATGTGTGTGTGTGCTTGTGGAAAGGGCGGCGACTGTGTAGGTTATTGTTGTTGCTGCTGCTGCTGCTGTTGTAATAAATGCGTGCAATTAGCACTAATATAATTACTTGTGCCGTGCACAAAATGGGGGTGCAATAATTGAAGAACAGCTACAACAACAATTGCTAAGTAATTGTCATGGCGGACGCGCAGTTATTTCGTAATGCAGCAGCAGCAAGAGAAACAACAACAGCATTTGTAGCAACTGCGTCGGTTGTAAAGCGCCGTTATTACACGCCGTCCTCACACCAACACACACGCATGCATTGCATTTGTATGCATATGCAGACTCACACGCACTTGTGCGTGGCTCTCGCTTGCACCACACGCTGCTGTCGTCATCAACGACGCGTCGTTGTCGTTGTCGTTTTTCTGTTCATTCGTTTGCTTTCTACCTGCGACGCTTTCGCTTGTTGCTGCTCTTTCTCGCTCTTCTTTGGTTCGTTTTAGCTCTAGAGAGCGTGTCTCTCAGCAGCAGCAGCAGCAGTTTGGCAGTGCCGTTATAATTTTGTTTGGCCATAAAATGCATTTATGTAGCTCGGGCGCATTCTTTAAATTGCAAAACGAACGAATGACATCAACATCAGCAACAATAATAAACAACAATGACAATTTGTAACAAGGGCGCGACGCATCTTTTATTTTTCTGCAGAAAACAAACGCCGCTGCTAACGTCGACGTCGCTGCAATCCGCTGTAAACAAGTGCAATATTAATTAAGTGACGACCCATCAAAAGAGAGAGAGAGAGAGAGAGAGGAAGAGACAAATTTACACACACACACACACAACGACAAATGATGTTATAGCAGCAACGACAACAACAGTTTAAAGCCGAAATAGTCAACAATTTGGTTTTTGGTTTCCACTGTACTCACAATGGGCAGCGCCATGAAGCAGAAGCAGAAGAAGAAGCTGCACAAAACACAACAGCATCAACAACAACAAATCCAAATCCTGCTTGTTTTTGGCATTTTAGCAATATTCTGGCCACAGGTGAGTGACATTTTACTGTTATACATACATACATACATACGTTATTATGTATACACAATTGGTAAAGGGAAGGGGTAGGAGCTTAAGGCGAAGGTTAATAAAGGAAATGGTTGCTACTATTCAGCTCTTTCAATTCACATCTTTCGTTTCTTAAGTAAACAACAACTGCAGTCGCTGCCACCCCCTGTTTCCCCTCCCCATGTGGTTGTGTCTGCTCATAAAACTTTAATTGATGTTATTTACTGTATCTGCTGCATTCTCTCTCTCTCCCTCTCTCGCCCTCTGTTTTAGTTCATCTGCCACCGATAATTACAAATTACAATTATTCGTTTTTCCCCGAAATACCAATAATTTAAAAACCCCCGCACATCTTTGGTCTAGGCACAATGTGCATTGCTGTATTTTAATGATTGGTATTTTTGTTGTTTTTTGTTGTCATAAAATTTTAAATCGTTCGCTCGCTCAGCCGGTTTTTTACCTTTTGTTATTTATTTATTAGCCTTTTTTTTCGTATGCCATTTCGTTTATTGTTTTTCGGTTAAATTTCGGTTTAACCCGGGTTTCTGTAACTTCGTAATGCTTGGCAATCAATTAGAAAATCACAGTATCAACTCTGCTCTTTAATACAGTAATACCTCATCCAAAGGAAAATTCTGCCCAAAGTAATAAATATCCGTTTATGATATAATATAAACTAACATCGTGTTTGCTGTGAATTATTCATTTCCGAATTGGTTCAAATGAACAAAGTGAACCAATTCAATAACTAAAACTAAACTTATTCGTTCTACTAAACTTGAATGTAAAACTCAAAAAGTTAACCATGTATTTTTTAATTTCTCAAAACTCGTATTTTTTTTTATACAATATTTTTATATACAAAAAACCAGTTAAAGTAGATACGTGCCGAAAGTAAAATACATTTCATAAATTAATATACAATATCAACAAGAACATTAAGCGAATCTTGCCTTGACTTAATCATAATCATACAGAATACCAGATGCAAATCCTAACTGAACCCTCGAACCCGCAGTACTCAAAGTACTCACTAACCTGTCGATTACTCACATCAGTAATTGGTACTCACTAGACACATATTTTTACCGTACAAATGTGTATTACTAAGCGCCCCTCCAAAAAGGCCGATGACATCAGCGCATGGAGTTTGAATTTCGTTTTTTTGTTTGTTTAGATATGTAAATGCTTGTTGCTTGTTTCCGATCCGTTGATGCATGGCTTTTTTTTTTCATTTTTTATTGTATCTATGTGTGTTTGTATGCCTGTGTGATAGTGGTGTGGTCTGGCAACTCTAGCATTTATTCCAATTTGAAACTACTTGTAGTTGTTATTGTTCAATTGAAGAAAGTTCAGATGGCGCCCTGGCACATTAAATAATTAATAACACCGTTAAGCCGTTACATTGTTATCCCTATCTTCTTTATTTTTTTTCGTATAATGTTACCCTATGAATTAAAAGTGCAAAAGAAGGTATTGATTTTGATTTTTTATTTTTTTTTTGTTAGGGGGAGGGGGGGGGAAAATTAAAAAAAAAAATATTTTTTTTTTTTTTATTATAAAAAAAAAAAAAAAATATAAAAAAATATTTAAAAAAAAAAAAAAATAAAAAAAAAAAAAAAAAAAAAAAAAAAAAAAAAAAAAAAAAAAAAAAATCTTACTTGTTTCAAGATTAATATTTGTTTTTATTACTTATATATATATAATATGAAGTCAGTCAGAAGGGCATAAAAAGTGAAACAACAGATAGTATTTGCATTACTTTCAGTTTGAATGTCACACGATTAAATGCTAATAGTAGCTAAGCGAACGTTTCACGTTACATTGAAAAGGCAGCGGATAAAGTTCCATGGAATTGAATGCCAATTAAATTGTGATGTATCATATATGGAGATGGTATTAAATACCTTTGGCTGCGGTTAACTTGACACGCAGTTTAACTGATAGTTAACTATGTATCATGAATCAAGTGAAACCAGCTTAAGTATTGAATACTTATTTTCTCAGGTTATTTGCATATTTGATTAGCTAAGTTCGTATCAAATTGAATTACCTACTTGCGCTTTTTGTTTTTGTATTTGTTTCCAACTCTCCAAGGCAATATTTATTTATCGAGTTTACAGCTTTGGGTGCTTGAATTATTTTTAGTTAGCTTCATTGCTGTTGTTGTTAAGAACTAGCTTTTGCCCCAATGCACTTGCAACGATGGTCTGATCTAATTTTAATTAATTAAACCATAAACCGCAGTCAGGCAGCCCCCTCATGCACTACTTAATGGTGTATGGGTGTGGTATGCATTTTGTTGAAACTTTAAAATAGTACTCAGTTCATTTTTGTTTATTGGAATGCAATGCGGAACACAATATGTGAGAGGATGAGGATGGTATGGGATAGGAGGAATCGGTGTTTAGTGTGCTAATTAGTATGCACAGAATGTACTCAATAACTGAGCCTGCTGCCAGTACCTAGTTTGGACCGTGGAGAGGGAGAGGGGGGAACAACAAAAACGTTAACCCAAAATGGGCTGTTTGTTGGTTGTTAAATCATTCAGTTTATGTTGCTGGCCAGATGTTTTTATTTTTTTTTGTTTCAATCTTTTCGCTGTCTCCATATTTGTCTGTAGACAGGCTGCTGTACAAAAGGGAGCACAAAGACGGAATGAATACCAAAAAGCTTAAGATATATTGTAGTTAAATTCTGTAAGGTCTGCTTAAAATAGTAATCTCATTATTTCTTCTTGAAAAACATTGAAGTCCCTTCATTGTGTGTTTTTGGATGACATTTCAACAATTGTGTGGAATGTAACGACTTGGTGGTTACAGGGTATCTTTTGGTCGCTTTCGCTTGAGTAGAGCAATCTTACTTACTCTCCCTAGACCCCGAAGTAAGTGTAACTGTGTGTGTATGTGTGGCATGCAACCATCCGGTGGCACTTGATAAAGTGCCTTTTAAAAATAGCTCACCATTTAGCGGCAAATTATTTCTGCTGTCAGGCAGCGTGTGCTGTGTTTAAAGTCATGTGAATTTAAGTACATATGTATGTATGTATGTATGTATATTTTGTAATTTTTTGTTTAGCTCTTTTTTGGAGAGAGATTGTTTTTAAAGGAGTAAAATATGCAGCATATTTTTGAACACGTATTTTTTTTTTTTTATCATCACCTTAACACTTTTTAAAGACCTTGTAACTATTTCCGGGTACAGTTTTCAATGTGTTGGTGAGAGTATTTATTTGCGGTTTTTTTCCAATATTTTATCGGTATAATGGGTATGATGGTTTTGTGCAAAAGTATGTAACAGGCAGAAGGAAGCATCTCCGATCTCTGGAGACTTCAGATTTTGAACATTGAATTTGGAAAATGTGAAATGTTTTAAAAACTGAACACAAAATAATGAAAATCTGTGAAAATTTCATCGAAATCGGTTAAGAAACACCAGAGATATGAAAGATTCAAGTTTAGATAGTTAAGTTTAGGGGGAAATCTCTTAGCAAATCTCTTTAATTGAGCAGAGAAGTGCGAGAAGCACGATATTCGCTTGATTGGTCGGTTGTTTCAGGGTCGTAAGCATAAATCCAAGTCTCATCTCCCGTAATCATGCATTTGAGCTTGTTCTGATAGTCAGAAAGCATTGTTTCACACATCAACGCGATGACTTTTTGCAAGAAATTGAGAACTTTCGGTACCAAACGAGATTTGACTTTTCGTGGGCCCAAATGGTCTTTCAAAATGGTTTTCACAGATCCTTCTGATATTCCGATCATATCAGTAAGGTCTCTAACAGTCAACCGACGATTTTTGCGCACTAATTCCTCCACTTCATGACGTGTTGGTCATCTGTTGACGTCGATGGTCGTCCGGAGCGCTCCAAGTCATCAACACGTTCTCGACCCTCTTTGAAGTCTTTGTACCACTTATAAACATTTTTTGTGACATTGTAGAATCACCAAGGCCTTCCGCAACATCCTCAACGTTTCCGCAGCCGAAATTTCATTCCGCAAACAAAATTTGATGGCACTTCTCTGCTCAATTAAATCAGACATTGTAAAAATCGAAAAATGCACTCTTGGTCGTTTGGAAAACACAAGCGAAAATATATTTCTGATAATGACATTGACATGAAATTTTACCCAGATGTCATCAACAGTCCTGCCAACTCAAGAAAAAAAGAACTAGCCCGAATTGTTAGGCCCGCGAAGTTTAAATTGAAAATTCACCTTACTTTTTGCCCACAGTAGTATACATACATGCGCATATATATACTACATACACTAAAATATACATATACATAAATAATATCTAACTGATGGCTAGCAACAAAGCTAAATATCCTAATGTTAACTAAATTGTTGCTTAATGACAAACAGAGAAATCTACTTTATTGTAACAGTAAATTATTAATTAGTTTCCTTCCTTCTTTTTTATATGCATATAAATTTGCACATACATATACTAGTACCATATCTACATATTTAAAAATGCTTTAGCTTGCTTTTATATCTCTTCTAATTTCAATTCAATTTTGTTGCATAGCGCAAGAAGGGATTTTCAACACACAATACTGATTAAAAACTATTATAAAAATAAATTTAAAATAACGAACAATCGTGAGACTATTGTAAACCAGCCGGAGCTAGCAGTTGAACCTATACTACTTACATACATATTTAAAGGAGCCTAGCTCCGAAGTTTAACACTTTTACATCAGCCACAGTGGTCAGGCACCTGATATAATATACATACTACATATCTGTGGTCACATGGAAGAGTAGCTTAAGTCGACTTAAGCGCGAATTGAGTTATTGCAATAGGAGGTATATAGATTTCAAGGCGCATATGCGTTTACTTTTTAGCTTAAGTTTTTTGAAAGAGCCATGCATTGGTCAAAACATTTAAAGTGCACATTGTTTTGTTTACATATTTCGATCTTCCGTTCATCATATAACTATTCCACTTATAAAGACTTAAGCTGCATAAATATTCACATTCAAAAAAATAAACTAATTATTTTCAAACAACTTATGTTCAAATAAGTTTTTTTTAATGAAATATTATTCTTGCATAGAGCAATTTTAAGTGGGTGTTAGTTCTTATGATGAAATGCTGTTAATTCAAAGCGACGTTACAAATAAACGGTACCTTATGTATATAAGGTGTCAAATCTTCTCTATTTCCCAAATATTTTTTAAAACTTGTACCTTTCATCTCTAACAAACTTATTAGCAACATTTCAGCATATACATTTTTCACTAAAATCAAGTACATAAGAAAAAACCCACAAAATTGGCGATATCTCAAAACTTCAATTTTCGACTTAAGCTACTCTTCCATGTGACCACAGATATATAGTCTTTCAGCTCCCCCTATTTGACTCTACAGTTCATGAAAATCTATAGCTATAAATAATAAAACTTTTCGATGCATTTAAAAAAAAACTCTCTACTCCAAGCGCAACACTCAACTTAAGTCTTCACCTCTTTGACCTCCTCTCTGGGCTGTTGCACTTATTTAGGTTAGCGCGGTTAATAATCCGCCAATTGGGCTTACATACTAGTATATGACCTGAAGCAGTGCAGTAGCAGCTAATTGGCCAATTGCATTAGGCCAAACAGCAGACACGTGGATCTGTAGATGAGATTGGGTGTTCAGAGAGGCAGAGTGTGTGTTATATAATTGCAAGTATCGTGCAACTTGGCTAGCGACTGATTGATCATAGATACATATGCATACTATATACTGTATGTAGACTAAGTATATAGTCAGGCTGTGGCTAAAATGATTGGCTTCCAAACGCTTTTGCACTGGCTGCAAGCAGCGACAGCAGCGCCAAACAAGCTCTGCATTAATTACTGTTAATTACGACGGCCTTTTGCAAAAGTTAAAAAAAAAAACAATCGATCCGTCGATACCCTTTAAGTTCGATAAATAGTAGTTACATTTGTTGTTGTGTTTTTTGATATGGAATGTTTTTGAAAAAAATCAAAATACAATATACTTATATCTTATGTGTTTTTCATCCACAAGACTATCATACCCGCTTTGGCACTTTGTTATAAGCCTCTGTATACAAAATAACTGGGCCAAGTCAAAAAGAAAACTAAACGTTGAACAATTTTGTTGTTTGCGGCTTTTTTCATTTTAAGTCACACGACGAATTCAATTGCAAATTGTTTATTCATTTACTCGCCTCGCATTCAGCGTTATTCAAGCGCCCCAATACCAAAATGCCAATTTGTTTATTGAATACCGAATATGTATGTGATTTAATAATAAAAGTTGAACAAAAAGAGACTAAATAAATAAGAAACTTGGCTCGCTCACCTAACTGGTTTCGGCAGCTGCCATATAAATAATTAGCAAAAACCAACAACTCTTTATAAATCACACACACACACACACACACACACAGCTTGAGCGACCGGACCCACTTGTCTTCCCTCCCCCCGCACCCGGCACCCCTTCCTTGACGACCCACATGGCGCACCTGCCTGTTTTTTTTTTTTTTGTGCCTACAACTAATGCAGCCGACTTTTTGTTTCTTATGTTTATATACCCTGCCATAAGGTAAGGCAATCTGATTGAGTCACAATCAGTGAAACATAATAATGATTGAGATGCAACTCATTAACAGTCGTTTCTAAATATTGTGAATTGATTCAGGTTGTTGAGTACAACATCAATTTTTTTTTGTTTTGATTAATCATAATTTTTTACGGTTTTTTTGTTTTTCTTTAACAATTTATAGAGTTTATAGAGTAATACCATGTTTAGTAACTTATACCATGGTGGATAAAAATAAATAAAAATTACTTAGATTCTCCTTCTTCTTTGGAGTTTTCTCCTCGCCCCTACTCCGCGAATGCGTCTTCGTCTTAGAAGCCAATTCTCTCCAGATGTGTGCCAAGATAGCCTTAGAAACCTTGCTTTTAAGGGAGCTTAGCTTAGGCCCTCTACGTTGAAATTTGTTGTTAAGAAACTTTTTAAATTTGCTCAAAATACAAATTTTTGCTATTAAATTTAAATTAGAAAAGAATTGTTTGAAAATAGGAAATATTTGAAACCTAATTATATTATTACCCAATTCAAAATGGGCAGAAATTATTAAATAAAGTATATATGTATATTCATGATCACTGTAAACAGGCGAGTTGTCGATATAGACTTTAATGTGTGTTTGAATGTATGATCGCTCCGATGTCAAGGAGTAATATTTAGGTCTTTTCATTGCTCCGTATCCGTAAATGTTGTCGGTCAGTTACAATTGATACAAGCAACAATTCGATCCTTGCCTTGGCTCCTAATTCAAATGTTTCTTACGACAATCCATCCAAAAACAACATTTTTTATTACTTATTTTGGGACTTTAACATTTACAGAGCCCATTAACATCGATGTTTTATCGAAAAAGTGTTCAAATGAACCAGTTTTCGTTCACAAGAGCCTCAGTTAATCTTCAGTTAATATTTAGGGTCAGTTTAGTACTTCAGTTAATTCCTTATGGGAAAATAAATGCACACTCAACGCCCGTCACTGAAAACTGAGAATAACTGAGCAGTGGGAAGACCCTTTAAGGCCCAATTTCTCAATGTCCGGTTAGTCAACTTATTCTAAGTTTAGTCGAATTTGAGTTTCTCAATGTTCGGTTAGCACTCACTTATCCGATGCATGGAGGTCCGGTTACTACTTATACCGATGCTAAGTAACGATATATAAATATCAATACAATCATCGTAAGGCGAACAGCTGACCCAAGCTGACACTTGCATTGCTTATTTCTTTTTTTATGAAGCTAATTTTCAAAATGCGTATTTGAGTCTTAAAGGTCCACAAACACATGCTCCTCAACAACTAAAATGTTTTTCCCTCGTTGCCGTTTACAAAAGGGCTCATAGAAAGTTATTATATATACATTTTGATGTGCAACATGTAGCAGTTTAGGAGTCACAGGCAAAAACAAAACCAAAAGAACAGCTGAATCCCCGTTAAGGTTGGCAGCACCATTCTGCGATAGTGATATACCGATGATAGGTTAATTTGGCTTTGAGAAAACCAAATCAGTATAGCTGGGGCATAAAAGTTATTCTGAAGTTAACTTATTCGAAGTTTAACTGGACATTGAGAAATTGGGCCTAAGAGTCAGAAACTGCATATTTGGAATACAAGCTCTAACAAGCCATATTTTATTTTAAATTATTGACAACTCTTCACACTTCACATTTAAGATATAGAACACATGATATCGATAAAAAAGACATCAGGAATTTTTAAAATTGAAAACTAGCTTAAATTAATTTTATTGGAATTGGTCGAGAAACACATAAGATATTTAAGTTTGAAAAATACTCAAATATTCTCTAGCCAGTGCAATTATTTTCTATATACAGTCAGGGTATCTCTCAGTCGTGCATTCGCGCCTGGAGTCTCTGTATTTAGCCCAAATCTACAAGTATTTAAAATATACTTATTGACTCACTTTACCGTAACTGCAATTAAAGAGTATTTCAATATTCCCCAATAGGTTTTGTTTTGGTATTTTTCGGCTTCTTTTTTTTTGCCAGCTTAAGGCAAAAAATGTTTATTTGTGTTATTAATTTAAGCTGCGTTTTGTGGTAAGTTGGCAAGTGAGGGGAGGGGGGAAGTGTGTGTACACATGCTGTTTTGTGTTGTGTTGGAGTTTAAAAAATGTTTTGTTTAGTTTTGTAATTATTACAAATTATTAAAGTAGCGGCGCATGGTCAGGAAATAAACGCGTCGCGTCGCGTCATGGAATTATTTGAAGCCCCAGATATGAGCATGATAATGATGATGATGATGATGACCAAGATCATTACCACTAATATCATAAAACAGTGCATGACATTGGATGCTCTGTTTATACTATTTAAAGTATTTTTGGGGTGGCAAGAAGGGGAAAAAGAAGTGGTAGAAAAGGGGTACATTTGATTGGTTCATGACCTCGTGTGTTTCAATTTTAGTTGCATGTGTTTTAGTGTTTGTTTTTGTTTTTGTAGATCGCAAAACTAATTGCAGCTATTAGTCGACTGCAGTTGCCCATGGGTGAAGACAGACTGAGAGGGAGACGGACGGGGCGAGAATTGCACTTGTAATGAGCGGACAAGGTCAACGTTTCATTTATGCCAAACGATTGCCAAGCTGAGTGTTGTGCTGAGTGACACAAGCTGATTGCTATGTGTACGCACAACTTTCGTAGACAATCAAAAAATCCCAAAACAACAAAACAAAGCAAAATAAATTGAAAAACCGAAAGTGAAAGGCAGACAGCCGAATGTTAAGAAAACAACAACTGCAGATCAGATAAGTGCGCAATGTCAATCGCAAGTGCTTTATAAATAGACTCCCCCCCACCCCGCCCCCTAATAAACGCCCACGTAACAACGATCTCTTAATATCTCAACTCTTATATGTCAAAAGTGTAATATGAAATTGATTTTAAAAACTTTACTGAGATATTTGAACAAAATTATAAATTTCTAAAACAAATTGCTTTTAATGGCTTTTTATTTTCTTTAGCATGCCAATGCCAATTATTAAACCAAATGTTCACTTTAAGATGATAAGGTTTAACACCTTTTTAGATATCTATTGAATGGTACGTAAACAGAAAAAATAACATTGCTGTGTTGCCAATATTTAAAATCTATACCTAATATATTTGCTTTGGCTAAACAAAAATGTATTTTCAGTTCATGATAAAAGGTATGATTATTGCACAGATCTGACTAAATCAATGATCAGAATAAATTAAATTAAAATAAATAAACTGAGTCTCTTTGCTTTAAGTAAAGATTTGAGTTAAGCATTGAGCCATTAAAGTACGATTACAAATCAAATTCAGCCCTTCTATTTCACAATGAAATCAGAATCAGAATTAATTACAAAAGATTGTCAACTGTCCATCGCTATAACTCTTCATTTCATTCCTTTGTGCGCCGAACGATCAGCTGACACACACACACTTAATGTCCAATTGCAATCACCACAAAACAACTGTTTTATTATGCCTCTAAAATACTCACTTTTAAATGGGGGGTAATCTTCTGACCAATTAGGCACCGTACTCTAATTTAACTGTCTCTGCGCTTAGTCAAAATGATTTGAAGCTTTAAATTGTTCATGTGATGGAACAATTTGACATTGGCATTGCATTTTTTTTTATATTGTATAATGTCAATTTAGAAAAATTGAAAATTTTAAACAAAAAATTAACTTCCGTATTTGTTTCTATTGTTTGCATGTCACATGCAGCATCAACAACGGCAACAAAAACTGCAACCAACAATTTGAATTGGTGCCTCAACTCATATTTCATATTAAAAGTTGGCACAAAAAAAAAAAAAAAAATCAATTTCGCTTTTACATTGTAATTTTCCGCTTTGCTGCTGCTCGTTTACACTTCAAGCTTGGGAAACTACTCATTTCATTCAAGATGTACTTCAATCTTTTAAGGGTAAAATTACATACACGCGTCTCCTACGATAACATCTCCCGCCCTTTCCTCCCTCTTGTACTCTTTGACCTTATTAATATTTCGTGCCAAACGATCTTCGCAGTTTTTGCGTGATAAACGTCATCAATGAATATTCGAATAATATGCAGTAAATTATCAAGTTAGCTTTATCTTAAAATTTTGCTAGTCTTTTCGCTTCATTAACATTTTAAATGGTAAAAGAAATTCATAAAAAATCTGCGTAATATATCCAATTTTAATTTTCTTAACTGATTTTTTGCCCCGCTGAACCCCAAACTAAGACTGAATGACAGAATTTGATAAATTGTTGCTAATTTAGTATAAAGCGAGCTCCGTTATATAATTTTACCCATTGTTGCCGAACTTGATATAAATAAATAAACATAGTATTTCTTGTTTCTCATTTACAAGGCCATAAAAGATTTTAGCAAATTTAAGCACAATGTATAATCAACACTTCATTAAGGTTCATGTTTTTAGCAATGACACAAACCACGAGTGCAAAATTTTGAAAGAGTTGGTAGAATATAAACAGACAAAAAAACAAACAAATAAATGCGACTACATTAAAAACTTTCCAAAGGTCATTCATTTACATGTAGGTGTCTACTTTTTCTTTTGCCTAAGTTCTTTGTTTTAGAGATTTTTTTCTATTTCACTTCCCCTTTGCCGAACGAAAGTAATCTGCCAAATTTGTCCAGTACCTTATTTCTGATCATAAATATATTGTTCTTTATTAAAAACAAAATCAGAATCGAAGAAACATTACATATGTTCAGTGGACACTTAATGCCCAAGAAAGCCAATAAAAAAAAACAGTATACTTTTGTAAAAATAAGTATTCACATAAGTTAATAATTTCAGTTAATTACATTTGGCTCATACGACAAAGTAGACCCATCATGAAAATCACAAAGAATGAAAATTTGGACAGAATCGTTGCTAGCCAACATTTTTTTGTGCGAATGTAAGCTTTATTGTATGTTAGTGAGAAAGTATCAATCGATTAATGAGGTTGGAAAACAGAGAGAGATGTATGTTTTAATTATTTCAAACTATAGTTTAGCTTTAAATAAAAAATCAACTGTACTAAATTTGAATATCCTTCCCTCTTCTAATTTGTCTTAGGCTAATGGCGCCGACTTGGTCATCAGTGTGCCGAATGCGAGCAGCAATGACAATGCATTTTATCGGATCGATTACAGTCCACCATTTGGCTATCCGGAACCGAATACCACAATTCCTGCCAGTGAAATTGGACAGGACATCAAACTGTCGCGAGTGCTGCCGGGCAGCGAATACAACTTTTGGTTGTACTACACGAATTCCACGCATCGTGAACTTCTCACCTGGACGGTGAACATAACAACAGGTAAAGTTTTGATTGAATTGCGAAACTGACTCGACTCTCTGGCTAACTGTTTCAACTCGTTTCAGCACCGGATCCACCCGATAATCTCAGCGTGCAGCTGCGTTCCAGCAAAAGTGCCTTCATCACCTGGAAGCCGCCTAGCACTGGCAAATATTCGGGCTTTAAGATAAAAGTCCTGGGCCTGACAGAACCGCCGCATGGTGAATATAATCGCAGCTATCTATTGGCCGGCAACGATACGCTGCAGTTGTCGGCCAAGGAGCTGACACCAGGTGGCACGTATCAGGTGCAGGCCTATACCATATATCAGGGCAAGGAGTCCGTCGCCTATACCAGTCGCAATTTTACCACAAGTAAGTCCCGGCCCCCGGGCACACGCAGACCCAATCGTCGCTGCAATTTCTAAGCCTAAGTCTTTGGTTAAAATGGTCTACAAACTTCCTAAATCTTCACTAAACTCAACTCAACTCAACTCATTCTTCCTTATTGGTTGTGGTGGCTACTAACACAGAAACTCTCTTTCTCTCTCTCCCCCCATACCCATCCCCATCCCCATCCCAATTCCCTGCACTCTCATTTGTTGTTGCTTAACTGTGTCGCAGCGATGCAATGGATATACTAAAGGTAACTTTAAGAATCTTTCTAATTTTGTTGTCTCCCAGTTGTTGGTTTTGTTCGTTCCTAATAAATAAGTATACGAGTATAAATAATGTTGTAATAATGGTGTAACTCTAACGCTTGCACAGTGCTTCCCCACTCGAGACAAACCAAAAGAAAATGTCTAGGGTTAACTAATTAAAATCCGTTTACCAATCTCAACTTGATACACTTTTCTGATCTCTTTGATTTGATGTCCGTTTTGTCCTTAATTGGTTTCAATTTATAAACTGTGCTTTTGGTTGGATCGTCTTGGTAATCACTGTCCCTTTGCGTGTTGCGTGTTTATTTGCAGTTATTGGTTGTGTGTGTATTTGCTTCTGTTTTATTACGTTTTTAAGTATACTCCTACATTAACCAGTGCTAACAACCCACTTACCCGACTAATCCTCTCACTCACTCCAATGTATCCTGCACAACCATTAGCTATCCAGAGTAGTAAAGTATAATTTGTAACTCCCAACTCCCAACGTCCCATGCAGAGCCCAATACGCCTGGCAAATTCATTGTGTGGTTCCGCAACGAGACCACGCTCCTAGTGCTCTGGCAACCGCCATATCCGGCGGGTCTCTACACCCATTACAAAGTCTCCATCACACCCGACGATGCCATCGAAAGTGTGCTGTATGTGGAGCGCGAAGGGGAGCCGCCCGGGCCAGCGCAGGCGGCCTTCAAGGGTCTTGTGCCTGGTCGGGCCTACAATATTTCCGTGCAGACCGTGTCCGAGAACGAGACCTCGGTGCCGACAACAGCACGCTATCTAACCGTACCGGAGCGACCACTTAACGTGAGCTTCGATCCGCGCTATACAACAACCAGCACGTTTCGTGTCAGCTGGGAGCCACCTCGGACGTACAGTGAGTACGACAGCTTTGAGATCTCGATATCACGGCGAGTGTTCACTGTGCCACGCACCGAGGCAAGCAGCGTATACTTCGACTACCCCGAAAACCTTGAGCCCGGCAAGAGCTATGATGTTGTGGTCAAGACCATATCGGACAACGTGAACTCGTGGCCAGCGAGCGCAGAAATAACATTGCGACCACGCCCAGTGCGAAGCTTGCGTGGCTACCTAGATGATCGCAGCAATGCGATGCATCTGTCCTGGGAGCCAGCTGAGACGGGCAAACAGGATAGCTATAGAATAAGGTAAGTCGAACGTCGGAGACATTGTGAAATCGAAATCTAAATCGATTCGATTTTCGGATTTAGCTACCATGAAATGGGCAATGATACGGATGCGGCATCAACGACCCCAAAGTTGGCGCAAACGCCAAACACGGAGTTCAAGCTTGATGGATTGCTGCCGGGACGACGCTACCACATCGAGGTGCAAGCCCTGTCCAATGGCATCAGCTCAAATGGCAGCAGTCTCACACGCGACACACGGCCCGCAGCGCCCATTATACAGGAGCTGCGGAGTATACAGCAAGGATTGAACATCAGCTGGCGAAGTGATGTCAATTCACAGCAGGATCGCTATGAGGTGCACTATAAGCGAAACGGCACCCATGAGGAGCGCACAATTAGCACGAATCGCACCAACCTGACCGTTAAGTACTTGCATCCGGGCGCTGGCTATGAGATCAAGGTCTACGCAATAAGTCATGAAATGCGCAGCGAACCACATTCCTATTTTCAGGCAGTCTGTAAGTGTTGTCTTGTTACTCAATGCAGTTTATAGTCAACTAACTCATTTGAATTATCTATTTTAGTTCCCAAACCTCCTCGGAATCTCACCCAACGCACTGTGAACACAAATTTAGTGCTTTTGCATTGGCTGCCGCCGGAGGGCAGCGACTACAATGAGTACGCTGTACGTTATCGCACAGATGCTTCCACCTGGCAGCGTCTGGCCAACGTCCAAGAGCCACAGGCGCGCATAGAGGACATGCACTATGGCGAACGTTATCTGGTGCAGGTCAACAGCTTGAGCTTCGGTGTCGAGAGTCCCGCACCATTGGAGCTTAACATAACTATGCCACCGCAGCCCGTATCGAATGTGGTGCCGTTGGTTGATTCGCGTAATCTCACGCTCGAATGGCCCCGTCCCGATGGTCATGTTGATTACTATACCATCAAATATTGGGCTACAGATGCGCCACAGCTCGTCGAGTACAAAAATGTGACTCAGCTGCCCGAAGATCGTAAGTAGAACAGAAATGAATTTATTTCACTAATAAGTTTTAAGAACTAAGATAGCACTTATTTGTATACCATCTATGTATATCTAAAACTCTTTGTCCTAACTGGCTACTCTAGGTCAAAGCGATTGATCTATCCAAAATTCACCTTCAAGTAGATAAGCCTTAAGTTGTAATGTGATGTTAAATGTATCTTACTCTCACCAAAATATTTTCTCTTTGCGTCCAAAAACAGTCAACTCGCCCAGTGTTCGCATACCCATTGATGATTTGTCGCCGGGTCGGCAATACAAGTTTGAGGTGCAGGCAAGCTCGAATGCCATACGCTCGGGCACCACACATTTATCGACGCGAACGATGCCGCTCATTCAATCGGATGTGTTCATCTCGAACGCCATGGAACAGCAGACGGAGGCCATAAACAATCAGGATAGCAACAGCATCACTTTAAATTACACTCCGACACCAGCGTCAAGCACTCGTTTTGATATCTATCGTTTCTCGCTGGGCGATCCTCAGATCAAGGACAAGGAGAAGCTGGCCAATGATACGGAACGGAAGCTTAGCTTTACGGGTCTAACGCCCGGTCGTCTTTACAACATAACCGTTTGGACAGTAAGCGGAGGCGTCGCTAGTCTGCCCATCCAGCGACTCTATCGCTTGCATCCGCTGCCCATAAGCGAGCTTCAAGCAACGCAGCTGGACGCCAGAGAGATAACGCTACGCTGGTCTCCACCCACCGGTGAATATGCTGACTTTGAGCTGCAATACCTGAGTGCGGATGAGGATGCGCCTCAGCTGCTGCAAAACTATACCACGCAAACGCAGCTGACGTTGCAACGGCTGCAGCCGTATCACAATTACACATTCACTGTCTCGGCTAGATCTGGTAGCCAGCCAGGCAGCGCAATGATGCGCACCAGTGTCCCAATCTCGGCCAGCTATCAAACGCTGCCCGCAGCTCCTGGACGCGTCGACTTCTTTCAGCCGAACGATGTGCAGCCCGGCGAGATAAGCTTCGAGTGGCAGCTGGCCGCCCGTGAGCAACATGGTCCGGTCGAACACTATAGAATTAGTTGCCAAAATGTAGATGATGCGACGGATGCCAGCAGCTATGAGCTACCACCAAATGCAACGCAGGCACGCATTGATGGTCTGGTACCTGGCAATAGTTATGTTTTTCGCATTCAGGCCAAGTCGGCGCTGGGCAATGGCTATGGGCTGGAGCGTGAGCATCGCCAACTGATGCCCATACTGGCACCACCCGCACCACTGGCGCACATTATGCCCATCGAGATGGCACACAGCAGCACAACGATACAGATACGTTTCCGGCAGAGCTATTTCTCGAATGCGCACGGCTTGGTGCGCTGGTACACCATCATTGTGGCCGAGGATGTGGGCAAGAATGCGTCGGGCTTGGAGATGCCCAGCTGGCAGGATGTGCAATCGTACACCGTCTGGCTGCCCTATCAGGCCGTTGAACCGTATAATCCCTTTGCCAACAGCACCCTTAGAAGCATTGGCATTGAAGATTTTACCATTGGAAGCGCCGGCTGTGAGAAACATCGAGCGGGCTATTGCAATGGTCCACTCAAATCGGCGACGACGTATCGGATTAAGGTGCGCGCTTTTACCGATGAGGATAAGTTTACGGATACGGTGTACAGTGAGCCCATAACCACAGATCGCGATGATGTCTTGTGGCTAGCTAGCTCCTTGGCCATTGCTCTCTTTGTACTGTGTGCAGCCATTGTTGTTGGCTACTATCGCTATCGATGCCATAGCATGCGACGCACAGCCAATAAGCTGGCACGGATGCAGGATGAGCTAACAGCGTTGCCGGACGGTTATATTGCGCCCAATCGTCCCATTCACGTAAAGGACTTTGCGGAACATTATCGCCTGATGGCCGCCGATTCGGACTTTCGGTTCAGCGAGGAGTTTGAGGAACTGAAGCATGTGGGTCGCGATCAGGCGTGCAGCTTCGCCGATCTGCCCTGCAATCGGCCCAAGAACCGTTTTACCAACATCCTGCCATACGATCATTCGAGGTTTAAGCTACAACCAGTCGACGATGATGACGGCTCCGATTATATCAATGCCAACTATATGCCAGGCCATAATTCGCCACGTGAATTTATTGTCACCCAGGGCCCGTTGCACTCCACGCGCGAGGAATTCTGGCGCATGTGCTGGGAGAGCAACTCCAGGGCAATTGTCATGCTGACACGCTGCTTTGAGAAGGGGCGCGAGAAGTGCGATCAATACTGGCCCATTGATCGTGTGCCCATCTTCTACGGTGATATCAAAGTTCAGCTGATAACTGATACGCACTTTCGTGACTGGTCCATAGCTGAGTTTATGGTCTCTCGGGTAAGCTTTTCAAGAGGATATAAGATAATTTACTTAGATATATGTCTGTATCAACTACAAGTCAACTTTGAGAGACAGCTGAAAACTTTTTGGTTTTTATCAACTTACAAGCTTTTTTACGCACTGCTTCGATAACGTAAGATAGACAGCTGTTTTATACCCCGCCATAAATGGAAAGGTAATGGTTTTCTGCAAAAGTATGAAAAAGGAAAAGCAAGCATTTCCGACCCTAAGTATATATTTTTGATAGATCAAAAGCTTTTCGTAAAGGTCCGTCTGTCTCAAGCTAGGCTTATTTTGAATATAAGTTCTGCTATACCATAAGCGAACAACTTTGTTTCAAAGTATCGATAACTATTTGTTTAATGGGAGATTACAAAATATCTCAATTTGGATGTAATGGGTCTCGAAATCGGTTGAAAACCGATATGAAATTGAAGTTTGTCACAGATGCATACAGACAATGACTGTACGCGTTAAGTATAGGTTGTATTTCCTAGTGGAATCTCGTTTACCTTTTTGTTTAAGTTGTCTTAAGGGAAAAACATTTGCCAAACTATTTTTCCTTGCCGCATGCCTTTAAGTTGAATCAACATAATACTTGTTCTAACAACTCTTCCAAATTTTTTTTTTGTTTAGAACTGCGAATCGCGTATTATGCGGCATTTTCACTTTACAACTTGGCCGGATTTTGGAGTGCCGGAGCCACCTCAATCTTTGGTGCGATTTGTGCGCGCTTTCCGGGACGTCATTGGCACAGATATGCGACCCATTATCGTGCATTGTAGCGCCGGCGTTGGAAGGTCGGGGACATTCATAGCACTGGATCGGATACTCCAGCACATCAACAAGTCCGACTATGTTGATATCTTTGGCATTGTGTTTGCCATGCGCAAGGGTATACTACCTATACTTGATTTGCTCAACTAGCAGCTAGCTTATCTAATGTCTTTCTTTCTCTACTTTCTTTGAATAGAGCGCGTTTTTATGGTGCAAACGGAGCAACAGTATGTGTGCATACATCAATGCCTGCTGGCGGTTCTTGAGGGCAAGGAAAACTTGCTGGCCGATTCCCATGAGCTGCATGAGAATGATGGCTATGAGGGTAAGTTAGCTGTAACTTAACAACATGCTATATCATGTTGCTCCTTATCCTGCTCTTCCCCAATCCCACCCGCACTCTCTTCCTCTTCCAAGTAATCATTTGTTTGGTGGACGTGCCGTCGCTGCTGCTACTTTAAAATATGTACTAGCGTTTAACTACTGTTGACTTACTAACTTACTGCTGTACTTAAGCCCTATACTATACTACACAAAACAAGAACATTGATCGCTCAAAACTTAAGCTACCAGATAAATGCTTAAATAATTTGCATTTTGACATGAAATCCAAGTGGTTTTATTTTCGAGCAATCGCTGTATGTATATATATGCTTAATATATATTGACCACAACAAACACACACATATTTATATATGTATATACATATATACACACATATATATATATATATACATATACATATAAAAAAGTAACTTTTTGGTTTGCAGCTGTTTCTACTTTTTAAAAAAATCAACTTTATTGTCACTAACCAAACAATTTGTTTTAATATAATGATTTTCTTCTCTCTTTTCACACACACACACACACACACACACGCAAACAAAATTTGTATATCAAACACATACACACACTTATCTAACACCTCATACACACTCTGCTCTCAACCGCTGCAAAACAAATTAAAAAAATAAAATTGCCTTCACCAAAACTTTGCAACTCACGAATTCAGTGACTAAAATTTACTTAGAGCGCCCCAAGCAGTCGCTGGCTGAAGGCAACACGTTGCAAGTGACGCCGCTGCGTGCCTCACTGGCCCTTGCCGAGGAGCTGGACAGAGAGCTGGAGATGGAACTGGAACTGCAGCATCAGCAGCAGAATGTAGATGATACAGATGATGAAGTTGATGAAGCTGATGACGATGACGATGATGATGATGATGATCAGCAGCCATTAAATAATGAGACTACAGCAACTTTGTCCAGCAGCAGCAGTAGCACCTCAGCCAGCAGTCAGGAGCAGCAACATGCAACAGCGACAGCGACAGCTACAACAACAACAACAAAAAACATTTGCGCTAGCACTCAATCAGACACAGACACTGAGGATGAGGATGGTGATGGTATTGATAAGAGTCCGCTTTTAGGTTTGTACCATAAACAACAACACAACAACAACAACAAAGTGCACGCTCCCAACGCAACAACAACAACAATGGCTACAACTACAAGCTCATTTTAATTTGTAGTGTTTTTGACGTAGTAGCTGTTCAAATTTGTTTGCTAACATTTGCTAACCAACCCAAAAAAAATAAAAACAAAAACTAACACTCGATGTATATAAACGCACTTGTTAGTTTTTACTTGTAGTGTAGTGTAATTTAAAATCTGACTAATACACACATACACACCCACAAATCCATAAACACGCGCTTACAATTAACATGGGGCATGTTTACAAAATTTAAATAACTTGTATTGATTTAATATTCAATTTATAAAACATTTGTTCTATTTAAAATGATTTTCTAAATGAATGGTTTGGTTCTCTTTATACAGATGACGAAGGCATTGCCGAAACAGGCATTTGATAAATCAAGCAGCGAATGATACAAGGCGATCAAAACTAGAGTGAAATGGAGGAGAAAAGATTGGAAGGATGGAGAGCAGAAGTATATTTCATGAAAGCCAATTTGCTGTTTGCTACTGATATTTATATACATATATACATTAAGACATTATATTAAGTTTATAGTATACACTACATACATCATATGTACGTATCTATATTGTAGTTATTATATATGTAAACAAAAATAATCTGCCTGTGATGTGCTGGATGTGATTTGTCTTTAAGTTTGGCATAAGCATTACCAAACATTAACAACACCTGCGCCAGTCGAGAGTCGATCTGCAGAAAAAAAATGGACAGGGAGAGAGAGAGAAAGCAATCATTTCTACCCTCCACTCTTCGTACCCTATTGCGCACCCTCGTTTGCCATAAAGCCTCCGAACGTGTTAATGCCGCCAATTAGACCAAACCAACAGAGCGTTTAATATTAAGTGTCAGGTTAATTAAGCTATCCGTATTACTATTTTTTTACTCTGAAAACTACTATTATTCATTTATTGTATTGTATTATTATAAGCTTACAAAAAAAATCACTGTTTGCTCCTATACATGTATAGCTACTTACTTTTATATTATACACATGCATAACCTGTATTTTATATGTTATGCTCTTATTTTTTTGATTACTTTGTAAATTGTGTGTGACTGTATATGTGTATTTGTGTTTTATCTAGCGTTAGCAGCTCTATTTACAAAACTTTTGTGTAATATCTATTTAAACTTATATTGCGAATTGTATTTTATTGTTTTTTTGTTTTATTATACATTTACATACATGTATGTATAGTTTCTTACTTTTACTTAAGTTATAAATTTGTGGGTTTGTGCATTTTGTTGCTGATCTTGTTGTTCCTAGTATTTTGTAATATACCCTGTATATAGGAAGTTCATAGTAAATGTCTTATTTTTTTTTTTTGCCATATGATCAATGGGCCTAACTGTAGTAACATATAGTCAATATATTGCCCTTTCTTAGTCTCGATGTTCAATTTTAAGAGAGTGCAAAGTATATACTACTCGACACAACAGCAGCAACAAAAAACACTGCCCCAAAAAATTGTCATCAAAATTGTAAAGCATTTATTTTAGCATTCGAAATGTAAGGAGGAAACGAAAAAATATAACCAATAGAGTGCAACACAAAGAAACGAAAACAATAAACACATTTTATCAAGAAATTATGGGTTTCTGTGTAAAAAAAAAAAACGCTGTTTTTGTCAGTTTTTTTTAGTATGGATAAAGACAATTTGTTCCAAACTTTTTTACATTATTACGTTTACTTCTCACAATATTGGGTAGGAAGCCCCATTAATGTTAAAAAGTATCAAAACGTTGTGGAGAGGTATTTTGTACATAGAAATGTGTACAAAGCATAAAATTAATCGGTCAAGTCGTTTTTAATGGCAGCGAACACAAACTTTGAAAAAGTATTTTTGAGAAAAACGCGTTTAAAAGAGCAGTGCTTTACCGAACGCCCACTGCTTGCAGAGCTAAAATCTTAAGGAACAGGAGAAAAAATATATATTACCAAGAAGCGAACGGTAAAAACTGGGCAATGATATAAATCCCATTTTCTGCTTAATCCATGCGTGTTGTAGTGGTTCACTATATTGTCCGACAATATACGGGGCAATCCCTTTTTAATGCCGACCGGTCCAGTTTTTCTTAATTGCTGTCACCTGCAAAACAATGATACAAATTATATATGTATATCAACTAAATTTCAGCTGCTTACCCTACATATATTTGCCGTGTTTCTGAGCCTATGGCTACCTTGAGGCTCAACATATCCTCCTTTGTGTGGAGCGGAAATATTTTCGAAATTTCCCCAGGCTCTATTTTTCCGTCACCAGCCGCCGAGGGAGCACTTTCTGGTTGGCAATTTGTTTGACTAGCGCCTTATGCTTTACTTCTTGACTTTTTGTCAATTCTGAAAATATACCCAATATGTTAATAATGTAAAGACTGTGTAAATGATGTTTTTAATTACGAGTAGAGGTGGGCATGGTCCGTGGAGTTGGAGCAACATATGTACATTTCTCCTCCTTTATTTTAGGGAAGTCACCTTATAATTTTCAAATTTATAAGGAAAAGACTCAACAAACAAGTTTAACATTTGTTGAGAAGTTTCCAAATTCGCATCGTAATCTGAGGGCACAGTGTAACAATAAAAATATATTGTACTGGTCATCATCAACTTCGTCTTGCAAAGCGACAATGCCAGTATATTTATAGCATTTTTTGGTGGAACTCCATTGCTTTCCAACGCGTCAGTATACTTAATGTTCGCGGTTTGCGTACAAACTCTTTCGGAACACGGCTGCGCCATGATTTCGATACAATTTTTTTTTTAAGATCGGACTTTTTTTCTAACCATATTGTTTTGAAACCGAATAATTATTTTCTCCCGACACCTAGCTAAACTAGGTGCATGCAGTCTAAGGGTATCTGGGTTACCATACAAACACTCAGATTTTTAAGGCGCACTTTTGCGATAAATATTTCTTAGTTTTATGGTCAGGATATTTTGTGTTTGCAAAATCGACGTCCGTCAATAAAACCACCGACTCTTTGCTGTACGTTAAGGTGGAATTAATTTTGTTGGCTACTTGTGTACATTTTGCACATCCCTGGCGAGACGTCTGCCCAGGAGTAAACCACTTATAATTGCTCTAGCAGGCGCATCACACAGAACAGCTCGAAGTTGTACAGAAATATTTCTTTCGTCTACAAAAGGAATGAGCCCGACAAGCATTTCTAAAATTTATTATGTTGTAACCAGCTCTCGCCAAAATTATGGAAACAGCGTCTTTTGCAGAATAATTAGGGTATTCAGTAGCTATGCTATGTGCGTAAGTTACTAATTTTTTATTTGAAAGCTTTACAACAAACACAAAGAAGCATTTTTAACACACCAATCATGCCGCTGGGCATGAATCTAAGATTATGTTTGCTACTATCATCTTATACAATATGTGTTATTGAGTGGTTGCCAGATTATGTATGAAAACAGCTGTTTTCGAGATTATTGATCTAATGAAATAAGGTCACATTGAGCAATTTACTGGTTGTAAAAGCCAGTAAATTTTAAATTAATTAATTGTGCACACAAATAATTTTCTTGGAAACCCTTCTCTTGTCATTCTGATCAAAAACACAAATCAAATTGTTTTTCAGTCAGTTTAGTTTTGTTTTATTCATTTTTGTATTTTAGTTGCTTAATACAAAATAGTTGCTCATTGCAATTGAACTTTCATCGAACTGGCAAACAGCTGACTTGGCACAACTACGACAATAACGACAAAAGAAACGTAAAAGGTGCACTCACTAGCAACAGTGTGTTATATATAGCACATAGCATAGCTACTGAATACCCTATATATTCTTGCTCAGCATCAACAGCCGAGTCGATATAGCCATGTCCGTCCGTCTGTTCGTCCGTCGAGTTTTCTCGACTAGAGCCTTCTTAATTATTATTATAACAATGAAATTTAATTTAAAAAATCTGCTTAGCAATTAGCTCCATAAATATTTTTCTTCTTTTCTTAAAGAAACCAAATATATTTTCTACACAAATCAGCGCTTTTGCCAATTGGGAAGAGTTGGAAAGAATTAGGACCATTATAATTATTGACATTGTTGCCTGGATTGTTGAATTGCTGCTGTTGATGCAGGATTACATTGGTAAATTATGCGAGCTAAGACATCTCGCAGTTGTTGGCATGAAGCGTGCCCAATGTAAAAGAACCATTTTCACAGTTGATTTATCCAATCAAAACAAAACACATTGGTTTTTAAAATCGAAAAGAATTTTTTTTTCAGCAAAAAATTTAAAGTCTGTAAGTTTGTTGTTTTACCATATACGTACAGGGAATCGATTTAATTTAACTAGAATTAACAAACATTTCATTTATTTATAAAAAAAAATTTGAAATATTCGAATGCAAAGTCAAATTTCGGTTTTTTTGCTCGATTTTGTATGATAAATGTTCGTAATGAGAGACATAATGCATTGACATTTGGGCGGCAGAGGTGGGCGTGGCATTAAAATTTTTGATGCAAATCTTTGGTTAATGTCACCATCTATCTTCCTACAAAATTGTATGGCTCTAGCTCAAAAACTGTAAGAGATAAATTAGTTTCCGATTTGATGGAAAAAATGTCACGAACGTTACGTAACGACCGTACCTGGATTAAATTGAATTTAAAAAAAAAGTACAAATCGTATTTGGGTAAAAGTATTGCCGTATTAAAGGGTATTTAATGCAGAACAGTTATCATTTAACCGCATCAAAATACTGCTTTTACTTTTGCTGAAATCTGAGTTTGAATTGATCGTCGCGAAAACCACTTCTGTTTTTGTCACGTTCGTACGTGTCGGTTTTTTTCAAAATCTCGAAAACTAATTGTTACCTTAAATCGACCTTAGCACCAATTGAATTGTGAAAAAGGAATTTTGAAAATCCGTCTTATTTTGACCTTTTTACCACGATCGACACCAGAGAAATGCCCATTTTTCTTTCCTTGCTGACTTAATGTAAATTTAGGGGCATACAAAGTTTAACGTGTTCATATCAGGTCTAGTTGTTATTTAAATGAAAGCCTAAAAGTAGGCTGCAAAATATGAGCTTAAGGTTGCATACAAAGGGCGCATTAGAGCAGGCAACATATTTGTTTTTGGCATTTATTAAAAAAATGTCACTCGCTAATCTGCTCTTGACGAGATCGGTTGTGTCACGGAAAAAAAAAACAAAGTGCATGTTTTCGCGTTATTCTTTGTTCTCTATTCTTCGTGTGCTAAAATAGCAGATCGTAAAATTCGGACGCTGTCTAGGCGTGTCGGCAGTTGGACAACAACAACAACATAAGTGTAGTGCGATAAGACTGCATTTGGGCCCGTTAGGGTTTGTGGCCCGTTAGGTATCGCTGCCCCTCACTGCGCGCAGCTGCACAGAGGGGTAATAAAAGCAGTGGTTGACTTACATTCGTCTTTGCATAAAATCGCGAGAAATGGCAAATTCTAGGAAAACGATGATTCTAGCGAAGCTCTGGAAAAGCCGTCATGAACGAGGAGATTACAGGAGAGTTAACTTTGGGAAGTTCTGGCCACTAGCGACGAGCTTAACCCATATGGTATAGCAGTATCAGCAGTAATGCAGCCTGTGTCACTAGTACTCTGACAATAACTCATAGTACAATAAATACCTACACTAATCATCACCCAGCATATGCGTAGCGTGTGCTCAACGCCTATGCCTCCTAAAGCTTTTAGCACTTCTATAGACTTCCCCCTTTACCGGACCTCAATGAATCTGATTCACCTAGATGGCAAAAATACAGAGCCGAAGAGGAAGGTGTCATCGAACTCACCAATAATTCAACGAAAACGTGCCGTTACTAGAAATTTAGAACCCAGTGACCCTGTGACAGCAAACAGGTTCGAGACACTATCAGTTGATGACGACGAGATGGACTGCAATAGTGTGGACGAACCATCGACTAGCGCTGCAGCAGGGCCTACCGTTCTCACACCGCTTCTAAGGCTAAAGACAGCAACGTACATAACAAGAACGCAAACGTACAAGTAAAACTGATTCATCTACGGTAAACCCAGATTCTACTGGTAGTACAAAACCACCACCAATCGTTCTTTGGACGTGACAAACGTGAACGAACCCTTATCGCTATCGAGGAAGTTACAAATCTTGAAAATGTTGAAATCAAATCCTCTGTGGGCTCCACTCACAGAATCTACACCAAAGACGCAAATACCTAAAGGTGTACGACAACTAATTGAACTGAAAATTGAATTCCATTGCTATCAATTGAAAGACGAGAAGCCATTCAGAGTTGTTGTGGGGTTACACCATTCACAGCTCCATGATAAAATCAAGAGGAATTACTCGTCAGGGGCATAAGTTCGATCAATATATAACCCAAAAGCAACAAGAGCGGTGAAAAGATGAACATCTTCTCATTAATGTAGAAAGAATATAAATAACAAAGATATACTTCAACTACGATTTCTTGCCGCCAACGCGTCGTTTTGAAGTAGCCAGAAAGCGCAGGACATTGTGCAATGTCGGAGATGCCAATCGTTTGGTCATACTGCAAGATATTGCTACAGACCTTTTATCTGTGTCTCTTGTGGTGAATACCATAAATCATCAGATTGTCCCAGAAGCAAAAGAAATGCACTCACTGCGGTGAAAACCACCCAGCAAACTTCGGGTGCAAATCCTATAAAATTGCTCAAAATGAACGACAATGTACAGAAAACTCCAAAAGTGGGTATAAACAATAACTCTACACCTAAACTTTATGAAAATGGAGTTTCTTATGTAATAGCCAGAAATGCACATCCAATCACGGAAAAACAAAACAAACGTCCAGGAAACCTAACAAATAGGCTACAGGATGCCATTCAACAGCAACATCACTACGGTGCAAAAAATCATGGCACTCTTCCCAGATGTGTCACAACAGCAAAATGCACAGAATCTAAACTAGAAATGGCAGTTGCATCGCTCACAAAGCTATCGAGGGTCTACACGCCATGCAAGCCCAGATGCTGCAGATGCTTGTCGCAATTAACGCGCAACTTACACAATGTCCCAAATAAAAATTTCACCTGGAAACGCGGGTGCTGCCGGCAAAATGACGGCAATTGCGGGGAAGAATATTGACATTCTCCTTCTCACCAAACGAAGACATCCAACCTTCAACTATTTGGATATGAAGTCACACTTCAAATCTACCTGACGGCAGCCGCAGGGGTGAATCCTGGTTAACAAAAGATCAATCACTTTCCCATTGAGCCAATCGTCCATGATAAAGTCCAAATCGTGGTGCCAAAATCCAAACATGTATAGGACAAATATTCATCGGATCAATCTATTGCCTCCAAACTTCAGCTGGACTCAATCAGAATTTGATGACATATTCGCTAACTTCAACTTCCCAAGATCATTTATCAGCGGAGACTGGAACGCAAAACATCCATGGTGGGGTTCTGCGATCACCTGTTACCGAGGTAACTACTTGCCGCAAGCGTCATCTCATTAACGCCAACATCCTGGCGACTGGAGCACCAACGTACTATCCAAGGCAGTAATTCGAAGACCATCCTGTTTAGACTTTGCAATTTATCGCAACATCCCACGACATGTAACATCAGAGACAGCTGGGACCTTGAATCGGACCACCTTTCATTCATTAAAACGAAGCCATACAATGCACTCAATGACTTGGCAAACACACAATGTGCTGTTTTCAAGGAAGAACTATGTAGATCGATACGCCTTAAATTGAGCTCAACTCTGCTGCTGAAATTGACGACGCTGTAGACCTCTTCACTACCAACGTGACAAATGCGGCGGGTGCAAACGTGTACACTGCAAACAATCATAGCAGAGCCCTCATACGCCACTCGAATAGAATTGACCCAACCATTAGATTCTGTCCGTAAGAGAGCACTGAGAAGACGTTATATTCGAACGCACAGTCCTGAGGATAAGCTCAATGGCATAGATGCGCCAGAGCTTCACGTTGCCATGGCTGAATTGAAAAATGCGCAATTAACATATGCTGACCAATATGGATTATTCTAATGATTCCATTTTTAATATGTGGTCCTTTACCAAAAAGTAAAAGAATGCCACAGAAAGTTACGCCTCTGAAGACAGCAATGGTAACTGGTGTCGTCCTTGAGAGCAGTACAAACATTTGCGGAACACCTTGGCGACAGATTCACTGCGTTTAATTTCGCATCCGAGGGGGATATCAACAGAATAAACGAAGTACTACAGCGCCCATTCCAGATGTCACCTCCAATAAGACATATCCGTCTGGAAGAAGTCTCAAACATGATACGTACCCTCAAAGTCGAAAGGCACCAGGTCCGACCTAATAAGCAACGCAGTTCTTAAAATCCTTCCCAAGAGAGCACTTTTACTTATCATTGATATTCAATGCGATACTTAGAGTGCATACTTTCCCAAAATGGAAGAGTGCTAGAATCAGTATGATTCTAAGCCAGGAAGCCGGAACAGGATCCAAGCTCCTACCGGCCTATCGTTCCTGCCCCCTTATCGAAGGTTATGGAAGGCTGATAGCTTCCCGACTTATAATACACCTAGAAGACAATGATATCATCCCAATGCACCACGGATTCAGAGCCGGCCACAGTACGATT
The DNA here is from genome assembly GCA_018152825.1 of Scaptomyza hsui. Classification (NCBI taxonomy): domain Eukaryota; kingdom Metazoa; phylum Arthropoda; class Insecta; order Diptera; family Drosophilidae; genus Scaptomyza; species Scaptomyza hsui. Next base: position 1,014,666 of record JAECXO010000254.1, read on the forward strand.
GAGAATTGCACCGTGTAGTCAATCATATCCTGAAGGCCTACGACCATAAAGAATACTGCAACGGCATATTCCTTGACATACAACAGGCATTTGATAGAGTTTGGATCCCGGGACTACTAGCCAAGTCAAAAGCGTGCCGCCAACTTGTTCGAGCTCATCGGTCGTTTCTCACAAACGAGAGTTTTGCGTCAGTCAGAGACGCAACCTCTGAAGGTTGCCATTGCAGCTGGCGTACCTCAAGGAAGCGTCTTAGGACTATCCATCTTTACAGCAGACATCCCCAAGCCAAGCTATGATGAAATGACCCATGACAACAGCAAATGATGCTGGCCGCTTCGCTGACGACGTCTGCTTTTCAGCTCCTCGAACAGTGAGACCGAGTCGTCACAAACGCTGCAAACTTATCTCAACGAATTCGAGAAATGGGCCATGGCGAACAACATCAAAATCAATGAAAGCAAATGCGTAAACGTTTGCTTTACGTTACGCCGTAACACACTCCTGCGGTCCACATTAATAATGTGGACATAGAGCAAGCGACTAAGGCGAAATACCTAGGCCTCACACTGGACAAACGCCTAACCTTCCGTGAACATATTGCCAGAGTTGTCAAAATGTGCAACCTAAAGCGTAACCAGCTATTCTGGATGCTAAATAAGAAAGCAACTTCCTCTAAGATGCAAGCGTCAGATTTATCAGCAAATCATCGCACCAACTTGGAGATACGGCATCCAAATTTGGGGAGTGGCGGCTGCGTCCCACCGAAAACGACTTCAAACCGTCCAGAACAAGACATTAAGACAAATACTGGCTGTGTGGTTCGTTAGCGGCCAAACGCTCCACAATGACTTAAACCTAAGCCTTGTTGAAGACCAATCTCGTTCTTCTCAAGTAGATACAACGACCGACTAACTGCCCACCGTAATCGTCTCGCCCGGAGATTACTGCAGGCTCAAAGAAGACATTTTGGGCTGCTTCTAAGATATTAATATGATTACATTTTTACGTGAAACCTCACTATTCGTAATTTGACATATTCCTATATAATAAGATGAAAACAAATTATAATTTATAATTAAGAGATTATTTACTTAAGACAACATTTAGGTTAAAGGCTTTAATTAGATCTGTTCCTGAATAATATTAAATAAAGATGTTAATTAAAAAAAAAAAAAAAAAAAATTAAAAAATGTACGCTAATTGTGATCATTTATCGATTGGCAATTATCGATATACGCTCGCATTTAAGAGAGGCTATGATGCAGCTGCTGTTGATGGCGAGTAGAGAAAAACATTTGAGAAATCTTAATTAGCTGGTCAAACCAAATAGAGAAGAAATAATCTGGGCAATTATAAGGCTGCAAACTGATACCACAAACAGGCCGAAGAGTCGCGACTACTTGTTGCAAGTTCCAAAGAAAAAAGCACTTATCGATGTTTGTCTGCTGTGTGTATGTATGTGTTTGTGTGCGTCTGTGTGGTGTGTATGTGTACGTCGGCATTCGCTTAAACAAATAAAGCTTGGAACTAATTGCATTTGCACTTGTTGTGCGATATTTCTTTGTTGGAAGTTATATGGACACGAGTGTGTTTGCAAGCCCCGACTAGGCGAGTCACGAATACCAAATGGACTTTGATTTAGTTTTGGTATACCCTGTACGCAAAAATATATTTTACTGCGTACTTTGGTTAAGTTGAAAGATTGATAGCATACTTATGTACATATATCAAGAATTAGTGACGTCACAACATTAAAGCTATCACCGAAATCTAAGAAAATCGTAAACCACAATAAAGAGTTTGCATTGAATAATATATATGAACAAGTACAACTGCAATTCAATCCCACTTCCGTAGCAGTGCTTGGTATAGGGTATTTATTGGCCAAAAACAGGCATTTAAGCTTGTTGGCGTTTTTTTTTTTTGCGTTTTGGTGTAAAGAAGAGACGTCATTTGTCATTTATCTGCGGCCTTTTAATGTTTGGCTTAATTGACTTCGTCTACAATGTTGCACACTCCACACTAAACAGTCTCAACAGTCTCGAGACTAAAAATTGTTGTGTCCAAAGTCAAAGCCTTAGAACAGAATATAAAAGAAAAGAAGAGAATAGAAAAGAAAATAGAATAGAGCTTAGAAGTCAGCCAGCCATCATCTTTTTAAGCATCTATCCATGTGTTATGGCCAATAGCAATTGGCCATAGCGCGGAACATTTAGCTTCATTACGTCAAACCATTTTGAGTCTTGGCCTGCTGCTCGTGCTGCTCTTCCAACACTGTGGAACCGTTTTAATTAGATGTAACCATAATAAATCAACAACAACAAAGCGTTTTTGCAATGTGTGCGTCATTCTTGTTGTTGTTTGTTGTTGTTGCTGTTGTTGTTGCTGTTGTTGCTGTTGTTGCTGTGTGTTCTGAGCGTGAGCCCAGGACACTTTTTTTGTTCCCATAAGCCACAAGACAAATGACGAGTACAAGACCAAAACATCTAACTACCAAACTAACCAACCAACTGCCAACAACAATATCTTGGCTGAGATTCGCTGCAGTTGTTGCTGCTGTTGCCTTAAGTGTGTAGCCATTACATAATGACAGCTAAGGAACGCAACACAACACAGCACAACACAGCGTTGAGCAAATGAGCATTTGACATGCAAGACGCCACTTTACCGATTTCGACAAGATTCACCAAAAAATCCCATAAGTGCAGCTCAATCCTTACCCACACTCTTAACCCATTTGCAGCCAATGTCCTCTTTTGGTTTACACTTGGGAATAAACTCGTACAAAATGTTAAGAATTGAGGATCTAAATATTTACATAGTAGGATTAAATGTAAATACAGAAGTTACTTAACATATTATAGGTATTTTACAAACTCTTTTAATGCGGATTTTATTCCTCTGCATGTACTCTTATTGATTACCTTATGAAAAGTCAAATTTTGTTTGGAACTTAGAGAATGGGTTAAGCAGATGAATTCGTTGCGCGTTTGGCAATTTTGCCTGGTAAATTTCAACAGAATTTCTATAACGTTCAGATGTTCTGATGTTCTGACGGCCACCCACTGCCCCCAGGGCGCCATGCAAGCAGCAACAGAAAAATAAGAAGAAAAAGAAATAGAAGATAAAGAAGTAGAGGATAAGGTTAGTTAGATAGAGCATACGAGATCAGCTAATGGATGGCAATTGCAATTTGATTTGGTGGCATCTAATGACACAGATTATAGACCAATATAAGCCAATGATATACATAGATAGATATGCTCGTCTTGCACTTTTCGGTTCTTTGGGCCACTTGGTCGAAATATTCTCGAGCCTCCTTCATATTATTATTGTTGTTGCTCTTTTTGCTGCTGTGGTTGCTGCTGTGGCTTTAAGCTCAGTTTAACCCACATTCGGGAGGCATTCAAGCCACGCCAATGCAACAGCTACCCATTTGACAAAACGCCCGAGCGAAATGTAAATTGCAGTCAAAGTAACCTTACACAGCTCCCACCCCTTTTCCCCTCCCCCAAAACTAGCTCACTACCTAATGCCTAGCTGCACTAAATGCAATTTTTTAGACGATGGCTTTGAAAAACTAAGCAAACCCAGTAGTAAAAAGCAATTTTCAGCACGCCGAAGTTAAGCATACTCTTGCTGAGCAAAGTGAAAAACAAAATAACATCTTTGCTGATACTATTGCTCAAAAAGGGTTCGAATTCTGGAATATTTAAGTTTGATAACGGATTGATTTCCGGACCGATTTAGTATTGGATTTTGAGCCCGTTTTTTTATTTTTCTCAATAAAAGCTTATAATTTTCAACCTTAAAGATCTTAATTCATATTATTTTTTTGTAGACAAGCTTTTGAAATATTCTATGTTTCAGTTCATTTCACAAAAGGAAAAACAACTTGAGCTTATCAAAATTCACCGATTTGTAACTTAAATAAGGATCAGTACATTGGAGAAAATCTCACTTTTTCAAAAAACCGCAACTTTGGACTTATAGGTTGGAATGAAGCCAAATTCATATGACAAGTAAAGTGGAATGTCTGACACAAAATTAACGTTGCATTGTGTAATTTTTCCAATATTTTCATTCATATCCAAGATGATTATGGTACTTTTATTGTAGATGACTAAGTTGTTGTTTATCCTTAGTTAAAGATTAACAGACTTAATTTTAAATATTTTTACTAGTGAATTTAGGTTAATATTCTTTCAAAATAGTTATGTAACGTACAACAAAAAATCATAGATTGGGGAATGGGAAAGCTACAGATAATTTTAGGTAAAAAACAACATTAAAACCGTCGGAAAAACTTTAATTTTTGTCACAGTTGAGACTCGATATAAACAATATCAACTATAGGCATTTCATGTTGCAAAAAAACTTTGCGTATGCCAAGAGAGGGTATTAAAGTATAAAAAAGTGGGCACCCTACAACTTTGGACTTGGACTTGAACTTGCGAATTTGCTAGACGACGAATCAAGCCAACACCAACACCAACAGCAGCAGCAGCAACTTGCACCAGCAACAACAACAACACCACAAGCACCACCAACGCCAGCAGCAATCAGCGGCAAGTGAATGAGCTTAAATTGTCCATGGCTGCAACAAACGGGGAGACGACATATCACAAGGGGAGGAATGAGGTGGAGAAGTAGGAGGAGGGTAGCTGTTTGCAGCTGCATAAGCCGCAGAGAGCTTAGATGATGACTGCCTGGATGACTGCCTGACTGCCTGACTGGTTGGTTGGTTGGTTGGTTGTTGGGTTGTTGGGTTAGTTTGGTTGGCTGCCTGCCTTTACCTGACTTGCCAGATTGTTGCATGTTGTTGCCTCAACGCCCTCAGTACGTTATTATGCGGCTGTTATTGTTGTTCTTATTGCTGTTGTTGCTGTTGCTGGCATTGTCTGGTCGCTCGTCTGTGGAGCATCAAGGCACTGGGGCAGCGAGGCATCAAGTTCGCAACGGGCGACAAGCAACCCGCCAAGCACGCAGACCCACCAATTGATTGATACTAAAAGGGGGAGAGCAGAGCAGAGAGATAGAGAGGTGCTGTTGGGTGGTGGTGTGTGTCTGTGTGTGTGTGTGATCAAGAGACTAAAACGGATGCAGAGCAACCGCAGTTACTTTGCTTAGGCTGACACACACACACACACACACACACATACACAAACACACACTTCAAGCAGTTGCATAGACAAGCCTCAATTAAGTTGCAATTGCAGTTGTTGTTGTTGTTGCTGCCTGTTGCTGCTGTGTAGCGTTGGCGGCGTAGGAATTTTGCTCGATGCTGCCCACGCGCTGCTGCCAAGTTGCTGCTGCTGATAAAGTCCAAAATGATGTACTACCTTCTGCTGGTGGTTTGCTGTTTGCGTCTTAGTTTTAAGCAGCAGCAGCAGCGACAACAGGAGCGCAGCGCGGGTTGATTTTGGGCCCAAAGGCACAAACATGTTAGTATTTAAATGGCAAAATGAGTTTAACAGCATACAAAGGGAGCATCTACCAAAAACAATATTTGGTTAAGTAGATTACTAGATACAAATTAAATTTATAAATAACTGATGTAAGCTCGAACCAACTAAAGAACAATAAGCAAACGAGGCACTTGAGATTCTTTAAGATATATATTTATTGCCCATTAAATCACTCAGACTACGTCTACACTATAAATTAAAAGCCACTCTCTTGACAAGAATGTTTGAATTTAAATCGAATAATAGAATCTATTGTTCATTTTCTGTCGTCTTTGTTTTAACCGAAGTCGAGGACTGTGTAGTCTCGTCCATTTCATGCTCAATGTTTTCGAAGCGTCGCACAATATCCTTTTGCAGATCGTCACCATACTCCGCGATCTCGTCGATCTCCATGCGGAACTCGCGCAGATCGTAGCGCAATCGCCGGCGAGTAAGGAACTTCTCGTTGATCTTGATTATTCTCTTGGTATGAGCATTGATCACACGCTTTCCCTCCGACTTAGAGAGCTTTGTATTAAGCAGATGCTGATAGCGTTCCTTGCACACAGGCATCTCCAAGGCATTCAGCTTGGTCCAATCCTTCAGTTCATCGGTCGTGGTACTCAACTCCTCGAATTGTGGAGACAAAAGGACAACCTCCGAGTACAACGTACTCAACACTTCCCGCAACACGCTATAATTGCAGACTATCTCGTCGATCTTGCACTGGCTCACATAATGCGCTTTTTGAAGATGGCTTACCGCCAACAGCTGATCGCAGCTAAGAGGATCCGGCTGTGTGTCCTGTTTCATCTCTTCCTCCAGCTCTCGCTTCAGTTTCATTAGCACCGTCTCTACCACGGGCGGCTCCTGGCACTGCTTGTACTGAAAGTCCGTTAATTTCGGCGTTGATGGTTCCTTTGTGGTCTCCTGATCGTTGGATATATCGAGTATCTCTCGCTGCTGTTCCAGTCTGCGTTGTTTAATCATCAATTGCATTTGCTCAATGCGTCGTATCAGACAGTCCAAATCCCCAACCAGATGCAATGTGCGATCCACATCGTCTGTGGGATCCTCACTGCACAGGCAATAGCTGAGCTCCTGCTCCTCCTCCTCTTGGCCGTAATCGTTGGGCGTAAAACTCACTTCTTCGTCATAGTGGAATATTTCGAGTTTGCGGCAACGGACCCGATGGATCACCAGATCCATATGTTCAACGGGCACCTTATCGCAATCACCCAATCGCTCAATGATCATGTCATCCGAATCAGCAATCGTGTCTGTCGTCATTTTGTCACGTATTTGACAATAACTCTTTTTATTTGATCTTTTATCGCTTATTACTGAAATTTGAAACTGTTTGTACTGCTTAAAAGGTTTTGTGTTATATAAACAATATTCAATAAAAGATTGCTTTGATGTTTGAATATTCAGAGAAAAGAAAATCAAACATATCAGCTTGTGTATGTATCCAAAAAGTCAACATTTCTTAAGCTCTTTTAAACATTAACTTGTTGTGAACACGCGATCCTTTGTATATTATTGTGTTACTAGAGTATTTTGAAGACGTTTGTGTTAGAATAATCATTTAATTCAATTGTAAAAGTTTTGTGAATGCGCTCCTGTGCTCTAAGTTGGGCTGATATGAAAATTTATGGTTAGTCAGTTGCTGTGGCGGCATAATTGCGCACCCACATTCACATTCGCATTTACACTCACAGCACACACAGCACACACAGCGTACACAGAGAGCACAACACACGGGACCCGTGGGCTTTGGCGTGTGTCTCAACTTGAGTGGAGTCCATGTCTACACGTCTCTGACTTCTGCCGCTTATTTAGCTGCTTCTTTCTGCTCTTTGCATATGCTGCTGCTGCTGCTGCTGCTGAATGCTATGCTATTGCCATGTCTGGGGCAGTTGACTTTGTTTACCCGCAAGTTGTAATTTTCTGCGAAACCATCAGCCGCAGAATTGCTTTCTGCTGCCGCGCTGATAAGTCCCGCTTCTGTTCTTCTTCCTCTCTCTTATGTTGTTTTTGGAATTTTGTTTTGTTGTTTTTTTTGTTGCACGTTTGAATCTCGTTGGCTGCCATCTAGCGAGTTTTTGTGGCATTGCAATTGGGCATCGGCTACGGTTTGAGATTTACTTTGCTCAGCTCCTGCTAATTGCTTTTCAAGATTTCGGCGCTAGGGCATATCCGAGTACACAAAAGAGTGTGCCCGCAGTGTTGTTGTTGTATGCACATTAGTATGTGTGTGTGTGTGTTGTGCTATTAATATTCTCAACTCAACACAACTCGACACGACTCGGATCGACTCCTTCAGCTGCAGTTTCGCTTTTGGCTGTATTAGCTGCTTAGTTGCTCAGATGCTCAGCTGCTCAGTTGGAGCTGTTGACAGGCTTTTAAGTGCTGATCGCGCTGTCACACTGTGGAATTTTACAGGCCACTAGAAAAGTCATTGGTAGACGAATGGCCAATAGGCCTCGGACAGCCCAAAGGTATATGCGGGTTATCCAGTGTTGAGCGAGTTGTCTTTCTCCTTTTTGGCAACACTTTTGCTATTCGATTTTTTAATAAGAAGCTAAGCAATTTTATAAAGATTCATATTTACACAAGGCAAAAATATTTTATGGTTTTATTTAGGAGTGCAAGCTTACAGAAATCAGTTCAAACTTTTAAGAGCTATTCTACTAGTATTTGTATGAAGCCTAGTTATGAGCATGTAGGTCATAAAAAGAAAAGAAATGATCTTTATTTAGCAAGCTTAAAAGCTTATCTTTTGCTTTATATAATATAATATATTCTTATATCCGGAACCTTTTAAAAAGTGGGTGAAACGGGTTATATTGTTTAAGGAAATTGGCTGATTAGCAAAATGGCCAAAATAAGATTTGTGATATGATTTTGGCAAGTAAGCTTTTCAAGTGCATTTAAGTTCCGGCTTGTTTTTCTACCATGCATCTGGTAGATGAGTATTAAAAGTTTTAAAAGTATTCAAGTTACAGCTTGTAAAAGTATTTACTAGAAATGAGCTTGTTCGAAAATGATGAGCAGTTTTTATAATGCTTTAATATTTTGCTTGGCAATTCAGTAGGACTTTAAATAAAGTTAAGTCTCAAACAAAGGTTGTTTTAGAATAGCTTTTACAACTAAGCAAGACCAAAGATACTTTGATTATATGTTATATGTTACTTATAGCTAGCCGATTGTGTAACCTGCTGATTGTGTAAGCAATGATAGTAGAAAGAATCTGCAATCTCACAGTCCGGCAGCGTCAATCTGTACTTTTGGGTTCTCACCTAATCTGTAAAGAGCTTTTTCTTCTCGACGTAGCAAATGACACAAGACAGAAGTAAAAAAAAGGCAAAGAACTGTACCGCTAAAGCGCCTAATCACATCATGAGCGTGGAACACCAAACCCCACCCAGAACATCATCACCTCGCGGGAAACTGAACAGTGCAGAGCAGAACGGAACAGAACAGAACAGAACAGAGCAGATGCTGCATCAGATGGTTCATCGGACGAGCTTATGAACTCTCAGCTAACGCTGGTCATGCAGGAAGTTCAAGTGCGAGAGAAATGCCCATGACATGTGCGATTATGGATTATGTGTTTACACCTCGTCAGAACACAAGTCGAGATGTGGCTGTGGAAAGGTCGAGGTAACTTGCTTGCCACCAGTGAAGTCAGGCAATAAAATATTCTATGTAAAATATATAAAATATAACAGTTACCTTAACTAACATTAAACTCAACAATATTCCCACTGAATCCATAGTTGTTTCCTCCACCGAATTGGCAACTCTGACACACTCTTCAGTGCAGTCAGTAAGTTCAAGGCAAATGGTGCGGCAAGTGTGCAAATAGAAAAACGAGTAGCTGACTGCAATATACATTAGATATACTTAGAACGAGGCTATAGAAAATTACGATTTATGTAACAAGTTGAAGAAACCGAGCGCGTTTATTTCCGCATCTACACGCAGCCGGGCACAGCTGGCAAAAATGAAACTAAAAAAAACTACTATATGTTGTTATAAAAAAGCAGATGAGATGAGAAATGCGACTGGCAAGTTGTTAGATTGCGGGGGGGCAGAGAGGGGGGGAGATGTTGAATCGGTCGTAATAGTCAGTAAGTCAGTCATTCATTTAGACAGATTGACTGACTGAGGAGGAAAGAAACAGTCGTCGAGTCAGTTATTAAATGTGACCAAAAGCAAAAAAAAAAACTTTAATAAAAAAAGAGAAAAAGAACAGAACACAAACAGAAGATCGGAGCAAAAGTTATTACATAACACAGCCGCACAGCCGCACAGACGACACAAACGCCGACAGAGCAAAAGGGGAGAGGTGGACAGGGGCGAGAGAGAGGTGGGCTTAAGACAGGGGTAGACTTATAAAAATCATAACGCTGCGCGAAGCGTAAAAGCAAAGAATTATAATTTTCCAATCAACTGATAAATTTTTAATGATGCAACTGCGACGAAGACGACTGCAGACAGAAAGAAAGAGAGAGGGAGAGAGGGAGAGAGGGAGAGAGAGAGAGAGAATGAGACCTGTGGAAAATGCTGTTCAAAGTGCATGCTGGAATTTTAGATGCTGCCCCATTGCATTGCCATCGGACATGTGTAAGAAACATTCCCATAGGTGTGATTGCTGGCGCGCAAGAACAAGTAAAACACCAAATTACTGTTACACAGGGAACCAGAGAAACGGACAGAGACACACAGGGAGAGACAGAGAGGGTTGTGTGTATTTTTTCTTCTCTAATGCACTTGGCTGCAGGCCATTGGCATTGGCAACGCATCTCCCTCTCTCTCTCTCTCTCTCTCTCTCCCCAACTCTTGCCCGTTGCGGACCACAGAGTCGCCGTGATCGATGATGAGCTGATGATGCGGTTGACTGCCTTCAGAGTGCAGCCATCTCTAGCAATACCTCGGATGCTGACACTGTGTTCTTCATGTCGACTCCACAGTGTCCGTTGTCCGTTGTCCGTTGTCCGTTTGTCCGTTGTCCCCTGTCAGTTGTCGCTTTCGCACTTGCTTAACTCCACGTTGTCCACGACACATTTCTCATGCAAATAACAACACTGCGCCTGGACACATACTAAATGTATGTGTGTGCATGGACTTGCCCCATCGAAGGCATTGACTTGTAGCAAACTGTCGACTAATCTGAATATGCAAGAAAAGCTGCTTGTCCAACACAATGACTTCTAGCTGCTGCTACATTATGCATTAGATGCCACTTGCTTAAATACTCAAGGGAAACAACAGCAACAACAGCAGCAACAAAATCATTTCCATGTTCAATACATCAAACAGAAGTAGAAGACTTAAGCGTTTACAAACCTTACCAGAGAATCATCTCCCGATTGTTGCAATTTGTGGTTTACGAAAGAAGAAAAGAAAAGTCACTACACAAGTGAAAAGAATCATTTTTTTTTAGATATAATTGGTGGAATTGCAAATCTTAATCCTTTCTTTATACATATGTATAAAAATCGAGACAAATTGGTTAACGTTTCCTGAGTCACCTAAAATGTTTTTGTAAAGTATTAAGTTGAATGAAGATTGAATATGAACTTGATATTAGCAAGGTAAAACTCTATCACCATTTTATAGTTTTACCCTTTAAATAACCGCAATGTTTCGTATTGTATGTCAAGAAAGTGAGAAAATCTTTATTTGTTTGTATTATTTTATATATATGTACATGTTTAATTTTTTGGTACTTTGCTTACACTAACCCTGAGAAACTTTGCAAAACCAATGTTTTCAACTTTATGAAGCCTTATACTTCACAATTTTGTATTGAATTATGCAGAAAGTTTTAGGGTTAGTAAAAAGTTTACATCACCTTAACTAATTGTTAGAGTAATGCACAACATATTTATGTTTTGTAAATATTGTAATTGTTTTTTGAAAATCTAATGTATTTTTACTTGAATCCACTTACAAGTATTTTTGTATCAAAAAACCGCACTAAACTCGGAGCGAGTGCAATACAAATTTTCATTTTAGTTTTATTTACTTTCCTTAAAATATTAAGTATTTGCCAGTGAGCTAGTGATATTTTACAGTTAAAAGTACATGCAATAAGTCTTTTCTACTTAGTGTTAGATTATTATATATTTTTGAGAAGCGAAAAAAATCGTACAGAAACCCCAGCTCAACGACTAAAAACCAACTTAATAACAATGTAGAATTTATCGATCTATTATTTGTAAGGTTGATCGTAGAGGTTGCCGTTATAGTATTTCATTCATTTAGTACTTACAAAAAAACTTATATACAATACTAACTAAAAGGGTTTTACTAAAGATAACAGCTTAAATTCAAGTTATAGAACTTTGATTTCTGATTATTCAAAATTATAATCTTTTAAAATGCTGCACTTAATGGATAAGTTTAGGTGTGATCAAAATATTAACTTATGTTTATGTTTTTACTTTCGAGTGATAATTTTTTTTTATGTATGTCACACGTACATTATTTAGAAGACGTTGGCTGAAACTAGTTTCCCACCTTTATTTTTTTTTTTTGCAACTTTTGATTTGGTGCAATGAGATTTAATAAAAAATAAATAAATATAATTTTCCAATAAGTAAGTAACCAAATAATAAAAGTAGGTTAAACTGAAACTCGCAGCATAAGTTTTCAATGTATTAAAAATCGTTTTGGCTGATTTATTTAAACACACATTTGAGCTATGACTTGCTGGCAATCAAACACAATTCCCGATCGTTTTTTTTTTTTAAGCTGATCAGGAGGGACCCCTAGCCAAAAACTTCGAGTAATGCAATATGGAAAGCACCTGCTTCGTCTACAACAAAAAGAGACAGAGAGTGAGAGACAGAAGAGAGAGAGAGAGCTTTCCAATGGGTGAGTTTAGTTTTTTTCATGGGGCTTGAATGCTTATGCTTATGCTTATGCCTATGATATATGTATGTGCATACATACAAAGTATTTTTTATGCACGCCGCTTTGTCGACCGTTATTTAATAAGGAAATTTAAAGTTTATATTTTCATTTGGTGGATCGTGCAAACGTCTGGCAGCGTCGACCAGGCCAGGGGCCAGGCGCACTTCACTCCCCTCTCCACTCCCCTCTCACAGAGAGACGACTCGTCTCAGGTGTCTGTTGCGAGGCGCCAAATGGGCAACGCGTATTTCATGCCGCACACTCCACGCTGCACGCATACAAATTGCAAGAAATGCTAAATGCAAAATGCAAATGGCTAAAATGCAACAAACGAACGAACGAATGAACGAACTATGTACTTGGCAACAGAGAGGGAAAGAGAGTTCTTAGCTTGAAGCGGTTCTTGGCCAAAAGGCGCAACGAATCGATGGCCAAATTGTTCGCACGCTTCGGCCCCTTGCATGATGTTGGCTAATGCGTTGCGATTTTCGCGCATTTTCTTTTATTTTTCAATTACTTACAGAATCAGCAGCAGCAGCAGTCGACACAATCTTCAGTCTACACAGTCTCTAGACTCTAGACTCTAGACTATAAAAAAGAAGTTGATCGGAGATGGAGGAGTAGCAGGAGGAGGAGGAGGGGAAGGAGGGGAAGGAGGGGAAGAAGGATTCAATGGTGCTGTTTGTCAATTAATTGATTGCGCTTCGACGATCAGCAATCTCAACAACAATAACAACAACAATAATAACTGTCGTATTTTGCGCTTAAATATGTGCAGCTCAATTGGCCATCGGCCTAGCCATGCCTGGCCTGTCCGGGCCGGGCCTGGCCAACATTAATGGCCAAGATCATCTTCCCATCTAACCATTTACCCAATGGCACAACGTCTCATCGCTTCGGTGATTGTCTTACGGTGTCTCTTTCTTCTATCTGTCTTTCTGTCTGTTTGTCTCATTGACTCGCCGTAAAAGTTGTTCCTTTTTTTTTTGTTTGTATCTTCCAGTTGTTAGTTTCGCAACGCCAGAGGGTTGCCAGCCAATGGCATTAGTATGCCTGGTCCCCCCCGCCCCCTTCTTTACCTCATAGACTCGAAGACCCGCTTAACAATTGATTTATCATATTTGGTGCTAATAATGACTCTTCCTGCAGACCATGTACCGCAAGGCCGCTTGACCCATATGCTATTACAATTCTTAACAAACTTTCTAAGAAAACAAATCAAATGAGAAAAACAAGATTTTTCCTCACTGGTTGAGGGAATCTTTAAAAGCGTGGAAGGACGTTGAGTTTTGTGAGTGGTGTTCTTGGGTGGCTTAAATGTGAAGTAAATTTGATGTTTTCAAAGGGATGCAAATATTATATACATGTATTTTTTTTACATTTAAAAGATTTCATGGTTTTGTTTATGATTATCTGATTTTAAAACAGTTTATTCTAATTCCACGACTTATTGATTATACTTCAAATACATGAAATTGTTAAAAACTGAGAATGTCGCTCTTTATTCAAGTAGAGTTCTACATATTTCTATTACACTTTTTGCATATAATTAAAGTATTTTATACTTAATGTATACAAAACTACGTGAATCCAGAATGAATTTGAACAATTTTAGATTATTTTAACCTAACTTCAAAACATCTTGTTAAGCTTAGTTGTAAATATCATCATTGTATCTATTTCTTGGACTAGTTTAATATTTTAATTACATATCGATATCTATACACATAAATGTTTCAATAAAATTTTAATAATTTTTTGATGTAGTATTTTTTTGAACGCTAAAACAACTTTACTGCATTATGATATACTAACTTAGCCTTTTTAAGCCTGTTTTATAATCCTGCTAATAGCTTCTGTTTTTAAGGTTGATTTAAACTTGTATAATCGAATATCTTTCATAAGTTTCCCAGCCATTAAAAAGTTAAGCAATTTTATATTTTGTTGTAAAATATTTGTTCTGAGTTTTGTTTTATCACGATCCATCTATCATCTTTTTATGGAGTTGACTGCATTCGTTTAATGCCTTGCGTGAAATAAAAAAGTTTAAAAGTATTTCGTTGTTCATGTTGCTCATGGGGCAAACAAAATATGTAAATTGATTATTTTTTATGGGATATATAGTCTAAGGAATTTGCATGCGTCATTCAACATTATTGACAATATAGTATTTGTTGGTCTATTGTCTTTTTTTCTTATAATTTGTAGAATTTCTTTCTTTTCTCTTTAACTTGATTGAATTCATTTTTTAAGTGTCTCTTTCTTGTCTTTATTTTGTTGCCCAATTAGGATTCCCTATAGAAAGCCAATGAGTTTATTTTATTTGATTGGCTTTTAATGAATGCACTTCTCCCTCTCTCTTCTTTGTTCTACCCCCCTTTTTATTCATATTATGAACAAGCTGTAAGAGATACATTTGATTTGATACGATTCGTTTCCATTTCGATTCCATTGCCCTAAAATTCAAAATTCATTGCCATTGTATTGTCTCTATCTCTATCTCTGTCTCTGTCTCCGTCTCCATTGGGTCCATTGTGTAAACAATTTTTATAGATTTTTAATTGGTCCGAATGTCAGTTTGGCTAGTTTTTGTTATACTACGAGCAAGGTCGCATAGCCTTCTTCTGATGGACGGCATCTTAAAGGTGTCGTCCAAATAGACGCAGCCAAGATTCATTTGCATACCAAAACACACAACATTGAGGCTCGCTTTCTTTTAGGGCAGTACATCTGGTCGTGGGCCTTAATGGGCTTCTGTGTGGTAGTTGTTAAATTTGCTAAATCTTAAATTTAAGCAAATTTATTGTCTTATTTTGATATCTAAATCTAATAATAATCTTACAAATGGTTTTGCCTTTGGATGATCACATGATGCAAAAACGATTCAGATATCAGAAAGAAATCAATTGATTTCTTTAGCTAAGCTCAAGTCAATTCTGAACTCCGGAACTCATCTTTTATTTACAATATGTACAATATTTCACACAATCATGAAACGCACTCCCTCATCTCTTACAGTTTGGGTTGCTTTACTGTGAATTGAAACTTCCGTTTCCCATAGGCTGTAAAAGCATCTGCGGAAGCGAAGCATTGCTCCTCTCCTTGTTGAAGTCCCCTTTTGTTGTTTTCTTTTTGGCGTTATTTCTAACCCAAAACAAGCGGCATTGAGCATATATAAAGTGGCCCCGCCCCCCAAACGCCACTTGCAAAAGAACAAAAGGTGAAGAAGAGTTTCCTCCGCTTAGACGCAGGTTCACGTTGAGGTTCAGGTTCCCAGAGTGCCAACCCTTTCGAGTTGTACTTGTTGTGCACCCTTCACACACTGCTGGAGCTGTCTATCAGAAATCTGTCACAAGGGTGGCTGCTCGCTCATCTTTCTACCTGTTTCCCATCACATCCTCTACAGAATGCATCTGTGTAACTCGATGGCAATGCAATGCAAAGTTGGTCTTTGCCTATCGATCAACACAATTTGATTCGCATTTCTGTTTGTCTGCGACGTGGGAACCCGTCACAGGTGCTGTTTCCAAATTCATAGAGCTGCCAAGTTGTTGGAAATCTGATACTTAGCCACACACATTTGCAGCTGTTTTTTTTTTGCAAATATTTGCTTACTCTTCAGAAGAGATGAAGAAATTTGTCTCGAATTTCCTTTTGTTGTTTGCAGTTGTATAATTTTAGCTCAAGTGAAATGGGAAATGAGATTTGGATAAAAGTCGCAGGGCATAATTAACAAAACCAGATACAGCAGCAACATATGTGAACAACATTAGCAAAAACAACAACAACAACAACAACCGCAATAATGGCAATTGCACAAATCAACAAATCACGATCAGTAAACAAAACTCACGATTTCTGCTGTCCAAAACCCAAAAATTCTAAAAGCAAAAGATGAAACAAAAAGGAGACAAACACAAAATTTGAGCAGCATGTTGCAAGTGGCTACAACAACAATAGCAACAACAACAACAACAATCGCTTTTGCCAAAGCGCTGCTTCAATGAACAGCCAACAATAAACCCATGCCACCCAAAATGCAGCAGTTGTACTTCATTTCCAGTAGCAATTGCTGCTCGCATCTCAGTCAGTCAGTCAGTCAGTCAGTCAGTCAGTTAGTCAGTAAGTCAGTTTGTTAGGCAGTCAGTTATTCAGTGCTCAACATTGGCATCGAGTTGTCAACATTTGATCGGGGCGCATGCTTCAGTAGCTAACAAGACTGTGACTATGCAGCACACAAAAATTGTGGCCAAAATGTGTGTAGGCAATTTGTCAATATGTTATGACAACGACAACACAACGAGCAAGCAGCAACAGCAACAACAGCAGCAATGGCAACAGCAGCAGCAACATTATTGACATTAGGGCACCTGTTTGTTTGCCAACTTAAAACTATGATTACCGTTGTTGTTGCTGTTGTGGCCATTGTCATTGTTGCCAGCAGCACGCGTACGTACAACAACAAACACACACACACACACACACACAGAGACAAGAACAACTCGTGACTGAGTCGAAAGACGCCAGCGTCAAGCTAAGTTTAGTTGAGCTGAGCTGAGCTGAAGTTGCAGGCGCAGACAACGTTAATCACAAAAAAAAAAAATAATAATAATAGTAAATAAAACGGACGCCGTACGGGCTCCAAAAAGAGAGCCAAGTGAAAGAGTCAAGAGCTGCTTGGCCAACTTGTTGTTGTTATTGCTGTTGGTTGTTTTTTTTCTTTTTTTTCTTTAGGTTTTTGGTCAATGAACAAGAAAAATAGATTTTCACGGTTACATGCGTCGCCAGAGTTCGCTATGCTGTGCATGCAAGTACACACACACACACACACACACACACACACACACACACACACATACACACACATAACATGCATATGACATGTTGCCAATAAGCAGCAGCAACAAAAAAAGCAAACACAAACACAACAGCTCCAGAAATTGTCTTGAGCAAGTTCGTTGCCTAAGTCTTTTATTTGCAAAGACTTAAAAACGCCCCTCGTTGTCTTTATTTCCGGTTTTTTTTTTGTTTTTTAGGTGGCCCTAATCCACACGGATTCCGTAAATAATACAAATCTCTAATATCATTTGTTTTGTTTATTAATGTTAGGTTTAATCAAATATGCATTTAGTTTTTATTAGAAAATAAACAATAAACTAAAATAAAAATCGACTAATCTTTTCATCAGAGTCACAATTGAATTGTAGATTAAAACGATAAATATGTTAAAAATGTTTAAAAATAAATTCCCCGCGTTCACAACTCAGATTATTGAGCCTTAGAAATGCAGAGCATAAAATAACGGCAACCAAAAGACATTCGTGGTTAGGGTGAGGGAGTTTCACACAACGCACTTCCTATTCTTGACGCATCCTGAATCGCCTACGAATTCCCACGCTGCTCTCACCGTGGTTGTTGTTGTTGTTGTTGCCATTGAGAATGGGCGTAAATTTACACGCCCTCGCTTAAAGAGCAAACTATGAGCATTAATATTATTATGACTATTGTTATTTAAGAAGGTGATTACTGTGCAGAGAAACGGGTAGGGCAGGTAAAGAGGAGCGAACAATTACACAGGTAGAAATAATGATGGAAAAAGGACGAAAGCGGCGTGCGCCGTTCTTACTTGTCTGTCCCTAACTCCGTGCTCCCTCCGTGTGCTTATCTTGCTGACAGTTTTTGTTTGATTGTTCTTTTTTTTTCTGTTCTCTCTTTTTTTTTTTGTCATTGCTGTCGTTTATCGGGATTTGTGATTACTTGTCCTTGATCCTTGAACCTGAACTGTCACCTTTATTTTTGTGCACTTTCACTTGCTTCAACGCTTATCGCCTAAGATCCTTAATAACCTAAATCCCTAAATGGCAATTCGTTTTTAATGAGTCCATCAGCATTTCTAATGAGCACAAAATTCTTAGACGGACCCACTCAGATACAGTCATATAGACACACATATAGAGACAGAAAGACCCCCCACAGTTCCGTTGTTTTTGGTGGGCTCAGTTCAGCTCCGTTGAGCGGAAGAAGCTTCTTGTGTTTTTATACACTGAACCCACAAAATTGGTAAGAAGGGTATAATGGTTTTGTGCAAAAGTATGTAACAGGCAGAAGACAGCATCCCCAACCCCATAAAGTATATACCATATATTCTTTTCCAGCCGAGTCTATATAGCCATGTCCGTCGATTACCGATAACAATATAATCTGCATCGAAATCGGTTGAGAAACACCAGAGATGTCGAAGAATTAAATTTAGTAACTATACGCGTTAAGTACAGGGCTTAGGGTATCTTCTAGTCGGAAAATCTTAACTTGAGCCTTCTTACCAACAAGTAAGAAGTAAACATTTAATGTAGTATATGGAAATTATCATTTAACTTTTCAACGAAATATTACACGGCTCAGCGATTGTCTTAACACCCCACACCACAACACACTGGCTTCCTCTTCTCCCCTTCACTCTTTTGTTGTTGCTTGATAGTTTTCGGGTGGCTGAGTGCTTTATTCTAGGAACTGCCTTTGTAAATGCGTTTAGCATAAACGAAACACAAAATCTATCGACGCTTCTTTAATTAAGTTGTCGACGGGTGGAAAATGCCTAGTTAGAGATTGCATCTACACTTGAGATGTGCGTGAGTCGTGACATCGTTACTCGTCATCGTGATCGTGATCCTATATTTCAAAAAGTTAAGCCCTAAACATGTTTGGATGTATGATAAATAATATTTTACACTATCAAAATAAAATTTTCCTGCTTTTATATAAATTTTATAGCGTAGATAAACGTATTGAAAGATTAAAATGCCAGGCAAAATAAATGATTGGAAACAAGTTCTTCTGTATTTGTCTCCAATTGATAATGTACATCTCTAGATGCAAAGCAAAGAAACTGCACCCACTCTCAACTCCCTTTCCGACCGCAACATGCTTCCCCTCTTCATGCACACACTTAACCAGCTACTAACTACTAACTTTAGGCCATATACAATATAGCCCACACTGTCTTGACCCAGTGAGCAGCAGCAGCAGCAGATGACAAGTTTCTGTGTGCATAATTAATGTACTTAAGTAGAAGCAGCAAATAGCAAATAGCAAAACGCAACGTATCAGAGGCATATTTAATAACTTGTTTATGGTCTTAACCATAGGCATGAGAAGCCATTCATCAAGTGCTTTTGACCACAAAGCTTAATAGGGCACGTGCCCTGCTTGTTAGGCCAAGCGGTCAATCGCCCAACTGGCCCTGCCTCTTGTGGTTGCTACGATAGCTCTTGTTGTTGTTGTTGTTTGTTTTTGCTGGTGGTAGTGCGTTCTTCAATGGTCAATCATTGCACGCAGCTTGCCGTTAAGCTTGGCTCAACTGTACTTAAGTCTTCAAAGGGTGGAGGAGAGGCGAGGCAAGCAGGAGGAGTAAGACAGGCGACAGCAAAATTGCATTTAAACCAAAAGCAACGCCAGGCTAAGGCAGATAAAGTTATTAAAACTTGTTACTCTTGGATGTTGCTGTTGTTGTTGTTGCTGCTGCCGGGCAAACGGCAGTTAAAAATCACAACAAGATGCGACCAAAAACAGAGAAATGCAGTTGCTAATGTTATTGCTGTGACTGTTTGCTGTGACTGCTGCAGTTGTTATGGCAGTTGTTGTTGTTGCTGCTGCTGCTGCTGCTGCATATGCAGCTGCAGCTGTTGCTGCTGCACGGTAAAAAAAACATGTATTCGAGTAATGTAAATAGTTTCAATATCTAATAGTTTGTTAACCCAAAAATAAAATATGTTGAATAGCAAAAATTAAATCAATGTTAAGACTGAGGCTAACGTGCTAAGATTTCCTGGAAATTTAAATACAGGTTTTAATGAATTCTCATATAGACGTTTGAAAATGAGTTTGAAAAAAGTTGTAGCAAAAAATGTTCAGTTAAACTTTCAGTTAGTTAAACTCGAGAAAAATGTGTTGCTCGAGTTAACTGGCGCTTAAGTAATTTGGTTTTCGCGAAGCTAAAACCACCTTTCAGCGATGAATTACTATCGCTTTAATGGTGCTGCCACATACCGTTAAAAATAACGAGTAATTCAGCTATTTTTGTTATTGTTTTGGTTTGTGACTGGCAAATTCTTCTTCTACTGCATGTTGCATATCAAAATGTATAAACAATTACTTTCTTTGAGCCCTATTGTAAACGGCAACGACGGAAAAACTTTTTAGTTGTTAAGGAGCATGTGCTTGAGGACCTAAAAGACTTAAACCAGTATTAAACGTTTTGTGTTAATAATCAATTAAGTAAACACAGCAAGTGTCAGCTAGAGTCAGCTGGTTTGCCTTACGATGATTTTATCGATATTTATATCGGGGCTAAACTGGAGTATAAATGTTAACCAAGTCTCAGTCCTCGGTTCACTTTGTGTCTCAAATTTGACTAAATTGCGGTTAGTTTGACTAAACGGACATTGAGAAATTGCGCCTTAAATACCAAAGCTGTTTCGACTTAAGAAAAAATTATTCACAATCAAGAATGAATTTCATTCAATTCAGTAAAAACCTTTTAGCAAATAAACTAACGTCGTTATTTAAAAGGTGCATTAGAATAGTATAATTTCTTCAAATTGAACATCATGCATAGGTATTTTTACTGGGGTTTTTTCTATGCTTAGTTTGCTCTTTAATTTTTAATCAAAAACCAAACAAAATCAAAATTGTTTACTGTGTGCTGTTGAAGTTGCTGTTGCTGTTGGTATTGCAGTTGGTGAAGAGATTGTTGCTGCAAGTGTTGTTCGCATTGCATGTGGAGCAGCTGCAGTTAAGCTGTTGCAGTTGCAGTTGCTCTTGCTGTTGTTGGCTCCGGCTGCCTGCACGTTGTCTTTCAAGTATTTGTCAATTAGATTTTTAATTGCTGAAATATGAATGTAGGCGCAATAGCAACAGCAAGAGCAACAACATCAGCAGCAGCAGCCGCAACCGCAGCTATCGCAACAACAGCAACGCATTTGCCATGACTTTGACGTTGACAGCAGCAGCAGCAACAGCAACAACAACAACAGCAATGTTCTTGAGCTGCATTTTTTTCTTTGCTTTTTTTTTTAGCCTGTTTTGCCTGTTGTAAACTTGTTGAGGCTGCAGCAGCAGACGACGACGACGATTATTATTAAATGCAACTTAGATCAGATCAGCAACAGCAGCAACAGCAACAGCAACGACAGCAACAGCAACGACAGCGACAGCAGCGAACTCGATTAAATCGAAATGCAATGCTTCTTAAGACTTTGCTTCTTTGCCCCAACTTAGCCCCGCTCTTATCTATATGTAGAGTTAAGATGAATCGCGTGCCTGGCAACTGAGACTAGCTGAAATATTATTATTATGCTTTGGCTAAAAGTGAATGATTGCCGTGGTGGGGTGCAGCTGCACTTACAGCAGCACCAACTGTAACGCACAGCGGCAGCAACATTGGCAACATTGGCAACATGATGCGCCTTGATAGACGACGGTATATTATCAGAATGTGTGTGTATAAGAAAGAGAGAGAAGAGAGAGAGAGAGAGAGAACCACTAACCAGCCAAAAAAAAAAAAAAACATTTATCTGTCGCTTGGCAAATTTACGAGCCATGTGCGCGAAGTGCAAGAAAAAGAAGAAGAAGAAGATGCGGCAGCAATATCTAAAGTTGCTGTCTTGCTGCAATCTAATTAGCGACAAACATACATTGCGCATACGCCACGTGTGTGTGCCTTGCCCAGCATCGCATCATATTAGCCATATATGTTTGCATAGTTAACTGTTAGCCAAACACACAAACACACAGCGGCAACAGCTACTTGCCGCACGGCCGCTTTGCTAGCAACGTGCCTCGTTAGCTGTTGCTGCGACTGCTGCTGCTGCTGTCGTGACAGCCATGGACCTTGGCCATGGCCACAACTGAAACAACAACAACAGCAGCAACTGTTGCTGCAACGTTGCACTTTTTTTTATATTATTTTTGCAGCCAGTTGCTGGCCTTGCTTTGGACAGCTTGTTGCATATGTCAAGCCAACCAACAACAGCCAGCAGCAACTATCAGCAGCAGCAATAACAAACAGAAACAAACACCTGCAAAATTTTGTGCTAAACTGGCGCGCATCTTTGCCACAAGTCGAGTTGTTTACCAATGTTAGCAACAGCAACTAACCATCTTCTAACAAAAAAAAACCATCTATCCAAGTATCTACATATCTATTATGACTGAGATTCCATTCTCTTTTCTAAACACGCACACCGAATATATTGTATCTCAATAAATTTTCTAATACAAACAGAAACAATAACAGAATAGAGCTTTAGAACTCAAGTCTATATATCATATTAAAAGCTTAACAAAAGCATACACTGCACTTTTTATACTCACAACTTTAGAGTAGTGATGTGGAATATAATGTAACTTGTTTTAATTTATTTTAACTACTGGCAATTGCAGCTACAGTTTCATCTATTTTCCTTAGTCTTAACCTTGTTAAATGTAAACACTGGTTAACATTTACTTAACATAATGTTATTGATCTCCTCTGTTATCAATTCCATAGAGCATTTATCGACTGAACCCTTCTCAAGATGTCTGCAGCACAAGCAAGAACCAATGTATCATTATAAATAAGTATTGCCATCGATAAAGACTGTTGATGAGCAGGGAGTGGAAGACGAGTTATCTGAGAGAGGGGGTTTTATCTTGTGCACAACATGCCGTTCATAATTCAACGATTTGTCATTTTGTATTCAAATATTAGTTTGTCGACTGCTGCGACATTTGCATCTCAATTGATTCATCCAAAAGCGAGTGTTGAACTTTAGCGCGCGCCAATAAGCCAAATACCGAATAAAGAATATAGAATGAAGAATCGTTCACAATTCACATTCACATTCACATTCTGGTCTGCTGTTGCTGTTGTTGTTGTATTCGCTTTTCACACCTTCCACTGTCTAATAAGTTTTCGTTGCGCTGCTAACGAGACGAGCGGCAGATAAAGATATCAGTTTCCAATACATGGCTCTGTTCTAAAGGTACCATAGAAAACCATGCTCAATACTATGAGAGAAAGGTACATATGTTTGTACGATTGTATGCTATCCGATTCGATGATGATGATGATGATGATGATGATAGCTGGTTCCCTTGGTGTTCTTAGTGCTTTTGACACTTTCAAAAATTTGTTAGCAACGATTTGCATAATTTCACAGTAAATTCCTAATTCTAATCTATGCCGGCAGTTGAAGTATCAACTCTAACCCAGACGACCACAGAACAGAACAGAACAGACCAGAACAGAACGGAACGGTGCGGTTTAAGCCGGGCCACCTTTTCTCCCTACCCCCCTTTCTTCACCATGTCTGTCCACTCATAAGTATAGTATATGTTTGATACTTAATCGCTAATAAATACGCGTTCGTATTTCAAAACTACCAGCAACAAGAGAAATTTGAATATTTTTGAAAGGGTCCCCTCTAAAAATGTTCAGAGAGGGCCCCAAAAAGTTATTGAGCTGCTGTGCGACTCCTGTGGCGTTTGTTTGTTCGAAATCAAAACATTTCTCACTTTTGACTAAAAGCCAAAAGATATTTTTCACACCTAGCAATCGATTATAAATGGTCAGCGCGATTATTAAGTGGGCGAGGCATAAAAAATACCTCACTCAATACTACCTCGAAAAACTCAATCAAAACTATATGAAGCCGATTGTTGTTGAAGCTAAGACTTTACCATCTGGCTCTAGTGTCCTAGGATATGCAGGACTCATCAGGAAAGAATAGAATCTGTACACAGCAACTTTGGCTCTTTGCCATTAGGCATCTGAACTGGGACTAGTGTCCCAGTAGTAATGGTAGTCCATTATCTTACCTTCTTACCATCGTAGATTCTTACTTATAAATCTTCTGCCTTCTCTTGATTTTACATAAAATATTAAATGATTCTTGCAGCTCTGTTCAGGAATACAAGAATAGTTAGTTCTTTGGATCTTCTTTCGTTTATCTATCGGTTCGCGATGTTCTGTTTGGCTTCTATATGTAGTGAAACATAACAACTGAATGATTAAACACTTAGAGAACTTGATGCCAAGTCCCAAAAAAAACACTAAGCAACACCTTACTAAAGAGTTCCAACGATAACGATAACTAAAATGGGACAAGCTGAATTTATGGTGTAAAGAGGTTTGATTAAGTGCCGTTAAATGCAGTTCATATGTAGTTTTCCAACTCTTAAGTGGCTTTGACACCTTTAACCAACATCAACATCAACATGAACATCAACATCAACATGAACATCAAAATCAAGTCCAGCTTCAGTTTTTAGTCTTTATTTCCGCGGTAACGCCTTTGTCATTAATATCAATGGCAGCCCATTTGCAAGTTGTGGACCTGGAATTGGAACTGAAACTGGAAATGCATGAATTCCAATTGGAGCAAATAGATATATTCACAGCAATTTATGTATCTTCATTGTGGCCCAAAGCGCACTCCGTCCGGGAGTGGCAATGAATGAAAGAACCTTTTTTCGGCTATATTTCAATCTCGTTGATTGTCAACTCATTTAAAAAAAAATAAGAAGTAGACGAAGATGCGAAGAAGAATGAGAAGAGAGTGGATTTTGTTAAGAGTTCAAACTGCACTCGTATTTCATGACATGAGCCATCAATGAATGTGAAGGGGCGGATGGGCTTGGCTTGGACTGGCTTTCTCACGATCTTTAAACACTTGCTCTATATTGATATGATATATGTTTATGGCTGATAATTTTTTAGTTTATTTCAAATCAATTTGGTTTAGTTCTGTTGTTTGGCTACCAACCAAGTGAAAGGTGCCATTACTTAAATATATTTATGAAAATGGAGCTGGCTGAGAAAGTTTGATAAATGCAAATGTTTGATTTGCAGATGAAATTCGAAAGGTTTAAGAAAACATTTATTTTTATCCTTAAAAAAAACAAATTTATGGTATTCTATATCTTATTATATAGTGAGTCATATCTAGCTTATGTCACATTTGTAACTAAGATTCGATAATTTATATTGAAAGAGATTCAAAACACAAGAATTTCCATCCGTACGAGTTTTTTCGTATTTATTTACAATGTGATATATTTCAAGAGCTTTTCTACTTAATTTGTATAAAAATGTAAAGTAATTTTTCATTTTAATTTTTATATTCATTGCTATTCATTTTATTTAATAAT
The DNA here is from genome assembly GCA_018152825.1 of Scaptomyza hsui. Lineage (NCBI taxonomy): Eukaryota > Metazoa > Arthropoda > Insecta > Diptera > Drosophilidae > Scaptomyza > Scaptomyza hsui. The sequence goes on from JAECXO010000254.1 coordinate 1,040,228, forward strand.
TAATTTAATACATTTTATATAATAGCTAATTTGTAAACTAAATGTTTTTTAATTTTCATTTATATTCTTGGCACTCTTTCCCATTCTCTATTTTTTTATTTCTGTTCGATCTGTTGGCAGTAAAAAATAAAGTTTAAGTTGCGCTTGTTAACATTTTTATTGGGCTCTTTGGCGCATACATTTGAGACTTAGCGACGGCGACAACACTTTTCATTCTTTATCGGTTTGCAAAAACTATCTTTGTCTCTTTCCCACTCCCTATTGATTCCCCTCTTCTTTTTGTGTTGTGTCTCTATTGACAAAAATATTTTAAAAGTCTTTTTGCGTTTTGTACGATTCGCATACAATTTCGTCGAGTTGTTGAGGACTGTCAACGGCATCAACTTTACGCCAACATTCGAATCCGGCTTAGATTGTATTGGCAGCTCTGACAGCCGATGCTAATATTTGGCCCAATAAATTAGTCGCTCTTTAGCATTTGCCAAGCATTATGCAAAGCTTCTTATATACAGAGAGAGAATCTAGTAGTGTTCAGTTCAGTCAGAGATTGATGAGAATTTTTTGATTTAATTGACAGCTTCGCAGCTTATCTCTGCTTAATCTCCGCCATAAGCTAAACGATTTTATTTGTTGTCAAACACTCATTTAATATCCCTTAATATTTGACAGCATCAATAGATTTTAATTATAAATGTTGGGCTCGTAAAATGATATTTCTACTCAAGCAAAAAGTTAAGCTCAAATACTTGTTACGTTTAATAGTATAAAAAACAACCACTTTAAAGTTGCGAGATAGGATTTTAAATAATTGCAACGCATTGCCTCAACTTTCTTTTGAACTTTGTTAATGAAGGCAAATGCAAATCAATATCACGAAAAGCAACAGCAACAACCACAATACTGATGATTAAAATTTGCTATAATTTTGCAAAAAGAAATCAAAAAAAAAAAAACTCAAAATGTGAAGACAAGCAATCAAAATACAAAATAAAATAATAATGAGGCGGATTTGGAACAAAAGCTGTTCGAAAAACTAGTCAACTATTTGGTAACGGTTTTAATTGTCAACGTGTGGCACACACAGATACTACAAGATACACATACTAACAGATAGTCAGTCTGATTACTGGTTTTCATTTTGGTCTATTGTGTGTGTGGAGTGGAGTTGAAGAGTGTATTGACTTTATTGCTAGACAATAGTCCTGATTTTTATTGTTCAACAGCAGCCGCCGCAGAGACGCAGACGCCGCCGCAATCAAAATATATTCGTTAGATATCCGAAAATATAATAATAACAATAAATTGAACAAAAGATTGTCATAAAATTTATTATGTTTTACCGATATGTTTGCTTTTTTCTCTCTCGTTGACTTTAGCTTAAGTGCCTTAATGCTGACGTCTTTCTATCTTTCTATCTATCCGTCTATCTGTCTATCTATGTATCTGTGTATCTGTGATCTGTGTTCGTCTGCCTGTTTCTTTCAGTATTGTTTTTGTTGCCATTCTTGCTAAATGTTCTGCAGAAAAACATTTCAATTCAAATTGCATACAAATTGTGTTCGCATGCGAATTGTTTTTGTGATTTTTTTGTTTGGCATTTTATACGCTGATATGATTGTCAAATTTGTTAGGTTGTTGAACCTAATCACACGTTTATGCTGCCTTCCACTATTTATCTATGTATATGTCGCTTGATCAGCCTAAAGTGCCTCTTTAGTGAAATTAACGAGCGTTACGAAAATTCATTTAAATGTGGAACTTAACACAATCCATGATAATTCTAATGACAAGAAGAAATTGTTTTTAAGTTTTGATTTGTTGATCGCGACGGCGATAAATTTAATTTGCAACTTCTCTAAAAAAAACTAGGCCAAGCCGCTGTTGCATGCCACACAAAGCAGCCGCAACAGACAGACAAACAGATAGATAGACAGTGGCGACAAATGCAAAACACGTGTGTCCAATTGCTGCATCCAGAGACCAAAGTACACCAAATCCGCCCAAAGCTTCTCCTCCTCGAGCAGCTTGGTTTCTTAGAGATGAACAAATAGGCAAAGATCCAGCTAGATTTTCTTTAGCAATGAATGTTGTTTGATGACTTTTTAGCCCAGTTTTGCTAACGAATTTCGTGATTGCATTGAAATAAAACAGATCTGACCAGACAGCACAAGAAACTTAAGCTAAGGTTGTTTTGGAACATTATTAATTTGGTTGATTCGTCTACCATTTATTAGAAAAGTATTACATTGTTTTGTAATAAATGTTTTGCAGATTATTTGGCATTTTCTACTTCTACCAGTGAATAATTTGATATTGTGACGATCTCTGGAGAAGAAACCTCTAGCCTTGGTTCCCGTCGTCGACACAGTTGATGTTATTGTTGGCAACACTGTTGCAACTGTTGCAGCTAGCAAACGATAGAGAGAGAGGAGGGAGAGAGAGAGAGAGAGAGAGGTTGTCTCTTGGCCAGCAAATTAACGCTTGATTAAGAACCAGGCACTAGGCAACCAAGCACTTAGCCAGACAGATGCCTGGCCATGGCTATATGGATATGGGTATGGGTATGGGTATGGTTATGGGTTGCTGTTGTTGTGGTTCTGGTTCTTGGCCAACTGCTTTGCGCTGCCTAAGTGAATGTCCATTTTTCTGTTTGTCCCCTGCCTTGGCCTCTGTCTTTGTCTCAGTCTCAGTCTCAGTCTCTGGACTGTGGACTGTGGCACTCTGGCGAAAATGTGTTGCTAATTGTTGCACTAAACTGTTGTTGGCATGCGTTTGACAGTCGGTCCAAGTGATGGCCATCAAATTGGCACCAGCTTTAACTTCCAGCTAACTATCAGCAAACATCAGCTTCTTCCTACCTCCTTCTACTTTGGCCTTGGCTTTTGTGTATTCTCTTCGTTTGAAATTTTTAAATGTTTTTAGTAATACTTTTGTTGGAATTTATGCACACAAAGTTCAATTAAACAGTGTATCCTCGCAGGCTCTTAAAAAGTTTCTTATGCATGATTGATTTAAGAGTATTTGGTATTCGGTTGCTCATTGTGACCAATTTTGTTGCATGCACATTTTGCTAGTTTTTTTTTAAGCATTCTTTTTTGTTGTTTTTTGTGTGCTTCTTTTTCTCTCTCGACAATTTATTTTGATTGGGTTATAAAATTCGTGTTTACACAATAACCAAATGCGTCGTTCTCGCATGCATAATCAATGACGCTGGGGAAAATGCTTCAGCTGCTGCTGTGCCTCCCATCCTCCCTTCCTTCCTTACTCCTCCTTCCGCATTGTCTCCTTCTTTTCCTCATTGTTTTGAAGTGCTCCTCATTTGTTGATAATTTACAGCTGCTGTTTGATTTTAATATTTGTTTAATTGCATTTTAATTTCGCATATTGCAACAACATCCGCACTTCCGCACATATGTGTGTGTGTGTGTGTGTGTGTTGCTTCCGCAACTGTTGCAAGCTTGCCAGCAGGATGAATAGTCCAAGTCATTAGCATTGTGATTTGCCTATGAAATTGGCTCGATTTCAAATTAATGCAACATTGTCTTCACTTCAGACCTCATTGAAGTGTCAAGTGTTTAAATGGGAGGAGATAAATAAGGTGATCAAGGGAGAGGGGAGGAACTAACATTTGCTGCATCTTATTAGAGTTAATGCGCAGAGTTCCGGTGAGTTTATAATATAAACAGCAAATTAACTCAACTCAAATCAATTGCAAATCAATTTTGTATCTTCTATCTTTAAGTGTGTCTATCTATGTATCGGGTAACTCTTTGAATGCAGGTGCTCAGTTTGCAATTGACATTCGTCGCAAGTCTCTTGTGTAATTCCGAACCTTAACTGTTGTTAATGAGTCTGGAGTAATGGGCATTAAATGCAAACTGAGTCAAGTTGCAAGATACATAAATGCAAATTGATGCCACACTTGCTGCTGCGGCTGCTTGCAACTTTATCTTCAAGTCACAGCTACTTACGTAATTGCCCACAACACTTAACATATCGGATATGAGTCGACTGTTTACCGACTAGCTCGAGCATTTTTTAATTTAAATACAGCAAATCTATTTATTGTATTATGCAAGAAATTTTTATTGTGCAATTTAATACGATTGAATAAAACATTTTTCCATAAATATTTATTTGTAAAATTGAAATTTGTGTACAATCAAATATTTTTAATATTTTTTAAGAAACAGAGTTTTTGATTATTCATAATTATTTGCGAATATCTGATAGCTTAATTATTTGTCCCTTTATTTAAGCAATAAGCTCTAACTATAGACACTACTTAAGAAGCAATATGATCCTAGCCAGAAATTTAAGCTTAAGCGGAGAAGAGCATAGCATTTTAAGTTTCCTATCTATATCTGTCCCACAATTCTTTTCTCAAAAAAATCTAAACCTATGTCTTCCAGTTGATGGAAAAGGGAATGCTGCAGCAGCAGCAATATCGACATCGTCCAGAGAAGCCAGTCAAAGATTTTGAGAACTCTCAAACATACAATAAGATTTAAATATTGCACGAAAGAAAAAAATACCTTATCGACGGACAGTTTAAAAAAAACTGTTAGCTAATTAATAATATATTTATAAGATTTGTAAATCAAAGGAGAATATTCAATTAATATAAGCAAGTATAAAATGGTGGATAGAACAGAATTTTGAGTCGGCATTTTATGTCCTTCAGAGTGTCAATTAGGGTATTCACTAGCCACGATAAGTGTGCTAAGTGTTAAGGTGATGTCTGACAGCATTACAACAAACACACAGAAAAATGTAATCAAAGCAAACATGACCCAGGGTATGTTTACAAAAATCGTCTTATTTGCTTAACTTCCTTAATAGAGTCTATTATTTAAAAACAGCTGTTCATTGTCAATTTTCGAGATGATAATCTATAACAAACAGGTCAAGTTGTGGTTGTTATAGCGAGTAATTTTTAAATAAATCTATATTACACTCAAATAATTTTTTTAAGCCCTTTTCTGTGCATTCTGATCATAAACAGAAATCTAATGGCTTTTAAGTCAGTTTTGTTTTGTTTTACTTATTTTTGTATTTTAGTGGCTTTAAACAAAACAGTTGCTCATTGCAATTGAACTTAAAAAGTGCACTCACAACCTACAGTGTGATAAAGTCAATATTTAGTACGTTTATCATAGCCATTAAATACCCTAATTGTTTTAAAGCAAAGATCAAACTTAACAAGTCGTAACTGAACTTACCTTTAAACCCTTTTAACCCGTCCATCTTATATTATTGTTGCAAGTCCATGACATAAAATTATTTTTTGTTTCTTGTGAACTGTTCTTGTTTGATGTACCCTGTAATTTTTAAGATGAGTTAAAAGCTATTGAAATTTTAGGGCAGTGAAAAACCGATAAATATAATAAAATCAACAAAAATTGGGGTGTTGAGAGAGATAGATGGATAGAGAAAGAGAAACTTCGTTAGACTTCATCGTATCATATAAAGAAAGTGAAAAAGAGACTACGCAAGAAGAGAAATAGATATACATGTCGTTTAAGAAAAAACCTAGGGTATTCAATCATCGACTCTCTAAAAAACACTTGATATCTTATGACGCGTTTTAAAGATCAATTCAATTCGATTTCGATTGGATGCGTTGCGATGCGATTCGAATCGATTTAGGTTTTTTTTGGCTTTGTTTTGTTTTTGATTCGTTTTGTTCATTGTGTGGTTTTGTATCTTTTTAGTTTATTTTTTTGTTGGTTTTCATTTTATGGCTTATTTAGCAAACAATAAAGCAATAAATCAATCAATTATCGGTTAAACGCTCGCAAACGGACAGCGTCAGGCTCTGAAAATGCAATATGAAAGCCTTTTTGGGCAACACGCATTTCTGTGTTAAGAGAGAGAGAGAGAGAGAGCGAATGAAAGAGAAAGACAAGAGGGAGAGAGAGAGAGAGTGCAGTGTATGATAATTTGTCAGCAAGGCATCAAAAAGGTACAAAACAAAATATCTGCCAGTTACTTACATATATTTGTATGTACGAAACGCAAACGAACCCAAAATCGAATGCGGGCGCAATGCGTTGACTGTTTTTGGATTTAAGCCAAAAAGGCGGGCGCACTGGCGCCTAAGTAGGTCAGCTCCTCCAGCTACAATAGTAGCTGCCAATTTGGGCTCACAAATTCCTGGGCTGACAGGCAACAGACGACGACGACGACGACGACGACGACGACGAGAGACGACGAAAGCAGACGAAATCAGACGCAGACAACAACAACAATGATGACGACGACGACGCATGCCAATTAGCCAGGCCTGAAAGGGAAGAAGAAGACGAAGTCGCTTGGACAGCAGCGCCTGTTGGTATGCAATAGGCCCATAAGTAGATGCCGCCTTCGACTCTGAACGCGACACGCCCACCGTCTATTGTTCCAAGTTGAAGACAATACAATAAGAGATACAAGATACCAGTTGGAAGATATGATATGCATATTTATAAATTAAAATGCTAAATCCAGCTAATATAATGTATTTATTCCAGTGATAATCCAGATAAGTTTTACAGTTGCAAATAATAAACTCTTCTAGATTATAACCCATCAGCACCGATTAGTTTATAATTATTTTGATTTCTTCTTGTCTTTGTCCACACAAAACAAACAAATATTTGCAAAAACCATATCTCTATGCATATTTATGATAAAACTTTTTTTTTGTGGTCGATTGGTTTCGCTTTGGATCGTTTTTATTGCGCCATATAAATTAGTTCGCATCTTAAAAAACAAAAAAAAAATTGCAGCTTTAATGGCCACGAGCTAAATTGTATCAGTTTGAATAATATTTGCAAGTGGAATGTTTGTATTAAATATTCGATTCTTGTAGAAAGTGTAATAATCATAATCATCGTTCTAAAGTGTTTCAAGCCAGAGTAAGCAAGATTCAAATGTATGGAAACATTGCATTAGCCACGATTGAAGCAATATAACTGTAAGATCCATGTTTTGACTCCAGAGTGAACTAATCGTCTTTGGATGGGGTAAAATGTTAACCTAAGGCCAGCTTCACAGCTTAAATGGACGGTGCGAGAAGATTTATATAACGGCTTTCGATAGTTGTTGTGTCAGCTGAACTTTGAATGGGAAGAGGTGTTGAAGGGGACTGAGGCATGAAGAGAGAGGTGTTTGTGTTGGCCAAAACATACATCATCAGAGGGTCGCCACTTTAAGTTGCCCAAAGGGGGCCAATAATTGCTTGCAAGAAGCAAAATATTTGCCAGAGCTTTAGCTAATGAACTGTTAATTTCGACAAAGATCCACTCAAAGAGTGTGAAAGAGAGAAAGAGAGAGAGAGAGAGAGCATGAAACGTTGGAAAATGCTGAAAACTTAATTGTTTTTAATGGTCTATCGTTTTTTGGTGGAATGCAAAATCACTGATGTTTTTTTTTTTGCACTTGATTATGCAAAGTCTTAATTTGGCTTAACGAAACGCGCTAAAACACTGGCAAAGATCGCTTGGCACATGTGCCAAACACACACTTACACACACACACACACACACTTTAATTGCTTTACACAAAGAGGCAAAAACGAGCCAAAAAGTCAACACTAGTAAAAAAAAGGTTTGCTGAAAATTAAATACACTTCAAAAACGAAGCTGTGTTGAAAACCAATATCTTTATAAAGTTTTTTTTGATTGTTAATTGTCTATTTTTAATTTTCCAACACTCTTTTCACCGATCTTTAAACGATATTTGTCAGCAATTTTTTTTCCTTCCCATTCGACTGAGGTCAAAATATAAATATACGAAATACATTTGATGACAAAATGATACAACTCTTTTGTAAGGGCATTTAAAACTTTGACAAAATAGGATCGGCCTGAGGAAATGCGATCTGCTCGCGCCAAATATTTGGACAACGTTTATTGGGATGGCTTTCTAAGCTGAAATCTGCCAAATGAAATATGATGTATGGAATACTGAAAATACACATACACGTGGTAGTAGTAGATTCAATAATTGCGATTGCCGTTGGGACAGTAGGTGCTACTGTTGTTGTTGTTGTTGTTGTTGTTGTTGTTGGTGGTGCTGCACAGCTCTAATGGCATTTTAATAATAGATTGCGTTGATGGCGACGACAGCGAAGGCAGCGAAGTTCATCAGCTACCACAACCGATGATGAGCTGATGGCTGCCCCGAGACAAATGAACATTCGAAGCCACACACACGAACGAGAAAAAGGAAAAAAAACACTAAATTCTTTGTGTGACAGTTGACAGTTAGAAAGCACAGGCCCAGAATCTGCGCATCTCGCATTATTTGCATAATTAAACTCTAATACAAATTGGTAATGGGGCAGCAGCAGCAGCAACAGCAACACAACACAGTAGCAAGAACAAGCTAAAGACAAAGTCAAGGAATCAAAAATAAGAAAAAAATAAAAAAATGAATATAAAAAAAACATTGTCTGAGAACTCGGTTCGTTGCCACTTTGCTGGCTAATCATGCACATGATCTGTGTTGCAAAAGAGTGAGTAGAAGCTTGGGAAGGGGGTGGAGAGGGGGAGGGGATGGAACTGGGCAGTGCAGTGATGACTATAGCAGCAGCAGTCACAGAGGAGTCTGGGAGTCTGCAAAGAGTATCTCAAACTTGACTGCATCAAAATGTTGCACAACACAGATATGACAACGTGCCTCGGAATCTGAGCACGAACACGAAATGCTAGAAGTTATACAGTATAAGAAAGTATTTTTTTAATTTACTTTATTATTTCATTAAAAGTGCCCAAAGTGTGGAAAATATTTAAGGGATCTTAGTTTACGGTCCTTTAACTTATCTTTGCGAAAATTAACAAAATGTATGTATAAGTCTATGTGTATTTAAGAAGTTTGTTGCCGTTGTTTTCGATAATTATCCATAATTTATTATATTGTAACTACATGCAATCTAGCTTTAATTTGTTGATTTACTGTCGTTAAGTGCAATTGTTTGCTTAAGTTAATCTACAAATAGTATTATGTCAGACATTACGTATAAATAACTGTCTGAAATACTTCTAGCCACCTCGTATTAAAGCGACACATGGAAAATATACAGAATTGTTGTTTCAGATCAACGTTAAAGTTTAAGCAACAAATGGAAAATAGTGAACGTAATTTAGGTAAAGTTTTCATTTCAAGTTCACTTTTTTTAGATCAACGTCAAAGTTAATTCTGCCCAATTTTTTGTTTAAATCAATAAATTTGAATTTATTTCACATAGTTACATATTCTTTAAGTACTAAAATCACTTCTAAATTTATTCTAATGAATGAGTTCTGAATTTATGAGAAAATCTAAAATCTTAATATTTTCAAATTTAGCAAGTGAAAAAAACTCCAACTCGTGCTTTTCGGTTAGCTGACAATAAAAATGCTCCTAAGCACTCACGCCCATCTCAGATCAGCGGGTAAAGCAGATTCAGTGGGGATTCGACTTTGTGCTGGGCACACAAATGGCACAATAAATTCCCATGACAACTAATTTAGCTGGCGGTCGGTCGGATCTGGCAAGAGCTGGCCTCGCTTTGCGTCTCTCATCTTTGCCGCCAACGTTTGTTGCAGTTGCACCAACATTTTATTGACTTTGACTCTGCTGGCTTTGACTTTGAATTTAGCAGACTTTGTGCACGGGGTTTTCTTTTTATTTCTTCTCTTTTTTGTTTTGGTCAAATTATGTGGCAGTGGTTAATGATTGTCTCCATGGAGGAGGTGAGTTGCATACATAAGTACATATATATATAAAATGTTGGGCATTAAGTATACGCCACCAGCAAGTGTCAAAGTGCCCAGAGCAGCCCACAGCGACGCCCACCAAAATGATCGTCTCGCTCGTCGCAAAATACAATTATTAACTTGAAGCAACAGCAGAAGAAGCTGAATGCGGGGTGCAGTTTGGTGATTCGGTTGCAAGTATTAGAAGCTGACTGCTGGCTGCCAGCGGGTTACATGCCGAATTAGCTGACACTTGCCGCTTGATGCTTGTTCCAACTTGTTGACATTGACGCGCGGATGTTGCCACGTCCATCAGCTCCAGCTGCACAGCTGTCAGCTGTGTGGCCAATGGCTATAATTCAACACCCACGCGTCGAGGCAACAATTTGGCAAAGATGGCAAGGTGGCAAGGCGGTAAGCTGGCATGACCTAGAAGTGCAACATTGGCATGCGTTTATTATTCACTTTTGCAAAACAGTAAAAAAAAATCTTAGATGATCCAGATTTTAATGCACATGCTCGTTTTATATTAGTGCATTTAATAATTTCAAATTGGGGAAACCAAATAATACTTTAAGTCAAAATTTAAGCTCAACGTTGATTTGGGCGACGAGCAACAAATAATGGTGAAACGAATGTTTGTTCACAGCAGATCATATTCATTCCACTAAATAAACATGGTTAGTATGAATAGTTCAAATGGGTCACAAACTCTATTTTGGTTAGATCTGGATACGAAATTAATGATAAATCTTTTCCACTTTATAAAAAAAAGCCAATGATAGATGCTTACCATAACGTAACAATGTATATGTATATAGTATAAATAATGTATGTATGTATACTGAAAGAGTCCAAAAAATGCACTCCGCGATAATGACAAATCTGAATAGATACATTTTTAAGCGAATGATTTTTTTTTTTTAGCTGTTCAATTTCTAATGCCAACAAAATTATGCTTTTACCAAAAATAGTTTGCTGTGTAGTTTTAAGTTAAGGTTTAAGGAAACGTTAGCAATTTGTCAACAGCGCAGTCAACGATGGGTTTATCGATAGCATCGATAGGCCGAATGTACATCACGCTCGTTGCTTTGTTTGTTATAAAGCGCAACATTTTATGGTTACGCCGTCAACGAGTTGTCAGGCATTGTAAAGTTGCATAACTGCAGTTTAGAGCACGCGACATTTTGTCGCAAGTTTACGGTCACTGGCTGAGTTGCCACAAGTTGCGCTTGCTAACAGCTTTGCCACACAGTTGGCCTGCGGCAGCCAAACGAAACTGGAGATGCTCATGAATGCGATAAGACACTGAATTATGATTGGATGTCGCTCATATCTATCGTTACCTACATATGAGTTGTTGTTGGAAGACAAACGAGAGAGGAGACGAGAGTGATCGTGGAAAAAGTAAGACAGTCTGTTGAATGGTGAACTCCCATACTGTTGCACACTAAGTCAAGCTTTAAGCTGCTAGCATATTATTTAGTGGACATAAATAGCATCTAAGACAAGCCGAAAAGCTGCACAGTTTGTTGATTGTTGGCTTGAAATTAACAAACAAACCTCCTCAAAAATTATCTGTTACCATTGAAACATAACCTTATAAAAAAAAGCCGATACATTCTTACTGACCAATCCGATAATTAATTAATCTGATTTAAGTCATATGTTTACAATTGAGATGATTGTAGATAAAATGCTAGCTCAGGATCATTTTCAAACTTTTATTTTACTTAATTCAACAAAGGTTTTTTTTCTTAGTCAATCCCAAAATAATTGAATCACAACCGTTTCTTGTTAAACTAATCGCGATTTGACTTAAATCAGTTCAGCCACATCGATTTCCTAGTATTTAGATTCTTGATCAGTATCAACAGTCGAAAGTCTAAACGCGTCGATCTCAAAAATTATAAAAGCTAGAGACTGCAGATTGGGAGTTCAAGCTCCCCTGAAGTTTGATTCAAATTATCCCGTTTCCATATACTCGCGTAATCGATTGTAATATAGTATTATCAATCCTGAAACATGTTCTTAGAGACAAAAGAACAAGGGTGTCTCCATGTCAAAATATCAGACTTAATTGTTTTTATGGTTTCTTTTTTCAAAATTATCAGCTTCAATACTGTTAAATTTAGACAATGGAAACATTACCAGGGACAAATAATCTGCAGCTGAGTTCTGCTACAATCTTTTCACATTCTGATTAAACGCTATCGTTTGAGCACACTTTGAGTGAAATGTTTGAGTTGCAAGCTGGACTTATCATATAACTGCCGATTCCAATTCACTATCTCATGAAGCTGGACTTTAATATGAGCTCAACTTTTAACACACGTTTCAGCACTTTTCTCAACTCCTTCAGCTGCACTATAACAATAAGCAAAAATATAAAGTCTCGAGTCATGAAGCTTGACTGGGAAATATCCTGAACATAGACCATACTTTGTATGCATGTATGCACACGTTTTCTGAATGCTTGACTTTACTTAATCTCCTCGATAACAACCGATTTTGATGTGTTACATACCTTTGCACAAAACTGTTATGCCCTTTTTTACGCGTTTTCAATAGTTACAGGGTATTACAAAGCACTCTGCGGTCGCTTTTGTGCGCCTGGTTTTTCATAGGGCCTTTCTACTCTCTATTTTGTTATCATTGTTATCAATGCAATGATGGGCGATGATTGAAGTCCGTCAAACGTTTCACAACCATTTTATATTTACATTTATATAAAGTCTTTGTACCGTTCGTTTTCGTTAATACTATCGGTTGGTCACAAAATCTGTTGCCACTTTTTTTTCCAAAACAATTACCATAGACTAACTACTTTTACTACTTCTTCTTGTAACTTATACTATGGTGAATACTAAATTCAAGATGCTTTATATATAAGCTCAACCTTAACAATTAAGAGAGCTATTTTCGGCTATCCGAAATATTTATACACTTGAAAAGATTACTTTTCTTCTATATGATATAGTTTTCCAATCTGGCTGATTTTTTTTTTTATTATTATTATTGGACGTAGATGTACTAAAAAAAAGAAGTACATTCATGTGGCCCAACGATACCAAGCACCGGCTTGTAAACGCGCGAACCCAAGCAAAAAGCAACCGACCGAGGGCACACCGCATAGCGTACGGTTACGTAGATCGCGAAAACGTAGACAAATGACATAAGACTAACTTTTTAAGAGAACTACAAGAAGTGGCACCGTTTATTAAGTGGAAAAATTCGTTATAGTTTGAACATAAAATCCGAAAAGGGCTATGAATAGCATAGTTAGAGTGACAAGCTTGAAGAGCAATGGGTAGAAAATTCCTTGTCCTTCTGATCGGAACAGCAAAACAAATTTGGCTGATTAATTCGGAGGAATCTATTTCACCATTTATTAGTTTATGTAAAAAGACTACACCTAGCCATAAGACATAACCTCAACTAACAGAATACCATGCCCAAAGTTTCAGCTCGATAGCTTTTAAACTGAGGGATAAGCTGCATATCAACGGACGGACAGACAGACAGGGCTATGCCAACTCAGCTCGCGATCCTTATTGAGAATATATATATATATATATCGGAGACGCTTCCCTTTTACACATTTCATCACAAAATGATCATACACTTTTTAAGAGTATATAAAGTTAAAGTAAGGATTAAAAATATTAGTAAAACTGTTTTTAAATTCTCATTCTTGACAAATCAGTCGGGCGATTTTTTTGAAGTCTTCTTCTCGCCCGGATAGTTGGTTCGGTTGGCTTGACGGTTGATAACCTCACCGATCCTCGGTACTTTGAGCTCCTTGTCGATGTCTCTTTTGCGCATACTATCTTTTACCCCTGGTTGGTAAATTTTCCGTAAAATTTATTTGGCTACTGACTCCTGCACAAAAGTGGCAAAAATGGAACCGAATTGAATTTGACAAATAAGTAATTTGATTACAGTAATAATACCTACACATAGACATAAAAATAGTGTAAAGAGCCTATTCATTGTTAATCGTGCTTAACTAAACATGTGAACATATTAAATCAGGAGTTAATATAAAATCGTAAAATCTAAATTTTTCATGACTACTTGATTTGTTAGTAATTAAATTAAAATTATTAAAAATGCTAGAAATAGGATGAAAATTAACGAATACGAAATATGATGGGCTGCGACTGGATTTAAGCCTGAAACTCGTTCAATTAGCGGATGCCTTAGCCATTGCGCTGTTGCTGAACGTATTTTGTAGGCAGTATTGTAAAAAAAAAGATTCGGGAAAAAAGTTGGAAACCGGCTCTTAAATGTAAATATGGATCAAAAGAGTGCTAGAGATAAATATAAATCCACTTTGTTTTTAATGTATTTCACATTCATTTTGCTGTTCAACTGCTGATTTATTTACGGAGGTTCAGTAATGGAGCAATGGAAACAGCTTTCGTAGCTGACTGTTAAAATTTACGGAAACGGAGCAATGGAAATACGCTATATGACGGATTTCAATTATCGCCCATCATTGCATTGATATCAATGAACAATAGAGAGTAGAAACACCCTATGAAACACCAGGCGCACAGGAGCGACAGCAAAATGCTTTATAATACCCTGTAACCATTGAAAAAGTAGCCGTAAAAAAAGGGTTAAATAGGTAGTGTTGTGCAAAGGTATGTAACAGGCAGAATGAAACATCTTCAGCCTCATTAAGTATATATTTTCTCCATGAGGGTCAACAGCCGAGACTATACTTCCATGTCTGTGTCTCTGTCAGTTCGTCTGTATGAACGCGTCGATTTGGAAGAGTTAGATAATGAAGATGCCTCCAAACATGACTGTAAGCGTAATGCCTGGGGTTCAGGGTATCGCCTAGTCAAGCCTTTTTCTACAAGAGCCTTTTTATTTGTGCTTACTTTTATAGTGGAGCTGAGAGAGTTGAGAGCAGTGCTGAAACGTATGTTCAAAGTTTAGCTCATATTAAAGTCCAGCTTCATGAGAAAGTGAATTGGAATCATCTCACTCAAAGTGTGCTCAAATGATAGCGTTTAATCAGAATGTGAAAAAAAATGTAGAAGCACTCAGCTGCAGATTATGTGTCCCTGGAATTTCTTATGTATATTTAACCGAATTGACGTTGATAACTGTACTAGCACTTAGCTCTAGGTGATGTGTGCCTGGTATTTCTTTCATTGATTATATTTAACTGATAATTGTTGCAGCATAAAGCTTAAGATTCTGTTTGCCTGGTACTTCTTGTATAAAACAAAGTAAGCAAAAACAAAGTAAACAGGTGAAAACGTTGCAGTCGGAACGCAAACGACTGCGAAATACTTTGATACCAGTAAAAGAACGGATAGTAAGGAATCTGCCTGGGTGGTAAACATCGCCAGCTATTATGTTACCAAATTTGGGGATTTTTTGTCAAAAATTGTGGAAGGTAACTAAACTTCCAAATTTAAAAAGGTGGGCGGCTGAGGTGGGTGTGGGATATACATTTTGGATAAAATCTTTTTAACTGTCACCATCTATCTTCCTACAAAATTTGGTGGCTCTAGCTCAAAAACTTTTAAAGATATAGCCGATACCGACTTAATAAGGCGGGTGGCTTGGGTGGGCGTGGCATCCAAATTGTTGATGCAGATATTTGGTAGATGTCACCATCTATATTCCTACCAAATTTGGTGGTAGCTCCAAAAATGTAGAAGATACAATCATGAACGTTTTAAAAACGGCGGGGGCTGGGGTGCGGTAGAGGTAGGCTTAGCATCCAAATTTTTTGATGCAGTTTTTTGGAAAACTTCTTTACCTATCTTGACGGAAAATTTGGTGGCTCTAGCCTAAAAACTGTAAAAACTATAGGCGTTTCCAGTTTCAAGGAGCAGGGAAGCTGGGGGCGGTAGCAGTGGGCGTGGCATCCAAAATTTTGACTCAGTTTTTTGAGTGACGAAACTAGCTAGTCTATCTTCGTAAAAAATTTGGTAATTCTAGCTGTAGGAATGTGAGAAATATATGATTTTATCGGTTTTCAGTTATCGATTTTATCGATTTCCCAGCCTCCTTGTAGGCGTGGCACCCCAATCTTGACACTTCATCTGACCCAGCTATAGACAAACATAATTGCAAGTTTCAAGTCAAAGTATGAAAACATACACAAGTAAGACGACTCTAGTCGAGAAATCTTGACCAGAAAATACCCTGAGCCCTTGATAAAATGTTGCTTGCCTTATTTCGACTATAGTTTCTTAAACGTGTTCATGATTTTTAAATTTAGTACTTTATTGTTATCGATTATGTATAGTATACACTGTATACCGAAAACGGGCAGAATTAACGATATTTTGAAGCAATTTCACGATTGTCTGTCTTTGAGCCAACAGAAAATATTTTCATTAATTTTTTCGGCTGTTGTGTACCTGTGCACCTATCGTCCTGTGAAATAAAATCAAGTATGAAACGTTTTAAAATGGGTTGTATAATGACTTATAGTTAGGTTCTAGAGGACTTAAAGTCTAGGTTCCAAATACACATGCTGGTTGTCCAACGTGAACCGGTTCACTTTGCATCAGTCACCGGAACTCTGGGGAATATACTTGTGGTTCAAAATAAAATAAAATATGTATACATATATGGAAGGAAGTTTCGTAAAATTCATTAGAATAGCTTAGAATTGTTTAGTACTATATATGTATATAGAAAAAAGTATAAACACACACACACACACATAATTATTTATATTCTTTTGGTTTTATTGACTGCACACACTCGGTGCGCATATTTAGTTGTAATTGCTGGTGTTGTTGTTCCATCTGTTGTTGTTGCTGTTGTTATTTTATCAGCAACATTTTGGACGCTTGGCTGCATTTTCATCATCATTTTCTTAATCAGTCAAAACAAAAGAATAACAAAACAGAAAACTTCCCGATGTGGCATATGAGGAACTACTAACTAAAGCAAAGCCCATGAAAACTTACCTCAGGTAATTATTAACTATACACATAGAGTTAAGAGAGTCTAGTCTCAGTTGGGTAATTAAGTCAGCAAGCATGGCAAGCAAGTGCGCGATTCTTCATTGCCCTCCCCCTCCTCTCGCCCTTCCTCACCCACTAATTGTGCAACTGAATCCGAAATAGTTATATAACTTTAAGACCAAAGTTGCCAGACTAAAAGAAGAAGTGTTTTTTTTTTCTTCTTTATTGCTTTGCTTCCTTAGCGATGTTTTTCTAGTTTCTATGATTTATGATGCTTGAAAGATAAGTTTCCTAAAGCGCTTGTTAACTGCGGCTGTCAATAGTCGCTCACCAAACGGCCTTAGCCCCTCCCTTCCCCTCCTGTTCCGCATACCCCTCTGCCACTCTGTTTTGGCTGATAATAATGATGATGCTAGCAGTAGTGTCAATGCTCTGTAGCGGTTTGTCTTCGGCATGTCGAGCGTGTGTGTTCTATGTATGTGAAGTTCATTTAAAGTCTCCTCTGCCCCGCAACAAAGCCTGGTATATTACGCATACGCTCAGTGGCGCATATCATCATAAGAGCCATTTGCAGTGTGGCATCTACAAATCCCAAATCCAAGTCTAAGTCCGAGTTCCAATCCCAATACCCAAAACCCACTCGATAGTCGTGCCTCTTGTCATTGGGGCGCCTTTCAAGTGGCCGCCTGTGCATAAATCAATACAAATGCACCACCAATACAGCCACCAACAGCAGCAACAGCCAAGACGCGGACAGCGACGTCGACTGCGACGTCAGCGTTGGCGTTGGAATTGCGACAATCGCTACTGCGCGGCATTCTTGCTTTAACTCTTGCTGCTGCTGCTGCTGCTTTTGCTGCTGCTGTTGCTGCTCCTCCTGCGCCCATTGGCAACAAATTAAATTTGCCACAAAACAATGTTTGTGTGCCGCAATCGGTTGCACAATGCGCACATTTCGGCCTTCAACTTGGCAAATGCGCAAATTTGTTTGATCAGCAATTGATGCAGCAGATAAAAATGGGAAGAAACACAAAGAGAGATAGAGAAAGAAAACGAGAGACGGAACAAATTCAATTAATTGTCAGATATGATATATTTACAAAGATATAATTTTGCTAAGAACATGGTAATATTAAATGACAACGTTTGAAAGAACGGTTAAGTTTGTTAAAAATTAAAGAAACCGAACACTTGGTTTTTAGAAGCTATATGATGTAGTAGTCCGGTATTACAGAAGTCCGATGATATCCTGAAAGCTCACCTTCCAACGGGTTTTTTTGAACGCAAATGAGATACAATTTCAAACCATCAAATGAGCCGATCGATTTAATTAGTAATGCTGGTCAAGAACATATGTATATAGCTAGAAGAAGTTTTGTTTCGATGTGTTGATCAATTGTTACTTTTAATACAATTTATCCAGCAAAGCATCTGAGTTTTGTACATAGGTTTTTAAACTCGATAAGTTTACTAAATATGGTAACAGTAAACTATAAAAATTGTTTCAGAAAAAAAAATAGCAATAAAAAAATTATGATTTATCAAAAAACAAAAGATAAGGAATTTAGAACAGATTGATTTAAACAAAAGTGACACTTTAATCACTTACCACATATTTACGATATAATGCTCCTTTTTTAAATTCTGTGTCATGTGTTCGTTATTGGAAAAATAATATATAAAATCGATGCCTTTTAGATCGTATCAAATCTCATTTATTCATCATGTGCTCTTTCAAGTTGTAGAAAATTCTAGAATTTCTGGTTGGGAACAAATGATAACGTACATTGATTTGTAGTTACTTGTTAGATATACTTTGAACTTTTTATATGAGTTAAGGCACTTGTTAAGCGTTTTGCAATTGGCTTTACTGTCTGCTGTTTTTAGTAACTTGAACCATCTGAGAGAGTTAGTTGTTGTTTAACATTCGACCTAACTTCGACCACCTGTAGCAGCATTCTCACTCTCTCTCCCTCTCTTTTCGAAAAGTAAGAAAGAAATACACGAAGCTGCTTTCTTTAATTTGATTATCACTTTCAGCTCTATGCCAGATAGCGATCGTAATATTGAAATAAATTTTCACTTGAGCTCGGCTGGGGGCTCAAATCCAGCGTCTAGATGGCGTCGAATACTTTTCACACGCACTGTGTGCCACATTATGCAACCCAGTCTAAGAAGAAGAAGATATGGATATGATATTATCGATAAAAAGAATTGAGAAACATGTTGCGACAAGTCTTAATGGCAGGAAATTCAAATGAATTTCATTAGCCACAAAGCAGAAGAAGAAGCTGAAGAATTTACTGCGAAGAAAGAAGCAAACGTTCTTTTCTCCCTCTCTCTAGTGAAAATATGGATAAGAGCTTCATAAATTTTAATTAACATTTAGTTTGGGTTATTCAAAATGAAATCAAATGCAAAATTTCAACAGACTTTAATTGCAAAATCGATCGAAATCGAAACGAAATTTGAATAATAATATGGAAATTACAAGATGGAACTCCAAATGTGTGTGTTTAGATGCATAAGTGTTTATGTGTGTTGAGAGTGTGTGTTTTAGACTTTTCTCGAAGGCTTTTCACATTGCTTTTGTTGGAAGCATTCGTGCTACCGTTAGAAGCAAACAACAACGAACTCATCAGTGGCGTCAACGGCAGCGCCGCCGTCGCTTTTGAAAAACATTAATTAAATTAATTAACCAACTCGTGCCAAGAATTTCAGACCACATACAACAACAACAACAACAACAAAGAGCATCTGTATGCACGCCAAAAATAGAAAAAAAAATTAAAAGAAAGAAAGAAAAATGCTTTTGCTGCTTGAAAACGCATAATTAATGCGCTCAGTGCCCAGAACAAGATTAAAAGTGCGACTGCGTTTGGGCAACGATCTTAGCCAGCTTTTAACAGAAATATCCAACCCTCAATTGTTATTGTGGTTTTTGGCTAATCAGTTAGCCAGGCAACCAACCCAAAAGAATATGCAGAGTATTTTTTCTTCAGTTTTTTTTTTTTTTTTTTTGTTTTTGTTTTTTGTACAAATCGCACTCATTGCATATCATAATTCAGCAGTTGCTGTTGCCGCTGGCTTCGTGGCTGATTCGGTAGCATAGATAGAGCATTTCAGTTATTTATTAGCCTGCCTCAGCAGCAGCAGCAATAGAAGAAAGCAAGGAGCAGGCTTTCCAACTTGAGAAGAAGCCGCGCAACAGGTGGCAAAGCAGCTGAGATTTTTGTAAGGCTAACGAAAAAAAAAGAAGCTAAACCGACTTTAAAAGTGGTTTCGGGCTGTGTTTCCGTAGTGTTGCGGCTGGAAACTGGTTGAAAATTGTTTTGGTTGTCTTGCTTTTTGCTTTTTGGCGTATTGATGGAGTGTATAGTTCGTTTTTAGTTTGTGGCCTAAGTCTTTCGTTTTTGATATGGCTTTAATTGCTGTCACTCGGTTCTAGCTCTTGCATTGCGCATAATATTTATTACATAGCATTTTTATAAGCTCAAAATAAAACAAGATTTTTTTTGAGTTTGCTCGGATTCTATAAGGTCATCTTTATTTCTATTTATATTTATAAAAAGCTGTTAAGTAACAATATTTTATCATAAATTCAATATTTTCAAACGGTCATTTGCTTTCGCTGTCCCTGTCGGACAATCCTTTGTTCCTCAACAGTCTGACCAACTTTTAGCGTCCATGTTCAATGTGAAATACTGTCGAAATCCGAGACAACGCTCAACGCTTAACACGTGCCACGGACAGGCAACAAATCAATCGAACGCTGCCACAGTACAAAAGGGCCAAAAGGCAAAAGATACTGCGATAACACAAGCAAACAAACAAACAAACAAACAGCAACAACAACAACCAAAACATAAAAAAGTGTGAATTTGATATAAAGTGGCACTTAATTGCGAGCGATTAATGAGGCAAGAAGTTCAACAAACAGCCAAAAAGTATGCCTCGCAGGCAATCGGGAATCATGGCATCATGGTATCAGATGTCAAATGTCAAAAGTCACAAGCAATGGGCAAAAGTTTAACGGTGCTTTCAGCTGCTTGCCGTATCAATCAAAAAATTTCCGCCGCTGGCTGAAACAACAACGAAATTCACGATGACAACGACCAAGCGGAAGGTCGCTCGATTTTGAAGCCTAAAAAATGAAAATCATAATAAGCAAAAGAAGCAAGGCTTTGATATACCCTAATAGCCTACTTTAAGAAAATTGCTCCATACATGTTAGTAGGAATAAAATGATTAATTGTATTTGAAGATCAAAACCATTTACATTTGAGATTTTATGTAACATTAATATCAAGTACACATAAATTAAATCTGTTAACCCTTTAAGCTTACTACCGATGCGTACAGGGTATATTAAGTCAAGTGCATTAGCCCATACGAGTAAATAATAATAAACAATAAGTAAACAGACGTTGATTATGACTAAAGGGTACTCCAAGCATGTAACTGGCACAATGTGCGCATATTGAATGCCTTTTCGACTTCGACATCGAATGTTGACGATTCCCAATTCCGAATTCGTCGTAGTCTTGAACGTCTCTCGACTTCAAGTTTGCGAACTAATTCTGATACGCGTCGCGTGACACAATTTCCAAGTGTCCAAGAGGCACCAAGACAGGGGCAGCACAGGAAGTGCACAGACTTTGGAGCGACTTCTATCTGACTGTATGTAAAAATAAATATAAACGAAACGAAAAACAAAAAGAAAAGAACCCAAAAATTAAATAAAAGCTCATAATTAATATGCAGAACGTTGACAGGTTGTCGTAAATGGTGAACCAACTTCCGATCGACAGCGCTTCTTGAATTTGGCAGAAATAACCGCCTTCTCTCCCCCTTAAGACGGTCTGGGGGGGAGTTGCAACAGGTATACCAGTTGACTGACTGCCTGGAAGTTGTTGATGCGCATGGCAATTGCCACCTGTGGCGGGGCACACAAAACAGACAAGCTGACAATCGAAAACAAAAACAAACAAAACAAGCAACAAAAGAGAGATGTAAAAGCTAGAAAAGGAGAGAGGAACCTTTAAAATGCTTCAACGTCAAACAAAAACATATGTACCATCAAATACCCTTACACATTGAACACATAACAAATAACTTATTTGCGTATAAAAATATTATTTTTACAAAAGACAAAGATTATTAAATAATAGAAAACATAAATTTTGTAACCCACTTGTTCTCCAAGTTAATATACCCTCCTCTCTCAGACACAGAAGTCAGTTTAACTGAAAAATGTAAAAATAAAACGAAAAATAAATGAAATGTCGTTGGAAGGAAATCCCATTAATGACAAAATCGATAAATTAATTTGTTTTCATCGACAAAATGCATAAATAAATGTAAATAAACAAATCACACACACAGACACCCAAAGTGCCGTTAAGTTAAATATTGTGTTGTTGGTTTGTTGTCATTATTATTATTGTTGTTGTATCTGTTATTGTTGATGCTGCTGCTGAAGTCGGCTTTAGAAATACGAAATTAATTAAGATCCATCCCAATTCTCAGACAGAATCAATAACTTAATAATATTGTCTAACAAAATGCGCGCACAAACGCAACGGGTGGTGCTTGGTATTGTGGTAGTGTTTGTTACACTCGAATGCCATTCGAATTTAACCAATGAAGCTTTATCGACACATTCATCAACCTTTCAATGCGTTATTCATCTCGAAACTATGACAAAAGTTAGTGCAATAGATATGAGATAGAGGTTTACAATATACCATAAATGTATGAAGAAGCATTTAAAACAAAAAGATTCACAAACTACTGAACTTGAAGAATTGCAAACAATTGATATAAATACATTAGAATGTAAACAAGAAAAGTATGGTCAGCAATTCTAGCTGATTTTAATTTAATTTTCACTGTTAGTCAAGTTTGAGTTTTGTTATGTATCTTAATATTAAGATCAAGGCCTTAAAATATTCAAATAAATGAACTAAACTTTGATGTCTATTTAAAAAAGTTTAAGAACATATTTGACAACTATCGATCTATTTATCCATTTGGATGACAGATAATTGCCAAAAATCTCTAAGTAGAAAAGTGCTGAAAATGCTTTTGAAATGTTTTTCCTCCTTTAATCATTGTCAATTGTTTTGTTTATTTCCTTTTTACATCAACAGTTTGCTATTAATACCATTAGCTGTAGAATTGTTAATGGCATTAATACAGTTAAAACTAATACATACATGTACATATGTACTGTAGTTGCAACATGGTCTGTGGCTGTGGCCGCAATGTGACAGGCGGATTATGCAATCATATGCTCAGAGTTTGCAGAGATCCATCAATTGGACGCTGCTCGCAGCCCGGAAAAGTCAATCTGCCAGTTAGAGAAAAGTATAAGCTGAAAGACTTCAAGAACTTGGGTGTCTTTACACACAAACTGTGGATATGGGGGGGCTTAGCATTTACCTCATTGATATTTAAATATGCCGTTGCATTAATCATGAAATTACCTGCACAAAACACTCCCAAGTCGTAGACCATTTAAAATCATATTAAAAGCAGAGAGGAACTTGAGTGGGACAAAACCGCAGCATTAATACACTTGCTGTTAATAATAATAATAACTTTGAGCACTAAAAGTATTCAAACTTTTGCCAAAAGTACTTAGTTCGGTTAGGCCAACAAACAATTTAAATAATATTCTGAGCTTTCTATAGATATTACAACCTACAGATAGAGTATTATCATGTAAAAGCATTTGTTGCTGGCGCTGATGCTGTTGCTGTTGCTGTTGCAGGTGAGCATGTTGCAGAATAGTTGGCGATGTGTCGTGTCATGTCATGTCGTGTCCGCTCTTGACACTCATTAGCCGGACTCGAGTTAAAGAGGTTCAGTCGAATGCAAGCAATGTCTCAATGGACCACATAGAATTGGAATGAGTTTGTTTATATGTTGGCTGATCGTTTAATTGAAACAATTTTCTATAATTAAACAATTAAATCAGCAATTCAACGGATCAGTTAAATCAGCGCCTAAAATGCTCTGAGTAATGTACTCTCTGCGCTGAATAATCAACATTAGCCAAAGTCACGAGCCAATGAGTCAAATCCGTAGTAAAGTGTCAGAGCTTTAACTGAAAGTCTCACCAGCAAACAGAGCAATCGAGTACTGAAAATTCTTCTCTATACCTGTTCATATTCTATACTGTACACTCTGTGAGAGTTACAAATTAACTGTTCGTCTGCGTCATGTCGGTTCGCTTGTGGTTGTTGTTGTGGTTGTTCTTACAAGGAGATGACGTGCAGTGCCGATCACCATCAGCCAACTCAACAAAAACAACGCACCATCCGGAAAAGCACAAGAATAACATTCCAGAGCGCTGTAAATATCTGCAAACCTCGGGCGAGCTAATGCATATGCAGTGCAAGGGCAAATTCCCGCTGGTGGCATATACCAAGTTCCGTGATACATACATGAAGCAGACAGATCGGATGGCGCTTTTCATGCCAGCATCGGGACGATATGTGTTGGCCGCTCTCAAGGAATCCGATTTGCATGACTGCGATAGCATTCAGTTGGTTGATCTGCATCGATACCAATGCTGGCATGGCATTGGATCCAGACGTACCGTCAAACTCAAGTCGGTTAAAATGTATTGCTTTCCATTTCACATCCAGTTGCCCGATGATCTAATGCACCAGTGTATACTGGAGCGAGATGGTGTCACGGGCTCGGATCTCGAAAATATGGTGCTGCGTACCGATTGGGGAATCATACACTACTCCTTTGATGCGGCTGTGTGCAAACAAAGTTCCATTCTTTTAATGATAGTTGTGCTACTTGCCGCTATTCGGCTTTTCTAATGGGATTTCGTAAGCAAGCAGTGCAAGCAGTTCACAAACAGAAACGAGTAAGTGCAACGATCACTTTTGGCCAGTGACGAGTTGCAAGCGATTTACAAGAAGCATGTTACAAGGCAAGGAGTTGCGTTCCTTAAATCTTGATGATCTCTCGGCCAAAATGTACAAAATACACACAGAAACTGAATCTCCAGCAAATTAGGGTCGTAAATTTTTATATGCACGTTTTGCACATTGGGGCCCATTGTTGTGGAGCCTGTTGTCCATCCATAAAGATTTATCAGCTGAAAGAGCAAATTAAGCTGATGTATTTTAAGTTGAATTTCTTTTTGGTTTCGTGTTGTCTTTTTAATCCATACGCATCTGCGTGTTGATCTGCCATGTTGAATATTTATTTATATAGCATTAACATTAAAATGCAGTTCGTAGCCCGCTTTTTGGCATCTTCAATACACCTTATCAACATCTGAGTACGCCCCATGTGCAGACAACAACAACAACAAAATAAGCTAAACAATGTAAATTCTTTCTAGAGTATTTTAGTTTTTTCTGTTTTTTTTTCGTCTCGATATCACGTTGCAATTTCGGAGTCGGGTCACCTGCGCGTCTGGCGTGCGTATCACAATTCCATCTATATAGCTCCATTTCCAATTTTCATGCCCCATTCATCCGGTGCTTGTTGTCGAATACTTTTCGCCGATTAGCGGTTCGATGCAAGGAAAAGCCTTGAATCGAGCATTGCCCTAAGCAGTGAGAAAGAGAGTAAGAAGAAGGGGTTTGGGGACTACTAAAACTCTATTTGAATGCTGCTAGCCTCGAGAGATGTTGACACTTAAATTCACTTTAGCACAGAACAATTTGCATTAAACTGTGGCACACACAAATGCCGTTGCCTGGCCTCGCACAGTGGTTGCCAAACAGTTGCAACTTTTTAGTTTTTTCCAATAAAGTTTTTCATAAGGCTCTTCTTTTTTTGCATTTCTCTTCGTGACCTCTTAGTCTGCAGTGTCCTGCCGAAAGACCAGCAAGTGTCCTTAGTCTGTTTTTACCCTGGTGACCCTGCCCAGCAAACGTCTCTCTCTCTCTCTCTCTCTCTTCGTTCCTCAGTTAACCGATCTTGCTTGCTTGTCTGCCTCAGGACCTATCTTAAGACGAGGCTATTGTAAGAACCCAGACCGTCGAGCTTGGTTCGTACCACGCGAACTAATTCTGACCTTAGTTCGGTCATTATATTTTTGTTTGGTATTGTTGAACTTGTCGGTTGAAGCTTTCCTATTTGTTCCAATTGCATTGGTTCAGGGCGAATGCCCCACTGTAGTTTCTAGCATCGAATTGAATTCAATGCGAACACCACCCACAATTGCTTTACTTGTTGTACTTGTTATTTGCATTGGAAGTTGTTGTTCTTGCATTTCAATTTCGAATACTTTTCAATTTCAATTTGGCCACCCGCTGTTGCAGTTGTCACGTGTTCGCTGCAATCGTTGCAATCGAGTGTGGTGCGAGTTAGTTATCCGGCGTAAGTGGCACATTTGAGTTCAATCGAATGCCACACAGCAGGTGAGGCTTGCATCGCCATTTGTCGTTTGGGCAACAGAGGTAATTGCGCAAAAGCCCAATGTAAACGAATTTGCTACTCAGGCAGGCAGGCAAGCTATTTGCATAAATTTCACTTGCATGCATGGAAGGAAGGACGGAAGGAAGGAAGGCCGCACTGGAATCACGAAGAAGAAAACTTGCAACAAACTAACAAACAAACACACAGACTTACACTCACTGAGACTCTCCATTGACTTTAAGGTGCGTAATGCTTGCCACTTGCCACTTGCCACTTGCCACAGCAGCAGCTGGCTCGATGGCTGCTGCAACTGTTGGTCGCTTTGTGGTGGTGCTTGTGGGTTAGTCGTCATAAACATAAACAATGATTAGGCGGCTGCCGCTGTTGCGTTTGATGGCTCATTAAAACGGTTTCCAGGCTGCTAACTGCCTAACCTGGCTGCTTAGCTGCCTGACTGACTGGCTAAAAGATCAGGTCCAAAAGCAGCTTGTTGTTTCTGATCGGCTTGGCCTAATCCGGCAGCAAACTGTGCAATTTGGTTATCAATTCATTAGTCAGATTGATACACAACTGTACTTAAGCGAAATGCACTTTACACTGTTTACCAAATGCTACTCAATTAGACTTTGTTTAGTTAATACAATTGGGAATAAATATAAATAAAAGTTGCAAATATGATTTTTTAATTTGTATACTTTAATACAGAAAGTATCATGGTATATTGGTTTTGTGCAATGTCCGTCATGGGGTCCGTCCGTCTGTCCGTATGAACGCAACTTTTTTCGACACCCGTAGAGCTAGAGACTTGAAACTTTGCAATTATGTTTGTCTATAGGCGCGACAGATAAAGTGTCAAGATTGGGTTGCCACGCCTACTAGGAGGCTGGGAAATCCGTAAGGTCGATAACTGAAAACCGATAAAACCAAATATTTCTCACATTCTTACAGCTAGAGTTACCAAATTTTGCACGCAGATAGCTAGTCACGTCCCTCAAAAAACGTAATCAAAATTTTGGATGCCCCGCCCCCTGATTTCGCCCCCATCTCCCCCTCTCTTTGAAATTGGAAACGCCTATAGTTTTCTCATATTTTGGGCTAGAGCCACCAAATTTTGTGTCATGACAGGTAATGACGTTCCTCAAAAAAATGCATCACATGTTTTGATGCCACGCCCACTCCTTCCGCCCCATCCTCCCTGCTCCTTGAAATTGAAAACGCCATAGTTTGCCAAGATAGGTAAGGACGTTCCCCAAAAAAATGCATAAGAATGTTGGATGCCACGCCCACACCTGACGCCCCTACCCCTCCGCAGTTTTTATAACATTCCACATTTATTGAACTAGAGTAACTAAATTTGTTAGGAAGATAGATGGTGGCATCTACAAAAGATCTGCTTTAAAATTTTTGATGCCACGCCCACCCAAGCCACCCGCCTTATAAAATCTGAATCGGCTATATCTTAAACAGTTTTTGAGCTAGAGCGACAAAACTTGGTAGGAAGATAAATAGTGACATTTGAAAAGATTTGATTCCAAAATTTGGATGTCACAACCACCTCTGCCGCCCACCTTTTAAATTTTGAGTTGTTCAGTTATCTCCCACAATTTTTGAGCTTAAGTCACCAAATGTGCTAACAAAATAGCTGGCGATGTTTAACACCTGGCCCACCCCTTCCGCCCATGCATTCCCCTTTTGCAAAATGACTCCTTACCATCCGTTCTTTTCTGGTTTCAAAGAATTTGGCAGTCGGTTGCGTCACTTGTTTCACTTGTTTTATATTTATTTCTTTAACAATATTTTCTCACATTACTTCTCTCATTTCCTAACTGTACTAAGAATTAGTTTTTTTTTTTTTTGCTTTGAGCTTAAAAGTTCTAGTATCTCTATTGTTGTATAGATAGGCATATCAAATTGTTTTTAAGACAAAATGTGTTGAGTAAATTATTACATATTATTAATTACGCTTCTGAAGAGCCTCAGCTAAATGTAAAAGCTGTCAGCCTAATCGAATATTGTTGAATATCTTTTGCGGCAGTGACACAGAGAGCTTGTGAGAATAGACTTGTGTCTATAATTAAATCATTTCTGTCTAAGAGGAAGGAGCGGGGGGGATCTAGGGGCCCTGAGGTCGCCAAAGAAGAAGAAGAAAAACAAATCATGTCAGAGATCAACTAAAACAATAAGCGCCAATAAGCGGACAAAGCAAATGTGCAGTTAGTTTAACGGTGAAGCGTAAAGAAAAACATAAATAAAATACAAATACCAATCTAAATACCAGAAAAAATAAATATACAAAATCAACACAAAATGCCGACACAAATCAAAAAAGAAGAAGCCAAGAGCTGCCAGTTCTATAACCCTCCCCTTTCTCTTTCTCTCTCGCTCTCTCTCTTCTCTCTTTTCTCTCTCTCTCTTCTCTGTCTCTCCCTCAGTTTAAGACTTGGCCAATCGATTTGTTGTTGCTAGTGACACATGAACTTTGGGCCAAAACTTCTTTCTGAGCTTAATACGTATTTGTTATGTCGTTGTTTGAACTTAAAGTACCGTTGCGACTTTGATAAAGACGCTGACCACGACGACGACAGGTCTTTGCTATCTGCCTCTATCTCTATCTGTCCGACTAACTAACTGACCAACTAACTCGCTCTTACTCTCTCAGTCTTCCATCTTTTGTTGTTAACAAAATATATACTATATGTTAGTATTTGTAACAATACAGATTTCGAATGTTTTGCGGCTTTTGTGTTCAACTTGTTTTGTTTCGGGGCGGCAATCTGTTCGTTGACATTTGTCACAAGAAGAAGCCAAAAATAACAACAAAAAAAAACTCCCAGTTTAAAATTGATCCCTTTCCTCCCATTTCGAAAATCCATTCGTTGCGGTATTACATTTTGCGCCCTGACTTTAAGCTATTTAAAGCGATTTTTGCGATCGTTCGCATCAACTTTGATGGTTTTATTGTCAACTCCATTATCATCATCATTTTGTTGAAGTTGTCATTGTTATCGCAATGCCCTTTTGTTGTGTCCCAAATGTGAATTATATCATCGATCCATTCACAATCGAACAACAAGAAAAAACAAAAAAAAAAATAAATAAATAAAATGAAGGGCAAAGCAGATTACATTTTGAAATTGAATTCGTTTTGTGTATTTTGCAAAATATGCCTACAAATCATCTATGTTTAGCTATTTTTGGATCTTTTTGTCTATTCTGCAAAGCGTCGTCTTTTGTATGCTAATTTTGAAAGCAGACCAACCAGAGATATTCTACCATTTCTTAGAAATATTCCAGATTGATGCTTCTCTATCGAAGCTGTGCAACAAGTGTGAAAAAGTAATTTAACAAAAGAAAAGCAAGCTCAAAACACAAAACAAAAATCATATGATAATCTATTTGATTGGTATAGATTAGAATGTTGTGGTGTATAACACGTGGAATAGCTTTCTTTCGAAAGATGTTCTTTAGTAAAGTTCAAACAGATTTATTACCTTTGGTTCATAATTTGCTAAAGATTAGAGAGTTACAGCTATAATGGTTCTATATGAACGGCAATAAGGTAAATCAAAGTTGAAAACTAATTGCATCTTGAATTATAATCATTGCATTTGAAGTTAATACTAAACAACCAGCTGGTTGCTCTAAACTTTTTCGGATGATTTTCCAATTTTCTGGCTAATCGCAGAAGATGACTTTTGAATATTATTTATACCCATAATTTATGTGGGTGAGTGTGGTGTATGATAACAAATGTTGCACAACAACTCACAGTGAAAAAATAATAATAATAAAAATAATGGAAGAGGGGAGTCGATAGTAAAGAAAGTAACGCCCATTCACAATAAGTAGCTTGATTGCAATACGCTGGAGGAAGCGCTGTGTTTTGGGGGCGTGGCGAGTGAGAAGCGCCTATATTCCTAAGCGTTAAGATTGTGGATCTGAGTAAAGTTTGTTGCTTGTTAGCAGCGCCAGCTGCATCATTAATTAAGCAACCAATAACGAGGCGCAGACGAGTGGCAGGAATGCCGACTGAGGCTGCAACATGTAGCAGTTTGCCACAGTTTGTTGCTACTGCTGCTGCTGCTGCTGCTGCTGTCGATGTTTATCTTGCTGGATCCGGTTGAAATGATAAAGTTATAAACGGAGCGTTTGATTTGCAAAACAAATGAATTATTTGCAAGCATTCTCCGCTCTTTTTTGCCTCTCTTTTCTTTTCTTGTCTTAGTTTGACAAACGTCGCGTAATTGCAAAGCCAACGGCTATAAGCCTGCTAGCCCGGCTTATAGGCCCGGTTATGGCCATGGTTATTGGCTTCGCCCGGCCCCGGACATAAGAGATGAGCTGCTATGCAGACAATCTTTGCATGCAACGCCTTTTTAATGGCATTTGGAAATTTGTCAATCGCTCTTGAGCCGTCCCCACACGGACGCTCAGCGGAAGTGTTAGCAAAACAAGTAAGAATGCTCTAGTTAACACACACACAGACAGAGAGAGAGAGAGAGAGAAAGAGAAGGGGAGATAGAGAGAGATAGATAGAGTAAGATCGACTAGAATATATGTAAATTGAGCAAAGCTCTTTTGTAAATTAGAAAATATTTTCGGTGTTTTCTAACAGATCTTGATGAAATTTTGACAGATGATCCATATTGTGTGTGTGCGAAAGCAGTGCTATCGGCTATCGATAGTTCGATAACTTAAAGCCTTACACATTACCTACTTTATATGGTCGGAAAAGTTTCCAATTTGATTATACCCTTTTTAATCATTTTAAATGGGCTCAGGGTATAAAAATAGCTAAAGCTGTTGATCAACCACTGTTGCTGCCACAGTTAATGCTACAGCAGACTGCCACACATTTTGCCTGCCCATCTAACGAAGCAATTAATTTAGCTTGGCACGTTCCTTTGCTTCTGCTGCTGCAAGCTGCTGTAAGCTTCTGTTGCAAGCTGCTGCTGTTGCAGGTATGGCAATTTGAGTTGATGTTGCGCTAAGTGCTGCCAATGGCAGCGGCATCATTTAAATGACGAATCGAGTCAAGTCCAACCGGCTAAAAGCAGCAACAACAGCAAACAACAACAAAAAAAACTAGCTTACTGCCAACGGGTGCCACGCGCCACATATTGGCAGATGCCTGTAAGCTGCTGCTGTGTTGCTGCTGCGCAGCGCTGTGCTGTACGTTGCATGCTGCACGCTTACAATGTTGCTGCAGCCATGCCAAATGCAAACAAAACCAAAACACAAACACAACAAACAAACACAGACAGCCAATCAGCTAATCAATCGCTCATCATTACAATATTTCAACATATATCAAATACTTCTTACAGTACACAGCACGAGATGCATGTTGCACACAAAAGCTGTCAATTCAAGAAAAGTATTAAATTAAATTAATTATTTGCAAATATGTATGTTGATATTTTATTAAAGGTGAAATAAAATCTTAAGCAATAAAGTTTGTTTGTTGAAAATACAAAATGCAATAAAAACCTTTTAGGTCTACGCATAAAATGATTTCGTTTGCGTACAACAGGATTCTAATCTTTATTATTTTTGCGTGCAATGTATGCACAAAAATCAATGTTGATAGTTTTAAAATAGTTTTTCTATATATATTAAATAGTATATGCTTTTTGGAAATCATAAGAGCTATCAATAACTCTTAACATACTTGATCTGTCCGTTTAAAGAGCCTTATGCCTTATATTTAATAACAATTTGAGCTTCTTTTGTATTCTTATTATTATTATACATCATTATTTTTCGTTAATTATACAATAAAAAAAGATTAAAAGAGAAATAGATAGAATTGCAGTGCGAGCTACTGTAATAATAAGAATTACGCTAAATAATGTGCAAATAAAAGTTCTCAAGCTAAGCGATGAAGCAGTTAAGTAATGTGTGTAGACACATACACGAGGGGAATGTGGAAAGCACATAGTCGTTTAAATTACACTCAGAAAAAAAACACCACGAGAATCCACTACGAAAATAGTACATTTTACTATGCGGTTTATTAATTATGAAACGTAGTAAATTTAACTATAAAAATGATTGATTCAAGTTAAAACATAGTTAAATAGCAAAATGAACATGAAACGTATTAACATCAAAGTGCGTGAACCTTAAAACAAAATGAGTAAATTTCAAAATTACAATGCATGTTCATTTTAACGTTGAACCATATTTAACCCGACTATACGCGCATTATAAAATATTAACATTTTGTATAAAATGTCCGTTTAAATAAATTATATTTAACTTTAACACTCTTCATATGAAGATTTACTATGTTCCGCATTCAAGTCATTTTTCGTCAAAAGTCAAAGCTATCTGCAAACGGAATGTGTTAGGCAACAGTGCAATGGTGAATGCATCCGCTAGGTACACGGGAATCTAGGTTCAAATCCCGTCGCAGGCGATCATATTTCGTATTCGGTAAGTTTTGATATAAACTAATTTTCATCTTTCTAGCATTTTTAATAATTTAAATTATATTTCTAACATTTCTAGTAGACGCATGCATGTGTATTAAAATCAAGAGTATCATACTTGGTTTTCGGGTATCCAAAATGTTAAAATCAAAAATTCCATATTCAAATTTAATATGAACAATATTCGAATATTATATTTTGTGTGCATCAATATTTAATTTAACTATTAAAAATGTAAATTTTACTATTTCATAGTAATGCTTGATTTAACATTTTCACTAGTCAAGTTTACCATATTCATGTTTAAGATGAAATTATACCCGAAAATAGTTAAATTTACCATAAATATGCTTATCTGTACTACGTTTTTTTTTATGAGTGTTACGCATTAAGAACTTTTAACACCCTGTAAACTCTCTGAAAATAGTTTAGCAAGGGTATCATAAAATTGTACAGAGAAATGCATATTTGATGACATTCGCTTCCTTATATCTACGGAAAATGTATAGAAAACTTTTCTTTGTGTTTGTTTTTGGATGGCATGTGGATCATGTGTTATACTACCTGATCATGAACTTTCTTATAGAAACAGGGTTATGTTAACGTATACGTAATTTTATGATTTTAAAAGTATCTTTCTTTGCTTATTTTCTCTTATTTGGTTGATGTCCAAAGGCAGAGCCAGAAAGTCAAGCAAGCACTCACTTTGAGGTAGGAGGAAGGAGCAGGTGGAGGTTAATGGATGGAATGGGTGGAAGGGGAGAGACGCACATGTTTGGCATGTTCATTTTCTATACGTTGTCACATTCTTTGCAAATACCTATGTGTGCCCCATCCCCCCCATTACCTGGTGCTTAACTTAAATTTATGGCAACATTATGCTAATAGCCAATTGTTTACTTTTGTCTGAAGCTTTTCGCCTGGCAACAATAAAAAAATCAAGTCAAATAAAAAGTAATCAAAGTAAACGAAAATAAAACCAAAATTGTTGTTGATTATTGTACAACATTTACAGTTTAACAACGCTGAGGCGTGGCCAGGGAAGGGGCAGAGTAAAGCACAAGCTTCATTCAGTTGAATTCAACATCAAATTCTCGATATAGACACGCACATTTGATTAGCATATATTCGAATTAATATGTAGTTAGATCCAGTATATAAAGACTCGATTAATAGCCAGCACTACGTGCTGGTTCTGGCCATTGTCACTCTCCATTCGTCTATCTTTCTGTTTGGCCGTCTATCTTTCTGTCTGTCTATTTTTCTGCCTCTGTGTCTGTCTGTCTGTCTGCGCTTGACTCACTTGACCCAATTTATTTTGCAAATATTATTGTTTATCATCAATTCTGCAAAAGGGCGGGGAATTTTTATATTTTGCACATATTGCGTTGTATTTTAAAATTTGTAAATTGCGCAGCATTTCGTTTCACCTTTAACATCTATTATGCTTTGAAGAATTCTACTTGGCGTGAAGAATTGTCGTCAACAATATCATTTACTGTTGATAACCTGAGCTCATGAAAAGGGATACAAAATATAATAGTTTTTCGCAAATGTATGATCAGGATTCAAAAAACATGAGTGACCCTACTGAACATAAATATATTCTTGATCAGCATTTACAGGAGAGTTCGCTACATTCTTGTTCGTCCACAGAATTAATTACTGTACAAAGATTATTATGTCTCTTAAAGATTCTTTTAACAAATGGTCAAATACAAATACCATTCAAGAAGTGAATCTTAAGCGCATGCCTGATGTCATGATGGTAATGAAATTCACAAAGGCCACCAAGCGCAAATTCTTTTGTGGGTGAAGAAGAAGGAAAATATACAAAAACAGCAAAGCAAGACAAGAAAGAATCAAGTAAGAAGGGTCTGGTCGAAAAAGTTCGACTAGAAGATACCATAAAACTTAAATTTTTGAAAACGTAATAATTTACAATACTCCGCTACTGCATATCTCTAATGTTTTTTTTAACTGATTTTAATAAGATTTCGACAAGTAGTGAATATTATGTTCAAGTTTCTAAGCTAAGATCCGAAATTTCTAAACTTAAGATTTTATTTATTTAATTATAGGGCCTTTTTCTGCTCTATGATATCCGAGATCGATGAATTCACGCAGACCTTTTATTTATTTCAGAGGCTTAAGGCATAACAAATATATGGAAGAAGAAGATGCTGTAGCCAAGGCATTGCAATCATCAAGAGCGAAGAAAAAAGAGAACAAAGTATTTAACGCAAATTCCAAAAAGGAAAATGAAGTTGAACAAAAAGGCGCACAAAAAAACTGAAAACTGGTTTCTCCCTTTTCCTTTTCAAATACAGTTGCTTTCCGAGAACCAGGAGACAGAAAGAGAGACAGATAAGAAGAGAGCAAAAAGTGAGATGGAAGCGTAGACAGCGTTGTGGCTCCTCCAAGAAGAACAGCCAACATCGTTTGCTGCATGCCACAAAGAAAACGAAGGGCACACAACAGTTTCGAGATGAAAGAACTAGGAGCAGGAGACTGGGGGAGTCGGGAACAGGGAGGAGCGGAGAAGACGCCAGACAAACGGTTGCGTCTTCTTCTCATCTTCATCTTCTTCTTCTCTGCAATCTTTGTCTTGTTCATCTTCTCCTTCAACTGCCTTATGAAACACTCGCCTTCAACGTCTGCGAATTTGTGAATGTTTGTTTTTTTTTTTTTGGGGCGTGTTCGAAAATATTTGAAAATTGCATTTGCCACACAACAACAACATGAAGAATAACAGCAACAATGTGATTTGCTGTTAGTGTTGATGCCATTTCTAATTTCGCTGATTTATGAGCCTCCAAAATAAAGACTATGAATTTGTCAAAGAAGAAGGAGACGAAGAAGCTTCTCTGCAGACTGCCAGACTGGAACTGGACAAAGCTCTTTGCTTGCCACTTTGGGCCTCTCAGTCACATGACCTGCCTGAACTTGCCCTGATGGCTTTTTATTACTGTGTCCCTCTCTTTCTTCCTCTCTTCAAGGGCCAACGTGCCTTTAGCCCAGTGTCTCAAATAATCGGAATTTTCATTAAAATACAACTATTGATTAGGACTTTATTTATCACAATTTAAACACTTTTTAAATAATGAGAGCAATCGGAAACTAGCAAAATTTGTAATTAGTAACTTTTCAAGTCAAATCAATTCAAATCTTTAAAACGGTGTTCAAGAAAAAGCTTTAAAAATATACATCATATAAAGCCCAGAGTCTCAAATAATCGGAATTTTCATTAAAATACAACTATTGATTAAGACTTTATTTATCACAATTTAAACACTTTTGAAATAATGAGAGCAAACGGAAACTAGCAATATTTGTAATAAGTAACTTTTCAAATCAAATCAATTCAAATCTTCAAAACGGTGTTCAAGAAAAAGCTTTAAAAAAATACATCATATAAAGCCCAGAGTCTCAAATAATCGGAATTTTCATTAAAATACAACTATTGATTAAGACTTTATTTATCACAATTTAAACAGTTTTTAAATAATGAGAGCAAACGGAAACTAGCAAAATTTGTAATTAGTAACTTTTCAAGTCAAATCAATTCAAATCTTCAAAACGGTGTTCAAGAAAAAGCTTTAAAAAAATACATCATATAAAGAAAATTGTTTTCTAGGACACTTACACCCACAAAGTAGTACAGAGAATTTCCCACAAGCGTATCATTAAATACGCAAAACAGTTTAATTGATTAAAAGCAATGCGATTTAATTGTCATATCAAGAGAGATTATCAAGTGCTCGGCACTTAAGCCGAGATGATGATGCGCAAGAATACACCAAAAGCCACCAACTGAGTTGAATAATGACTGGCAGCACCAGCTAAGTTGTCATTCACAATCGAGCTATTCACACTGACTGTTCTGGCCAGGTGTGGCAATGGATCAAGCAACCAGAGACAGATAGACAGACAGATGGCTGCAGGCTACAGATAGGCTAATTATGCAAGATGAGAAATGATGGCAACCCGGTAGCACAAACACACACACACACACTTAAACAAATAACTCTCTTTTAACATTAATTGCACTCGCAGGCATTGGCCATGTGGCCAATTAATCTGCATGATAATCGCATTAATTGATGCTGCGCCAAGTTGGCTGCCAGATCGCTCATCATAAACTTTAGTGCCGCTCAAATCAGCGAATTGAACAAATAAAATACCGATCTGCATCCGCAGTAATGCCCGATTTCGATAAGAAGTCGATTGTGTGTGCACGACTAGAAAACACCCTCTATGTTAACAGGACGAGGTTAAGTAAGTAAACCCTTTATTGGCTACAATTATTTCAGTGATGATCCAACTATTCAAATTTTCTCGGACCTTCATGTACATAGATAAAACTGATCAAATGTTAAAAATTATGCAAATTTTTAGTCGATTAAAGTTGCAGTAAGTAAACTTTTATTGCACAAGCCTGATTATAAGCAAGAATAATAACAATATTGAACATATACATATAAAGTTTCCCAGCTGTTAAGTGATTTATTTCAAACTCTGTACAACTTATAGTCGCTAGCTTTAAGCAAATTATCTTTAGACAAAAAAAAAAAGTTTAAATGTTTACATTAGTTATCTTTTATGCCGATTACTAAACAACTATTACAGCTGTCCGGAACCGCCTTCAAACCATCTGTTAAGAATATTCTCAACATAACAGGGTATAAAAATGCAATAAAATTTTTATGACGCTTATGCTCCTTACAAACAGATAGAGAAGAAGAGTTGATCATGCAAAGAAAAAGATTTGTCCTGCGTAGCCAGACTCATCTTATGCTTTTTCTTCTTCTTCGTCGTCTTCGTCTTCTCTCACAGAAGAGTTAGCAGCAGAAAGCGAAAAAGAGGCAGCAGGCAGAGAAGAGAAGAAGAGAACAGTGCAGCAAGCAAACAAGCAAATAAACAAACAACGTCGTCGAAAGAGAAAGAGACAGAGACAAAGATTGAGAGAGAGACCAAACCCAATGCCTTACATAAAGTCCAGCCATAAGTTCTGTGCATCGTGTGGCAGAAGAACAAGAAGAACACGAAGCAGCAGAAGAATAAGTACCAAGGAAGGCCGCCGCAGCCAAAGCCGCTGAACATCTGCAGCAAACGAACTTTGAGCAAAAATACATACATTCGTACAGTCATTACATACATATATAAATAAAAATAAGGAATCACAGTTGGGCCACAGACAACAGGATCAGGAAATTCCGGTTTTCAATTCTTTTTATTATTATTTTAATTTCTTCTCTTCGTTGTTACTTTGCTTTTTCATTATTTTTTTCCCCTATTTTTTCCGCAAGCTCCTGCTGTTTGTTTGTGATTTGAAGAAGTATTTTCCACATTTTGGAAAATGTTAGATACGGAATTTCTTGAGAATATTAAAGCTTGAAAGAAAGATTCAAGCTTTATTTTCTATTTTACTCAGAATTCTTTAGTTCTTCAGTGAATTTTACCATAGCTAAGGGTTTCAAAAATTTTATAAACGTATCACAACAGAAATATACAATGTTAAATACTATATTCAAAACGATAAAAATAATTTGTGAATGCTCAAAACTTTAGTTTTGCTTATCATCCAATTTGTATTTGGTTTGTTAAATTATTGGCTGGCGATTATTATTATTTTTTTTTTTCGTTCATTTTACGTTTTTCAATCAAAGTCAGGCGTTGCTTCTAATGCCCCAAACTGGCCCACAGAAAAAAAAAACCGAAAAGAAAACAGGAATGTGCTCGCTCATGAAACATTGAGAGACGATTGCAACATTCCTGCACCTCTTGCCTCGCTCTCCCTCTCTTTCGCTGTCTCACTCTCTTCGTTGTCTTGCTCTGTTAGCCTTGCTGTGGCTTTGACTTTGGCTTTGGCTTTGGCCTGGGCCATGATTCTTGGCCGTGACTTGTTTGCTTGTTGGGTCTGTGGCTATTTTTAAAGCTGCCTCCCCTTTCTCACTCTAGCCTCCCTCCTCCACCTCTCTCTCTCTCTCTCTCTCTCTCACATTGATTTCTTTGCTAGTACGCGATTCCAAAGGATACACCGCTTGAGAAGTTTGGTTGGCTTTGCGACGCCGCCGCCTAATGTACAGGCCCGTTGGGTGGAGAATATTGTGAACAGGTTTTTTGGTCATTGCCATTGCCGCATCTAACAGGAGGCAGCAGCAGCAGCAGCAGCAGCAGCAGCAACTGCTGCGGCTTCGACTTGGACAGCGGCTGCTGTTGGATTTCTGGGTTATTGATTGCTCTGGGTCTCTGGGCAAACATGTGCACACACACACACACACACACACACACACACAACCAGCCACCCCCCGCCTAGACTTGCAAGGCATTTGCAATTGTCGCCGTGGCAAATTCATGTGTCGGGAGTTTCGGTTAGATCGGTTGGTAGATTGGAGGATTAGTCGACAATTACATTATTTGGCTCTTTCTCTCTCTCTCTCTCTCTCTTTCTACCTGTCTCGATTGAATTATTATTTAGTAGACCCCGCATCTCGTTGCAGCAGTCGAAAGACAGAAAAAAGGCCGCCAAACACGAAAGAAGGAAAACGGCCTGCGGGCCATTGATGTCTTTGTTTATTGCTCCGGTTCGGTTCGGTTTTCGGTTCGGCACACACAACTATTGCCAAGAGGCTAAAGCTAAGGCTGAGAGTGAGACCAGACTCCGAGACAGAAGTAGAAGACAGCGGCTAGCTATGCTAATTAGCCACAAATGCAATGCGCAAAAGTCTTTTGGCAAGCCGAAGACGCGACTGCAAGCGCCTTAATTGACAGCTCAGATCGGGACAAAGCGGCAGCGGCAGTAGCAGCAGTTCTAATGGAAATTGTGGAGCCTCTAGACTTCGATCTTCTTGGACTTGCTACTTCGAATTCGACGGCTGGCAAATAGCTGAAATAAATGAACCAAATGCCAAAGGCAAAAGCAAAAAAGCAAAGCAAAAAAAAGTAAAAATGGAAGTGGAAAAAAGGCTGATGGCTAACAGGCAAATCTAATTAAAGCTAATAACTCGATCGCTTCAGCTGTTCTATTTCCACTTTGCACGCCAGATGGCGCTCTTTGATCATCGGACACATCCAAATTCTTCAATCCAAATGAATTCGCTTCGTTTGATCATCAAGCTCAAATTTCAAGTTCGACAATAACTCAATTACTTTTAGTTAACTCCAAACACACTCAAAAGCACTTTGCATTGTTGCAATTATCAGTTCTTTGATTTAATTAGGATTTTTCGTTTTGTTTTGACAAAGTGAGGTCAAGTGAAGCAAAGTGTGAACAAACCTCTACAAACAATAAATAAAGCAAGTAGATTTCATTTGAAACTTTACGAATGATGAAAGTTAAACAAATTTTTTGGGTTTATTTTTATTACCTAACAAGTTGTCTACAAAGATGTATACAAAAGGTAAAAAAAAATTATAATTTAATTTAATTAAACCAATCGCTATTTACCAAAATTCGATTACATTTTTTTAATTAAAGGACAATATTTTTTCAATTATATGTTTACAAAAACTGCACAAATTGGCATGGAACGTGAATATTATGTAATTAAAAAAAGTGTCTTCGTATAGCAGAATTGAAATTTGTTTAAGGCAAAGTTGAACTAATTAATATTTTTAATTAAATTACCAACTACATATCGAGCCCTATTTGCGAAAATAACGTATGCGCCAAAAAGCAATTTTACAGGAGAAGGCTTTTTATAGTTGTGTAGTATACTTTTTTGTACCTGACGTGTCGCTTACGCTATAATTGTTAGGCGGATATCTCCGTAAATATATACAGTTTAAATGTAATATTTTGGGTGCAGATGCGGATGGTGTTTATAAACACATTTGTATATGTATATATATTAAATATGTAAACATTTTACGATAGTACTAATATTATAAAAGCAACTACTTAATAAAAATCTGGCATATACTTAATATTTCGAGTAATTTAAAATAAAAATTGAAACTTTATCTCAAAAAAAAAAAAAAAATTAAGAAAAATTTGATATAGTAAAACTCATTGTTGTAACAACGTTATTTTAAAATGTCAATCAATATTTTTTATGATATGTCTTGAAATATGCAAATCTATATTAGTATGAAGCATTTTCTAAGGGATATTTGCTTCTTATCCGATTTCTTAGATGTCAGAGTTGAAACATAATTTTGGAAAATTTAATAGTGAAGTTTCTTTTGCGTTCTATAAAATTCAATTAAATGCAACACATTTCTCAAATATGATTTCTGTGTAGTCAGCCAGATGGATTATGTAATGCGTGTTCACGGTAGTGACGGGGTAGGGAGAGGAAGGGGGCACTGACTTGGCGGCAAAAGCAGATAAAGACAAACAGTTTAAGCCCCTTTACGATGTGTTAAAATTATTGCCACAACAACACCAACAACAAAAACAGGCTGGCAATGACAGGCAACAGAATAAGAATGAGAATGAGATGATAACGATGACTATGACGCTGTCACTGACACTGTTGCTGTTGCATAGAGATGGAGCTGAAGCTGAAGCACAAGATTCATTCGCAGCGTCATCATCGCAACGTCATCCTTCTCATAGACATTTTGCTTTGACTTGGAATCAAGTGCGGCGGCAACTGTTGTTGTTGTTGTTGTTGTTGTTGCTGCTGTTATTCTTGTTGCAAACGCATCATGACTTGGACAGTTGAGATTGTGTGGCATTGGGATTGTGTGGCATTTGCTCTGTTTCTTCAACAGTTTTATTTTATTTTTTTTCAATTTAGAGCTTCTTCGGTTGTGCCCCGATAATTGATCATCATCAGTCGTTTTAATTGATCGCTTTGGCCGCTGCTGCATGCATTTTGCTCTGCACCGCATTTCGATTGTAATCAATCACTTTCGTGGAACTGCCCCAACAGTTAATGTTGTTGCCTCAATGAACTATGTAGTAATATGTGGAGCTATCTGTGCGACGACTGCAACTGCGAACTTCAACTAGACAACCGACAACAACAACAAGAACAAGGCTTCACTCTCTTTACACTCTTCACACTTTAGTTTACTAAGTATCTCGCCGGGCGTTGTCAACGGCAAAGGCAGCACAGCAACTTTGTTGTCTTTGAGAATTGTTTAACGATTGGTATTTTTTTTTCTCTTTCTTTTTCTTATTTCGTATTTCTTTCGTTTTTATAATCATCAACGCAATTGCGTACGTGAGCTGACGCACCAAGTTGTCTCATTGTTGTTGTCATTGGCATTGTTAACTCCTCATACCACTATATTGTACTACATATACATATGTACATACATATATGTATGTATGGAATAGAATGGCATACATCCATCCATCCATCCATCTATCCAGCTATAAATACTTATATCCAGCCCTCTATCGCCTAGTTAAAATGTCGTGTGTAATTGTTGCAGCAATATCGTGTATCATGCTGCGTCAATAAGTCACTCGCTGGCATTTCTGATATGCACTCGAGCAACAGTTGTCATTATAACAACAGCAACATTAACAATTAGTACAATAAGAACTTTACTCTTTTGTTTGTGGTGGACATTTGTACCTTCCTTCGCCTTTTCGCCTTTTTCTTAAAGTGAGAACCCTTTAAACATAGCTGAAGCTCGTTTGTTCCTGCTCCAAGACACCTTAAACACGATTTAAGTTCTGTGCTACTTAAAATGTGATTTCAAGCAACTGTTTTTTAAATCATTCTGATTTATGGTCGACGAATTTGTCTGCTTAAAACAAGTATAACAATAAAATATTTAAAGATATAACTACATTTTGAAATAAATAAATAGATTTTAGCATGAGAATATATGAAGATTATATGGTTTAAGGATTCTTTCTTAAATATTATTCATTAATTTCAATAAAACTGAGCATACAAGTACAATTTAATCAAACGCATAATGAATTGTTGCTGTTAACATTATGTTTATAACAGTTCAACGGCATTATCATTTAATAACAAAATGCTATTCAAGTGATAAAAAAAACTTGCTTATTAGCTAATGGAAATGGAAAAATGTAGCATAATAAAGTTATCTAGACAATAAACCCAAGCTGCAATTGTATCATTTGCATCACAAGCGGAGCGAATAATTGCCTCAAATTGCATGACACATTAACTGAATCACTTTAGATATGCATATACTGCCAGCTGCAATTGAATAGATGCTTCTTTAGCTTACTTAGCATGTTTATCCTGCAAGCTTAGTATATTGCTATAGATAACAATTAGGACCTCACACACACACACTTCCATTAAGCACACACACACAGAGGCACACAGAAATTTGTTAGGATTTTATGCTGGGCAATTTTTCGAATGATTTTTTACGACAAATGTCATGACTAATTGTATGGCACTTAAATATTTTATGATCATTCCAAGCAAATTGGGCTCCAGGGGCCTCCAACAAAATCAAATATACATATGTAGAAGAACATTATAAACGATATCGTGTTACGACTGAACAATACCCTTTAAACTTGCATGAATCAATTTGTATTATTTAAATGTAAGTCTTTGGTATGAAAATGCAAATGTGATATAGTTAAGAATAACTAAAGATATCCATATCAAATTTGAAGTGTGGCAGCCATAAAACTTAGAAAAAGAATTGTTGCTAAGTGTTGCACAATAACAACAGTCAATATATCTCATTTATGATAGGAGCAGAGTATAGAAGAAGAAGAAGATCATTTTATACAGCCAAAAGACATAAAAACTCATATAGCAGATGATAAGCACATGAGTTAAGCCACACATACTTTATGAGTCAAGTTCTTAAAAAATAAATGTTGGTTGTCAACTTTACACACTAAAAACCAAAAAACAGCTCAATTTATGCGAGTGTGTGCGTGTGTGTGGTTTATTTATATATTTTTTGGACATAAATCAATAATTTGTTATGGGGCGCCCTATGTGGTGGTTGTTGTGAAAGCAAGTTCGTTGCCTAAGTCTTTTGTTAATGCGCAAGGAAATTCAAAGGCGTTTTTTGCGCTAATTTTAAGTAAGTGTGTGTGCGTTGTGCTCGCAATTTGAAAGTTCCAGGCTTTATATATTTCTTTGTGAAAGGAAGCGTATTTGATTTTGAATCATATGCAAATTGCATTATGTTCACTTTTGGATAGCCAACCAACAAATACAGTGACAGAAAGACAGAAACAACAACGCGACAACATGGCAACGACAAACAACAAACAACAAACAACGAACAACAAACAGCAAGCGGAAAAAGCGTAAATCACGAGCGCCGTGTGGCACACAGCTGCAAAACTTGTGGCAAAAGCAAGAAGCAGCAGTACGCTGAACAATAAAAAAGAAGAAGTAGAAGAGGAAGAGGAGCCAGTGCAAAGATTTGTGCAAAGATTCGCGAGTGTTTTTGGGCGCTATAGAAGATTTGTGTGTCTGTTGTCAAATCGTTCAGTGATTTGTCTTGGCAACGCGTGTGCATTCAATCAGCTGTAACTGCCTCAAGAGCAACAGCACTACAACAACCGGCAACAAGCGAAGAGTTCGCAGTCCAATTGACACTTGAGGCGTTGGCTCTAGCAGTTGAAGGCAGCTGCTGCTGCTGCTGCTGCTGCTGCTGTTGCTGCTGCTGCTGGTTGTTGCAGTTGCGACGAGGCAATTTATAAACGAAATAAATTCAATTGACTTGTTTGCCGCAGCATTTACAGTTGGCAACAATTGCAGCAATGCCATAAATCGTTTCGGCCAAGAAGCAAAACGCGCGCCAGCTCAAAAGCTTCCACATCGCTTCCACATTGGAGGCTCTACGGATTGCTGGCTCCGGTCATTCCAGTGGCCAAACTGCGTGACAATAAATTTTCAATGCAAACAAGTTGCACAAACTAAAGAGAAAAACAGAAATATAAACAGACTTGCAGAAATCGGAGAGTCGCCATTGCATTTGCCAATTGGCCATCTTCATGGCTGCAAAAAAAAATACAAATAAAAATAAAAAGAAACGCTGTCCCCGCATCTACTCTTGTGGCTGTGACTGAGGCTGGGGCTGGGGCTGTGGCAGTGGCTGCTGCAACTGCAGCATTTGTTATTTGAATTTCGAAAATTATGGGCACAAATTTGTTTTATTGCCAAAGTCAAGGCGTGCAATCATTAAATGCAACAGCATGCGGTCCAAGCCACCAAGCCCCAACCCAAGCCAGCCAGCAGCACCTGACTGAGCACCTGAGCAGCAACAATAGCAACAACAAGAGGCCAAAGGAAACTGCAAAAGTGCAGCACAACCATAAAATACTCTGTAATCGTGCTTACAGCTAACAATCTTTCCAATTTTCTAAAAACAAACAAACAGAAACATTTTGCATGTGAAATCTGTATAAAATAAATAAACTAATGTAAAAATGTATGAAATACTTACAAAAAGTTTCTACCAGCAATCAGCTTAAAAATAAAGATTTGATAGATTCAGAAGTTTATATATAGTAAGGCATTTTTATTGTCATTACCATAAACATAAAAATATTTAATATTTGCTTA
This sequence comes from Scaptomyza hsui, assembly GCA_018152825.1. Taxonomy (NCBI): domain Eukaryota; kingdom Metazoa; phylum Arthropoda; class Insecta; order Diptera; family Drosophilidae; genus Scaptomyza; species Scaptomyza hsui. The sequence goes on from JAECXO010000254.1 coordinate 1,085,212, forward strand.
ACATAATAAACTTAATGTATTATAATAACCAAGAACTCCGGATTCCATTTACGTAATTTATTCTATGACGAAATATTATTAAGAATAAGAATTTTTTATACATTATAAACATTCTTTTGTGGCTCAATATAAAACATATTTTTATATCACAAACAGTTGCTTGTCGGTCAAAGCTTGTCAACTGTAATGCATACCGATTTTGCAGAGCGAATGATTTACAGGGTATACAATACAGCTGGACGCTGCTCATCGCTTGAATTATGCCTTGCACTAAAAGCGTTTCAGCTAACTTAAATATGAGCACATCATTAGCTTAAAATTGTTACTTAGCCATGCAACATCTCTTCAAGCTCTTTGTTGTTGTTGTTGTTGTTGTTGTTGTTATTCTTATGGCCAAAGAGTCATCTAAATTTGTTATGCTGCAAGCTGGCAAGCTGGCAAAACAGAACTGGGAAGCGTTTTTTTTTTTTTGTAAGTTTTCTTTTGTTGCTTGGCGCTTTAATTCAGAGTGCGGCACAATGTCTGATTAACACGTGCGCAAATTATAAGATTTTATGCATTTGCCACAGATATCTAAAATGTTGTACGCTCAGCGCTCAGAGCTCAGTTTGGCGGCGTTCTAAGCTAAGATGAAAGCAAAAATGCTCAAACTGCCGACACACGGCGAGACTAGAGCGACTATTGGCTTGCAACTGCTGCAAAACTCATCATTCAAGAGTTATGGATTCATGTTTATGCAAGTGCAGCACGCACGCACACACACACACACACACATACACACACACACACACACCTGTGTGCTTGACTGGGGCGCACTTTTGAACACTTTATTAGCGCATCGAGCCGCCTAAATATATGGCTAACGAAAATGGCCAAAATGAATGGCCATGAAACAGTGTAACGTTCAAAGCGTGCAGCACACCTGGCCCAGAGGGGGTTGCATACATGTGGATGCAACATGTTTGCATTCTGGGGCGTGTTCACCGTCTCCTAAGCGAACTGACCCATATACGAATATCATTCATTCGCCATGCTCTCAAACTAGAGACTATTACAATGTACAATGTTGTGGCCATATATGTTTGAGCATAAACTATGACTTCTACTTAACTCTTCAGATTTATGTTAAAGAGATCTCAATGTTACTGTACGAGTACATACTTTGATACAAACTAGATATTCCTGCATACATTGAATGCTTATTTGGCCTAAAATATAGACAGAACTTGCAGTTTATGTGAGGCATTCAGGCCACTTTAACATTTTGATGTTTCTTACTGTTCAGAAGCATCCGGCTTATCGACAACTTCAAACGGTTCAGTGACACAAAATCCTTGAAAAAAAAGGAAGCTAATGTTCAATCGTTAGATGTCTTTGTGTATTTTTAGATCATTTTGGTCCACAACACGGCGTAACAAAACGTTGCAATTGTAAGCAATAAATGATAAACAGCTACCACTTCCTATATAGTAAGCTCATCTCAGCCCACAGATCACAGTTCTGTTACAAATTGCTTGCTGCCTTCGGTAATAAGGAATCAGCATTTTAAGGCTAACTAACTCATTTGAATGCTACTGCTCAATATATATATTCACACAATCATGTACATATGTAAGCCAACCAGCCAAAGTGCGTTGGCTTCCTTGCCCACTTGCCCACTTGCCCACTTCCAACTGTCTGTGCCACGCCCACGTCATCCATGGCCCCAGGCGAGATGCCAAAGCCAAAACTGAACCAACAACTACTAAGAGAAGTAACAGGCAAAAAAAAACTAAAGAAAGGGGAACAACACGCACAAATCTTTAAAGTAAGTATTTACCCAACGCGTACGCTAATTTTAGAGCAGCTAAAGCTGAATTTTTAAGTTTAAGCTGTTTGCTGTTTGCCATCCACCGTATGCCGTAATTAGTTCCTAGCGCTTTTTTTATACAGGGCAATAAGGCTGCACTAGTCGAGAGGATTCGCCGAGAAGATACCCTATACTGCTTGCTTTGGTAAATACAAGTTTCCGAACGGCCTTTTTCTAGACGGGTTTAATATTTTATATAATTCCTTATAAAGTTTGTGCTTGTAATTACTTTTAGAGATCAATTTATTAATCATGTTCATCATATCATAGGTTACCAGTAAAACTTCCAATTAAAAAGCTGCCTGCCAATTTTTATATAGATATCTTTTAAATTGGGAAAGTTCCTTTTAATATGAAAGAATATTGATCATTTTAGTGTTTATATATATTAGGTTGTTTCTTTTTGTTAAGAACAAGTTTGATGGAATTATATTGATTTATTTTATTTTTTGGCAAGCCACAAAAAATAAGAATAATAAAGCCCATGGCATACTTGATGCTGAACTCATTCCATTACAATTCATTGCGCTGCGATTCGATCACAGAGAGAGATGGAGATGGAGAGGCTAGGGGAAATGTGGTGCGCGTGTTTGGTGGCGTTGCGTGTCTGTTGGCATGTGTCCACGCGAAATTGATATCGAACATAATTTTAGCAGCAAGCCACACACACACACACACACACACACACACACATACACACTGCTGTTGCTGTCTCATAGAGCTGTTGCCACAAAAAGGAAATGGCTGAAAAATGCTAACAAGATTTGCGCGCTCGTTCTTTCGTCCGTTTCGTTTGGTTCGGTTCGGTTTGGTTCGGTTCGGTTCGCTCAATCCGCTGGTGGATCGTTGTTCCGTCTGTTCCGTTGCCTGCCAACCTCTGCATGATGATGATGATGATGATGATGATGATGATGATGATATGATGATGATGACAAGGCTGCAAGGTTACAAGTTTTTCCAGATCGGCACAGAGCCCCACTGACTGCAAGTTGCAAGTTGAAACATGGACAATGGCACGGACTTGCAACATGCAGCAGCTTCATGTGCTGCTTGTGCTTTGTGGTTGCGATTCGAGCACAACATTAAACAGATCGTAAACACTTTAGCTTTATCTCTTCAGCAAGTTCAGCTCTGTTGTTGTTGTTGTTGTTGTTGCTGGCAATTGCCATTACCATTGCCATTGTTGTTGTCGCTGTTGTTGTTGTTGTTGTTGTTGCTATTGTTGTTCAGGCTGTTGTTGCTGATAACGTGCCACAGACAACTGCAATTGTTGTTGCCCGTCCGTTGTTATAGATTTCGTTCATGTTCAAATCAATTTGATGTTTAAATTTGCACTACAAGTTTGCCAGGCACACACACACACACACATATCAGAGAGTGTCGATGGAGTCGAGCATGAGTACATTGCCAAGTACTTTTAGTACCCACATAGAATACTTTCTGTAGCACTTCAGTTTTATTTTAACGAAAAACATACTGATATTTATGTAAAACAGTAAGAAATTCAGGAACAACTATGCTGAAATATTATGTTTGATTAAGGTAATTACATTTAAGGAACAATTTGTTTCGTGTTTATTTAAAATTTGTTAAATTCTTTAACTTTAAGCTTATTCTTTATTTAAACGTTAAGCTAAATTAATTTGTATTCATGCTTTAACATAATGGTTGGCTATAATTGAAAAGATAAGTTACAGCATACATCAAAATAAACTACCACAATTAACAAGAGCCTAAATTATCTTTATATTGTGCTAAAATGATCTATTACTGTTGGGATGGGTGCAACAAAATAATAAGAAATGTTGCACCATTTTATAGAAAATCAAGTGATTTTTTACTGATAAGCATAAATATATGTTTGTATATATTCTGCTGTTTACTGTTCTTTGTGTTCCTTGCCATAGAATAAAAAAACAACTGCTTGGTATGCTCATCGTTCCTCGTTCATCGTGAAGCTCCACACGAGCAATAGAAACCGCAGAAATCAGAATACGTGTTGTGCATAGAGAATCTAATGAAGCAAATGTAGAAAATTGCGAGTATTTGAATATACATACATAAAGTATATGTACATATATCTGAATCTGTAGTATGCACTTTGCTCCTTAGTCCCTGTGTTTTTCAGCTGTGACGATGCAACTTTGCATTCATTGATCGCCGTTAGAAGCACTTGACAAAAACTGGAGCGCAAACTAATCAAAAAGAGCATAAATAAGTGATAATTGTGTAGTAGCGTGTGGCATGAACTAGAAGATACCCGGTACTTGTTTACATCGAATCACAATTCTTTATATATAAAAACTTATTTTTATGATATTGGTTATCGTTATGTAAAATCATAAAGCTCTACAAAAATATACTCTACATAAAGTAAATACACCCAACAGAAAAAGCAAAGTTGCGTATTGCGTATTGAAATATTGTTTGTGTGCCGATTTGTCTCATTGATAGCAATAAATTGGAATGTTTTATGTTTGGGTCTTGCATGTGGTTGGCTTATCAATAATAAGTAGGCTCTCTGCAAATTCTGAAGCTTTTGGTGATTCCTCTAATAGAAACATATCGTTTGGCTTCAAAGTTGCCAATGTTCCGGTTCGGCAACATTTTGACTAATTAACTGCAATGTTTAATGCGTTAGAGCAAATTTGCTGTTATGGCTTGTTGTTGTTGTTGGCCAAGACCAGACATCATCTGTGGAAACGGGTTTAAAAGCATTGGCCAATGGCTTGCGCACATTTCCTGGCCAAAGGCGACGACAATCATAATCGCCAGTGACAAATGCATAAGGAGAAAAAGAAGAAGATGCAAAGAAAGATCGATATGCATGCATGCACAAACATTTCGAGAGAAAGAAAATATATTGAAAGGGTATTGGTAGTATGTATGTATGTATATAGCATATTGGTATGTCTGTTCGCTCCTCGCTTCTTAGATAGCGCAACTGGTATTACAACTGGCATTGGTCATATTCACGCAACTGGCCAAATGGCCAAATGGCCAACTGGCGGCTGTTTTCCCTGCTGCTGCTGCTGCTGCTGCTTATTAGAGGCTGCTGCGGCTGCTGTTGCATCTGCCTCAAACTGCACACAACACCAAGCACACAAGTCAAGACAAGTTCTGTCAGCCAAACTTGGCTGCAAATGATTTAGCATTCAAGCGTTCAGCATTCATTGGGTATTACCATACAAATGCAGGAACACAACATACTAAAAGAACACTCCATAAAGTTGTTTAATTTATTAATTCAATTGCTCCAAAAGATTTAGAAACTACAAATAAAATAACATAAAACTCATGATTCGATTCTAGTAATATTAAGTATGCATTTGACATTTCCTGACATAATCATAATAGACGTTTGTAACAACTCTCAAATTACTCGCATGCTAATGTCAAAACGGAATTCCTGACTCTTAAAAATCCAATCATAGAATCCGCTGTTCATTAGCGAACATGTCTCGAAAGGAATTTATATATTTGAGATCAGCGAAGTTTCTGGCACCTGTGCCCCAACTGTGGCAAATTAATTGCCAAGGGCGTTGAAACACAAAGCAAATGCAAAAAAAAATAGGTAAAACAAGAAATTGATTGTTTCAAGCAATTGATATGCATATCTAAAGCTGCTCAAGTTGTCTTGTCTTGTCACTTGACTCACTTCAATTACGGACCAAAAGCGAGCTATCTACCGACACTACAACAAACAACAATAACAAATGGCAACAAAACGGTACAAATAATATTGAAAACGATTTATTAAGTTCGCACATTCGAAAAGCACTTGAGGCTGACAATTAAAAAGCACTCTGCATCAAATTTAAACATGGATATAGTGGGATCAAAGGGGGGAAGAACGCTACAGGAGGGGGAAAGAAGTATAGAGAAATGACAACTAGTATTGAAATCACACGATTCGAGATTTTGCGTTGGTTTTGACCAGCAGCGAGCAGCTGTAAATTAAAAATTATGTACTTCATTTAGAGATACTCAGTAAAAAAAAAAAAAACATTTTAGGACTGTAAAAATGTCAGCGTATTTTTATACTTTGAGACTGAAAGTATCATAGTACATTGGTTTTGTGAAATGGTTTCTGTCCGTCTGTCCGTCCGCTATAGACTTGAAATTTTGCAACTATGTTTGTCTATAGGCGAGACAAATAAAGTGTCAAGATTGGGGTGGCACGCCTACTAGGAGGCTGGGAAATCGATAAATTTGATAACTGAAAACCGATAAAACCAAACATTTCTCACATTCTTACAGCTAGAGTTACCAAATCTTGCACGCAGATAGCTAGTCATGTCCCTCAAAAACTTCATCAAAATTTTGGATGCCACGCCCCCACCCCTGATTGTAACGCCTGTTTCATTTAGAACACAATTTGTGGAGGTAATGACGTTCCCAAAGTTTGTGCCACCCACACCTGCCCCCCCCCCCCTAGTTTTTAAAACGGTTATGCGTGTATCATCCAAATTTTTTAACAAGAGTCACCAAATTTGGTAGGAAGATAGATGGATTTAAAAAGATTTGATTCAAAAATTTGGATGCCACACCCACATCTGCCGCCCACCTTTTAAATTTAGAGTTGTTCAGTTATCTTCCACAGTTTTTGAGCTAAATTCATCAAATTTGGTAATTTAATAGCTGGCGCTGTTTATCACCTGGCCCACCCCTTTCGCCCCTGCATTACCCCTTTGCAATAAGACTCCTTACCATCCGTTCTTTTACTGGTATCAAAGTATTCCGCAGTCAGTTGCGTCCGACTGCAACGTTTTCACTTGTTAGTTTTAGTTTTACTTGGAGAAAATGAAAATGCGTATTAATCATACTTAAGTTTAGGCACATTTGTTTATGGCTAAATCTATTTTGATATTTCAATATATTGATTTGTATGATTAAATTATATATTTGATAGTTAGAGAACTTTTTGTGAAATACAAGAAACTCAGCACCGAAGAAAATTTCGAAGCTTACAGCATAACAACAATTGTGTTTTGTTTAAGATACTAGATATTGAAAATAACTTAAAACTAGGACTATTTGCAGCACAAACAACACAAGGCGACTAAAGAGAATCCCCGCCCTTTTACAAAGATTCACAAATAGTAAGCTTATATACATACAATTGTATCCATGCTATGATTCCTTCCAAACCTCAACGTCATAGAAAGTTTAAGGTTAATACTCAAACATGACATTCAAAATTATAATATTACATACAAAAAGGATCTAGAGGAGGCTATAGTGAAAGAGCGGAGCAACTTATCACTTGAACTAAGAACAAAAATTGGGAAGTTCAATGCCAAACAAGCTGTGATAGACGACAAGGACTTTCGAACTAAATAAATAAAAAGAAAAATAAATAATACATATTTTAAAATATATTTTGAAATTCCTGAGACTGCATAAAATACGCTTCAAAGAAATTTGTTCAATTAATTTTAATTTGTTTAATATAAAGGTAATAATATTAATATAGCTTTGCAATTGTATGCCAAAAGCACTGGATACGAAAGATGATGCCAAACAGTTTGCTGTTGGGTTACGACTACTGGGTATGTCATAGCTGAACAATTCTAAACATACTAGTTCGATTTGGGCTTTTGGCTTTTGTGTGCACCTTGATTACTTGTTCGCCTGCGCTCGTTTAACGGCGGCAAGCAAATTGTTTGCTTAATTGTGAGAAACCCAACGACAGCAACAAAAGAAATAACACAAATATCAACTGAAATTGAGTCCCAATCGTATTCATTGTATCTATCTACTTATAAGTATCTGCAAAATGTATCTGTAACTGAATGTACTCAAACTCAAGCGCAGTTCTCAAATGAAACAAGAAAGAAAAGAAACTAGCTTAACGGTAAGATGACGAAGTGTGCAATACACTTACTTCTTTATGTACTAAATATAATGCGACTAAAATGCTTTCAGTGCTGTTTGTCATGACAAATAGTTTCAGAAGTTAACTATAGTTCTTATGCCAGCATAAAGATAAACCTATTTGACAACACGAACTTAACCCAACAATGAAGAAAACTCATACGATTTGAACACTTAGTGGCAAATATCGTAGCTAAAGTGATATACCCTTCCTTTTTAGAGTACCCACCAGGCAAACAATATGAAATAAATGCGCAGGCATCTACCATTGTTGAATGTACTCGCATTATCATTATTATATGGTATTGTTTGGTATGGTTATTATTATGATTTGTTTGTTGCTGATTTGATTTAATGTTTATTTTGCATTAAACATTCATTAAATTTGTTGTATTTGGCATTGTTATTATGTGTGGGAGCCGCGCTCGTTTGTTAAATGCTTCTCTCTCTTCATGTGCTAAATGTGTTTAAGCATTTAATTAAAATGAGATTAAAAACTTGAAAATTTAAATGATATTTAATAGTATTCACACACTTGTAAAGACAATAACGAAAATGGCATTCGAATGCACTCGAAACTCAATTCCTGACATCGATTCAAAACGGTTAATAGAAAGTGGCAATCAGAGCGAGAGCCTGCGTCTTAAGATACGAAGATACTAGTAGTCTAAGATGCAGATGCAGATGTGTAGAGCTGACCAACAGCAATAGTTGCAGCAACAACTGCAACAACAGCAACAATCAGATCATCGCCACATCAGGCAACAATTTTGGCCACAAAATGTTGCACAAATTAAAATTGAACACAATAATCAGCGCGACATGTTCTTACTGCAGCAATTGTTGTTGTTGTTATTGCTGCTGTTGTCGATTGCTGTTGTTTCTGTTGACGATTGCTGTTGTTGCTCTTGCCTGTTGCCTGTTGCACTTGCCTGTGTTTTTTGCCTACCTGTCTCTGGCCTGTCGTCAGCATCCCCTTTCGCATCTTCTTTCACATCGTTTCAACTTCAACTTCGGCTGGTGCATGAAATTTGCCCAACTGCCTGCAGCAGCAACATCACCAGCAGCAGCACATGTTGCACATGGCCACAGCAAATGACTTTATTATAGGTTTTTAAATTTATAAACGCAACATTTACCATGCTAAACACTCCAAATTCCAGCTGGTCCGCCAGGCCAACAACAACAACAACAGCAACAATAATTTGCATTTCTTTCAATTCTGGCCACACGTAGAGTGTGTTTTGTTGTGCGTGTGTGTGGCCAGCTTAAACAGACGAGTTAAACTTACTTTGGGCAAAACAATTGGAAAGAGCTTGGATTCTTAATTTTCAACAGTTATTTTAAGAATTTTGTGCATTGATTGCTATTGATATGGTATAACTAACTTAAAGCTTAAAGTTATTTCAGTATTTAAAATTGGCATTAATGGATAGATTGACTAAGCTTCATACTTGAACACAACTTAATTCCAAGGAAACAGCAAACATAAACATTTTAAGAAACCATCCAACAAGTTTACTGGTGTTAAAACTGTGTTTCAGAATTTATGTGCAGTAGTTCAAATTATAACAAATAAAATTAGAAAATTTTTTTAATTTTAATGAAGACTGTAAACTGTTTTGTCCCAAATTTTTTTTCGTGCAGCAAAAAAGTCTTCTTTATATTTTGAATTTCTTAAAATTTCTGGGATTTGTGGAGGCGAGGAGTTAGGTGGTGTTTAGTATAAATCTAGTTTATTATCAGTTCAACAGTTAAACTTATCAAAGCAGCGTTTAGAGCTTATCAGATTACTGCCCACTGCCACTGGGATAAAAATGCCACCCAGGGCGGCACTAATTCCGAAAATGAGCAATCCTTGGGTGCGATAATTTAGATACAATTTCCATAGCCAAAAGAAGAAGAAGAAGGCCTACGCAAATTGTTTGGGAACTTGGGCGTGGGCCAAAAAATATTTGTCTAAAAACGTTTATTGTGAGTTCTTGAAAGAATCTATTCACAAGTTGAGAGCATTTCAATTGATCGCTCACGAAGATGAAGTCAAAACCTAAGCTAAGCTTGTGCGGCATGCACATAATTTGTAGTTTTAACTCATTATAGGCGATGAGAAGCGGCAGAAAAGGGACGAAGGGAGATAATAAACAAACAAACTGACACAAAAAATAATCAATGAAAGTTCGGAAGTCAAATCAGTTTTGCCACTTGTTGTCAGCTTTAACGAGTTGTCACCAGTCGGGGCATTTAATTTGTTTGCTCAGTGATCTTTCGATCTGTAAATATTTCAGTCTTTTAGCGTCTCTACTACCATCAATTTGCATCAAAGCTCATAGGTTTGTCTTTTTTAAGGAAACATTAAAATGTCACAAAACGGTTTTTAAGTCTACTTACAACAAGTTTGCTTTGGCTACAATCGGCTTGCTTAGCTGCTTTGTTCACTTTGTATAATATAGGGTTTATTATTGTGTCTCTTCCTCTCTCTTCTTGTTTTTTCATACGTTTTCTGTGGGTTCTGTTTTATTGCTTACCTTTTTTTTTTTGTTGCTGTTTTTGTTTGCTGCTAATGCTTCCGCCTAATTCTGCTGTGGCTTACCACATTTGCGGTTATTCTCACAAAATAACGCATTATAATATCATTTAGATGATATTATGAAACCAGCATTTAAATACTCTTCCTGGATCGGAAATAGCAAAAATAAGTTTTTGCAACTTTGTAGTAAACTTTTATACTCAAATTTGTTGGTTTTAAGTATGATCTAAAAGGGGATATCCAAAGTTTCCTTTAATTCCTATCACCTTTTTTTTTTATTTCCTGAAACCAAAAAAGGGTAAAAATTGTATAATGGTTTTGTGCAGAAGTATGTCACAGGCAGAAGGAAGCATCTCCGACCCAATAAAGTATATATATTCTTGATCAGCATCAACAGCCGAGTCAATATAGCCATATCCGTCCGTCTGTCCATCTGTCTGTCCGTCTGTTTATAGGAACGCGTCGATCTCAGAGATTATAAGAGCTAGAGGCTCCAGATTTTGAACATGAGCTCATCTAGGTCCTAGGCAGTACAAGTTTATTTCCAATTACCGATAACTCTTCCGTTTTCGATTTAGACATGTTTTCGATAACAGTAAAATCTTGAATATTGAAAATGTGAAAATCTGTGGAAATTTAATCGAAATCGGTTGAGAAACACAAATGATATCGCAGATTGAAGTTTAGTGACAGATGGATACAGACAATGCCTGTGCGCGTTAAGTATAGGGTTCAGGGTATCTCCTAGTGGGGAAATCTCGATTAGAGCCTTCTTACTTGTTACTTATAATAGAGGTGCAGAAGATGTTGCTTCTCTGTAACGTCCAACTGTCCGTCCGTGTGTCTGAAAATCAGTAATACCATAACTTTATCTGTCGTTTTCAAAAAAGTTACCAAATTTGGTGGAAAGACTTTGAATTTATTTTTTTTATCAAAGATCCAATGTATTGTAATTACAGAAAACAAAAAAAAGAATAAAGTATTATTCAAAAACACATTGCACTTAACTTTGTCTATTTCAAGTCCTTATTTTTCTTTAAGGGTATATAAGTAGTAGCTGTTAAGCTTTATGCGGTGCGTCCCTCGGTCGTTTGGGCGGGAGGTGGGTTGCTTTATTCTTGGGTCCGCAAGCTTGAATTTACTGTTCGTTTGTACATCTACGTCCAAATGCAGTGAGGTCTTAAAATTATATTGGTAGTTGGTCCCTAAATTTTATTTAAATCATTTGCTCAATGGCACAACAAGTAATTATCTTTGGCACTCCAAATAGTAGTATATACACTTGAAAAGCCTCCTAACAGATCTATCTTTTGTATGACAACTATGTGATAAAGTGGTCCGTTCTGACCTTAAACAAAGTTTGCATAGAAACAGACGGACATATTATATATTATATATTAACTCAGCTCGCGATGCGTTACACATGCGTTACACATTTCATCACAAAATTAATATACTTTTTTTCAAGTGTATACAAATTGTTTGACTTAACTTTTAGCAGAGCATCTTAAGTTCCTAACGCTGAGCGCATTATATTTATATCGCTCTTGTTGCCCAAGTGAGCGGCGCGTATTTTTTTTATTTATTTTTTTTTTTGCCTCCAACTCCGACTTTGCCATTCAAAGTCTGAGTTTGAGTTTTGCTCAGACCCCTCGTAAATTTATGCGAAATTCTCGTGCTTCTCATGGCTGATAGCGGCTCTGGTTTGTATATTTTTATTAATTTTTTTTTGTGTTTGTATATATTGCAGCCGCATATTAATGAATGTATGTAGTGTGTAAGTGTACATGCATATGCATTAGTGTGGGTAAATGGCCGGTTAGTTCATCGTCTGCTGTGATAGGCAGCTAATGTTTTTTTAGAGCTTGCGTGCCAGGGCTGTGGCTCTGCCTATTTGGGTGAGGGTCAATGGGGAAGGCTCTGCGTTCTCCAATGCCTTTTAGCTTGGCCAAAGGGGCGGTTGTTGTAGGTTTTTATGAACAGAATTATATAGGTCTTAAAACTACATTCGTGTTGTTGGAAGAAAACACGCATAAAGACAATAACCTGATGATTGTACAATAAGAAGAGCATAGTCTTAAAAGTTCTCAAATATATTTACTCTTTTAAATTTTAAATATTTATTACTTTTAAATTAACCATTTGTCTCATTTTTGTGACTAGTGCCTTAAATTTAAGTTTTTTGGAACCTATAGCACTAAAATGTTATTAAATAAATTATAATTGGACGTAGATGTACTAAAAAAGACAGTACATTCAAGTGGCCCAACGATACCGCGAGGACCCAAGCAAAAAGCAACCAACCTCCCGCCCAACCGACCGAGGGGCACACCGCATAGCGTACGGTTACGTAGATCGCGAAAACGTTGACAAATGACATAAGACTAACTTTTTAAGAGAACTACTAGATGTGGCACCATTTATTAAGTGGGAAAATTCGTTATAGTTTGAACATAAAATCCGAAAAGGGTTATGAATAGCATAGTTAGAGTGACAAACTTGAAGAGCAATGGGTAGAAAATTCCTTGTCCTTCTGATCGGAACAGCAAAACTAATTTGGCTGATTAATTCGGAGGAATCAATTTCACCATTTATTAGTTTATGTAAAAAGACTACACCTAGCATTGTTCTGCGATTTATTAGTAAAAGTCTACTGTGGTAGGAAAGTAGGTTAATGTTAGTATCCCAGTTAAATCTCCTAAGGGCAAAGAGCAAAAATTGTTTTTGTACTGATTCTATTCTATCCTGGTGAATCCTGTATTTGGGATACCAGATACAAGATAAAAAGAAATAAATTAAAAATAAATATAGCTTTCTAAAATCCTTTTAAAGCTACTTTAGTTCAGCATACATTTGATTAAGCTTTCAGTTCGAGTGACAAAAATGTTGGAATTCAAAACATAGCTGTTCTACACTTTTCCACATTTGGAATAAAGTTCAAAATTTTTTGTGTTAGCAGCTCGGCAGTTCGGCAGCTCTGCTTTAGCCTGTAATGCTTGCCCTATCACTGCCCATATCCTTGGCCGTGCTAACAGGATTACTGGGCTTCGTAGTGGGTGCACTGCTGCAACAGGATGCATCGTATCGCCATATACAATCGACCATGGCAAGCGATCCGTACATCTTTCAGCGCCGTCAACAAATCTTCGATGCGGTAAGTCCTTACAACTAAGCAGACAATAATATAATATTCTCCTTGCAGCTAAGACTGGTGGGGGGAAATCCGCTTGCATTGTTCAATAACGATTCAAAGAGTGAGGGGGTGCAGACAAGTGCCACCAATACGGGCCACAGTCAAAGCGGTGATCACACTGACCAGAACAGGAATGATGCCGACTCAGTTTTTGCCAACTATGTAAAATGGTTTCAAAATAACATGCAAACAGTGGTAAGTTTCTTGAAAGTGCTTCCCATTTTATAACTGCTTAGAAAGAGCGCAGTTATACAGATATCTAGCCACAACCTTTCTTGACTATATCCTATCACCGATTGACTGACTAACTTCAATGATATTTTATACATGCTGTCAATCGTCTACCAGCTTTATTTGCATACTCCGTAAAAACACCAATTGATACAGTTTTTGACACACAGACCATGTTCTTTACCTTCTCGTTGGGTGATGAGCCGCTACCCGTATCAGAATCGGCGCATGTCGCCACACTGATGAAGTACGGCTTTCCCGGACTGGACGATGTGCATATCTATAGGAATTTTGTGCTCTCCTACGATCGACGCAATCGCATTGCACACTGGGTATGCGAGCATTTGGACAGCGACAGTTTGACGCAGACGCCAGCCATCATTGTGCAGAAACCAACCGAGTTTCTAGTTGATTCGAGCATACCGCTTTTATTTCGAGCCAGTCAACAGGACTATCGCAATAGCGAGTGGATTGGCGGTCATTTGGCATCGCCGCACAACTATCGCTGTGATCCGAGCAAGTACGTTGAGACCTTTCTGTTGCCGAACATAGCGCCATTGAGTCCTGGCCTCAAGTCGAAGGTGTGGACGCGTCTGGAGTCCTATGTGCGGGAGCTGGCGATCAAATGTGGTTCGGTTTATGTTTACACGGGGCCATTGTTTATGCCGCAACGCATTACTTTCCGCAATTGGGCAATACGACATCAGGTCATTGGAGTGAATACGGTGGCGGTGCCGACACATTTCTTCAAAGTGATCATTGCCGAGTGCAGGGAAAACGAGGATCTGCCCTATATGGAGGGCTATGTTGTACCGAATGCCGATATTGACAGCAACATAGAGCTGAGCTCATTCATGTCCAATATCCGTGACATCGAACACTTTGCCGGACTCAAGTTCTATGATGGAGCACTACGACCCGAACTGCATCACAATTTCCAAACAGTTGATTCATCGCTATAGCTATTTTTTTCTCTATATTAACTTATATTCATTTAAGACATCCAATAAGTCATATCAAAATGTTCAAATTAAAGTAAAACATATTAAGAAACCTTAATATAATATAAAATCTTTATTTTAGTTATCTTCCTGCCGCCACAAGTATTTCTACCTATAAATAAGAGCGTAAGTCACACCGAATTATAGATTAATTAACAAAAGGAAAATTACAATAATACAAAAAACAAAAAAAAAAAAAGAGAAGAGTACATTAGGATTCTTACATTGACTTACCATATATATACTAACGTGCAATATATTTTTAATTTTTTATCTTTTAATTCTTTTAACTTTTAACTTTAGTATTTTGGATATTATTGTTAGAACAGATTTTTGTTTCACAAATGATCAAATATTTTTGTACCTTGAATTTGTGCAAAAGTATGTAACAGGCAGAGGGAAGCATCTCCGACCCCATAAAGTATGTATGTTCTTGATCAGCATTAACAGCCGAGTCGGTATAGCCATGTCCGTCTGTCCGTCCGTCTATCCGTCTGTATGTATGAACGCGATCACAGAGACTATAAAAGCTAGAGACTTCAGATTTTGAACATAAGCTCATTTAAGTCCTAGGCAGTATAAGTTTGTTTCCGTTTATCGGTAGCTCTTTCCATTTCCGACATACACATGTGATCGAAAACATTAAAATCTTCAACTTGAAAAATGTGAAACACGTTTTAGAAACTTAAAACAAATTAATAAAAATCTGATAAAATTTCATCGAAATCTGTTAAGAAACACAAGAGATATCCAGGATTGAAGCTTAGTCATAGATATACACAAAAGAACGCGTTTAGTATAGGGTTCAGGGTATCTGCTAGTCGGGAACTCTCAACTAGAGCATGCTTACATGTTATTCGACTCTTGTTTCCAGAACTTTTGGCTTTTATTTCTTACCATTGATTTAACTCAACAATTAACCATTTGTACATTTATATCTTACATCACCTTTATATGGCCATTATATGGATTCACCTCAAGATTTTATTGAATTGTTCTGAGTATCAGTTAATCTCAACTTGTTTTTGTGCTTTAGTCTTTGCTTTGGTATTTTCTTAAGAAGAGTCTTTTAGATTTCCGCTGCCAAATGCCAAAAGACGCAGCTTATCGTTCAGGATCTCAACTACGCAACTACCCAAACTCATCTCTTTCCCTCCCTCTCTCTCTCTCTCTCCCTTTCTTTGTCGCACTTGCAAAATCTGTGCATGTTTAATTTTCATTATAATTCAAGTTTTGTTTTTTTGTTTTGTTGCTCGTGTAATTAAAGTATCATTCACACCGTGTGTTCGCACAAAACTAACGGCATTTTGCTAAAATAATAATAATAAAACCAACAACAGCAACAAGCTAGAGTGCGAAAGGGAACACAACAAAGATAGATGGAAAGAAAGAAAAAGAGACAAAAGAACAACAGCAACAAAAAAAATCGTCGTTCGTTGCTTCCGCCGTGCGACAGAACCCAACAAAAGGCGGCCGCTTCAATGACTCAACCTCAGATATTTTGTATGTACATTGTACGAATCCCCTCATCCCCCTCTTCATCGCCCCTCTTAGCTTTTGCTCTGTCCCTTCGCTGTTGCTTGCCTCTAAAGACCCAAAACTCATGTCAGCCCTGGCCTGTCCACGGTTGACAATTCTTTTAGTCTTTGACCTTTTCGGGGCATAATGGTTGTGCGTGTGTGCGTGAGTGTATGTGTGTGTGTGTGTGGTGTGTGTGTGTGTGTGTACCTGTTGAAGTTTTGTAGTGCTGGACAATTAACATGAAGTTTTAGCTTTGCTTAATTACTTCAAGTCGTCGTTCTTAAAATGACGCAAAAATACAAAATAAACAAACCCTCCAATTTGAGGTTAATTACAGCAAGCAAAGCAAATTGAATTGTTGTTGTTGTTGTTTTTGCTTCTAGTTGCCACTGCCACAAGCAAACAGTGGCTGCAGTCAGCTAATGGCATAGACATCAAGCGGCCAAAAGCCAGCAAACCGTCCGTGTGACAATTATATGTAAATGGAAGAACGCACTTTATTATTGTTGTTGGCTTTTGTTGTTGTTGTTGTTGTGTGTGAAAAATATTGTTCGCTGTTGCTTCGAAATAAGTGAATTTTGTTCGCTGAAGGTCACACACACACAAAGACAGACAGACTGACAGCGAGTTACCGTTAAGTGCTGCTTTGAGGGTCAATTGCAGCTAGTTTGTGTCTTAAGTCATTTGTTTTTTGGTAAATGAAGCTGTTAGCACACAAATTTGATGGACAACTGCTCACAAGGAGGGAAGTACACGTTTTACGTTGTAATTATGTATACGGTGTAACCATACAGAAGAGCAGAATGTTTGAAAGATTGAAAATGGTTCTTTTGACTAGATTGGTTATGAATGAAATTAATGACAACATCAAAGAGAGTAAAACCTTATCAAAATTCAAACATTTTATTTTAAGATTTTTGAATAACTTTTACATTTGCTCAATAAGGTTCTAAAAAATAATAAGTTAAATGAAGGATTTCAGATACTGTTTTACAGTCCACTAGCAAAAAACAAGTAAAAAGGCTCCAGTCAAGATTTTCCGACTATAAGATACCCTTAACCCTGTACTTAACGCGTACAGTCATTGTCTGTATGTACAGCTGCGAACATTATAATAGGACCACCAAGCTTCTTTAACTTTTTCAAATAACTATTTTTTATGAATAGCTGGATGTGTGCCCTAAGCAAAAAGTATCTCTTTGTCCAGATATTCGTATCGATACATTTTTAATTATTTTTGTTGTTAAAAAAGTGCTAATAATCACCGAAAGAAATAATAGAGCCACTAATGCGTTCATCATAATAATCGTTGTTTTTACCAAATCTACCTTTACAAAAGTAGGTGTTTAATATATTTAACATATTATTTTTAATATTTTAATCATAATGGATGAAATAAGCCAAAATTGTACAGAAATTGGTAGTAAAATGCACAGTATAGACAAAAATGGACGAAATCATCAAAAAAATTAAAACAATTAAAATTACTAAAAAGTAATAACATAAGACGAATACAAAGTCGTCAACGATAGCTTTGACCTAATTTTTGGTCAAAAAGTTAATCTGCGCAAGCAGTTGTTCTCGGAATTAGTGCGGAATTAGTGCGCAAAATATTGCTAATATCCCAGAAAACATTATTCAAAAGCTGGAAGCCTTCGAAAATGTCAACATTTACAAGCGCAAGAAGTTGGAAATATTGGTCTAAATTGGTGATCCGATTCATGTAGGGTTATTTTGTGAACAAATGATATTCAAGCTGTTATGTTAAGTGAAAATGACTTTGGGGCTTCTCTAAAGCTTATTTTTACCAACAATACCATCCTTTACGCATCTGTGACTAATCTTTAATCTTCGATGTTTCTCAACCGATTTCGATTAAATTTTCACACATATTAATTATTTTGTATTATGTTTCACATTTTGGATAATTCAAGATTTTAATGTCAATCGGAAACGAAAAGATAATGATAGTGTGAAATAAAATTGTACTGCCTAGGCCCAAGGACTTAGATGCGCTTATGTTCTAAGTTCGAAGTCTCCAGCTTTAATAGTCGTTTATGGAGATCGTGAGCTTTTCTGCCTTTACATACTTTTGCACCATTGTTTTTTTTTTTTGAGTTCAGGATATAGATGGGCAATAAATTTATCTTCTTTTTGTTATTTTTTTTTACATTCCCATTTCAAGCAACATAAAAAAAAATTTAAGTAATGATAATGAAGCACTATTAAAACAAGTAAGAGCTCTAGTCGAGATTCCCGACCCCTATATTTACGCATCATTGCTGTATGCATTTGGGTTCAACTTCGTATCTCTGGTGTATCTCAACCGATTTCGATAAATTTTAGAAAAGTTCTGTTATCCATTATTTCAACCCCATTTTTATTTTTCAAATTCGAGATTTTTTGTAATCGATCCATGTTATATACTTTTGATAATTTCCCATTTTTCATGGTTAGCAACTTATATTCAAAATTAAAATTTTGCTTTTGTTTGTTTTAAAAATAGGACTGATATCCGACGAGTACGGAAAGGACATATCGACTGTTTATCAAATTTTGGGGTCGCCCTTCTGAATGTTATACTTTTCCAAAACCATTACCCCTTTTACCCATTTTATGGGTTGGGGTATAAAAAATCGTTTAAAGAAACTTCTTTAAACAAGACAATCTATATCAAAAGAATTAAAAAATCCTAATAAGTACTTAGTTTAAAAATCTTGTCAAACTGGGCTAAAGAGGTTTTTTTTAAGCGTGCGTCGCTCATTTCAAATGATGCTGCAGTATGTGTGTTGAGTCATCATCAATAATGCATGTGGAATGTGGCATGTGGCATGTTACATGCAGCCGAGCTGCAGGGATGTGACAATATCTAAATGCGTCTCGCTCGGAATGCAAATGAATGAAAATTTACACATCTGCACCCGGCTCATTAGGCAAAAAGGTGAGCTAACAAATAAATTAAAGAAAACAGCCGTTAGAAGCAAAGCGCTCCATCAGTTGGTTACATTTGTATCTGTTTTTTATTTATTTATTAGTATTATTTTGGTTTTTGTTTTTGATCAGTCCGCTGCTGTTATCGAATATTTAAGGTAGTGCAGCATTTAAAAGCGCATCTATCTTGGCCATGAGAAACCGCCAAGACGACCACTTACTGATGAGACCGATTTGGTTGTCGGTTATCCACGAGGCACGAGTTGGCTACCGAAAATTAAAGTCATTTTTCGTAGTCGCCTGCAAGAATCAAGTTTGGTAGTATGCATAAATATTTACATTAATTTTCAATTAAGTTCATTTGCATTACATTTTGAACTCACACACACGACACCCTACTCTAGACCAAAAAAAAAAAAAGTACCGTAAGTTAGCTGCGGATGCCAGCAGCAACTTAAATTAGCTTATAAAAGCTAAGGAAATAGAGCAACAAAACGAATTTAATATACCCTAAAGGAGAGTCAATTAAAATTAAAGATTAAAGCAACAAGAAGCTTTTCATAGTAAGCTTAATAAGAAAAAACAATAAAAATAATTTTTACCTATTACTTATTAATAACTCACTTAAAAATAATGTTAAATTAAAAAAAAAAAAATGTGTAAATATGCAAGTTTTTAAAAACGTATATTAGCTTTAAAATTGCTTGACTACTGCAAGGAATATAATAAATGAACAAGCTTAAAAGTCATACAGCAAATCGAAGGCGATTTAAAAGATAATGAGCCTCGCTAAAATATCGACAAATATAAAATATAACAAATAATTTCAAATGCAATTTGCAGTTATTAAAATGGCCACCCAGCTGGTCACAGAGTAATTGACTTAGCTGATGTGCTCCACAATGGTATTAAAACTTTGTTAAATATCAATACAATTTATCGACACGTATCTAGGATATTTAATAGGAGAAAATGAAACTGCAGCTGCTGTTGTTGATGCTTCTTGATCTTCCTCTTGCTCTTGGTCTTTGCTAATGCTTAAGCTGCATCAACAGTAACAGCAACAATAATAACAACAACAAAGACGACACAAGGCAATTAATCAACGAAATGAGTTTTATGCATTTTAAATGATCGCTTGTAGCAGCAACAACGTTGCATCCAATGCAATCCGCACCGTTAGCTGTCGTTTGTCGTCGGCCAAAACGTAAACGCCGCTGGCCACACTCGAGCAGTCAATCACCATGTATGTAAGAGTAAAGTCTCTCTTTCTCTCTCGTTCTTTATCTCTCTGGTCTTAAGTAAAGACAACTTTGTGGAGAGACATTAGACGGACAGCAAGACTGCAGAATCTTCATCGTGTGGCGTTTTTGGGCGTATGCAATTTTCAAATCAAATTCGCTTTCATGCAACAACATACAAGAAAAAAAAAAACACTTTTAAGTATTAATTCACGCGGGAGTGCACACATGCCATATACCCTATAGACAGCGATACTCAGTGGATCGATTATTAAAGGTGTTGAGCTAGAATGCCTCTTAAAATTATTTTATTTTGATAGCAAAAATCTAAAAACTATTATTAAAATGAATTATTCAATCCGATATTTTCTACTAGCTTTTAACGATCCCAAAAATAAACCTTTACACAAGCTCATAAGTATTTTAAGTTATTGACTACTCAGGGCACACAATTACAGGATATATGTATAAGAAGCAGCTAAATATTTTGCTCACACGGCTGCCGCACACATAAATTTAATAAAAGGCTGCACTCAAAGTTTAAGCCAACTGCTTATCGAGAGGCTGCTGCCAAGCCATGAAAAAAAAACACACACACACACACACAGATGCATACAGATGCACTTAATGTGCGCCCACCTCTTGGCAGCTAAACGTACCCAGCCCAAACCCCTTCCACTGCCCTGCCTACCCCACTCTCTGGCCACCTGCCTGCCAACCGAAAAGAGGAAGAAAGCCAAGCCAAGCCAACTAATGGGGTGTGGCATTGGCCAGTGCAAATAAATTAAAGAGCAAAGCGCGAAAAACACACAAATCCGCAGATACTCCAGAGAGGAAGTGAGGAAAAGGGGGATAAAGGATAAAGTTAGGTTGGGAGAAGCAGCAACTGTTGGAGGCCTTTTTGATTGCATTTCATTTCATGAGCGACGCGTCTCAACAATTTTGGGGGATTTTGTTTGCTTTGCAAATTGTGCTCAAGTCGAGATGAAAATGCAGATGGAGGATGAAAAGAGGAGCTGCAGCTGAACTGGAGACAGTGATTGAAGAAGAAGCAGAGGCAGAAGAACCAATGATGATGATCTTGAATGGATGAGGGGCTCAAAGCTCAAGCTGAAACTGGTGGCTCATCCACCTTGTGCTTTATGATTTCTTATCTTGTGCAGCTGCCTGCACTCTTCAAACGTGTGTGTGTGTCATTCCTTGAGCAAATAATGGCAACAATTACCAAAAAAAAGGCAGCAGGCAGTAGGCAGAACGCATGCAGGCTTAAAAGAATACAAAGTTAAAGCCAAAAGAACAAAACTCAAAAATAATAAAGGCCAAAGCCAACAACCGATTGCACTGAATGATTATGCAATTTAGCAGCTTGTAAGTGATTGTTTGTGGGGCGTTCTGTACTGCAAAAAGCGGCAAACTCTTGCCCCAACCAGTACCCCTACTCCCCTTGCCACCTTCTATTTGATGCACGGTACACGATTGCAAGGTGCAACCTGGCGGCAGCTGTGCCGTGCGTCCAACCAAAAATTCTGAATTCTGTTGCACATTTCATTTAGCCTGGCATTTAGGCAATTTTAAATTTTTTCTTTCTTCTTCTGGTGCTTTTTTTCGGTTTGGTTTGCGCTGATTGTTACAATTTTTCTGCAGCAGCAGTTGCATTTTGTACTTTTTCAGGTGGCTGCAAATTTAAAGACATGCAATGTTGCAGCACCTGAAAGCTTATGCAAGGCGACTTGTGGATGCTCTTTTAGCTTACTGCAGTTTGGAACAAAATAATTGTAAGTGTATTATTTAAAAAAATTTCATACATATTTTCTATCCGCTCACTCATTCAGATAGTCTTTTTTATACGAATAATAAAAAATAAAATTTAAAATACTTATAAATAAGTTGAGAGTTTAACAAGAACTTTTATTATTATTTTATTGAATACAAACAAAAACAAAAAAATCTACAAACAAAATTACAGTTTCGCGATTTTCCCACATGCCATAGAAACCAGCATTTTGTTCTAAAACCAAAAAATGGTTCAGAACTTGAACTTGAAACATTTTTAAATTTCCCAGTTCGATTTTAAAACTAGTGTCATTATAATTATTTTTTAAGAATTGCCTAGAATTAAGTTTAAAAAAAATTTTTACATTCATGCTTATGAATTCTTCTCATGTAAATACATTTTTTTCCTAATATCATTTTTAAATAAACAAAACCGCAAAACGACTTAGCTTATTTTAGAAAATGTGTATCAAACACACTTAAACTTTTTGTGTACCCTGAAGCTATAAAAAAATAAATAAAAAATCTATATAAAATAAAATTAAAAAAAAGTTCCTTAGTTAGAGTATTTGCAGAACTCAGGTGAAAAATTAAGGCTTTATGCACTCGAAATGCTCAAATGAAATAATCGTAATTTTAGAACAGCTGCCTTCAAAGGAAGAAGCAATCAGTAACAACAACAACAGCCAAATAATCAAGACAAGAACAAGCAATAAATGAAATCATGTTCAAGGTCAGTCGACAAAAAATGCCAAAAGAAATTCATTGAACCGACTGACTAACTGACGAATCGAAAATTTCAATCAAATTGGAGACAACGCCCAATTCGATGACGAGATGACGATTGCAATTGGTAATGTTGTTTATGTTGTTGTTGTTGTTGCCAGTGTCTGGAATACCTAAAGCATTCCCGTTGAAATTCCCGTTTGTCCCCCCAACCGAAAAAAAAGTGAAACAAAACACTTTGGACCGCAAATTAATTACACACAATTGAATCAAAAGGCAAAGTTGCCTCCTTGTCACACTTGCGGTTGTTTGTTGTTTCTTTTTTTCTGGGCAGGACTCAAAGCTGTGAAAGAAAAAACAAAACGTCCGAGCGGGACTGAGAACTGAATACTGAAATGTAGGGTATTCAGAGAGAAGGGTAGCTGGGCAGGGAGGGGGGAAGGAAGGCAGCTTTGACTGTTCATTAATCATATGACAAACGTTTTTCTTTGTTCGTTTCTCGCACACAGCTTATACGTAATTTATGCGATTTTAAACAACGGTCTCTCAGCGAAAAAAGGCTCCTTTCCTCCCTCCTTCACTCAAATCTTACCCCTGTCTCTCATTCTCGGTTTGTCCAGATATCAGTCGGAACAGTGCGACTGCATTAAGCTTGTTTTTTACAGCGGGCAATCTGTCTACTGATTCATTAAGTTTAAAATTTCGAGAAAACCAAACAGCAAATAAATAAATAAATACAAATAAAGAAATCAACAAAAGAAATGCAGTCCAGCCAATGCGTGAAAGCAATTAAAAGCCTTTTGGCATGATTCAAAAGTTTGCAGCAGTTGCCAATATGCGTTTCTCTCTTTTAATGACTATTTTATATGCTGGATCACATAAGCTATAAATGAACTTGTTGATAATAGTTTTTTGTTTCTTATTTTGAAGAGTTTATACCCAATTTTATGACTAAAAGCACATATTACAATTTTTTTATCTCAGCTTATGATCCAATGTAAAAGAAATAATAAAATGGCTTTGTAATTATTCGACTTAATAACTAAGCTGAAGACATTATAAAGTTTGTGCAAAGCTCGCAACATTTATTTAGAATTAAAAATAAAAATGTTTATACCGAGTAACTTTATGTAAACTAGTGTAATCACATTTATTCTAATCATAATTTTAACCTTTGACAAACTAACACAGTCACGAATTGCAAAATTCACTTTATTAATAATTTACTAGCTATAAGTTAGAAATACAAATATGAATTACTTTTTTTTTGGAGTTCAAACATATTTTGAAAATTCTACAATACAAATGCTACAACTCTGACTCAAATATTTTCTTATATCACTACACAATCAAATTTTTTAATTTAATTTATTTATTATTGGCTGGTTATAATTTGTTTGGTTTTACAATTTTCAATTTGTAGTAAATCTGTCTAGAGATATTTGACTTATAAAGAAACACCTGCAACTACTAAGCATATTTTGCTAAAAGATACGAGTAAGGATGCCAAGTTATGCCACAGAGAGGCACAGCATTCAATGCAACACACTGTTGCAGTTGGTTGCAGTTGGGATTCTTAGCATATATGATTAGTTTTTGCTTTTTTGTCAGCTGCAATGCCAAGTTATTGAACATTTCTTTTGCATGCAAGAATAATAATTGCATAAATATATACAATATATAGAAGCTTAAAGTCGGGGCTATTTCATCATTTTAAATGCAAAAAAAAAAAAAAAAAAACAACAGAAGCCAAATCCGTATGCCCTGCACCGAATGGCCAATGGGGCATGTGTCTTGTTTTTCTGTTTCTGCTTCTGGGATTCAAATACAACAACATGGGAGAAGCAAACAACACACACGCACACACACACTAAATCACTCACACACTCACGTTGGCAGAGCACTTGGAATGCTACACATAATTTTGCATAGTTTTATTGCACAAGAATGCAAGACGGGCTCTAACTTTGGCTAACTCGCAAACATCGCTGGCTAACTTGGCTAACTTGGCTGCCTTCGCTGGCTGGTTGGCTGAGGGCCAAGTGGAGTGAGTGCTTGACATTTATATGCGCATCACTTAGAGCAGTTCCCGGCTCCCAAAGACTCTCTTTCGACTCTTGACTCTATTATTCTTCTTCAAATTCCAAATTCTAAAAAGCCAACAAAACAGCTGAGCGGAATTGATAAAAAGCCAAACTCACTGTCAAAAGACGCCTGAGAAAAGCTACAACATTTCGAGTACAAAAGTCTTTTTATCATACCCTGTAATTGGCCAACAAAGTCTTGAAATTCATAAATATATCTTTGAAAGTATGAGTCAGTTTAAAAATATTACCCTGAAAAAGAGAATTCTCTTAAGCCTCTCAAAAGATTATACATGTATATAACATAAAAATGGGTTTATTTGACTATTTGGAAGCTGTTCCATTTGAAGTACTATCATATGTAAGACAGAGTACTCTCATCCGTAACATTCCGAATTGTTGAATTGTTGATGCTGGTTGGCGGAGTGAATTAGTTGGAATTAGTTGACTAACTAAAAAATGCCTCAACAACAACTTGGATATGACATAAGAAAATGCTGTTTAAATGCAACATTTTCATGGCGTAATTGCAAAGAAGCAACCAACAATAACAACACCAACACAGCAACAACAACAATAGCAAAAATCTAGCGAAATTCATTTGAGCGCAAAAACAAAAGCGGAAGCTTTGGCAATGATCATGCAAACTGCTCATTCATAGGATAATTATTCCATGAGTTCATCATCAACACACACACACACACACACACACACAACATCTATTAATGCTGTTGTTGTTGTGGCACCTTTTTGATGCATACATAACACTGTTCTTTACACCAAAGCCAATGTCGTGGGAGTCGCATCACACACAGAAGCCGCCTTCAGTCTCCCCCCTCCCCTCCCCTCTTCAACAACCACACCTATTCACACTGATGCCCTCCGCACCCCAGTTGTTGATTGCATTGCATTTTCAATGTTTTCATCGCGTTAAATGCATATATAATTATATAATATGAAGCAAATGCAGCGAAATGCATTACGCATACAAAGACCGCGAATATATAGTCTAAAATGTATGAAATAAAAAATAGTTCTTATCGTGTTTAATATATTTATCGTATGAATTAAAACATTTAGCAAAGTCCAAGCAAAGTCCTTTTTTTAAATCCCCAACTGTTTAAAAAAAAAAATTTACGTTAAGGAAATGCAGAAAGCTACCGATCAAATACATACTACGAGGATAATAGCAAGAAAAAATAGTAAAATCAAACAAATTTTAAGACTGTTTAAGTTAAATAAAAGATGTGAAAAAGTTTAAATTAAAATTAAAATCAAACAAAATTTTTAGTGTACATGCTTACTTTATTTAACGCTTTCGTGCATATTCACCCCCATGCTTACCTAAGTCAAGTTAAATAAAAGCATGATGGAAACAAGTTTAGTTATTAAAAATATAAAACATAAATATAAAAAGTATGTCTCGGTGGGCGTTCGAACCCACGACCTTCAGCCTGTGAAGCGGCAGTCTTCCCTCCATGCCACCAGAGCTTGTAAATTTCATCAGTCAAATTAGTAAGTTAAGCAAAAGGGAAAACTGTTTTTAGTGGTTTTTAAATTTTATTACATATTTTATCGTGCCGAAAACTTTAAAAACATGCATTGTCATCTGAAACACATCTTCGGTGAAAATTTCAGAGCTCTAGCTAGTCGGGAACTTGGTGAAAATTTGATTACAAGAATCCGGTACAAACATATATACAAACAGACAAGTCAAGTTAAATAAAAGCATGTAAAAAAAAATTGGAGAAAAGAGATACATATATAGAAAAGGATACACATAGAAAGAGAAAAGGAAAATCAATGTTGAAAACTGATTGACTACACTTTTAAACATTTGAAAGCAAACATCAACAAAGCTTAGGTTTGGATAATTAAAGTATACTTAAGATTAGAAACAATTTGGCAAACCGCTAAAAAGACTTCGTCTATGTACATAGTATCTACAATTATACCATGTAATTAAATAAGAGAATTAGACAGCGAATTGCATTGTTTTGATTTTTGTGGCCCTGCCCTGGGTTACTACATGAGTTACTCATACTACAGCTATAGAAAGAGCGAAAGGGAGAGAAGGAGAGACACCCACACTTCTCTCACGTTTAACCAGTTTCGTGCTGTTGTTATACATATCGTAAAGTATATAAAGCCAAAAATAAAATTGACAATGACAATGACTGAGTGTGGTCCACATACTCAAAAATTTCAATTCAACTCGACTCAAAAAAATCACAACGCAAAAATTCCAAATTCACATATTCCAGGAGTAAGAAGACTTTTGGTTTTCTGTTTGCGTAGTGAATTATTGCGTGACTAACAGCAAAAACAACTTTGATATATAATATATATAGCATATATGTACAAATACGGTATTTATAGCCAGCTCACTGTTCTCTGTGCTCTCTTCTTATTTTGTGGTATTTGTTTGTATCTTCCTTTCGCTGAAAACGGTAAAAAAGTAAATTTGATTCAATAGCAACAACAAAAGCATTCGCTTGTTTTTTTTTTAACTGCTTGTCATTTTCGTCGTATTTGTTGTTATTTACTCACTTTTTATGGCCGCTTGTTGCTCTGCTCGCTGCTTCTGTTCTGTTGTTGTACGAACGAAATTCTGTGAATCTTTATTGACAAATTTCATTAGAACTTGTACTTTGTGTGGAGCAGGCAGGGTCAAAGGGGGGAAGGCCAAAGCACCTGGTACCTAACTGTATTGAGCTAAAGTGAACCACAACGAGTTGCCAAAAACCAACAGAGCGGCAATCAGCTGTAACCCAAACAAAAGACTTAGGCAACGAACTTGAATTTTATGTATTCAAGTGAACAAGTGTGTTAGAATAAATGTATGTGTGTGTATGTTAAATAAGTAAATAACTTTTAGTACTAGTTGACAACAATCTTTAGCAAACTTAATCCCAAGATAGTTCAACTTGTTCCAGTTTTTAATTAGCTTGCAGCCTAATGAGAAAAAGGAGACCAAACAGAAACTCATTAGTTTAAATTGTAAGCAAATCGTTGACTTTGTCATTTACTACAAACTAAAGCTCATTAGCCAAACACTTGCCATATGTCAAGTGAATGAGTAGTATCTAAAATTCCACTTTAGTAGCGCTGACTAGGCACAAAACAAAAAAAAAAACAAAAAAAAATTACTTTAAGAGATCAAAAATTCAGTAATTACTAAAGCGAACACCCCATCAAAAATCCAACTGAATTGCTAATTTGTTGTCTTTGTTTGCTTCTCGCTTGCACACAAGCTCTCTCTTTCATTCTAGACGGAAAGAAGTTCGCTCTGTGCAGAGCAGCGTGACAAGAACAAACAAAATATATTTGAAAATAAAAAACAAAAAAAAATATATATACACAAATGTATACAGAATTTTGCTACGTATTGAAATGGAAATAGATTTCAATGTTGGGTGTTTGTTGTGCTGCGCCCATTGTGCGAGATTTGCAAGAAGATCAACAACAACAGCAACAGCGACCACAGCAACAGCAACAACAACAACAACAATAAGAACAATAAAGCGCTCTTTGCTGCTCTGTAAAGTGTTAAAGTTCGTGTGAATGCTGTTGTTGTTTTTACTCTTGCTGAATATCATTATTATGCCCAAGCTAGACTCAAACAGCAACAGCAACAATAAAAAAAATGTTGCCATTGTTTTGCTTGTGTTATTACAATGAAAGCTCTTTGTATAACAATTGCAATCAAATGGCCAACAAGTGTTTTAGCTTTTTCCCCCTCTTTTTTCAGGTTTTGTTTTTGCCTCAGACAGCAACATGAAGAAGAGGAAGAACAACCACAACAATGACGCCAACAACTTGTCCATTTTTGGCCACAATTCCCCATTATGCAAGTTACATTGTAATTCCCAATGCCCACGCAGTAGGTCTTAAAGAGTTTAAGAACACACTAAAAAGTTCATTTCGCTTGACTTAAGGGGGAGTTTGGTCTTGAAAAAAGTTTTTTTTTTTAATTTTCTATTTAAAGTGCCACTTTTTGAAAAATATATTTCCAAAATTTTAGGTCATCCGGACTAAAACTTACTGAGATAATGAGATTTACCGCAGAACCCCTTCTTAAAAAATCGCTCCCTCTGGCTTTTTAAACAATGAAAGTATTATAAGAAACGTTTAAGTCAAGTAATTGTGTTTTTAAAAGATTAGAAAGTATTGGATTTAAGGGATAAATAACATTCATTATGAATGTTAGTATTTTTTTTAATCTGATTCAAAAACTAAGTAGAAAAACCATTTATAAACATTCAAATTGGTCTTAACTGCTTTGGTTTGCCTGATTTTTGCCAACGACTTTTGTTCACAATGTCTTATAAGGGAGCTGCAAATATTGGCCTATTGTTGCTGTTATTGGCATTGTTTGTTGGCTCTAACTTGTTTAAGACTTTTTTTTTTATTCGCTGTACGCTTTATGGTTTCTTCTTCTGTTTTGTTCTGTTTTGCTTTTCTTTTGCTTGTTTTAAACTCCAGCTTAGCTTGTGCACTTTTTCTTTCAACACCTTGTGGCAAGTGAGCGACAACAATGAGCTAAATCAATGAGGAAGTAATTAAATTAGATTTGATTTGATGAGATTATTAGATTACTAGACTTACACTTTGGCCCTAGAGACTAATTTTCATTGCTGGTTTTTCAGTTTGTTTTTTTCTTTTCAGCTTTGTTGTTTATAAATCAAGTGTAAGTGACATTGAAATTTATTATGTTTATTGTGTGTGCGCGTCAAGTTGTTGTTGTAGCTGTTGCTGTTGTTGCTTTTGTTGTTTCTGTTGTGTTTTAGTACTTTTTGTGCCGTCTTGTCTTGCTCTGTTGCGTGAGAGAGTTTCGCATGTTGTGCGGCAGTTTAAATGACTTGAAAAAGTTAATGCAGTACATACAAAAAAAAAATAATAATAATAATAATAAAAAACTTTTGAGCTTCAGCGTATATATGTATCTACATTTCTATGTTCTTTTTGTTACTGTAGATTGCAAGCAGACACCAGTTGGCTGGAAAAATGTTATTTGTACCAAAAACTACATAACAAAGCTATTTTACACAAAATAAAAAAATGTGGATTTCAATCGCTTTAAATAAAATTTTTACAGATGATCAATATAATGTCAAAGTTACCGAGGGAAATTCTAAATTTTTAAATTCAAGATTTTCTTACTATATAATATAAAATAAACTTGATTCCAAATCTTTCACAGTCTCGTATGGACGGAAGGACGGACAAGGCTAAATGCTTTCATTATGCTTTCTTATTAAACGTTTCTCAAAATAAATTATTTATCATGAATATATATATTTATTTGCATTTTTGCTACTTCCTGTCACTTTGAGTTATCGAAACTTGGCTAATTATACTATGTGACAGTGAGAGAGAGAGAGAGAGAGAGGGAGAGACAGTTGGATGTATACTTATAAATTTATGATATGTGAAAGACTGAACAAAGCTGAGCCAATTAGAACAAACATCTTTTGATTGATGTTTCCTAACGTGGAACATGATTTTCGATTTTGCAAAGATTTTTCGTTCACTGCGACTTAGGGGGAGGGAGCGGGCTAAGCTGGGAAGGGGGGAAAAGAAGTTACGTACAACGACACCAGTCACGCACAAACGGCACTTTTTTACAAGCAGGGCGAGTAAGGGGGGAGGTGTAAGAGACATTCACAAAAGCCGCACAAAATCGGACGGTACGTGGCTTTAACTCGTCTTAATGTTCAAAGTGTGTGAGTGTGCGTGTGTTCGGTGTGTGTGTGCTTTGCTATGTTGTGTTGTGCTGTGGGGTAGTTGGAGCAGCTTAGAAGTTAATGAACACACGATGCTTTTTGTTACGTTTTGGTTGCTGTCCGGCAGCCAAAAGTTTTTGTTCGAGCGGCCTTGGCCTTGACGTCGGTTATTGGCTGCTCATAAACTAAAATAAAGCAAAATCAGTTGTTGTTTTTTCATCTGTCTTCAAACAATACCAAAGATATAGTACGCGAGGCATTAATCTTTACACAAAACCAAAAAAAACAAGAAGCAGAATTTGTATTTTAATTGCCCCGAAAAATCTCAACTACCTTTGAGTAATTAAATCTGCCTCAGCTCATCTCTTAAGCTCCATTCAGCTTGGTTCTATCTTAGCTCATTACTAAGTATTATAAACGTATTGATATGAGGCGGATGTACTTGCCAAAGAGCTCACAGAGAGACATACAGCACACGATGTCCGGCCAGGAAATTCACACGTGAATTGTTTAATTAATACGTTGTCAAAAGCAAAAAAAAACCAAACAAAAAACCAAAAATCCATAAACAGTAGCAAAGACTTAAAATGTTGAAGTGTCTTTTTTTTTGTGGGGACAGCACCAATGCGCTTAACGGATGTTTATTGTAAAAATATTTAGAATTTATGTTTGTTTTTGTTTTCAATACCCTTTATTTCTAAAGAAATGTACATAAGAAGGGTATCATTAAAAGACTTTTAATATAAATATATAAAATACTATATAATCTATAAAACAAAATTCTTAAAACAACCAATTTAACTAATGCCTTGTTTGTATTAGCCTTCGGTCTTCCCACAGGGTATCTACTAGTCAAGCAGTATTTTACCAGAAATTGTTACTGAATTCCAAGCAAAATTTCTTGCTGAAATTGTGCAAGTTATAAAGCCATTTGACTTTTACCTGTTATGTTCTAGTTAAGCGGCTTTTCACACTATCTTTTGGCTCTGTTCTCTCTTCATTTATTGGCAATGAAGCAAGTGTATCGTCATGTTTGTCAGTCTTAGCAACATTTCTCAACAGCTCAATCAATGCGATTTTGCCAATCAGAACGGTAACAAAGACTTATGACTTACCAATTGATTCTACTACTTTCCTAACGGTCTCTATGCGGGCGCAATTAAAACAAGACCAAAGTCCGTCATTTGTGTTTAGGAATAGTCATAATATGCTTACAAAGTCTTAAGGGGGCAATGAACAAAGCCATCTCCTATACACACATTAGTTACAGTTTTGAAAAAGAAAAAAAAAAAAACAATTTAAAGGTTTTCCTCAACTATAACTGTAAAACAACATAAAAGTGTTGAATTAAAACAAATTATTTAATAAATAAAAATAAAATAAAAAGCTGAGCAGGTTATTAAAGAGATGAAGATAGAATGCTTAGTAAAATAATACTTAAATTAAATAAAATAAAAATATGATTATTGGTAAATAAAAGAATAAATGGTAAGCACATCCCATAAGGAAATCAACCGTAAACTGCGGACAAGCAGGCAAAATCGCATAAAAGCTGCCAACTCGTTTTATAATTGTTGCAATAATCATCATCTTGTGAGCGCCATAAACTGAATCATTTGAATGCAATTTATGAAATTGAATTGCAATTGAAAACTCAATTACACTAATAAAAAAATACACTGCACCAATATAACGAAACGAGTAGGCTTGCCTTAAATGGGGAGTGATAGCCGGGACGATGTCCTTCAAATACAAAATATTATTGACTTGTGCTAATTAATTTCATTTTAAATTTTACTTATTTAAAGGATAGAGTACAAAATACCTAAACTTAATGAATTCAATGAGCTGTTTAATTTCACTGAGCACAAAATCTGTTTTGATTGCAAATGCTTCTTTAAATGAAAAAAAAGCATAAAGCTTTAACCGACTCCCGTTAGAAATTTACCAACCTTCAATCAGCATTTTGATCTATACCAGATATTTCTCACGTTGATATTGCCAACCTTTTCAAGGCTTCGATTTAAATTTGGATACATCTTAGATAGAGCACGAAATATATATTTTACACATTTTTGTAAAGTCAAACTTTTCTTAATTATTTAGATTATTTGGATTATTATCCTTAGAACTGCCGGTGCAATAAGGCTAGAAGAATTGAAAATCATTAAATCAAGCATTTCCTTTTAATACCCCGAACCCATGAAATGGGTAAAAGGGGTATAATGGTTTTGTGCAAAAGTATGTAACAGACAGAAGGAAGCATCTCCGACCCTATAAAGTCTATATATTCCTGATCAGCATCAACCGACGAGTCGATATAGCCATGTCCGTCGTCTGTCTGTCTGTCCGTCCGTATGTATGAACGCGTCGATCTCAGAGACTATAAAAGCTAGAGACTTTAGATTTTGCACATAAGCTCATCTAAGTCCTAGGCAGTACAAGTTTGTTTCCGCTTTTCGATAACTATTTCCGTTTCCGATATACATATTATCGAAAACTTGATATAAAATAATGAAAATCTGCAAAAATTTCATCGAAATCGGTTGAGAAACACCAGAGATATCGAAGATTAAAGTTTACTCACAGATGCATAACAATGACTGTGCGCGTTAAGTATAGGGTTCAGGGTATCTCCTAGTCGGGAATTCTCGACTAGAGCCTTCTTACTTGTTAACTATATAACAGCAACAAATCTATAATTAACCACATTCAATAAGGTAATGCGATCAACAATAAGTTTATTCACTAAATAGAGAAAGGTGCGTAAAAATCAAATGTTCCCGGCTCATTCCACATTTAAGCACCCAAAAATCCGAACCAACTATGTTTCGGAACACGTTTAATTATTAGTCATTTTAACTTTCAACTTGTTGGCAGCACGCACACACACATACAAATGTGTGTGCATCTCGGAAATCGCGCTTATTTATCTTTTATAAATTTCGCCTTATGTCGAAAAAAAAAAAAAAAACCGAAACTCAAAAATCCCACTGTGCGTTTTCATTTCACAAGATGCGCTACAGCAACAACAAAAACAACATTCGACACTCTGATACGACTCATTCACTTAGTCAGCTTAGTCAGTGACCAGAGCCCAGGTCGAAATCGGAGCTGCAAGCCCAAGTTATATGGTAGTTTAAGTTGGACCTAACCACTCCACTTAAGCCACTCAGTCAATGAACTGCAAATTTCCAGCCAATCTGAAGGCAGATTCGGCATTTCTGACTAAATAAAGCGCTACAGTTAAACAAGAATATACAAAAGAAGATATGAAGAGTCAAAAAGAGAGACAAAATATTCGATATATTTTTATAAAAACTATTCATATAATTTTTAAAAAAAAACTTTATAAAGATGTAAAAATTCCAACCCTAGACACAGTCTTTAAAGCCGGTTCGAATTGCCAAAAGAAAAATCCATCAGCAACAGGCAAGAATAACAGCAACAAAAACAGCCACAGCAACAATATTAGCAACAGCTCCGAAAACAATTTGTGAATGAATGCAGACATAAAATAACAATAATTTGTACAAAGAGGCAGCAACAACAACAACGAATTATTTGAGCAAAGAAAATTACTCGTATATATTCCATGTAGCTGCCAGATCTAATAACAGTTGTTATACATTCTTAATTAGCTGATTGTTACCCTGACCATGCTGACCAAAAATAGATAATGCCAGAATTAGCAGCCACATAATATTGAGTTACGGCTTAAAATAGCTAAAATTGCGAAGAAAAAATCTGGAATTTGCAAAAAAAAAAGATACTCTTGCTGATTTTGAACCATTTATAAAATTACTCATATTAATCAAACCAAATAAAAAAAGTAAAATTAAAAAAAAAAAGGAGGGGGGGGGGAAAAAAAAACCAAAAAAAAGGAAAAAAATTTAAAAAAAAAAAAATAAAAAAAAAAAAATATATCAATATAAGAAAAAAGAATGCCACGAAGCCATTTTTTTTTTAATATTGAACATTATTGTTGTTAAAATCCTTCCAAGTGAAGCAGTGAAATGTAAACGTTTTTTGTATTTACTTGACATCTTGAAGAAAAAAAATATTTGCATGTTTGCATTATAAAGCTTAAATTTTGTTAAACGTTAACTTATTTCATTTACAATGTGCTAGGGTATTTAAAGTCATAAAGTCTATTTATAGAGAGTGAGAGAAATGACAATGTAAAAACCGTTACAAAAACTAAAAACCCTAACCACTGGTGGCGTGGGGGTGACAGAGGCTGGTGGCTTGAGTCCATGGGGAGTGGACTGTTAATTGCCAACTGACCAAATGACTTTGACTTGGGCTCAAAAAAAAACGACAACAAAATAGGAAAGAGCTCGTTTTAAAAAGAGAGCTCTTCAATTAGAGCGCGAACGAGCGCCAATCATTAGGAAAAAGCATTTTTTGAGTGACGAAACGAAACGACGCGGCGAATGGCATTGATAGATAGCCAGTGTCCAGGCAGTCGGTCTGTCGGTCTGTCGGTGAGTCCAGTTGAAGAATGGATGGATGGATGGCTGAGTGGACAGTTGGATACACTGGATAGTGGAATCGGTATTTGAGCTAAGGCCATTTGTGGATATATCAAAGCGGGCGCGGCCGCTTTAAGTGACTAATTTATGGCCTTTTATGAGTAAAATGCCATGCGATACGATATATGCGATGAGTCCAACAGTCCCAATAATAATACTACAACGATGACTTCCATGACTGCCATGAGTAAGTGCACGTAATTTAATGCAATGGTAACAATCGAACGAGCCAACCAAAGCAATTCACAAATCGAAACAAACGGTCATTCGATAGTTATTGGATGAGACGGCCATAGCCGGGTCGGGTGTGTGGTCGGGTGTGTGGAAAATAAAGTCTTTGACTTTGTCTAATTGCCGCCGCTGTCCCATCAAATGGAACATCCATATACAGTGGCAGCAGTGAACTTTTATCAGGAATAATTCCGTCAAAAACATAAAACTTAAGGCAGACTGATAACTCTTTTTTTTTTTTTTTATTTATTTATTAAGTGTAGAACCTGTACATCATAATTTAGTACCTTAACAACACATTGATTGGTAACTTATTTAGAGCCAAACCCCATAACGCAGTATGAAGATTTTAAGACTGATAACTGAACGAAATTACACTTGTTTTAAAAATGTATTTATTGTATGATAAGCACGGTTGATGTTGCCCGAAAACTGTATATCTTTTATATCACTGTGGAACTGGTTCTTTTGCGCTTATGATTGTCCTAAAAAGCACTTTACACAAAAAATTTTACCCAGCAGTTACTGCTTTAATATTTTTTGATGTTTTTTAACCAATTTAAATCAAATATGTGGGTGAAAAATTTACTTATCAAAAACTTATTATAAAACTTATCCTATAATCTCGTTTTAGATTTTTAATTAGGTGGTTAGCATTTAATTATTTTTTCGGCGGCTTCTTAAAAGCATTAAAATCACATAAGTACAAATTTTTAAGAGTTCTAGAAGCTTTCACAAAGCTCTTTCATCGCGTCTAAAATTTAAATTTTTGCATGCAAAATTAATCTGAGATTTAAAAAAAAAATTTGGTTTAAGGATAAATCTACTGATTTATTCCCAATTAAAGCTTTAAGATGGCCGAAGGATACTTAATCATATTTTCTAACCCAAGGATAAAGGAAAACTACTTACAGATTTTCAAGGTAGATTTTGAAACTAATAAGCACAGATTTTAAAATTGAAACGGTATTATAGCCCATGGATATTTGACCTACTAATCACAGAAAGAAAATTCAAATGCTTGTTTAAATAGAACAAAAAAATGTTTCTCACGTTTTAGTTTAAACAATAGTTTTGTTTATATTAATGCACATTAAACAAAAAGAGCTTAAAAAGGTACTTAAAAACGTCGTAAGCATATTTCGATTGGTACCACTGTGCAAGACACCTGCTGTCAGAAAGCTAGGCAAGCGACCCTAGGGTCCCTTCAACAAAAAACACTCACAAAAAGAACTAAACTAAACACACAAAATGCATGAATGTATGTATGTATGTATAAATATCTAGAAGTTAAGATCGTGCTGTGGTCCGCCGCTTCGCTCATTAAGCATGCTTCATTTCACTGGACATTTATAGGCACGTCAACAAGTAGTCGACTTTAATGTGTGCTGTGCCCAGGCAACTGAGGAAAACAGCGCAAAGAACTGCAGTTCGTGTAATCTCGGCTCGTTTATCACAAAACATACTAGTAGTGGGAAAAGAAAGAAATCGCAGGGGAGTGAAAGAGAAAGCTTTCGGGCTGAAGCTAAAGTCCGAAATACGCACACTAATTGGCCTAACAAGTTAGCCACAGATAGCTCGTAGAGTTTAGAAGTAGATGTGGCTTACGAATAGGTTTGGGTGGGGAAGGGGAAGGGGAAAGATTTGTTGCAGCTGCAGTCTATGTGTGTTGCCCATATGCAAATCAGCTGCTGCTTTTGATTATTAAAACAAGAACGAAAACACACACAAATTTAATTTCATTTGAAATTTTGTTTACCTTTTCTTCTTGGTTAATTTTTAATGACAACTGATTTGCATTACAAAACTAAAGACAAACGAATAGAATGCATTTCAAAGAAGAGCGAGAGAGAGCGATTTTCCCATTCAAATATTCCCTTTTAAAAATCTCTATTCTTTGGATTCTAGCGCCAGTGCCAGGCTCGTTATATTTGGGCCTTAATCTTTGGGCGCATTTTGGCAGTTTTATGTGCTGCTCAATATATGTACATATATAGATACATTTACCGATTAGTAATCGAAAATGCAAGGCTATCCACACACAAAATTGGGTCAACATGCTAATCAAATGGCTCACAAAAAAAAATGAAAAACAGGTTGTGTTTGAAGCGCGCTTTGCTTTCTTATCTCGTCCGGATCACTTGTTTGATTCTTATCAGCAAATTGTTGAAACAAGCAAATGACACAAAGCAATTGAGTCTCGCTTATATGAGCAGCCTCGCATTAAAAAACATTTGTATTTTATTTTAGGGTTATATGTTTATAGTTATGAACCTGTTCTACAGCAGAGAAATTTTTTGTATGATGTGTGGACTATTTATGTATATGATTTTTAACCTTTTTTTTTTGTGTGAAGTAGTTGCACCTTAAAGAAGTTCAAAGCGTCACTAATTTTATGACTTGTCAAAGCTAAATTGTAATCATTGCACATTTAACAAAAAAGCTGAAAAAGAGTAAGAATAAACTAAACTGATCACTTGCTTAGGAAGCTTCGGTGTTAAGTTAGGGAAAAAATGGGGAAAATAAAAAAAACAAGTAAGGAAGCTATTTTCAGCCAACTGAAAACTATATACACTTGAAAAGCCCACTTTTTTATAGCTAAATCAAAATTAATATATTAAATCCCTTGTATTTGTATGGCAGCTGTATGATATAGTTGTCCGATCTGGCCGATTTCGACATACAATCTAACCGCAACTAAAAGAAGACATTGCCCAAAGCTTCAGCTCGATAGCTCTAAGACTCAGGGCTTAGTAACATATCAACAGACGGACAGACGGAAATGGCTATATCTACATATGTATATACTTTATGGGGTCAAAGATCCTTCCTTCTGCCTGTTACATACTTTTGCACAAAACCATTACATATACCGTTTTTACCCATTTTATTGGTTCAGGGTATAAAAATGTATAGTTAATAAACTATAAATATTGACAAAAAAAAATTTCATTTTATGTAATAGAAAAAAGAAATCCAAAAGTAAGTAAGGTATTGTATTGATTTAATAATTAAGCCCTCAT
Source organism: Scaptomyza hsui (assembly GCA_018152825.1). NCBI lineage: Eukaryota > Metazoa > Arthropoda > Insecta > Diptera > Drosophilidae > Scaptomyza > Scaptomyza hsui. The sequence goes on from JAECXO010000254.1 coordinate 1,123,681, forward strand.
TGTGATAAAAAAAAAAAAAAAAACATAAATAAATTTTTCCCATTAGAGAAATATTAAAAATAAGAAAAAAAAAAAATTCCTTTTTTAATTTACTAAGACATCATTGTACTTAAAACATACAGCTTGACTAAACAAATAAATAAATTAATTTATTTACTTTGGAACTAATCTCCTTGCGCTTGTTTTTCTCCTTAGATGTAATTTATATTTTTATTTAGAGCTGATAGGAGTGTTCAATAAATCTACAAATTAATAAATAGAAAATAATATTTTTATTTTAAATTAGAATTCAAAAAATCATTGTCAACAAAAGAAAATATACAGCAGTAAAAAGTTAATAAATAAATAGTATATAGAAATACAACGTGATAACAACCACAGCTTTTGATGGAATCAAGAAAAGAAAAAAATATTAATCTAAATGTAGACTATGTGTAAAGAATTTGAAAAACACGCTTTAAAAAGTAACTGGCAACACTGCATTATTTGTATGGTAAGCTTAAAGCTTAAAGCTAAAATTTTAAACTGTTGTTGTTACAATAATGCTCAATATTATAGGGGCTATTATGTGATTTTTATCGATATTGATGTCCAGGAAGTGAAACCTACATATAATAGTATATGTGTTAGGTTAAATTTGGAGCCTGAGCCCAGTTTAAGTTTTTATAGCTAAAGTTTGAACTGAATTTTTGACGATTCAACAACTATTTAACGATTGCCCGCAGATCGGTAGCTTATTCGTGTTGTGTTGTGTTGTGTTGGCTTAGTGACAGAAATGTAGCTTTTAACGATGAGAATTGAAGCTGCTTGGGAGCACAAACAACACACAATTCACACACCACACACACACAACGAACATGAAAATCAATAAAAATGCAACTGACACTCAACGAAGGGGCGCGACCCAATCAAATTGACATCAAAACCGCTAGAATGACAAAAATCAAAAGCCAGTGTTAACAGGATGAGTAAATGCAATAAAAAAAGAACCCAACCAAAAAGAAAAAAATAAACATACTTGTGTAGTACTTACAATGATAATACAATACTTATGGAGTTTTAAAAGAACCGCATATCAATTTCCCATCACAAATTTAAATGATAATGGAAAGTGTCAAAATTCGAATGGAACTTGAACGAAACGAACGAAAGAAACGCACACAAAGCGCGCCACGAATTAAAGTTTTATATTACAGCAACTACTTTTTTATTTTGTGTTTTTGAGTATAGAAGGCTCCAAGCTTGCCGCAGCCAAACCCCAAACGATTCTACAGCTTTTTTTTTTTTTTTGCTTTTTTTACGATGGGAGCCACAGCGGAAGTCATTTGTCTGGCAAACAAAACAGCAGCAGCACTAACAAAAGTAGCTTTTGCATGTGCTGTACTTGTTGTTGTTGTTGTTGTTGTTGACTTCGTTACGTCACAAGCATTGCAGCAGGAGAGAGTATGAAGGGTTGGGGGGCCACTAAGAGGGCACATCTCTTGTCACATTTGACTGGGATGAGGCAGCTGACGCTGTTGATGATGATGGTTGTGCTCCGCAATGTGAACGCAGCGTTTCCCATGGTCAAGCGTTATATATATATATATGTATATAAATATATAAAGTACAGCTAAATGCGATCTGCTGAGACAGCAGGGCATAGAGAACAACTCAATCAAAGCAACATTAGCGAATAGACAAGACACACACACACACACAGAGCTGGGAACCATGAGCATGTCCATTCCACTTGCTTCTTGCTACCTTGCCACTTGCTACTTTTGCCGTTGTATGACGCTGCGACAAAAGTGCGAGCTTAGCCAAGAACTCGGATAATGGCAACAACAACAACAACCACAACAAAAACAATAATAGAAACAACAAAGAAGCCCCCACGAGAGCGAGACAAAAAGCAGCTAAAAGTCAGGCGATTAGTTGACCGTTTTGCAGATTTAAGATATGAAAAAGCAGCTAATGGAAATAGCAAACAGAAAAGGCTCTAATCGAGATTTCCCGACTAGGAGATACCCTGAACCTTATACTTAACGCGCACAATCATTGTTTGTATTTATCTGTGACTAAACTTCAATGAAATTTTCACAAATTTTCATTATTTTGTATTGAGTTTCTAAAACACATTTCACATTTTCCAAATTCAAGATTTTATTGTTATCGATCGCATGTGTATATCAGAAATGGAAAGTGTTTTCGATAATCGGAAACAAACTTTGTACTGCCTAGAACTTGGATAAGCTTATGTTCAAAATCTGAAGTGTCTAGCTCTCATAGTCTCTGAGATCGACGCGTTCATATCGACTCGGCTGTTGATGCTGATCATGAATACATATACTTTATAGGGTCGGAGATGCTTCCTTCTGCCCGTTACATACTTTTGCACAAAACCTTTATACCCGTTTTTGCACATTTCATGGGTTCAGGGTATAAAAACATACAGATTACAAACAATTAGTCGCAAATTGTTTGTTCTTCAGCGCGATACGAAATCAAATTAGCTTCTTAGCTAATTTCACAAGTTTTTGGACTTAAATATTTCTAGCTTAAATCAATGTTGAGTTCTTTCAAGAGCCAGTGAAGATAAAAACTAAACCTCTATTCTGATTATTTGTATACCTATTTAAGGATTTAAGCTCACTTATTCTAGTCTTTATCTTAAACTTGGATCTTAAAAAATGAAGATGCTTTCTAAACGTAGTATATTCGGAAGTTCATTCTTGACAGCAACAGCAGCATTCAAAGTTCATTCTCTATACACGCGCTTTGTTAGCGTTTTCTTTCTTTTACTTTTTAATACAAGAATGACATTTGCCTATCAGCTTGGTTTCGTGTTAAATTTATGTGACATTTTGTCACCGTCGCCGCCGCCACTGCCGCTCTCTGTGTCCCATTTGAAATGACCTTTTGAAGCTTAAGGGCGACTCACACACACACGCACACACACACACACATACACTTGAGCACTCTTATGACAACAAGCTTTTTACTTAAAAGAGAATTTAAATTTTAGCATAAATTTATGGCACTGCTGTCTGCGTTGATAAAGGCGGCATTCAATGGACTGCATATCATTTAGATGCGATATGTATATACATATGTATGTATATATTTTTTTATATAAATTCTATAAGAAGTTTATGCATCGGCTGCCGATGAAACGGTACTTTGATTGCTTGTACAAGTGGCTATCAACCTGGCACAACAACAACAACACCAACAACAACGACCGTGAAGCTTTGCAAGATAAGCAAAGACTTCTTAAGACTAAAACGACAAGAATTTTGGAATTTGGGCTTTTACTCCTAGTGGAGACTTTTCTCTTCTTAAGCTGATATGTCGTGCAGTTTAGTTTCGATTAATAACAAATCTCAACTTTAAACCAAAGCATAAGTATGTAAACAGAATTTAAAGCCATGTACTAGTTAAGTTATTTTCTGATTAATGTTCAAACTAATTAGTTTAAATAAAGTACATAACGAAAATAAAAGTCTACTATTAGTCGAAAGCCCCAGCTACTAGCACTCCTAAAACTAGTATTAAGTTAAATTTTATATACTAGTTTTCATTTGTTAAATAAATAAATAAAGGTCTACTCAATATGTCTTCTGAATAAACGCGTCAATTACGGAGACCACAAGAGCTAGAAATATAAAATTCAAAATGTAAGATCAAGTTCATAATTAAAGTACTAATAATTCCGTTTCCAAAAAAAAGCAAGTTATCGATAACAATAAATACTTCAATACAATACAAATCTACTGAAGACATTTAAAGTAGCATATCATAAAAAAAAATAAGGATTTAAATTGTATAGCTACTTTTCTACTAACTTTAATATTTCTGCAGACAAGCTAGAATTTATGCTTTCAACCCACACACAGTGAAGAAAGCAAAGTTTAGATCTATACTCTTCTATGTGTGCTAATTCATTCATAGAAACTTTGTTCTTTCTTTTTTTTCTCCCCTCCAAAAACAACCTTGTCCACTAAATAAGCATTAACATCGTCTTGACTTCATTTTGTGTTATTTGTTTGCCTTTTTTGTTTGTCCGCTTGGGTTTCGAGTAAAGACTGGGCCTCAAAGACTGTGGATGCAGTCATAGATGGTAACCGATCGCATTTATCATCAAATGAGGCGGGAGGCGGGAGATTTTTGGTGTTATGAATGGAGCTTTACTTTGAGCTGGAGCTGGAGAAGTTAAAGCTGGATTTGTAGTTTTAGTTTTAAGTTCTGCTTCGGCTTGTTTTCGGTTTTGGTTTTGGTTTTTATCAATCAGACGCCCTGCGGTGCGGCGTGTTGACGTCTCTCTTGTTAGAACAGCATTATTATGTGGCATTAGAGCTATTAGAGGCCTATTATATGGCCAACAGAGTGCCATTGATATGACTTCCCTCTTTAGGGAGTGTCACAATACATTTAGATTATGCACATTACATTCTCTTAGACTTATAGTATACATTTTCTATATACATATTATATCGCTTAGGATAGCGAGACAGGAAACTGACCAGGGCAGGCAGGAAATTTGCTATTTAGCGAATTAAAAAAATAAAAAATTAAGCGCTCCGCACATGACACAATGAAATTGTGAGTTCAATTATCAAAGCGATTTCATGTAATCTCAAAGTCAGAGTTAATGTTTTCTGTTAGTATTTTTTTTTTTTTAATTTCAATTTACCTTGAACATTTAGAGCCAGCTTCCCCATACCTACGTACTTACCTCTGTCACTTCCTCCCTTGGTAGATAATCAGCTTGAGCTGAGTTCTCAATTCGCTCTCAAAAACCACAAGCACAACAGCAACAACAACAACAGCAACGAACGACTTATTGCATAATTGTTGCCAAATGGCCAGAAGCAGCAGCTACAGAAAAACTTACATAAGTTAGAAGTAAGTAAGAAAATAAAAGCCAAAACCAAAATAAACAAATAAAATGTTCAAGTGATAGACTTTAAAGATACCCTAAACATAAATACATTTATTATAGCAAAGGAATTGTTGAGCTTTCTACTTAATACACTTTAGTTCACGAATTGTTTTCTTTTGCCAATTTAATGAGCACAGGGTATTCCAATCCAAACAGAAAGAGAGAGGAAAGGCTGTTTGTGAGTATCTGGTTCAAGTTTCGAGTGCGCCTATGATGTAAAAGTAACAGAGGGAAAGAAACAACAACAACAACAACGACAAAAAGAACAGCGACAGTCAGTCAAAGTAGACGAGAGCCTGCTGAAGTGAATTAAATAGCCGAAAAACAAAAAGGCAGCCACAAAAAACCAACCGAAAAAAGCGTTAAAGCAGGAAACTTAAACAACATCTAACTAATGCACGACTAGGCAATACCCTATACACCAAAGATATAACTATATGGAACTGTAAGTCGCTGTATTAGTAGATCAGTTAATATATATATATATTTTTAAGCTAAATTCTCAGCTATTTTTTGTTATGGTCAAATAAGATTACTTAAAGTAATGCCATAGAATCGACCCTCTAGAAAAGGAAATATGAGGCACTTAAAAGCAGCCACAAGTAGCATAGTTATTATTACTCTGGTTGTTGTTGCTTTTGCTGTGCTTGTCGTGTTCAGATTCAAGTACACACACACACACTCACACAAACAAAACAAAAACGCCAAAAGAGCGACGACGGCGGCAAAACTGCACGTGATACATTCATCATGAACTTGAATTTGAATTTAAAGTTTAATGGTAAGTCCATTGTTGTTGTTTCTTGTTGCTATTGTTGCTGTTGCTGTTTGCGACCCGTTGTCTGTGACTGTGTCTGTGGCTGGCTGGCACAGCGGCAACAATTTGCGAGCACTTGTTGCCATTGTTGTTGAGCCCAAACTGGCTTCAAATTTGGCCCAAGCCAAACCAAAAATAAGGCGTTGTTGCCTGCGGCGCAGCTTACAAAATATTTAGCCAGAAATGTTGCTGCGACCACAACAACAACAACGACAACGACAACAGCAAAAACTGCTTCTGCTTAGATTTGTACACTGTGTTCTTTGTATTTGTCACTTGCACTTGTTGCCTTTGTGCAGCATTGTTATCGCCTTATCTCCCTCTCTTTTTGTGTCTCCGTTGCTGCGCATTATTGTATAACCGTTGAGCTGTGTTAAGGCTGTGTGCCACGCCCACCTAGCAGCCTTGCTACCTGTTATGTGCAAAAAACGCCCACACACAAACGGAAATATGCAAAGCATGCAACGCCCCACAAAAAAGTAAAGAGTGCGAACAAGTTTGTTGCCTAAGTCTTTTGTTAGCAAGAATATAGAAGAAATAAAATTTGAAAATTTGTGACTTTTACGGCTTGTGGCTGAGCCTGTAGTATCAAATAAATGTCACCAATAGTATTAAATAAATGTAAGCTCGATAAAAACAATACGCACATAAAGTTTGTTGCCTAAGTCTTTTGTTAACCGAAAATTTTAGCTAATGATTTTTAAGAATTTCTTAATCATACGTTACGTCTTGTACTATGTATTAAAAAAAAACCTTGTTTGCAATATAAATATACTAATAGATATATATATGCACTTCAAGTTTGTTGCCTAAGTCTTTCAATAACTTAAATTTAGAAATTGATTTGGCATACATGCGTTTTGTGCTTGTATCTCTAACAGAAAGTATTATCGTTCGCTGCTTTAACTATAAAACCAAATATATTATTAATAGATATTTAGTTTAATGATTTAAAATAAAATTAAGTCGGTAAAATTTGTTAAAATATAATTTGTATTTGTCTATTAAATTAAAATTAGCTTAAAGCATAAAATAAACAAAGTTCGTTAAAGTTTTTGCCAAACATAGTGAAATGTTTTTGCTTTTTCCTTAATAAAATAATAAAACAAATGATATTTTAAACAATTTATAACAGCTAAAATCTATAAGATTTGCATAATCTTTAAATATATATTGGCAAGTTTCCAGAATTAAGTTTGTATTGAGATCTATGACAATACTAATTTTTGACAAATTTACTACAACCAAAATCAGAATTTAGTCAATGAATAATAATAATAATAATATTGATTTATTTGCATTATTATTATCATTTACATTTTGCTTTAACTTAAGACGTTAAAAAAATACTTTTAGTTGAAAAGCTATAATTGAAAAGTTATTTTTTAACATGCTTGCTACTTTATATAGCTAATTTGAGTTTAAATTCCAAACTTTTTAGCATTGGATATAAGAGTTTTTATCATTTTCACTTTAGCTAAAATATGGACATTTATCGAACTGTGAACAAGTGAAGTCTTTTAGTATTACGTTTTATGATTTTTCAAACAGTTAGTGCATTAAAAATCTTTGTTAAACAATCTATTTCCATTTACCTTCTTATGTTAAAAGAATAAGAGTAGAGTAGTATTGCAATCTGCAATCAAATATTTAAAGAAAAGATTCAAGCTTAAAAGTAATCAAAGCATGCAAAAAAGCAAAAATTTATAGAAACCATTAGGAATTAACAAAGGTGTAAGTTTTATTTTTTGGTTACATTATTTTTAATGTTCAAAGGATATGTTGATTTTTTCCGTACATTTTGTGAAATGTTCAACTTTTGTCCGTTGCGATATTTTTTAACTTAACTGCTCTGCAAAAACAAAAATGCGAAATATTTTAATGTGCTTTATCCTTAATTGAAAAAATACAGATCGAAATCGACTCATGGTTTTTTAAAATTCATTTTGCATCTAATCTGTGCTTATGCCTTATAAAGGGATCAGATACCAAGAAACTAAAATGCAAATCTGTAAGTAGCTAAAAAAAAAAAAAACGCTACTCAAGCATGAGCTATCGCCGCCTGATTAATATGGCAAACAAGTCTATAAAAAAAAAAAGAAAAAAAAAAGCAAACAACAACAAAATACCTATAATAAAAAAAAAAACGTGCACAACGTCTCGCAAACTCTTGAAGGTACAACGACACTTCGAGCACAGAGCGTAGGGACTGAAAGGGGGCTGTGGGCTGTGGAGGGTAGGAAGGTAGGAGGTGTGCGCTCTTTTTAAATGAATTATGAATTAAGTTTTTCGACTTGATGGCCACGTTGGCAACTAAGTAATTTCGACCTTGCATACAATTTTTAATTAAATATTTCTGCCTTGTTTTTCGTCGAATATATGTACATTTGTATATTTTGTATACGTACATATATGTAGATATATTTTTGACTAAACAAAGCGACGACGCACAGTGAACAAAATGAAAAAGAGGTGTTGACAGTGTTTTGACGATCAGCACTTTTGTAATGTGCAAGACGTGAGGTGTCCAAAGGGTTTTCTGCTTTGTTGTTATTGTTGCTGTTGGTAGTTCACTTGTTGTTGTTTTCATTTTTTATAAACAACTTCAACTTGAACCACAAAGGGTAGCAAAGACTATAATGTCAAGTTCAATATTTGCATTCTCATTACTTAAAAGTGAAATCATTTTAAAGGATTCTTTTAAAAATACAGATTGACTTCTTAGGTGGAAGAAAAAGCGTTTTTAAAGGAGAACATTTTTGTTTTATTTTTTATTTTATTTATAGATCATATCCAATTCAAATTATACAATATTTAGTAATTATTTTGGAATATGGATAGTACAGATTAACTTATTGTATGGAAAAGCAGCGTTAGCAATACTGTATTCAGGAATAAACAAATTGCAAAAGAAAAAAAAAAACAATCGGCATTAATTTTAAGAGAGCAAATTTATAGCACTGCTTTAGTTTCAAACAATTTATGGCAGTGACAACGCACAAAGTGGACTAGAAGCCGGGGAAGAGGCAGAGGCAGAGGCACAGACAGTGAAAAGAAGTATGAGGTAAAATGCATTCACTAATCGCAGCACAAAAGAGTAAGGGCATAAACATTGGCTCGTCTAAGACTTAATGTGATGCTTCTTCTCTGCGTTTACTCTAGAATCGGCTCGTTCCATATGAACGTCAACATAAATTAGCATATGTAAGACCACTGTCCAAGCTAACTACCTCCAACCCCCCCACCAGCCTGCTGCCACAATCCCTTGTCTCTGTATTGGCAGTTCATTACGAGCCAAACAAAAATAGACATAGTTGAGTAGGATGCTCAAAAGGGGGAAAGATGTGATGGTAAGGGGTTGAAAGAGGGGGAGTTGGGTGAGGTGAGCGAAATTCCTGCGTCAGAAGAAAAGAAAAGAAAAAAAAAAAAAAGTGAAGCGTTCATAAAACGGCACAAAAGGAAACAACAAACAACAAACAACAGCAACAAGCGACAGACGACGGACGACGGACGACAGCATCTGGAACTAAGGAAACTGAGGAAACAACAACAACAACAACAAAGAACGAGCAACGGTGCAAAAGCAAAAGCCAACAACACAACGAAAGATGTAACCAAAGTCCGAATGCGCAACAACAAGAAGACGAAGCAGAAGAAGAGCTTCGAGAATCTGCACACAAACAAGAACAAGGACAAGGGATGGGGTGTGGTGTGGTGTGGTGTGGTGGGTTTTGTGTGTTGCGGTTGCTTGAGTTGGGTTGGGTTGGGTTGGGTTGTGTTGTGTTGTGTTGGGAGCAGCGATTGCGACTGCGACGCCGACTTCGGGCTTGGTTGCGTCTTCAAGCGCACTTTTTTTTGTTCTTGTTGCTGCTGCTGTTGTTGTTTTTGTTGTTGTCGTTGTTGTTGTTGCCAGGCGTATGCGCCGTGAATCCGCTATAACAGTGTTAGTACGTTAGTAGGTATACAAACAGGTAAAACAGGTATTCCGAGCCGCTCTTCATTTACCTTTTTTTTTGCTGCTGCTGCCGTCAAAGTCGTCGTCGTCGTCGTCTTCGTTGTCGCCGCTGCTGCTGCTGCGAGCTCTGCTTATATTTCTTTTTACTTCACTTTACTTTAGCATTATTTTAGCGAAAAGGCAGCAACAACAACAGACCAAGGCACGTCGCCGTCGATGACGACAATTGAGCAAACAAAGATAAAAAGTAAAAAAAAAAAAAAACGAACAACTTAAATTTTAGAGGAAGAAGGGAGAAAAAGAAAAACGGACGGAAAGAACAGGCTAAAGGAAACAGCGCAAGCAATGAGTTGTAGGAGGAGGAGCAGCAGCACACACACACACGTACACACAGAAAGAGAGAGAGAGATAGAGAGCAGTAGCAAGGCCCTGAAGAACACACATTCTTAAAGACTGCAATTAACCGCACAGCAGACACAACTAAAGATCATGGGCTGCTGCTGCTGCTGTTGATGTTGATGTTGATGATGTTGATGATGATTATGATGATGATGATGATGATTGTGTACTTCATGCTGATGATAATGATGCGGAGTAGCCAAAGTTGTGGCCCAAAGCATAAATTCTATGTGTGTATTTGAGTGCGCACTCATGCGCAATTTCAGGCAAGAGCTAACACACACACACACACATACTTTAAGAGTGCCGATAAGAAAACTCACACACACACACATATACATATATGTATGTATATTATAACAAGTTGCACAGGTAACCCTGGTCTAGGTGTGGATGTTTAGCGAGGATTTTTTCTTTTCTTTATGCATATAGAGAGCGCGACGTTAACATTAAAGGAGATAGTAAGATTAAAATATATCCCAAAAGGAGAAAAACTAAACAAAACGAAGTCTAACTATAAAGTCAGGAAAATTAAAAATTAGCTTTGTTACAATCAAAGAATTATTATGTTGTTTTTGTGAAAAAATTCAATTAGATAATAGAATACAATTTTAGGGTTAACTCAAAATCTACTGATCTAGATACAATTTATATTCAATACTACAAAAAACTACTTAACGGAAGACTGTTGTTGCAAAATGTGAATTTATATATATACTCTGTAACATTGTTGCAGAAGACATTGTTTGCTATTCAACGTTCTTCTTTCTTTGAATTCACAAATACATGCTTAAAAAAATAGATCTCTGGCAAATAACGGGATCCTCTTTGCGCAGTGAAGCGTGGCGTTTCTTTGCTTGTTCATTTTTTTATTCATTCTATTCTGTATTTGAAAGCGACAAGTTGTGTTGAAAATAATAAAACAGAATATATATTTGAACTGAATATTAAAACATAAATATATTTTCAATTTATTATCTTATAAACTAACTGTTCTTTCATTTTTTTTGATAATTTTAATTAATTTCTTTGTTCCTTTTAATTAATAATTTAGTTTTTGTGACTAGTGCCTAAAATAAAGTTTCTTGGAACTTGTAGCACTAGGATGTTAATAAATAAATAATAATAAAAAGAGACATCAAAATCGATTCCCTCAGTCACTTTAAAGTCGTTTAAAAAATTGTTGTTTTTTAATTATTTTTTTCATTTCATGTAAAACAAAAAAATACTATAAGGCTCTTATTGAGCAGCAACCCTGGGCTATAGTATAGTCATTATTTGTCATATGTGTGTAAACTTCCTTTGACTATATCCTCCCTGTTTCTTAACCGATCTTGGTAAAACTTTACTGATGGTCAATATAATGTCAAAGTTGTTCATCTTAATTTAATTTTTTTTTGTTATTTTATGTTTTATGTCTTGTGATTATTTATAACGCTTTATAATTAAGCTTAAACTTAAAATTTATAAGGTGCAAATTATTTTAAAAAAAAATTTAATTATTAAATAATGAGTTAAAATTCTTTTTCTTGACAAATCAGTCGAGTGAGTTCTCTTAAGCCTCATCCTTGCCCTTACTTCACTTGTTCAGGTTTGCGGCAGCTTTACGGCTGATTACATCAGTGTCAATGTCCCTATTCCGATTGGACAACTGGGCGAGCGTCAAAACTTTACATACGCCATGTGATACCTAGTCTGGCATGGGGGTTTTCGGTCTACACTTTTCAAATGCGCAAAGCACAAATTTTATATTTATTAACTTCCTCTGCAAGTAAAGTGCAAGTAAAAAAATGTAAATACCATTTGACATTTTTACTATGTTTAATATACATTGTATATACTTGAGGATCCGATGTTAAACACAGTGTCCGAATCATTTACGTGCGCTTTATTGACGCATTATTTTTTGATTTCCTTGATAGCATCATTCTAAAATTACAAGTGTAAAATAAGTTAGTGCAAACGATCAACGATCAACGATCAAAAGTAGACTACTTACTGTGCTTTTACAGACACCTATCTATGACGAATAGTATATATAGAAATCGCCAATGGTGCAATGAAACACGTCGAAAGATTTACAATTATATCAGATCTGGTTGGAGTCATCAAATAGCCTGTAACGAAAAATATATTTGTATAGAACTTTTTATTCCTTTCTGACCTCGTGCCCGAATCTCGCCACTTGGCCCAGGTGTTGAATGTGCACATCAAACTTTTAAGCACCTCACATTTGATGATAAAATCGGCACACAGAATAGTTCATCTCCTAGTCCATGCGCATTAGGAATTCCGCTTTTTTCTGGCGACATCCTTAATATCCATTCTGTCAATGGGATACGCATCCAAGCTGCAATGAAAAATTAGATTTGATTTTAGATTCTAGATTTCTTCGAACACTAGTTCTCAAAAAGTATTCGCCCAACACACACAGCATGCATGGTATTTAAAGTGAGGTGAATACATCAAATTGTTGTACCCCTTTATTTCAACTATATGGCAACACCCTACAGTGCTGTAGCAAGTTTATTTTAGATAGGTACTGAATTTGTATTAATTTTTTTTCTGTTTTTCATGCAGATTTTTTTTAAGGACTCTAGCCAAAAGCTGCAACAAATTTCTTAAAATATGGGAAAATGTGTGCCTTATCAATTTGCACCTGAAGCGTATCGACCTGTTATAGATTTCCCAGCCCCTAGTGGGCGTAGCGACCCATTCTTGACACCTTGATACCTTGATGTGGACATGCACCAACACCCAGAGAAAAACGTAGTACAGATAACCATATTCATGGTAAATTTAACTATTTTCGGGTATAACTTCATCTTAAACATGAATATGGTAAACTTGACTAGTGAAAATGTTAAATCAAGAATTACTATGAAATAGTAAAATTAACATTTTTCATAGTTAAATTAAGGTGTTGGATATGTAAATATTGATGCACAAAAATATAATATTCGAATATTATTCATATTAAATTTGAATATGGAATTTTTAATTTCAACACTATTGATTTTAATTCACTCGCATCTACTAGAAATGTAAGAAATATGATTTAAATTATTAAAAATTCCAGAAATATGAAAATTAGTTTATATCAAAACTCACTGAATACGAAATATGATGACCTGCGATGGGATTCGAACCTAGATTCCCGTGTACCTAGCGGATGCATTCACCATTGCGCTGTTGCCTAACACATTCCGTTTGCAGATAGTTTTGACTTTTGACGAAAAATGACTTGAATGCGGAACATAGTAAATCTCAACATGAAGAGTTTTAAAATTAAATATAATTTATTAAAACGGACATTTAATGTTAAATATTAAAATTTGATAATGCGCGCATAGTTGGATTAAATATGGTTCAACGTTAAAATGAACATTGAGCATTGTCATTTTGTAGTTTGTGCATTTTGTTTTAGGCACTTAAATGTAAATACGTTTCATGTTCATTTTGCTGTTTAACTATGTTTTTAGTTGAATCAACATTGTTTATAGTGATTTTTACTACGTTTCATAGTTAAAACCCGCATAGTAAAATTTACTATTTTCGTTGTGGATTCTCGTGGCATTTTCTTTTGTTCTGGGTGAAGATATTTGAAAAGTTTCAAGTCTTTAACTTAACTTAAAAGTTAAGTTTAAAATAAGTGGCGTTCATGGGAACAGACGGACAAAAGGGCAGACATTATACTCTTTAGCTTCGGTATCAGAGTATAATAAAAAATATATTTATTTTGTTTGTATTGCGTTTTGTTCATTAATAGTAATTAATAAAGGTTTCATATTTAACATTAAAAAAGCTTAGTTTTAAAAATTAAACTAAAATCGTGACCCATAAGAAAAAGAATAAATCAACAGATCAAAATGTACACATTTCAAAATAAAGAAAGAAAAATCTCAGTCAGCAGGATTCTTCACTTGCTGCAAAGGGCAACAGAAGCGGCAGCAGCAGAGGCAGCACTTGCATTTGGTTAGCAGCGGCATTTGAGTGAGAGTGAAGGAACAACAGTAACACAACTACAACAAAAATTAGTTAAGAAGCACGTGCAGCTAAAAGGCTGCTGCACCGGCGCTGTTGTTGTTGCTGCCTCGACGCCAAAGTCAGAGTCACAGTCAAAGCCACTGCCAACAGGTATTTGTTGCGTGCTCTCTCTAATTTTCTCTCTGGCTCTCTGGCTCTCTTGAATTTGCTCATGCGCTCTTTTGAGCCGCGTGTGTTGTGCGCATACACCTACAAAGCTAGCTGTAAATTTGTTACGTCGCCGCTCTGCTTGCGTGCGTGTGTTTCACACAGGTGTGCGCGCTGCGGCGAATTCGTTCCGTTCCGTTTCGCCGTAACCGCAGTCGCAGTCGCAGCGCTTACATCACACGACCCAGGCACGCATACGAGCGCAAAAAGTGTGTGAAATAACGTTAGTTGCCGTTGCCCTCGCACTTGTGCCTGGCTACAACGACAGACAGAGAGAGACAAAGAGCGAGCGAGCGAGAGAGCGATCGAGAGAGAGAGAGAGACTCTCGGCAAAGCGTGAGCAAGAGAGTTAACCGCTGCGGCGAATGTTCGCCGCAATCTTATTGCCATTCTAAGCGCGTTCTAAGCGCTCATTACAAGCCGAGAACGTCGCTGCTTCTTCATTTTATTGCCCATACCCACATGCACACACACACACACACACACACATGTGTATCTTGTACGGTGTGCGCGTACGAGGCGCGTTGCCAACTATTTTGCCGTTTAATTTCGCTTATATGGTACTTATTGACCATGTTGTTGTTGTTGTGTATTTTTGTTGCTGGCGTTCTTCTTGTACTTTTTGTGTATCTACGCGTCTTCGTAGCTATACACACTCGCACACACACACACACACACACACGTTAACTGCTGTCGATAATGATGAAATTCTTAAAGGGTCTTATGGTGTAACCAGACTTTGGTCAAGTTAAACATTGAAGCGAAAACAAAAGACTTAGGCAGCAAACTAATTATATCATATGCAATTTTATTTATTTATATTTTGAAAATATCCTTAAATTGTTTTAACCATTAAAATTTGTTCTTATCCTACATTCCACATTATAATCTATATATACAAAATACAATACCAACTAAAAATGTTGGTTTCCATACAACTTAAGCAACAATTGTTATAAACTCATTTCAACATTAAGTATTTTAATTACATTTAAAGCGAAATTCTGTTTTTTCAGAGTCAAGTCCAAAGACATAACAACAACAACGGCAACTTTAAGCAGCTCTAAGTACAACAAGTACAAGCTAAACAAACGTACACACACACACACACACACACACGAAACGAGTAAAACATCCCAACCGGCAAATGGCCAAAGCAACGACAACAACAACGACAACGAAGGCAAACAAAGCGAGCAACAGGCAAGAAGCAGCAACAACAACAACAACAACAACGTCGACGCCAGCGTCGATAAAACATTACCTCTACCTTGACTCTGAACCAACAAGAAAAACTTACGCACGTACAAGCACACACACACACACACACACACCCACAGCCCAGCGGCGAAAAAAAAAAAGACGAAGCGAAAAAAAAAAAAACTGCATGAGAAACGTTATGTGAGCGAAATGAAGCAGCAGCAGCAACGGCAGCAGCAGCAGCAGAGGCAGCAAAAGCAACGGCAACGCAGACGCAGTCCAAAACACTCTCACTCTCTCTGGATCTTTGCGTCGCGTTCGTCAGCTCAGGTGCGCTCAGCTCAAAACACAGTTACAAGAGCGAAACCTAAAGCCGAAGCCGAATCCGAAGCCGTTGCCAGCTGCCGAAGCCGAACTGACTCACAGACGAAAGCGAACTTAAGCTCTCTTCCATGCACACGATGTTTGCGCTCTCCCTCTGGTTCAAGTGCGGCTTCGGCTTACGGCTTACGGTGTTTTGCGTTCGTCGCTTGAATTCGCCTCTAAAACTAACTGAGTTTGTTGTAGAGAATATCGCTGCTGCTGCTGCCGCTGCCGCTGCCTACTGCTGCTGCTCGTTCGTTCGTTCATTGGCGCAGCGGTACTGCTTGACTTTGGCCTAACTGCTCAGCGGCTGGCACCGCTTGAATACAGTAAGAGGCGAGCCGGCGTTGTGAATGCACGTGTTTTGTCGCTGCACAAAAATCTGCCAAAAAAAAACAAAGAAAGATTATACAAACATACAGCACAATAACACACAATTTTGGCAACTCGGTTACATTTTACACACGCACAACAAAAAACGAAAAATTCGCGTTCTCCGAAAGAATAGACTTGAACAAAAAAGAAAAACTGCCTTACAAATAACAGTTCATATATGCATAGAACATAGAAAAAAACACACACACCTCGGAAGAAAGAGTTTAAAAATTTTTTTTTGTTTTGTTTTTCAAAGTGCAAAGTTAAAATCATATTTGGGAAATGATGAAGAAACACAAAAAATATTAAACTGAGCCAAGCTCACCAACAACAACGATAACAAATCCTGTTGGCAACTCTGGCAACATACTCATTTCTTCGAGTTGTTCTTTTTTTTTTTGAAGTCCCACACAACTGATATAATAATAAGAAAGGATAAAAACTGCGACAACAACAACACACCACAGTGATAAACAGACACACACTTGGATTAGTGTTTTGTTTACTGTGCCTGTGTGTGTGTGTGTGTGTACGCGCGAGTGTGTGTATATTACTGTGTTTCTTTGTGCTATTCCGCGCGCGTGTGTACAAAAAAACAAACAAACAAAAAAAAGAAACGTGAATGTTTTGATAATAAAGCAAAAACAAAACAAATAACTAAACTAGCTTAACTTGAACATACCACAAAAATATCAAAATGCCGAAAATCTTCTTAATCAAGAATCGGCTGCATCAGCAGCAGCAACGCTTGCTCGAGTCACAGAATCTGTTGCAACACAAGGCGCAGGACGATGAACGGTGTTTGGTGCCGCCACTAAGTCCCAATCGTGACAATGCATCCTCACCAACACCAACAACGCCCACAACACCCACAACACCAACACCAACACCAACAACACCAACGCCACAACCGGAACCGCAGGGTCAAGTTCAAGGCGATGATGATCAACCCCTGAGCTTAACAGCAGCGTCCTCAACAACAACAACAACAACATCATCGACATCAGCGCGAAAACGTTTTCATCATCGACGACATTATTTTGGACAAACGCGTCACAGCCTCGAGCTGGCACAGGAATGCAACACCAACACCAATACCAATACCAATATCAATACCAATATCAATTCCAATTTGAATGCCGAGATCAAACCACAAACGCCACCCGAGCAAGTTCAAAATGGTAAGTTGATATCCCCCAAAAACTCAAGCTCAATTCAGTTAAGTTTGTTGCCTAAGTCATTTGCTAACTGTCTCGTCAGTTCGTTGCCTAAGTCACTTTCAGTACACTTTGTTTAGTTTTATGCAAATCGCTGCGAATACAACATCAACTCAACAAGAATGCACATAAAAAAAAGCTCAACAAAAAGTAACAAAATCGAAACTATTTTGAAGGTTTTTATGTTCTGACTCTATTGTGAGGGAATCAATCATTAAAATTTAAGGTAACAAATTAAAATAAAACCTTAAAATTCGATTGGAAGTTTGAGTGTTCTTTGGCATATTTTGGGTGTTCTCTCCCATTGACTTGACTTTGTTTTATTCAAATTTAGTACAAAAGCACAACAAATAATAATTATTTGTATCAATATTCTTGAAGTGTAGCTACAAAAAAATATTCAAGTATATTTTTATATCATGTTTTACCATGAAATATAAACAAAACTTTTCATTGCAAAATAAGTTGTTCCAAAAAGTTTTTCCATAACTTTTTATATTTTTGTATGAAAAATTCTCAAATATTAGTTACGACTCTCAGCTTCATCTAAAGATTTTAAAAATAAATTTTTAAATATCTTTTATGAGCTTTTTTTTTTTTTTTTTGAGAAACTGCTCGTTTTTTTATTATTATTTTTTTTTGTTTAACTTCGACTGCTCAAGGACTTGAGTAATTATTGACTTTAGTTTTGTACCTTTAAAGCTTTCTTCTAAAGTTTATCCTTTCTTTCCAAAAAAAAAACTCTTTTATAATATAAAATAATTTTTGTTGCATGTTCTTGTTCGGTTTAGTTTTTCTGCGAATCTGATAGAATCGCTGCGAGCAGCAGCAACAGTTTTTAGTAGTCAAATTTGAAGCTGTTGCCTTCAGGACAATTACATTTCCTGCCGCATTTGTTATACTGTACTACAGCTCATTACGCGACGCGAGCAACAAAATAGCAAATAATGCAAAAGCAAAACCAGAACAAAAAGCTGACAGGCAAATAAATGCTTATGACCATATAATAGCTACAAATCAGTCAGACACAAATGCTGATGGCTATCTACAACAACAACAACAACAACAGTCTGAAAGTTCTACACAACAACAACAACAACAAAATGAACTAAGAGCTACCAATTCGGTGCCTTCAAGCCAAACCAGCAACAAACTAAGCAGCAGTCAAGTTCTTGTTGTTGTTGTTGTTGTTGTTGTTTGTGTTGTTGACGCCCACACGACACGACCCTTGGCTTTATTTTTAGTTTTATTTTTGTGTAGACTACTCTACGCCGAATCGTTGGCCAGGCCAACATCAATCACTTTCATTGAATTGCCAAAATAAAAAGCGAACGAACGAACAAACCAAGTTTTCTGGTTCTATTTGGTGTGTCTTATATAATCGCTGAGGCGGCTTATTAAGTCATTTTTTTTTTGGTGAAAGAAACAACGTTGGCGTCTCACAACAGGCGGTCAGGTTGGATCGGGTCAGGTCGGGTTTTTTTTTTTTAAATTCACCCTTGACCATGACTACAACCTACAACAAACAGCAAACAGAAGAGTAGAGAAGAATATTCATATCAATAAATTCGGATCGTATAACTTTCTTTTGGGTTTTAATCAGAATTTATGCTTGAAAGTGAATTTACTATTTCGGTTTTAGTTTTCTGTGTTTTTTTTTTTTTTTCGTTTGCTTCACTGATTCGAAAAAAAAAAAAGCTGAAAAAAACTTCGCATCAAATTCGCTGTCAAGTTCGCTGCCTAAGTCTTTTGTTTCACATGACGCGGCAACTTGTAGTAAGACTGCGGCAAACTTAACTGCCCTTTGTCTTTTGCGCAAAAATATCATAATTACATGTAGGAATATAAGTATAATAAACGGCACAACACACAGCACAGAACGGATAGAATATACAAAGTGTAGCGAATGGATCGATGGGGGGGGAGGGGGAATTGTTATGGATAGAATTGTATGGTAGGGTATATAATAAAGTGCCATTGGAGTTGGTATAGAGAGTGGCAAGTGGCAAGTGGTGCTGTGGAAGTGGATGTGGAAGTGGAAATTGCTCGTCGTTGCCAACCTCAACTTAAATCACACGCAGCTTCTTATTACCTTCTCTCTATTTCCATGTGTGTGTGAGTGTGTGAGTGTGTGTATATATATTTAAGAGGAGCTAACGATTAGTTATAATAGTAGTGTATACTAGAGAAGCTAACAATTGAGTTGAGCTGATCAAATCGTTCGCATCTTATAACAAGGAATATGGTTAGAAATGCTGTTAGAGAATCTCATTTAAGCTATATTTTTATATAACTCTATTCAGAAATACATTTTAAATAATCTACTTTTTTTAACCAAACATCAAACAAAGTAAATTTTAACCATTTTTACTCAAGCTCTGTAGCTTAGAAGCTTAAGTTGCTTGACTTTTGTTCTTTTAATTATTATTTAAATGCCTTGAGTATTTTACTTTATAACCTGAGCCACCCTGTGGCAAAAAAATACTTCTCGCTAAAGTTATTAAAGTTCCTTTTGCAACAGTGGCTTAGTGGCTCAGTTGGCTTAGCGGTGGTTAAACACTTCACACACTCGAGCGAACACACACACATACACTAACTACATATAAATATATATATATACAATATATATGTATTAGCTTTGCAGAAGAAAAGTTAAAGGCAATGGGCAAATTATATAACAATGTGAGCAGCGCCTTAGCCGCAAATCTCTTCAGTCTTTTTTTTCGGTCCAAGCAAAAGTACAAGTTTAGTTGAGAGCAGCAGACAAACGATGAAAGAAGAGATGAAGTAGAAGTAGAAGTAGAAGAAGTGGAAGTGGAGAAGGCTAAGAAGCAAAGAATAGGTAGCTAGCAAAAGTAGCAGAAGAAGAGTTCGTTGCAAGCTAGTCAAAGATCATAATGATGATGGGATGTGGATGGGGATGGGGATGGGGCTGGGATGCCGTTTCGCAAAAGTTGACTTTGGGCGTTGCTCCAGCGCCTCGCCTGGTCTGAAGATTCAAAAGAGCTGTTGTTGTAGCTGTAGCTGTAGCTGTAGCTTTGGCTGAAGCCATTTGTCCAAAGCGCAAAGCACAAGGCACAACAGAAAACCAAAGGCAGAGGCAAAGGCAAAGGCAAAGTCAAGGCAACAGAAAAGTGGTAGAACCAGTAAACAGGCAGCAGCAACGTTCCACACGATTCTTGGCAAGGGCATGCCACAACACACCAAAAGACAGAAAGACAGAGAGAGGAGACAAAGAACAAGCAGCGTTACCAAAGCAATCCCAAAACCCGTGTCTCAAGTGCAACACACATAATGATGTTGCTGTTGTTGTTGTTGTTGTTGTTGCTGGTGTTGCCACGGCCATAATTGCTGTTTGTGTCTGTGATTTTTTTTTTTTTTGCTCCCAAGCCCAACCAACACACACACACACACACACATACACTTTACCCTAAAACTACTTATACTATATATAGTAGTAGTCTATAATAAAAAGAATTCTCAACTGTTGCGTGCCACAAAAGTTGCAGCCATAAATATTCATACTAATGTGTACGAAGTGCGACCTTAAGACAAGGTCTGCTGCACACTTACTACACTATATATATACACTATATATATATATATTTATATATAGTGTTTCAACAAATTTCCTAGAAGAAGAGGCAGAGGAACAGCTGCTACTTTCTGCTGAAAACTTCCTGTCACAAAAAGGAACAAAAATTCGCAATCGCTTTTTTAGCCATCTTTTCAGTTCATTTCTTTTTTGCGCGAGGCGCTCCCCCCTCCCCCACCAAAGTAAAAGTCAATAAATTTCGAGAGTAAAAGAGGAAATTCATTGATAAAGTCGCTGCGATAAGTCAACATTGGCCACTTAGCACTTGATAACAACAACAACAACAACCAGAGGCAATGGCAGCTGTTAGAAGACAGCCAAGAGACGAAACGAAGAAGAAGAAATAAGTACAATGAAACTTTGCGAGTTCAATTCAAAGCGCTGTGACGCACAACACACGCAGATGTTGCAACACACGCGGCCGGAAGTTAGCGAAAGGTTCCGCAAAACTTCCACTTCACTTCCACTCCAAAAACATTTTAGTATCATTTAATGATATAAAATATTTTTAACATGCTTAAATATATAAATATATATTTTTTTATTTGTTCTTTTATTTTTATGTCTATTTAAGTTATAGAAAAATGAAAAAATTAATTTATATCCAATAGGTTTCGTTTTTTGAGCATGCAATTTGAATTGTTCGGGGCAAGTTCGTTGCCTAAGTCATTTGATTTTTGGTTGGGTTTTTATCTCCTTTGTACGTTGTATTTTTTTCTTTCTTTTTCTGCACTGTGTCTGTCTGGCATTAGTTGTTTTTACCTGCTGTCTCGCCTGGAATAAACTCGCCCAACTGATAAACAATGCAGAGTTTTCTACCTGTTTAAGGGCTGACTCTTCGCCTCCCTTCTATCTCCCTGTCTATCGACTACCCCTCTCAGCCATCTCTGTTACTCGAAAAATCAAACAACACAAAAAAAAAAAAAGAAGGAAAGAAGAAGCAGAAAAGAAAATAACACAACAGAGATTTGACAATCAGAAGAAACGAAGCAAAGAGAACCAAAAGCAAAAAGGGCAAGAATCCTGATAAAATTCAAAGCTGAGATTTATTTGTGCAGTGAATCAACACACACACACACACACACACACACATGGAGAGCTGAGAAACTGGTCTCAAGTGCTGCGCTCGACTGCGTTCCGCGCATAAGAATAAAAATACACTTTGTGTGTGTGTGTGTGTGTGTGTATTTGATAAAGGAAAAAAAAAAAGTAATATAAAATAAAAATAAATAAAGAATAATAATAAAGGAAGCGAGTTTTTGTATTCTTCTTTTTCTTCTCCCTCTCTCTATCTCTCTTGCTCTTTGCCTTTGTGTGTATTTGGTATGCGATGACGACGCAGCAAGGCAGTTTTTGTTGTTGTTGTTGTTGTTGTTCGGTTGGAGCTCTAAAATACCTGACCAGAGGCCTCGCCTCTGGAGACTCACTCAAACGAAACTCACGATTCTCTCCCGACTTCTTCTTCTCTCTTTCTGTTGTTGTGTCTTTGGCCCAGCCCTGTATACGCTGCGTACAAACTGTCCGTGTGTGTGTGTGTGTGTGTGTGTGTATGCCCCTGTCACGGCCTTTGTCTCCCCAAAGTCATCTTTTAGTTTTAGCATGAAAATGCATTTCTTGTGGCAACTTCTTCTTCTTCTTCTGCTTGTTCTGCTTATTCTCTATGCACTTCTTCTCCCTTCCAGCTTGCAGCAGCACTTTTTTAATTGAATTAATGCCCAAACAATTGCCTAGGCACAAAAGCGCAAAAACCAGAAGCTGGTGATACGAGTTACATTCGAACATAAATATTTTATATATATTATTAAAGCTGTATTTGCAACATGTAAAAAAAAAACTAACTTTCCTGTACCAAAAATTATTTATCCTTATTTAAAAGATGCTCTGAAGCATTTTAAGATAAACAAGATATATTTTATGGAATAAGTTTTATTGTAAAAAATATTTTATGGAATTTTTATTATTTTTCCTGCACACATTTCTAAAAAAAAAAAAATTGGTTAGAGAGGGAAAAAAAAAAGAAAATTGCATTAAAAGGAATATAAAAACTTATAAAAAACTTTACTCTGGACCCTGATCCATCGATTATTCTCTATTAGTTAAGCGGAGTAATGATTAAAATAAAAATCTCCTTAGCAGAAGTTTTAAAAATATTTCTTCAACTATAAGAACGCACTACAATTATTTTAAACAACAATTTCTACATTCCTTGCAACAATTCCTACTTTTAAAATGCTTATCTCAGCTCTACTTGTTCCCAATCTTTTAGTTATATTTAATCTTTGTTTAACAGTTTCAGTCTAGTTCTTAACGTACTCTATATATTTATGACAGGAATTTCACATATTGTCACATTCACAGCATTTTAGCCAATCTCTTTTTTTTTGTGATTATTTTTGGTAATTTCTGGTTTCGGTTTTGTTTTTTTTTTCTTTTTATGTTTCGTGTGTGATTTCAGTGTCAATAACTTGTAAATTGTTTACTGTATTTTGGATTTCAGTTACTTTGATTTTTTATTATTATTATTATTACTAATATTATTATGATGGAAACTCGTTTTGGATTTAAGCACTGCGAGATAAAGCACCAAATTATTGCATTTGTTTTTGTTAAATATGTATTTTATATATAAATAAAATTGTTCTCTCTCTCTCTCTGTTTAATTTGGCGATTGAAACACGTTTAACACCAACAACAATAGAACTTGTTTCCTTTGTTGTAGTTGTTGTAGTTGTTAAAAGTTAACTGTTGTTTTGTTTAACGCTTAAAAGACGAACGAGTTTCGCATACTTTGCATGCTTCAGAATTTCAATTTCGATTGTTGATTCTTTACTTCACTTTTTTTTGGCGTTGAGAGAAGTCTCTAGTTATTGAATAAGCAATAAAAAAATAAATATTCATCCTTTTGAGTTCAATAAAAATATGTATTAAAAACTAAAGTAATTTTGAACTGTTTTGTGGGATGGACAAATATTTTATTTTACAATTATTTGGTATTTGTTTCAAGTGTGCGAATTGTATTGTATTATTCAATTGTTTTTGCTAAAATAAAAAATAAATAAAAAAATTACGTTATTCAAATATTGCATTGTTTGAATAAGCATTAAATGCATTTAGCTGTTGATTTAACAAATTATGGGCTCGTTGTTTCAAACATGATTTATTGCTGTTGTATGCTAAACAGTTTCCGCTCCAGCTAATGTCAATGTCAAGTGCAATTCCCATTGAAAACAAGTAATACTAAGTTGGGAAGATCTTGGAGTAGCTCAAGGAAACATTTTTTATTTTTTTTTAATTGTACAATAAAGAGTAAAAGTTCAAGATTTAATATTCTTTGCCAATTCCAAAGAACATCTGAACATTGTTTGTCATGCAACATTGTTCGACAACAACAATTTTGTGCATCCGATGAAAATACAACAAAATAATGGCAATATCAATAATCTCACACACACACAGAGAGAGATTTAACAGCTCCGAAGCTACAAAAGCAGTTGCATACACCTACACACATACACACACACACGCATATATGCACATGTAATGCACAGACAGCAGTATGTGTTGTTTTTTTCAGGTCAGGGTTGACTTGTGACTGACTAAATGAATGAATGAATGAATGAATTGAATGCATGAATGCGCCCCTCTCTCTCTATCTCTCTCTCTCTGCCCGACTAACTTAAACATTGACAATTTGTAGTTACATTGTATTGAGTCAAAGCTAAACCGCTATAAGCTTCCCCTCCCTCCCTCTCTCCCTCTCTCTCTCTCTTTCTGTCTCTTTCACACACAATGCAACCTGAACTGGTTATGCACTTGACAACTGACAGCAACAACAACAACAACAACAACAAATCTCTGCAGATATCTACGCTTCACACTCAATAAGCAACTCTGGTATAAAGGCGTTGAGAAGGGAGGGGGGTTGAGGGGGATGCCATCTCATTAGGGCCGCATTGTCTCTTCTTCACTTCTTTTTTTTTTGGCATTCAAAACATTTACGAAAATTACGACAAAAATAAAACATTCAATTTTGACTATGAAATTTTTCCGGACAAAAATTGCTTTAAGCTTTGTTTTTTCTTTCCCATTGTCTTTTGTCCCTTTTCGTTGCGTTTCATTTGGTTTCATTTCGCTTAAAGAAAGAGAGGGAGAGAGAGAGAGAGGGCGAGAGAATTGTGCAATTTTTGCACATCTCGCCTTTTGAATTGGTCAATATTTGACCTATGAGTTTGTGAAATTTGTTTCGTATTTGAAATCTGTATTTATTTCGCTATAGATTTGCATAAAACGGCAGTTTTCAATATTATGGCGCATGATGTGTCATCCATTTAAAGCGAAATGAGTGAGAGTAGAGGTCGACGTGTACGACTACTCCAATACCCTACCTATCATCAATTTCTCATAATTTAACAATTTTTGTCTAAAATATTTGTATATATATACATATGTACATATATGTATATGGCCGATTTGCGCAAGGCATCTTTTGAAATCAGCAAAGAAAAGCAAACATTTGAAAATCAGTTTAGTTTAGTCAAATTGTTGCTAATTTAGTGTACAAATCTTTTGAACGTTATGGAATTGCCCAAATGGAGTTCCCGTTGACTGTGTGTGTGTGTGTGTGTGTGTGTGTGTGTGTTTTTGGCCACACCTCAATCTGATTACACACAAAGAGAGCAAAGTAAAGCGGCTGATAGCTATCATATTTGTATGTATGTTGGCAATGTCAGCAATTTCAATATCAATATCAAGTTCGTTGCCTAAGTCTTTTGTTTGCAGTAAC
This sequence comes from Scaptomyza hsui, assembly GCA_018152825.1. Lineage (NCBI taxonomy): Eukaryota > Metazoa > Arthropoda > Insecta > Diptera > Drosophilidae > Scaptomyza > Scaptomyza hsui. The sequence continues at coordinate 1,149,503 of JAECXO010000254.1, forward strand.
AAAAATTTGCACACAAAAGATGAAGATAAAAATGCAACAAGCCAAATATCACTTAAAAAATATAAAATTCAACAAAAGTCTATAATTAATATTTACAAATTTGGAACTTTTGAGCTGTTTCAGATTTTTCTGTAAGCCTTAAGAGGCAAGCACACAACATACACACACACACACACACACACAGCAGCAGCAGCCGCAACACACATGAAATTGAGTAAAGTTAAAAAATAAAAAATCTACCGGTTTTCAAGGTTAGGCGCCGCTTTAACTGTATTAACAGCGGGCCGTAATCACAGCAGCCGCAGCCGCAGCAAAAGTTACGTCATAAATGAACACACAGCAGCAACAACAACAACAACAACAAAAACAACAACAAAAGACGGCGACAACTTTTGTTGCGCTTGTTGCGGTTTTGGCTCATTTCATTTGGAAGCTGATCAAAAAAAATAAATAAATAAAATAAAAACTGAAACCCAAACTGCAACAACAACAACAACACCAATTTTACGCATAATTTCATATTTGTAACAAAATACAAGAGAAAGAGAGAAAGAGAGGGAGAGATAGCTATGGCTAAAAAAAAAAATGTAGCTTCATTTATATGCATAATGTTGTAAGTGGGAGTTTACTTAATACAAATTTGTAGCTGATTGTTGTTGTTGTTGTTGGGATGCTTAACTCGTTTTCCATTGATTTCGATCGTTGTTGTTGTTGCAGCATTTAAAATGTGGGTCAAAACTGGTAGGTAGATCGCACAACAGCAACAACAGCAACAAAGGGTCGCCTGCATCATTTCACATGTTTACAGTTAAAACAACAACGACAACAACAACAACAACGACTGCAAATTGTCGTCCGTGTAGCAATAAATATATGTATATATAGCAGCAACGTATTTAAAATGAAACGAAGCGTTGCTCATCATCATCATCATCATCATTATTGTCATAATTAAATTCTGCTAATTTTGCATACACACACAAAACATATGTATGTATGTTTATTGACACATACGTTTAGTATATGGCTTAAAGGCTGATGCTGTAATAATCAACATCATCATCATCATCATCATCATCATCATGATCATTGCCTGTAACGGTTGAGAAGGTCAACCAGATGCGGTTTTCATTTCAACCAACTCGAACTCGAACTCAAAATCAAACTCGAAACTGAAAACCGAAAACTGAAAACTGAAAAAAACAAACCTGATTATCAATTAGGCAAGTGCATCATTGAATCGAAGCACGCAATCTTGCCCTTAAACGATTGAGATTGTTTCTCCCCCCCTTCCCCCCTCTCCATTCTCTAGGCTTCAAATGGCATATTATTAGTTTATCGGTAATCGATTTATTTTAATTCATTTATCGGCATACTACACATGTCAATTTATCGATATATGTGGTGTTGATCAATAATTTATTATTATCGATATACCTTAAAAACTGAACAGTTTTCGATAAAATGTTTGCCTATCGATTTGTACACCGATTAATTGATTTATGACAGATCGTTGATTCATCAAAATGTATAATGTTGAGCGATGATTGACTAACTTATCGATGTAACTGGAAACCATGTGTAATTATCGATAACCCAAAGTCAACTCAATCTAATTATCTCAAATGAATAAGTTTTTAGTCTATAACTTCCTATAGCAAACATAGTGGATATGCACAGCTTCATTACACCCTGTTAACCCATTTTGTGATTGAATTAAATTCAGTTTTGAAATGAACACACAGTTAGAATGTTTTTTGAAACACATATTGTTGCGTAATTCAATCTTAAAGTGATTCAAGCTATGCACATATATTATTTAACTATAACGTAACTCAATTACATGATTGTATGTGTCCCTTAGTGTGTGTGTGTGTGTGTGTGTGTGTGTTGTAATTCGAGCACTCTCGTTTTATTCTAACAGTCACTTTGAATGCTGTAGTTTTTTTTTTTTGCTGTTACTCACTTGAAAGTTATTTCAATTTCTATGCTATCTCTTTCTCGCTCTCTCCATAATGTCATTCGCTTTTTTCTTTTTTTTTTTTGCTCTTACGAGTTTGTTGTTCAATACCAACAACAACAGCAACAACAACAAAAACAACAATCAAGTGTATACAGCTTTCAGTTTCAGTTCTAGATGAAAATTGAGTCAGTCTACGACTTGACAGCTTTTTACAGCGCATCAACAACAACAAGCAACAACAACAACAACAAATGCTAGGCTAGAAAAGAGATCGAGGCCGACACAAAAAGTGCAACAAACTGTTTAACAAAGACGCGAAAATCCACAAAGCAAACAAATCTAATACAAACACAACAACGACCCGAAACGAAAACTTTTGTTTGAAATGGGCAAAGTTTTAACGCAATTGCGTTAAATGATTTGTTGCCTGCCCCTAAAACAAAAACAAAAGCAACAGCAACAACAACAACAACAGTTGAGGAGGGAGGAAGAGCAGGAGGAGGCTGTGTGTGGGGCACGTTGTAAATGTTAATGAGGCATGCACGAAACGACAGTTCAGTTCTATGACTTGTGGGATAAGCCAATGGACGACATGTTGTATGCGCAATGTTCAATTGTTGTATGTATACACACACACACACACACACATACATATGTTGAAACGAGGGCAGTTTAACAAAAAAAATTGTTAAAAGAAAACTGTTCTCGCTTTCGTTTATATAAAGCTTGAACTGGATTGATTTGAAATTTTCAGAGAATATTCGTAAAACATCATACTTTAAGAATATGAAAAACAATAAGAAATTTTTCAAAAATTCTATCTTAAAAACTCTAGAGCGACAACTTTGAAAAAACAAAGTATTGACCATAATAAAGCAATTATTTATATTTATTTACTTATTATTAAATGCATGTATGTATGTCAAGTTGTAATAGACTTGTAACCCCTTACAGACGTCAATATATATATATATTGACTTGAACAATTAGCACAGATCACACATACATATACATATATATTGTACTTTTATATATCAGTCAGTCATTCCGTCAATGAGTTGCGTCTCATTCAACGCTTTTGCAAAAAGGTTGCACAGTTGCGATTGTGTTTTAGTAGCTATTTAGCATGCTTCTTTGTGCAACTAAAAACACACACTCACACACACACACACACACTCACACTCACATGCATTGCAATTGCAATAGTTATTGTTGTTGCTGTTGCTGTTGGTATGTGCAACTAAATGGTAAACAGCAACAGTCATAAAATTTAGGTCAACGCATATAATATATTCATTCTAAAAGCGTCGCCTCACACACACACACACACACACAACATTGTGTATTAGTATTGGTCAGTTTAAAGCGTGTCGAATTAGAAATATGTTGACAAACTCATTTGCGTTGTGTTTGCGGCCGCCTGTTGCTGTTGCCATTTCGGTGTGCCCCATTGTTTGTGCAACGTGCTTAACGGAAATGTATTAACAATTGCGAAAGCCTTTAACACACACACACACAGACAGAGGTCGCTGTTCAACATAGAAAAAAGACAGAAGACTCAACATTCTAGATTAACATTCGCAGTTAACAGCTGTTATGTGTATTACAGTTACAGATCCTTCATCAAATGTTAGAAACCAAAAAGTAGAGCCAAGGACAGCTCTATCACAACTATTTTTAAATAGCACATTACATGCCGTTTATATATTGTATACAACAACGAAAACAAAAAACAAAAACAGCTTAATCGTTAGTTAAATGAAAAAAAAAAAAAGCCTGGCCACTTAATAAACATTGTAAACGAGTTAACGAGGCGAAATGAAACAGAGCAAGGTTAACATTGACATTAATACCGCAAAGAACAAAACAGCAACAACAAAAAATATCTTATATATATATATATATATATATAGCAGCAGAAAACCAAACAAACAAACAAATTGAAGCACATTGCTAGAATACAGCGCGGCAAATAAAAACAACAAATAAAGCAAAAAAAAAAAAAAAATAGCAAGCAACTGTAATTAGCAGCTGCACAAAACGTAGCACATATTGTTGTTGTTGTTGTTGTTGTTGTCAAGCATGTGGTTTGCAATATAAGACGCGCTTTGAGCTTGAAAGCTGACGGCAACAACAGCAACAGCAGCAGCAGCTGAGGCCTTAGATACGCTAGACAACAACAACAATAACTGGCAAATCTCGAAATCTTGATTCTTCAATCTTCACACACACACACACACACACACACACACACACACACACACACTGAGAGTCTCAGTGTCAAGCCAACAACATCTGCAGTCTTTTGATCTATCAAGCAATGGCATTTGGATGCTGTCGATAACTCAACACACACACACACACACACAGTGTGCATGTCTGTATGTGTGTGTGTGTGTGTGTGTTCACATACGAGTATTTCAACTGCAGTTTTGACCTTGAAATGCGTCGGCAATCTGCGCTGCAAACAGTTAACAATTTGTGTGTAGGCTGTGCATGTAACAGAGTGGGGGGGGGGAGGGGAGGGGTAAACATATGTGTTGGGGTTGGCTGCTGCTGCTGCTGCAAGGCTGCTGTGTCATTCAATTTGGAATTACTGGGTTAATGTTAAGTTAAACGTTGTATTAAATCTCGGTTTTGTTTCTTTTTTTTTACATTTTTTTTTTTTTTTGCATTCAGCGAACACAAAAGACTTAGGCAACGAACTTGAAACGAACTGAATGGGCCAAGGAGCAAGATGTAATAATAAAAATCATATACATATGTATGCATATATTGTAATACGTGTAGTAACAGTAACAGTAAACTAACAGTAACATTAACAGGCGTCAACCTTAACATAAACATTTCTTTAAGAATGTCTATAGGTGTTATTTATTATAAATACAACAAAAAAAATCGGTTTTTTTTTAAGGCGGCAACAATCAAAAGTTACAAATTGCATGCCACAAAAATTATAAAGTTGCCGAAAAGTAACGCGTCGGGCATTTATAATGTATAATTTATAAACCTACCCAAAAACGAACACACACACAACAACTGAATCAAGAAGATGAAAAAAGAGCATCGGAAGCAGAACAAAATAACAAAAACAAAAACAAAAACCAAAAAAAACAAGATTAAAGTTGACTTGGCTGATTTGAGCGCATCGATAAACTTAATTGCATGGCACTTAATGCATTTTAAAGTTTTGCGCCCTGAAACCTGAGAAGAGCACACATAAGCAAGTGTGTGTGTGTGTGTGTGTGTGTGTGTGTGTGTTGGAACTAATAAAGACCTTGGATCGGCCCCTTTGGCCCTTAGAAATCGAACTATCAACAGCTGCCCCTAAAAGAAACTTGAACCCAAAGAGAAAAAACCAAATCCCAGACAAAAAGCAGTAAGAAGGTTTCTAGACGAGAAAGCCCGACTAGGAAATACCCTATTCCCCAGTCTTTACCTATCAAAAGTGTCAAAACTTGTATATTACAATTTTCGTTTTTATCGATAACATGTTTGTATTGGAAGGAAAATAGCTATCGAAGATTTGATGACAAAGATTTGCTCCTCTCAATATACCCTTTTTCCCCCGAAAGAGTATAAAAACTGTAAGCTGCATTTTGTTGTTGTTGTTGTTGTTGTTGCTGCTGGGGCGTTAGAGACAAATTCATTTAAAAGTCTTGATCGCTTAGGCAATAAATTTATAGACTGCCCCCTCGAGCAGTTTAGAAACCGAAGACAGAGAGAGCTTAAGGAAAAAAAAAAAACAAAAAAAGGGTTAAGGAACGCCAAAGGATCGATTTGTGGCATGGGCATTAGAATTGCTAAATGGCCAGCAAACGAAGGCGAAGAATAAATGATAGGGGCGCTGTTTAAGCTTTTGAGCACCAACACCAACAAGAAGAAGAAGAAGAAGAAGCGGTAGAAGAGGAAGCAGCAGGGCTACATATAATTTGTGTGTGTGACGGCAGGCAAGCAAGGAAGAAAGGATCGCATTCGCATTCGCATTAGGTCATTTGGTCAGGAAGGAGGAGAAAGAATGAAAGAAAAAAAAGCACCTGTTGGGCAAAACCCAAAAGGAGCAACTTCCTTTTTCGCCCAATTCAAACGGATGCATTCATCAATTTGGCAGCACAAACAGGAAGAAGCCACAGATGCGGTTCGCGGTTCGGTTCGGTTTGGGGTTCGGTATTTTTGGCAAATCATTCGCCCAGTCTTTGACAAGGGTCGAGCATCTGCCACGACTAAAATAACTTGAAAATAAAAAAACATAATACCAAAAGGTGGAAACAAAGTTTTTTTTTTGTAGTTTTTTTTGCACATTTGAAAAAATGCACTTGTCATGCTGAAAAAAAGGAAAAGGAAATTGATTAGCTGTCGGCTAATCGCTGACACTCTACCTCCTCTACCCTCTCATCGTACCGCACCTCTTTGGCGATGCCTCCGCTCCTCCTCCTCCTCCTCCTCCGCTCCTGCTATTCTCTCACTTTAGCTGTCAACGTTGCGTGCTTTTCATGCTCTATTAAATAACTGGACAAGTGGGTGATTTTTTTTTATCGTTTTGTTGGCTTTTTTTTTTTTGGGTGGAGTTGAGTTTGACGTTGGGTGTGCCGAGGTGTAGCCTGGGTGTTGTTTTTTTTTTTGGTTTTCGTTAAGTTAAGATGTCAACATTTTTGTGTGTTAGAGCTGGTTACAATTCGATGCCTTTGGGGTGGGTCAGGGCCAAGTTGGCAAGATGCCAGAGAGCTAAGCTCTGGTTGACGACATTGTTTATAGGTTATGTAGAGTGCAATTAGTTCATGAGTTGAACCGTCTTAATTAAAGTCGTTAAAACATATACTATTTCTTAAGACAGCATCTTAGATCGTTAAACAGACCAAAACGAGCGAGATGCCAAATAAATCAAAGCTCTTTTCAATATTCAATTCAAAAAACATTGATATGGCAACTCTGTTAACCCTTCCTTGGGTCTTTATGTTTGTCTATTTCTGTGCGTGTGTGTGTGTGTAATTTTATATATGTATGTATGAGCAAAGCCGCTTGACGACGTGTTTAGCATTTGCAACCAGCGGATAAGAAGAAGAAGCAGTGTTGTCATCGTCGTATGTACATGCCGTGAATACAACATGTACGTAGTGTGTGTGTGTGTGTTGGCAACAGAATGCGTTTGGAATTTGTCTCCACGGAATGGCAAAAAAAAAAACAACACTAACAATAACAATAGCATCAGCTTACAAAAAAAAAAAGCTCATCCAACACACACACACCTACGACGTATAAATGTTGTTTTTGTATAAGTTTACAGCAATCTAACGACATATTCTGGAGAGGGGAGGGGGGAACACAAGGGGTTGCTGCCCAGCTGTTTGCGGTGGGCGTCGCGTAAGTAACACCCGCATAGGTTTGGAATGAAGCGGCACAAAACAAAAAATAAATAAATAAATAACCAAACAGAATAGTTTCGTTTTTCAACAGTCGCAGCTTTAATACACTTACAACAGCAGCTTAATCTTTGACTGTTAAGTTAACAGTTATGTTAAAGCAAAGAACACTGTGATAATTTGACCTGTTATCGATGTTACAGTTGGAAGTGCATTTGTGTAACAAAAATTTGGTTGAGGGTTGCCAACAGAGTTGACAATATTTAGAGTATCCCATGCTTCACAGAAGACTGAAAAATAAGCATACATACCAATAAAAAGTGTACAAAAGAAAAGAAGGCGCAAAAAGTATTACAAATTCTAGGCAACAACTACGACGCTTTGTTATCTACATTAGCATACGCATACACGCACACACACTTAAAACAACTTGCTGTATTTGCTTTGATTTTGTTTTATCGCTTATGCGTGCATGTGTGGATATGTGCATGTTAATACACAAGCATATGTACATACATACATACATATGTACATGTAGGTATATTTATATTTCGTTAAGACGCATTTTGCGCTAGACAAAAGGGAAGAGCGTAAAAATAACGCGAATATCTTAAAAGTTCATGCACACGCTGCGAGCGCATGTTAATTATTTATTTTATGTAAAGGATAAAACGTGCATTGAACTTGCCAGAGCGCTTCATAGATAAAATGAAAGATAGCGCATAATCTGATGAAGAATGGAAGCACAGTTAAGATTGGTGACAAGCGTGCTGTAAAAATAATATACATATACATTTGTTTATATGTACATATATGTATGTGTGCAATTCGTCAACTCGAATTTTACTTTCTGTGATTGTTGTTGTCGTTTATAGCATTTAGAATTCATTTCCTCATAACAAACAACAAACATAAAAAAAAACTCGTACATATACATATACAACCTTTTCGCATTTCATTATGTGTATAATGTATGTATGTATGTACATACACATGTGAGTAATTACAAAGCATTTTACAATTACCTTGACCTTAACACAATAAAATAAATTACGCCGATTACAACCTATCCGAAAGTCAAAAGCCATTTAACAGCTCGTTATGCAGTTGATCATGCTAAATTGAAAAAAAGGCATGTACGAACTGGTGTGTGTTGTATGTGCATATGTAGAACAGTTTTCAGTTAACAGGCATGTTAAGTTTGCAGAACGCCATTAGCAAAGTATGTATGTATGTACATATGTTTGTTTTTTCGTTCATTAAAAAAAAATGCAGTGCAAACATTCTTGTTAGTGGGATGATGGGCGTGGCATGTGGAATTTGCTAGCGGGCGTCTCCTATTAGCCCATTAATAAATAAATGGCCAAGCCAACATTTTACAGTCAATTTAAATTGAAATGCTTGAAAGCTGCACTTGGCATACGAATTAAATGAATTAAAACCAAATTAAATAAATACATATGTATGTATGTATCTATGGTTGTTTATATGTATATATTTATAACCATAACGAAATGTGCGTTTAAATGTGCCAAAGCAGTAACACAAAATAATCAATTATGCTAAACTATTGATGGTGGGGGAGGGAGGCGAGTGCAAAATTAATTTAACGTCAAATGTTAAATGGTTGCGAGCCCAAGGCTATGCTGTTAACTGGCCCAGACAAGTGCTGTTAAGTGCCATGCGACAGTTAGAATTTACCAGCTGCGCAGCCGACTTCGCTGCCTACTGCCAGTGCTGGCGACCATGACCAACAGGCAGCGCGAGCGCAATAGTGTGCGTGTAAGGCATTTGAAAAATACACACACGCACGCCAGTGTTACCATATGTAAATATAATTACTGCGCGCTTCGCATGCACTTAAAATATAATAATAATTTGTATGCACATAGATGGATGTGTGTACTTTTGAAGGGCTAACAATAACACCGCCCCCACATACAAGCTTGTTCATTGACAAATGCCGCTGCATTACAATTACAGCAAACGTGTACACACACAAAGCAATTGCAAAAGGCCTTGATCTTGATCGCATGAACGTAATATATATATACATATGTACACACTTACACATCCACCACACATATGTACATACATATGTATGTATTATATACCTGGCGCAACAACAGCACAGCGACGTCAACTTAACTTGCATTGCCATTGCAATGGGAATTGTGCTACCTGTGGTTGTTGTTGTTGTTGTTGCTATTATTTATTGCACTTGATTTAATTTGATTTACAGCCAAGACAAGTTTTTTCATTTTGCTGTGCTTACCAACCTTGTCTTTGCCCGTTTTGACGACGCTGACGTCGAGGGCGACTGCAAACGGCACCTCGCACTTGTACTTGCTCTTCTGTGATTTTGCCATTGCAGTTAATTACATCTTTTAACACTTGATTAATGCAAGCATGGGCGGCCTGCCATATTTTATTTGTTTTAAATGTACATGTAACACCATTTAAAAGCGATCACAAAATTGAATTTGCGTATTTGCCTTTTGTTCTTTCATTTATCTATGCATTCCACTTTACCCCTTAAAGAAAGAGAGCAATATATACACATACATACACACAATTGAATGCTCTCGCAAATTTTAGGATACATACAGTGGTTTTAAGTGTGATTCTAGTTTGCATAAAGTTTGTGCATTATTTAATTATATTGGAAAACTTAACTTTTTTATGAAAAAAAAAAACCTTCAGATTGCAATAACGTAAATGTGATGATATTTACGCAAAAATCATTAACAGGATCACTGAAAGGGCGACTTGTGCGTTTGCTTTGCATAATCGAACCACTGCAGTTACAGTTATGCGGTTTTTTTTAACACATGATCGTCGAGCAGAAGAGGACTAGAAAAAAGAGCTGCAAATAGAAATGAAAGAATAAAGCAGTGGCAAAATACTTGCAGTGAAAAAGGAGATGCGCTTACAGTTAGCAAAAGGTCTTCGTGGCGAATGCACGGTTAAAATTTTTATCGCGTGTCTTTAATATTGGTGGTCGAGATCGGTTTCGTTTTTCATAAAAGTCTCTTTGTGTGTTGTTCGGGAAAAAAAGAGCCGTTGTAAATTCATAACGTAACCCAAATGTATCAACATAAATAAATATACATATACATACATATATACATATTGCGTATTTTGTTTAGATTTTGTGCGCTTAACTAAATCATTTGTTTTATTCTTTTTTTTCTTGCAGAAAAATATAACTGCTTTACGCCAGCAGAATTATTGCAGCGTTTAAGCTGCAATAGTAATAGCAGCAGCTCCACAGCAGAAACCTCCCACCACCACCACCACCACCACCAGCAACAACAACAACAATTTCAGAACACCAACCCCACCCGCAACAGATAGAAAAGACTGCGTAGAAAATTCGTTACAAGCAGAAGCAGAGGAAGAAGAAGCAACAGCGACAGCGATAGAAACAGAAACAGAAACAACAACAACAGCCACAAGCAGCAGAATACCAAAAGAAAACTTATACAGTCCGACTGCGCCGCCAGCTGAGAGCGACGTTGACGTCGACGTTGGCCTTGAGGCCCCAAAGCCCCGTTATTACAACGCCGGCGTTGTCCTAACGCAGGCACAGCGCAAAGAATATCCACTTGAGCGCATCAGCAGCAACAACAAGAACGACGTTGAAGCTGAAGCCGAAGCTGACGTTGACGTCGACGTCGACATAGACTGTAGCATAAGCAGCGTAAGTAGTAGCAGCGACAGCGACGACGACGACGACTCCGACGACGGCTGCAAGCTAATCGTTGACGAGAAGCCCCTGCTGCCCGTCGACCAGCCGTTGTCGCTGCGTATGCGCAGCACACCGCCAACTGCCGATCAGCGACCCAGCCCACCGCCGCCCCGCATTCCCGCCGTTCGTTGCAGTGTTATACAGCGAGCACCACAGCGCGAACGCGAACGCGAACGAGAGCCACAACAAAAACAACAACAACAACAGCAGCAACAACAGGCTGCGTGAGAGAGAACTGTTATATCAGTGTGAGCGCGAACTGTTATACCAGCGCACACTTGACCTTGAGCAATTGGGACCAGAGCAACAAGAGCCCATCGACTACCACGTGCCGAAGCGAGACAGCAGCGAAAGCAGCGAGCGCAGCGAACAAAACGAACTCAACGCACTCCGATTGCAGCGCGCGCGACGCGAGAGCGTAAGAGAGGCGCGTCGACGCAGCAGCTATTTGGCGGCGCGCGTCTTGCAGCTTAATCCCCGTTTGGTGCGCAGCTTGCCCGGCATTCTGGCGGCGGCCGCTGGACACGGGCGCAGCAGCAGCAGCAGCTCCGGCCAGAGTTTTCAAACGAATAACGGCTTTAGCGGCAGCAGCAGCAGCGGCGGCGGTGGTCAGAACGGTAACGGTAACGGTAGCAGCGGCGGCGGCAGCGGTGGCAGCGCCGGTTCACCGGGCAGCGGCAGCGGCAGTGGTGCAGGCAGCTTTGGTAGCGGCGGCGGCGGAGGGGGCGGGGGCGGTATGGGTGGCGGACGTGATGGTCGTGGCAATTACGGACCGAATTCGCCGCCAACTGGCGCCCTGCCGCCGTTCTACGAGAGCCTGAAGAGTGGCCAGAGTGCGGATGCGCAGGCGACGACTCCGCCAACTGCTGGCGGCAATGTGCAACAGTTGCTGCAGAGCAGCAATTCACATTCCCAGTTTCTTATACAGAATGCAGCCGCTTATCTCATGTCCAATCAGCAGTATAACAACGGTTGTAACAACAACGGATCCGGCGGAGTAGGAGGAGGAGTAGGAGTGGGAGGAGGTGGTGGAGGAGTTAATGCTGGTGTTAACATCGATGGTAATAACATTTTGAACTTTGCTGCCAATGGTTTGGGCAATTCTAATTATAATGACATCAATTCCAATTCCAAATTTCATTCCACAAATATGACGCATCATCCCTTCTATGGCGGCAATCCATCAGCCTATGGCATAATCCTCAAGGACGAGCCCGACATTGAGTACGACGAGGCAAAAATCGATATTGGCACCTTTGCCCAGAACATCATACAGGCAACAATGGGCAGCGTTGGCGGCGCAGCCGGCGTTGGCAGCGGCGCCAACAGCAACGGCTTCTACGAGGACACCATCATGTCGGATCTGGCGAACGGTGCCGCCGGTGGCCAGTGTCCAAGTGTGGCACACGGCGCCAATGGCGGTGCCGTTGTCGATCCCCTGCAATTTACAGCGACGCTGATGCTCAGCTCCCAGACGGATCATCTGCTGGAGCAGCTGTCGGATGCCGTGGATCTCAGTTCGTTTCTGCAGCGCAGCTGCGTCGACGTCAATGGCGATGAGGATGGCGATGGCAACTCGACCAACAACAACAGTCCCCATCATCGTCATGACTTTGAGCTGGTCTCGACGCCCTCCTTGACTCCCGACTCGGATGCGTTGTCCGTTTCGGTGTCCTCGACGCCGCATGCGGTTCAGATGGAGGCGTTGCATGAGAATCTGTTGACGCAGCTGACCCACAATATGCAGCGCAGTAGCAACAACAACAACAATGGTAACAGCAATGGTTATGGCGCTCAGCAACATGTTGTCAACAATATGCAGCAACATGTTGTCAATGGACAGCAGCAGCAGCAGCAACATTTGCAACAGCAACAGCCGCCGCCATCGTATCAGCATGCAACGCGCAATCTGTTGCAAATGCAACATAACAACAATAACAATAGTAACAACAACAACAACAACAATGGCTACCATCAACAGCAACAGCTGTCACAGCAGCAATTGTTACAGCAGCAACAGCACCATACACAACATCAGCAGCAACATGGCTATCAGCAACATAATATGTATGCACAACAGCAACAACAACATCATGCTCAACAGCAACAGCAGCATCATTTCCAACAGCAGCATCAACAGCAGCAGCAGCAGCAGCAACAACATAACTCGCATCACTCACAGCAACATGCGCATCATCATCAGCATCACCAGCATCAGCAGCAACACCAGCAGCAGCAGCAACAACAGCAGCAGCAGCAACATCACAATAACCACAATGACAACAGCAATCTGTCGCTGCCGTCACCAACAACGGCTGCTGCTGTGTCTGCAGCCGCTGCAGCTGCTGCCGTTGCTGCTCTTCGCCCCATGTCCAGCAGCAGCAGCAGCAGCTCCAATCTGCTAGATGCCAACACAGCAGCTGTTGCTGCTGCCGCTCTGCTCGACACCAAGCCGCTGATTCAAAGCGTAAGTTCCATACAGATATTAACGCCCATCAAAGTCAATGGCAGTGAGCCACCAGTTGAGCTGGTGGATGCAGTACCTCTATATTATTCGGTTGTCAACAACAACAACAACAACAATAATGGTGACAGCAGCAGCACCGTCACTAGCAACAACAACATTTCATTTATCGATACTGAAAAAACCAACATCAACAACAACAACAATATCATTAGCAACATCAACAACAACAGTAACAACATTTGCAGCACCAATAACATAACATTTATCAACAGTGAAAATAACATTAATGTTAACAGTAACAGTAACAGTAACAGCGGTAACAACCGCAACAATCTCAACAAGCTGGGCGGCCGCGCCAAGGCAGTTGCCTACGGCTCCACCATGGTCACATTTGTGTCCACAGTGAAGCACTCCTTCGAGGTGCCCGCCCAGCGTCATGTGCATCGCACCACGTTGCGCTCGTTGGCCAGTGCTGCGGCTGCAACCGCAGCGGGATTGTTGCCACCATCGCCCACCGTTTCGGTGCTCAACAAAAGTAAAATGCTACAGCGGCGGGTGAGCGAGGACAGAGCTAAGCAGCCTATTCATGTGTGTATTTCTGGTCGTATTGTATCTCTCCCAATGTGTTTTTGTTTTCTCCTTCAGTGCAGCAATGTGAAGAACAAAAAAGAAAAGCTAATAAGAAGATATCCCATTTTGCATTGTTTCGTACACGTTTGTATTTGTTGCTGTCTTCGTTTAATTGTGTTCGTCCTTGTTTTTGTGTCTCTTATGTCTTTTCAAATTACTAACAATCTTCACCTTCTTGCAGCGCAAAATAATTTAATTTTTACGCAGCCTTAAGGGGGGAAATCCATGTTCAAAATCTGTCATTTTTAAACGTATTTTTAAAGGTGATAAAATAATTCTATTGTTTTGAAATTTTAACACAAGTTTATTTAACCTTTTAACAGTACAAAACAATTTTTTCCCCCCAAATGGCGGCTCAGGATCATTTTTTGTCGGCTGCCATTTGTAGCTCTCAAACTATCGATCTGAAACAAAAAAAATTAAAGTGTTTTCTTTTTATAAGATATTAACGGAGAGGATAAACCTAAAAAATAAAAAAAAATATTATAAAATTCATTTTAAAATAAGCCTTTGAAAAAAAAGCTATTTTTGTCATATTTTTAGCCCCTAAAAAGTAATTTATCAACGCGAAATATCAAAAGTTTTAGGTTTATCCTTCCGGTAGTAATGTAGAGAAAGTCCTCTCCAAATTTCAAACAAATCGGTCGATAACTTTTTGAGTTACAACACGAGCAGTTTTTAAGAATACAGTTTCGAGATAATCGCGTTTAAAGTTTCACACTGCACTGACATCGCCTAGTGGGCGGAACTTCTGAAGGGTCTATCTCTTAGGATTTTACTCGGATCGATTTGAAATTTTGGGAGAATATTATAAACATATTTCTATTTAATATAAATAAAAATCGATTTTTTGAAAATTCTACATGGATTTCCCCCCTTAACGATTGCGTATATATTTTTTTTTTTTGTTACAAAATAGCCGTTAAATAATTTGTGTTCTTATGTTTGACACTGGATCATCCGAAACAAAAAGTGTTAATGGAGATAGTCAGATGTTCGTATAAGTTAGTCTTTGATCAAAGGGATAAAAAATATTTTAATTTTTAACAAATCAAACGATCAAAGACTTCATTTTTATGTCGTAGTTCTTAAGGTTTTTTTTTGGTCGACGATTTTGAAAGGTTATTTTAATTTTAGTTTTAATTTCAGTCGTTAAAGCAAAAAATCGCAAATTTCACAGTTGCAAGTGGGGGTAAATCCTTAATGTGAATGTTGTAGATTTAAAATTTTAATTATATATTATTATTTTTTGACTTGAAATGAAACAAATTTTTGCATGCGCTTTTTCTTTTATTTAATTTTTGAGATTATGTCAAATAAAAAGAGATATTTTTCGAGATGGATTCAACACCAAGTAATTTCAATAGTCATTTACATCATTAATTTATTCAGTATTTTGTAAATCTAATAACCAGAAGACTGATTTAATAATATAATTAATTAAGTGTTTGCTTTATTGCCTAATTACATATGGGCATTTCCACAGAAAGGTCCACCACAGCCAAAAAACTTAGTCTCTGTAAGTTTGTTGTTGTACCATATATGTACAGGGAATTTATTAAATTTAACTAGAATTAACAAACATTTCATTTATTTATAAAAAAAATTTGAAATATTCGAATGCAAAGTGGATAAAATGCTGAATTTCTTTTTTTTTTGCTCGATTTTTTATGATAAATGTTCCTAATGAGAGACATAATGCATTGACATTTGAGCGGCTGAGGTGGGCGTGGCATTAAAATTGTTGATGCAAATCTTTAGTTAATGTCACTATCTATCTTCCTACAAAATTTTGTGACTCTAGCGAAATACAATTTGATGAAAACTCCACTCACAAACTAAGTGGAAATCTTGTCACGTTCGCGATGTCACGTTACAAATTACTAATCAAACATGTAAAATAAATAAAATGATAGTAACATGCCAAAGTGATTTCTAAAATGGAAAACTACATTAATTTATTACGGTTTAAAAGTATTTTCATCCAAATAACTCGCCACATTTCGGTAACTTTTGCATTTGACTGAACTCAAACATTACTTCAATTTTTTGTCACGTTCGCGATGCACTGTTTTCTATAAATAATTCGGAAACCGCAAGTCTTCAAATCTTGTCTTTCACCGTAAAAATAGTGTTTATAAAACGCATTAAACACGTGAGAAAAGATTTTTGAATATGTCAACTATTGCCAATTTTTTTTTCATTTAAAGTCGTACAAATGTCACGTTCGCGATCCTGGAAATGCCCATATATAGAATATAACTTAAAGCTATCAAATATGTACAATACAGAGATTAGATACAATTTATCTTAACAACTGAAAAATGATTAATTTAATTTAATATTATATACTTATTTGAAATTGTTGTTATATATACAAGGAAAGTTAATAATACAATAATAATATATTTTCTTAAATTTGTTCATGATTTTAGTTTTAAAAATGAGAAATTTACATGTATTTACAATTTACAATTTTCAATATGTTTAATCTAAATTAATAAGATATCAAAATATTTCTTAAACACAATTGTTTGTTGTATTTAAGTTTTCTGAAAAATCTCAGTTATACTTTAAGACTCTATATGCATGAAGTTAAACCTAACTCCTTTGACTTTAACCTGCGTTTTGTCATGTTTGTGAACCTTCATCCCAATCAAACTTCCTGCATCTTTGTGTTATCGTCCAATTTGTGTTGTTGTTGCTCTTGTTAACAGTCCAGTCTTGTGTTTTGTCCCGCTTGTGTTTGTTACCCTAAACCCTATAGAGAAACAATTTGCTAATGAATCCGGTGTTTGTGTTTTTCCCGTTTAGTTGGGCCTGCCACCAGATCTACAGCTGGAGTTTGTGAATGGAGGTCATGGCATCAAGAATCCTTTGGCTGTGGAGAATGCGCACGGGGGCCATCATCACCACCGCATACGCAACATGGATTGCATCGATGATCTCAAGCATGGCATCCCGTCGTCGCAGCAACAGCAGCAGCAGCAACAACAACAACAGCAGCAGCATCAGTCGTTGCAGCAACAGTCGCTGCAACAGCAGTCGCTACAGCAACAATCGCTGCAGCAGCAACAGCACTCGCCACAGCAACAACATTCACCGCAACAGCAGCAACAGTCGCAGCTGCAACTGGCTGCTGTGGCACAGCATCATTCGCTTAGCCAGCATGCGCTTAACAGCAGCAACAACAACAGCAGCAGCAATGGCAGCAGCAACAATCGCAACCATCACCACAACAACAGCAGCAGCAGCGTGAGCAGCAACAGCAGCAATCATGGCGACTCGATGTGCCCGAGCAACAGTGGCGCCGAGGATGCCAACAACAAGTTCGTGTGTCGCGTCTGCATGAAGACATTCTCGCTGCAACGTCTGCTCAATCGCCACATGAAATGCCACTCGGACATCAAGCGCTATTTGTGCACCTTCTGTGGCAAGGGCTTCAATGACACCTTCGACCTGAAGCGTCATACTCGCACCCATACGGGCGTTCGTCCCTACAAGTGCAACCTGTGCGAGAAGAGCTTCACGCAGCGTTGCTCACTCGAATCGCATTGCCAGAAGGTGCACAGTGTCCAGCATCAGTATGCGTACAAGGAGAGACGCGCCAAGGTAAGTTTCATTCAGCATTGTATTTGTATCAAATGAAGTTCTATCAATATTTTCTAATCACTTTCTTTTCGATCTTCGCTCTGTATGTAGATGTATGTGTGCGAGGAGTGCGGTCATACCACCTGCGAACCGGAGGTTCATTATATACATCTGAAGGATAATCATCCATTTTCGCCGGCGCTTCTGAAGTTCTACGATAAGCGTCATTTCAAGTTCACGAACTCGCAGTTTGCCAACAATTTGCTTGGTCAGCTGCCGATGCCGGTGCATAACTAAACTAACAAACTTACTAACTGAATTAGTAGATGTATGGATAGGTTAAGATCAAATACTAATACTAACGCTACTACGCATAACAACTAACTGAACTTTAAGCTGAAGTTTTTTGAAAACTGCCCCACGAAAATGGAGAGATTAATGTTTTGTACATGTATAATATATATCATTATATGCTATATAAACAGATATACTATATGTATATGCATAGCTTAAGATTGTAGTTTTGTAAGCGAAAGAAAAAAACGTTTAATTTTTAGTTTAGCTCAAGAATTTCAGTTTCAAAACAATCCCTTTTCTCGCTCCCATATAACACTTTGCTGTGCAAAAACAAAAAACAAAAGAAAGGAAAAACTAATTTGATATCATTACAAAAATAATTCATTTCATTTAGTTTAGCATATTTGAAGGACACCATTTAGAACTTAAGTATATATTTTCTTGGAAAACCTTTAGTCAAAGTTTTTTTTTTTTTATTATTTACATTTATATTATTTGGATTGCAAAATAATAGGTAGTTCTTGAATTTAAGCTTAGTTTGTTAAGAACTGCTTCAAGCAAACAAAACAAATATTGAATTATCGATTAGTTATCGTTTCTTTAACCTCCATCTCACATTCTGAATACGCTGTTTATTGTTTTAGCTAAATGAACAAGCTGCAAAACCTTTGCATTTATTTACAAAACAATTATTAAACAAAAACAAAAAACAAGAAGTTTTAGCATTTAAGTTTAAAAGCTTACGTACGAGTTAATTAATTATGTACTGTAATTACTTTTATAGAATTTTTGAGCATTCACAAAAAAAAATTCAAATGTAAAGAGGCATAAACATAAAAACAAAAACAAACAAACAAAACGAAATGAAACATAAGCTAAATAAATTATACTAAGTAACTAATTCATCAATTAATTAAGACAAACAAGAACTCTGTATGGTAAATTATGCTGTTCATAAATGAAGTCAAAGCCCACAACATACACACTCTCAAACACACTTGTAACATATCTTAATTATTATGTATTTATAAGGCACATACAAACACACAAACCCATGGAATTTAGATAAATATATTATTTTACTTTTTGAGAGTAACAAAAGAAAATGCTTAAGCAAGCACCAATTTGTACTGAATACACTTGAAAGAACACAAGAAGAACAACAATATCGTTAGTTAAGTTTTTAACATTTATATATAAAGATATATAAACATGGATATACTTATAGTTTAGTTATGTTTTAAAAGTCTTACTTTGTTTGTGAACAGCATTTTTTGAAATGATGAGCTGAAAGATCATAATACTTTTCGATACATACATATATGATTATGAAGTTATCAGTTATAGGTTCCACACACTCCCACACCCCTATTACACCCACACAAACGTACAGTAAAATAATATCCTTGATTTTTTTTCATAGTTTTTTAAGCAACAACGGGTTATTTGTGCAATCGCTTGGTGTTGGTATAAAACTAAAAAAAAAAACAAAACTAAATATATATAACTATAGTATAAAGATGCAACACTTGCACAAACAGACACACAACCTTCTCATTCATACACACACACACACACATAAACATATAGTTTATAACAGATATTTAGCTATATCTTCCACCTTTTCTTTCAACTTTCTATTTAGCTTTAAAACAAAAAAACGCAAAAACAAAATGAAATTTTATACGAAACTGTAATTTAATGGCCTTAACTATATATGTAAACACATCCTCACACATACTTATGTACTTCCAGAAAAGAACAGAAAATTGCAAATTTTATTTAATTTTTACACGAATTTTCAAAGTACACTTGACAAATTATTGAATTTACCCAACAAGTGTGTCCAAAATTCGATAAAAAAGAAATCACATTAATTTAGTTTTTTATACATTTTTTTTTCTTAACATAACTATTATATGTATACTATATAAAAATTTATGAAAAACAAAATATCCATATGTAATAATAAATATTGAATATTAAAAAAAATGAACGAAGCTTTTATTTTATCTTAAGCGAAAATATTTTGAGTAAGTTAATAACCTACGAGTGAAAATCAAAGTTCACATAAATGTAGAATTAAAACCATACTCAAGCGAGTAATACCCTGTTGCCCATACAGTCGGCTTCAATCTTTTTATACTCTGATACCGAAGGTCTCATAGTATATTGGTTTTGTGCAATGTCCGTCATGGTGTCTGTCCGTCCGTCCGTATGAACGCAACATTTTTCGACACCCGTAAAGCTAGAGACTTAGAGACTTGAAACTTTGCAATTATTTTTGTCTATGGGTTAGTCAGATAAAGTGTCAAGATTGGGGTGCCGCGCCCACTAGGAGGCTGGGAAATCGATAAATTCGATAACTAAAAACCGATAAAACCAAATATTTCTCACATTCTTACAGCTAGAGTTACCAAAATTTGCACGAAGATAGCTAGTCATGTCCCTGAAAAAACTGCATCAAATGATGCCACGCCTATTCCTTCCGCCCCATCCTCCCTGCTCCTTTAAATTGGAAACGGCTATATTTTTCACATTTTTTGGGCTAGAGCCACCAAATTTTGTGTCAAGATAGGTAGTGAAGTTTTCCAACAAACTGCATAAAATGGATGCCACGCCCACACCTTCCGCCCACCGCCGTTGTTAAAACGGTCATGCGTGTATCTTCCACATTTTTTGAACTAGAGTAGAAAGATAGAAGGCAACATCTACCAAAGATCTGCATCAAAATTTTGGATGCCACGCCCACCCAAGCCACCCGCCTTATAATATTGGAATCGGCTCTTTCTTTAACAGTTTTTGGTGACAGTTAAAAACAATTGATTCAAAAATTTGGATGCCACACCCACCTCTGCCGCCCACCTTTTACATTTGGAAGTTCAGTTTTTGAGCTAAAGTCACCAAATTTGGTAACATGATAGCTGGCGATGTTTACCACCCGGCCCACTCCTTTGCAAGCAGACTCCTTACCATCCGTTCTTTTTACTGGACGGTTGCTTCCGACTGCAACGTTTTTACTTGTTTATAATGTCAAAGTTTTTAAAGTGCGCTGTTAATAAAGGAAGTTAAAGACTTTACACAAAATTGTTAAGCTTTTTGATTAAACTCGTTTTTCTCGAACTAATTTGTTTCCAAATAGCTTCACATCTTCCCTATTACCTCTATATGCTCTATCAATAGGAATACTCTTTAAAAGCCTTTCTAAACGTAGAAGGCGCCTTCAACTATGTAATTCACAAAGTTTCTCGGAACACAGGCAACTAAATATTCACATGTAGAACGTGCATCGGACTAAGATTGGGTATTGATATTCCATCCAGCTGACGCTATAGTATTCGGAAGTTCTCAGAACAACTCCAAATGAGACTCTTTATAATATACTAAATAAAATGATTAGGTTGTGACATCCTTTATCACAGCCTGAAGTGGGACTAAGAGCCACTGTTAATGATTTCCGCAGAAGCTGTTACCTACCTGTCCTGCGCTTTATACAGTGCTCAGGCTAGAGGTGAGAATTCTTCAGACTGAATTGCGGGCTTAGGCCACATAGATCCCTTTTCACCACCTGGTAGCAGAGTATTCCGCAGTCGGTTACATAACTTCTACTAGTTTCTACTTTTATCAGAGTTCCGTTCAAAAAAAAACTATAAAATTGTATTAAGAGTCAAAAGTCGGATATAATTTTTCAAATGTTTTCACTTTATTTATTTTGCTAGTTTTCATTATGATTTATGTTCAGTGTTTTATTTGTTTGTGTTTTTTCAATTTTTTTGGGGTTTTTTGTATTTTTTGTTTTTTACATTAATTACTGACATACACACAGACACGGAATTACAATAAAAACTAAATTTTGTTATTTATTTTTTTGTTTTTGCTTGTTTCACACGAAATATATACCATTTTTTTATTATCAAGAATTTTAATATGTGTATATTGTTGTTGTTATTGTTGTTGTTGTTTTTTATATTAGATTAGCAAGTGTGCTTATTTTTTGTGTTGGGTTGCCATTTATAAGTTAAACTAAATGGTTCACAAATTTAACAATTTAAAAAAATGTTCAACTAAATAGATTTATCCAAGTAAAAACTTTCAATATTTCTTTTGTTGATTTTTTTGAGCAAATTAGGTCAATTGATTTTACGTAAATTACATTGATGAACTATAACTATATACTTTTGTATTTAGTTTTTTGTTTGTTTCTTAACTTTTTGTTTTTGTATTAGAATTACATTGATATGAACCACTCGAGCGCCCTCGACGACAACGTTAAGAAAATCAAACACAAAAAATGTATTTAAAATATATTTTTGATTTATATATATTTGTTTTAAGTTAATAATAAGATTTTTTCAGTTTTTCGTTACATATACATAGAAAATAAAAGCAAGCAAAAAAAGTTGTACAAACTTAAATTAACATATTTATATATACATATATATATATATATAAATTTATAAAAAATTATAATTAGCTGCTCTTGAAGTGTTAAAATTAAAAAATAAAATAATGATTAATAACAAGAACATAATTGCAATTATTTTTTTAGCGCGAGTTTTGTCGTGGTTTTCTGGCCTTCCATTACTCTACCCGATATATATATCTACCGTGTTTTATAATTATTTCTCTGGCTTTTATAGTTTTACACACATTGAATTTTGTTAGTTTTTTAATTGGTAGCTTACATAAAAACTAACACTAAAAACAGACACAGTTTCGTTTACTTTTATTATAATTTTTTTAATATCATATATATGTATATATATATATATATATATATATATATATATATATATATATATATATAAATGTTTTCTTTATATACTTTAAGATAATTATGCAAACATTTATTTTTTTATTTATGTGTTAAAAATGCTTCTAAAAATTGTTTACCATATTTTGTTTTATTAATTGTTTTATTGTACACGCTACACACTTAATCGGTTGTTTTTGTTTTTTTTTTCAAAAATTTGTTTTATTCACGTACATTTTTTTTTTTTTTTGTTTTTCTTGTTTTGTATAATACTGAAAATACGACTAGACATTCATAATATATGTAAATATGTTTATGCTTTTGTGTTTTCTTTTTTGTTTTATATATATATGTATATATATATATATTTCGTGGGCTTTAGGTTTTGTTCAGATTGAAATTGTTCGGCTTGGTTTGGTTACTCCTATTTTTTTTTTTTTTTTTAAAGTTTTTTACTCTTTTGTAATAATATTTTTCGAAAATGCTCTTAAAAAACTTCTTGTATTTGGATCAGTTTCGGCGCTTCTTTCCACAATTTGTTTTTTTTTTCGTTTTATTTTTGTTTTTTTAGTGTAGAAAAATAAGTACAACATAAGGATTTGAGAAAAAAGATTGTGATAATTATATAAAATCAATTCCAACAAAATTTAAGTTTCCAGGGCTGACGACTTTTGTGCTACTTGTTTTACCATTCCTTTTCTCTTAAGTAAACATTCCTTTAACAACAAATTTTGTTATTGTTTTAGCTCATTAAAAGTAATTTTCACGGTCCACGCGCCTCTCAATTACCAATAATCCATCATTATTTTTATAAATCTTATGCCATTAAAAACAATTTTGTTATACGTTAATATTAATATTATAATTATGCAATAGAAGTATTTTATATATATACGTTTAGTTCGAAACTACACATTTATTTAAATGTACGTATGTATATACTATATGTATGTGTATATATGAATAATATTACTTTTATAAATTTTTCTTTTAAGTAAACTTTTTCTTTTCCTTGTTCTTTGTTTTCTATTCCAATCGAAGACGTCTCAAATAGTGATTGTTTGAACTTTAATGTTCAATTGATTTTTTTTCCTTTTTCGTTTCCTTTATTTATGATGTGTTTTTTCTTATTTGCTTGCAATTTTTATTTAAGGTACATTCACTTAAAAGAAAAATCAAATAGAAAAAATTGTTTGTCTTCCGTTTAGTTTTGATTTTTTTTAGAATATAAAATATTGCGCTTCGTCTCATGTGTGAGTGTTTTTTTTTTAAAAGGGCGTGGCGTTACATTAAGGGGCGGGCTCTGTTAATTTTTTTTATTTTAAGCTAGACTATTGAGTTCTCGAGATGTTCTCAAGTATTTGGATTTAAAAAAAAAACACCATACAAAATGTTAAGTAATCTTTGAAGTACAGTTTTTGTGTGTGTTAGAGTGTGTGCGTGTATTTGTACATATTTGTATGTATATATGCCTATAAAGGTATTGTTACGTTTTTTTTTTGTTATCATACTCAATTTTTTTTCGTTTTATTGCAGAAAAATTTGGCATCCAAGCCTTTTGTTTCGAAAATTTCAAGGCTTGGTTTACACTTAAAAAATAGTATTTTCCTCATCTCATCCCTTTTCCTATAGTATTAAAGTTAAGGTGTTCGTTTTTCTTTTGTTTTTGCATACGAGAATTGCTGTTTTTTTGTTTTGTGATGTTGGTTTTTATATTTAATACAAAAGATTTGTTCACTTTTTTGTGTGCGCAGTCGTTGAGATTTATATTCTTCTTGTTACTTGTTTGTTTGTTGGTTTTTGGGTGTTAAAATTTTGTATATTCTGCGTTGGCGTTTTTTTTTTTTTTTTTTTTACACGATACGCTTGCCCAAAAGTATAAATGTTTTGTGGGGTTTACGGGCGGGGTATCTTTAACTGTATCTAAATCTGTTTGTGTGTGGGTGTGTACAGTGGGGCAAGATACAGTTTTTTGTTGTTGTTTGTTTTGCATTATCTTCTTCTTTATTTTTTCTAGTCACATACGTATACAAAATAGACTTCATATACAAAATTAGTAATCTTTTTTCTATGATTGATATTTTCTATGTGTAAAATCAAATGTATTATTTTTTTAAAAAGGGTGAGTGAATAGACAACAGTCTGCAGCAAGTTATATCACTGTACCGCTCACTCTTTACTTCTTTCTCACTCTCATTACCTCTCTCTCTCTCTTTCCCTTGGCGTGTTAGTATTCGGGGCAGTGCTGATTGAAAATTTGATCAAGTTTCTATTTTGAAATTTTCATAAAATATGTAGACACTTAATTGATTTAATGAACTTTGTGAAATGTGTTTAAGCTTGATTCCTGGCTAAAACTAATTGTTTCAAGTGAACTGATCGATCGTCCAGCAATGTTTCGCTATTTTATGAAAGTATATGTTAACTTTTGTATGCTCTTCAAATTTAATACTCTAAGAATTACTTGGCATATCAAACAGACGTCATATTAAAGCTACGGCAAACCAAAGAAAATGTATTAAAGATCTTCTCATTGAATTGCATATGTTTGTATGCAAATCTCGCTTATAAGCTATAAATATTTTTTTTACATTCTTTTCCATAATGTGTTTCAACTTTGCGCTAACAACCCATCGCTAACAAAAAACAAAACAAAAAAGCAACTTAAGACGGTGCGGAAGACGTTGAAAGAGTATGTGTTAGTGTGTGTGTGTGTGTGTTTGTTTGTGAGTGTGTGTGTGTGTAGCATTGTTTAAATGCAACAATAATCATTAGTTAACGTTAGCATAACAAACAAAAGTTAGGCTACAACAAACATGATTATGCCTAAATATGCGTATTTTTCTTCTATTCTTTTCGACGAAGCGGCACCTAAAACATTTAAGAATGGCGCAACAAAGCGGAAACGAAAAAGAAAAATTATATGTGTGTGTGTATGTATGTGTGAGCGTGGTCAACTATTAAGCTAAATTTGCAGCTACATAATAATTACAATAACTATACATATATTTATATTTTTAATATTTTTGTATTGATTTATTTTATTTTCATTAATTTTTTTTAAAATTTTTTTCAGGCAGGTCCCTAAAAAATAAACTGAAAATTTTCTTCTCATTTTTTGTAATTTTAAAAATAATAAGTTGCGTTCAATTTTTTAACGAACATTATGATATTTATGTGTTCTGATTCTTCGTCGTATTCTTCTTCTTACGCCTAATAACTGTTTTTTTTTTTTTTTTTGTTAAGGTATAATATAATATTTATTTATATTTGTTTTATAACATTAAATGCTTTGAATAAATTTGTTATTTCAATTTGCGCTAAAAACTTCTTCTTCGTTAACTTGTCAACGTTCTCGTGTAAACGTAACTATTTTATGTAGCATACATTTCGACGCTTTTGTTTCTGTTGCTATTATAATAGTTTTATATACTTTATATATTTACGCACATATATATATTTAATTAAGTAAATATACATGCTTTAAAAGAAAACACAGCAAGAAAAAAAGGAATACTTAGCGTTAATTAAAAGAAGTTGCAAAATTAGATTTCATTAAATGCAAATTATAAGTTTTTTTTATATTTCTATACATATGTATATATAAATATATATATCATGTAATATAGTTATATATGTTAAGACCAAGAACTAAGCTATCAATATTTTATAAGCTTTACATATATATATATGAGTGTGTGTGTGTGTGTATTTAAAGTTGCCTTTTGTAGGCCTGTATGTGTGTGTGGTTGTTTGTTTTGTAAAGCATGCTCTCGAGCTTATGACTATGAAAAAAATAAGTGCTTATGTATGTTTGTATCTATATATATATATATGTATATATATTAGACATGTAAGTAGCAGTAATGGTTTTATGTGTATGTGTGAGTGTATGAAATTAATTAAAACATTAAACTTAGCTGCTAATTAAGGAAACCACATTAAATTCAATTCAAATTTTAAAGCACAAACAAAACATTCAAGTTTTCTTATTCTTTTTTCGTTTTTGTTCTAAGTATTTAGTTCGCTAATAATACAAAATGTTTTGTTTTTTCTTTTCTTTTAGCCCTATATTAACTGTGGGCGTGGCGTTGCAGGCGTATTTTGAGAATTGCACATAAGATCGGAAAAACTAAGTGCAGTAGACTCTCAAACATATTTAGTACAAACGATAAGTTAATTTATAAGCGAAAATTTACATGAAACAATGAAGTTTTTTTCTTACGACTCTTACGTGTTTTTTTTTTAGTTTGTTACATCAAAATATTCAAAATAATGATTTATCAAAAAAGTGTGTTTTTAACATATGTGTATGTTCATAAATGATATTTAAATAAGTAGCAATAAATTTAAAGTTTTTTTTTTTTATAAGATTTGATATTAAAATGAGTAAATTCTTGTGTAGTGCAATATTAAAAAGAGTAGTTTTATCAAATTATGTTTTCGAGAGTCAACTGCATACATATATGACATATATATATACATATATTTTAAGAGATAAAGGCAGAGCCGCAAGAGGGTGAAGTAATAACAGCGCAACTGTTTGAGGTTCATATTAACATTACATAAACTAAAAAAATACTGACAAAAGGATTATTATATAAAAAAAATATATATTTAAAAATAAACAAAATAAAACAAACGATTGAGAATTTTGGAACGCGTTTCCTGATCATCTTTAAACTTAAGGTTACAAAACTAATGTTGAATTTTTGGTTTCGAAAGAAATGCAGTCAAGAAAAAAATACATAAAATTTGATCAATACTGAAATAAAAAAACCTAAAAAGTGCACGCGCAAAAGATATTGTGTGTACGAAAGATTCGTATCATTGTTTTTCTTGTAAAGTTCAAGGTGTTAAAGCTAAAGCTAATTCTGAGTATATGTATATAGATATTTATATGAGATGTATGCCAAAAAAATTATGATAAACTTTAAATGTGAGCGAGATCAAAGCAAATTAAAAAAAAAATATAAAAAACTAAACTTAGAGCGGCGTGCAAGGAAGACAAAGAGAGCATTATAAAAAGAGACACACACACAGAGAGAGGGAGAGAGATAGAGATGTTTATAACTATATCATGTAGCAATTACTGAATGTAACATTTAAAGACAACTTCTTGCTTATGCGACGAAAAAGATATACAAACGAACTGTTTCAAGACACAGATACAGATATAGAGATAGAGACGAGAGATGGTGTGTGTGTTTGAAAGTGTGAGCAGGACAGACGACAAACACTGTGTCTACTAGTTTATGTTTGTGTGTGTGTGTTGTGTGTGTGAAAGAGATAGATTACATGTTTCTCATACATCCTTGCAGAGTTTTCTGTTCTCTTCTTCATCATTCCTTTTTTTTTTTTGATAGATTTTTTTTTTTTTTTTTGTTTGTTTTGTTTTTGCCTTTTTCAATTATATAGAAACAACTACAAAATAGAGTTATAAATACGTTTTACACATTGATTTAGTTTAAGATCACGTTAAGATCACGAGCGCGACAGAGATAGCAAATTACTATACATTTAATTAGATATATATATATATATATATATATATATGTATGTGTGTAAGGAATCTCTTTCTATTATACACATATATATCTACATACATTTGTAAAGGATAAGTGTGTATGTATGTGTGTGTGTTTGATTGTTTCATGTGTTTGTGCGTCAATAATTCGAATTTGTTGTTTTTTTGTTGCTGCTGCTGCTGCTGCCACCCTGATTTGTTGTGTGTGTGTGTGTGGGTGTGTGTCGCTCCCCTCAGTTGTAGATAAAGTTGGCGGCATCGCAAAGAGCATCGCTGTCATCATCGAATTTACCGTTCATGGCATAGTTGCTGCCGGCGGCGCCATAAACCCATTCCTTTTTGATGAAATCGCCATCGGTGGTGGAGGATGAGGTGTTGTGCAGGCCACCCAGGGAGCTGTGGTCTAGGCGGAAGTCATCATCGTCGTCCGGATAGAGCTGAACGGGTATGCTGTCGGGTATGGAGTGTGGCTCAAAGAGATTGCCGTATGGCGGCAGCGAGTGATTCAGATCGACATGATGATCGACCAGATCGCTGTCAAAATTCGAGATGCGAAACTTGGAGCTGGGCGGCGATTGTGGGGAGTGGGGCACGGCTGAATCCTCAAACATGACCTCCTCCTTGATGAACATGTCGTTGGAGTTGTCGCCGGAGCCGGATGAATAGAGATTCGGTTCGACTTTGATAATGGCCGCAGTGGCCAGGGACGGTGATGATTTCTCATCGTCATCATCATCATCGAAATGATTGTGATGATGATGATGATGTTGCGTTTGATGATTGTGCCCGCTGCTGCTGTTGTTGTTGTGGCTATTATGATTATTGTGAATCAGGTGAGGCTGCTGCTGCTGCTGTTGTTGCTGCTGTTGTTGGTGCTGCTGCTGCGTGTGATGATTATGGTGATGATGATTATGTTGATGATGATGGTGTCCATTGGATGCTGCAGCGCGCAACTGAGCAGTTGTCTCCTCCTCCTCCTCCTCTTCCTCCTCTTCGTCCTCCTCTTCCCCATCATCATCATCATTATCATTATCATCATCGTCATCTTCCTCTTCATCGTCATCATCCTCATCTTCCTCTTCCTCCTCATTGTCGTTAACGTGATCGTGATCGTGATCGTGATCATTATCATCATCATCATCTTCGGTATCATCATCCTCATCGTCCATATCCGCCAGATGACGACGTCGGTGGTGGTTTCGGTGGTTGGTTCTTTGCTGCGTCGGTTGCTGCTGCTGCTGCTGCTGCAGCTGTTGTTGTTGTTGTTGCTGCTGCTGTTGTTGTTGTTGTTGTTGCTGCTGCTGATGTTGTTGGTGTTGCGTTGCTCCAGCCACAACACGCTGACTGTTGCAGTTGTTTTGCGTCTGCTGCTGCTGTTGTTGTTGTTGTTGTTTTAGCTGCTGGTGCGGATGGTGATTATGATGATTGCGGGTACTGCGTATTATTGTGGAGCCGCCGAGCGCCGCTGAGGAGGCAATGGACATCGGCACACCCGTCGCCTTGGACACCAGCATTGTGGAGGAGCACGATGTGGATGAAGATGATGGCGACTGCGCTGGCGAACCAACTGTAAATCAAATCAGGCAATCATTAGAAAGTGTTTACATGTTTTGAATCAAAAACCGATCAGAAATCTTCTCAAATCAAAAAATATGGTATGTATGAGGTTGTATAAATTATGAAAATGCAACTTTAAAGCTTCTGTTTCTCTATTTGTTGTTTAACATCCTTACAAAACATTTGTAAAGACTATGCATTTTTGTTTTTTTATAAGTTATAAGTTGTGTATTTTTAAACTATTTAATATGTTTGTTACTTGCTTGACTTGGTCAAATTTAATGTATGATTTTTAATTGATACTCGCTACTGGATATTTACTGCTTGTTACTCGTTGTTGTTCGTTACTCGCTATTCAACATTCGTTTATATCTCGTGTTTTTTTTAAGGCTATTAAGTATGCATTTAAGTTAACATTTATGGTGAGTAGATAAATTTTTCGTTACTTTCCGTTCGTTACTCGCTACACTCGACTCGCTACACTCGACTCGCTACACTCGACTCGCTACACTCGACTCGATAATATTTTGAGCGATTTTTGTAAGGGGTTATAAAGTAAGCAGATACAATTATGTATCGTTACTACTTACTGCCTTGCCTTTAAACAATGGATTGATTGAGGGGTATTTCTTGATTGGCAGGTTTTCGCTTCTAAATATTTCCTGGTTGATATGAAAATTAATGGATATGGAATGGTAGGGTAGGTAAGCTTTCTCGTTATTTCCTATTCGTTGCGCGACATTTAACACTCTTAATTATTTTGCGTTTTTCTAAGGTTACAAGGTTACAATGCATCAAAATTGTACGTTTCCGTAACAAATACTCGTAACTTGCCACTCGTTACTCGTTACTTCACTTACCGCTCGTCTGCTGCACAACGCTGGCCAGCGCCGAGCTAAGCGTGCCCGTTGAGTGTATAATTGGCGTTTTGCGTAGCATCTGCTGAGCCAAATTGTTTGCTGAGGTCGCTGCCGTTGATGATGACATTGCAGTATTGCTACCACTGCTATTGCTATTGCTATTGCTATTCGGATTGCTGCTGCTGTTGATGATGATGTTGTTATTGTTACTGTTGCTCGTGTTGTGATGGCCATTGCTGGTGCCTGCACCGCTTTGTATGACCTGTGTATGCAACACGCTCGAGCAATTGCCAATGGGCTGATCTGTCGACTGCTGCTGCTGCTGCTGCATGTAATTTTTAATGACAAGGGAGCGCGTTGGCGTTGATGCTAAATATTGCTGTTGCTGTTGTTGCTGCTGCTGTGATTGCGTAGAGCTGTTGGCTGAGGAGGAGTGCGGCTGCTGTAGCGAGGCATTCGATAAGGAACCATTCGAGGAGTCCTCGCCGGTGGTTAAACGATTATTGTTGGTCATGTTATGAACAGTGCTCTCCGGCTCCTCATCGCTCCCACCCGACTGATCATCCATGTCCATATCATGTTGCGGCGTCAGCAACTGTTGCTGCTGCTGCACATTTGTACTGGACTGCTCCAGATCCGGCTCCAGTTTGACAGTGGCCAATGGCATGATTACATTATTATTATTGCTATTGCTATTGCTATTGCTACTGCTGCTGACGACAGCACTGCTGGTGGCTGCTGCTGCTGCCGTGGTGGTATTTGAATTGGTGGTTGTAGTTGTTGTGGTGCTGGCAGCAACAGCTGCTGGTGCTGGAGCTGGAGCTGGAGTTGCACCCTTGGGCTGATCACGCAGATGCACCTGCATGTGTGTCTGCAGCGAGGATTGTGTGTGCAGCTTCTTCTTGCACACCTTGCACTCAAACGGAAAATCACCAGTGTGCGTGCGTGCGTGTATCTTCAGATTGTAGCGCTGTCCGAAGCCCTTGCCACAAACATCGCATCTGCAAAGCAAACAAGAACAAAAATTAGGTTAGCATTGGCATTGTTGCATCAAATGGAAAATACTTACTTGTGCAGCTTAACGCCCGAATGGAGCTTGGAGTGACCGCGCAGCGAGGCAAGCGCACTGAACACCTTGCCACAGATCTCGCACGTCAGATTCACATTCTCATTGTGTATCTTCTTGTGCACCTTGAAGTACTCAAAGCTCATGAACTCCTTGTGGCACACCTCGCATTTATATTTATGCCGCTCCGATTGCTGCCCCGTATGCACACGCATATGCTTGATGAAGTTGGGACGAAAGCGCACAACGCGGCCACATATCTGGCACTCGTAGGGCTTGCAGCGGAGGCAATGCTTCTCATAGTTCTTCAGCGACTTCAGCACCATGTTGCAGATGGCACACTTCATGTTGTTCGCATGCCCGCTGCGATGGATGTCGAAGAGCTCCTTTGAATCGAACTTCTCCACACACTCCATGCACTGAAAGCTGGGCGTTGATGTTGTCACCGCGTTTGCAGCTGTTGCCGCCGTTTGTTTAATGGACTGTTGCTGCTGCTGCTGTTGTTGTTGCTGCTGCTGCTGCAGTTGTTGTTGCTGCTGCTGCTGCTGCAGTTGTTGTTGTTGCTGTTGTGCTAGTACCAGGGCCGCCATGTGTTGTTGCTGCTCAATGCTGCTGGGCGATGTAGACGATGACACCACACCAGCTGTTCCCGCTCCCGCTCCCCCACCCGTTGCCTGCATTAGTTGTTGTGGTTGCATCACATTCAGCACCGTCATCGGACTGCGACTTATCCCAGCCGCCGAGGGCATCCGGGCATATGCGGAGCCCGGCAAGGCGCCCATTGTCGCATTGCTTATGTAGACGGGACGACGTTGCAGCTGCGCCAAAGCTGCCTCCGAGACAGGCACACCCATTGCTGCTGCAGCTCCTCCTGCTGTTGCTCCTCCACGCGCTGTTGTGTTGCTCATCATGCTGCCGACTGGCAACATTATCTGTTGTGCCCCTGATGCATAATCCATTTGTTGTTGTAACGACTAGAAAGAAAGAAAAGTATACAAATTAAAAGATTATTTTTTTCAGTTTGCTGAATATTATAGGTTTTAGATTTAACTGATTTCAGCTAGTTGACTCAAAAATCCTTCGTTTACTTTCAAGTTTAAAAACATATAATTTAACCCAACATTTTCCTCTAATTACAATTACTTTACTTCTATTAAAGTGTCTAACCTACAAATATTCTGTGCAATTTCAATTCTCCAGAAAGAGTTATCGATTACTTTAGAGGAATTCATCCTGTTCCAAATCTATCTAGTCTAGTCGGATATGCCAAATTCAGCCTGTTACATACTTCTGCACAAAACCAATATACCCTTTTTAGCAAACCTGTCGGAACGTTGTAATTTAATCAACTAACAATTAAATTATTCTAAAAGTTTTAATGGACACAAAATCATGTCGTTTAATTAAATGGTAATTAAAATGTGTATTTACCTCGAGCTGTTGTTGTTGTTGTTGCTGTTGCTGTTCATCCGCCTCCCGCTCCTCCTCGTCGTCGGGCATCTCCAGTTTGACCTGCGTATGAAGATGTTCTTGTTGTTGCTTCAGTTGTTGTTGTTGTTGCTGCTGCTGCTGAAGAATCTGTTGCTGAAGCAAAAGTTGTTGCTGTTGCTGATGTAGAATTTGTTGTTGTTGTTGCTGTTGCTGCTGCTGGATATGAAGTTGCTGCTGATGATGATGATGGTGGTGCAAATGTGTCGCCGTTTCGGGCTCCTCATCAGCTTCGGCTGCCTGCGCCTCCTCTTCGATATCCTGCAGATTCTCATCGTTGAGCTCCGGATCTTCCTCCTCCTCCTCCTGCTCCTCGAGCTGCTGCTCGTCCTCCACATCCTGACGCTCCACCTTGATATCACTGACAGCCATGACGCCAGTGGTTGACCCATTATCCGATGTTTGTATTATAACTCGTCGCCCATTTAGCACATGTTGTTGCTGATGTGGCAGAAGTTGTTGTTGTTGTTGTTGTTGTTGCTGGGCGCGATGCTGATGGAGCAATAGTTGCTGATGTTGATCCTCAACACTGAGGCTGTTGTTGTTGTTAACATTATTGTTGTTATTATTATTATTATGGCTGATGTATGGGGAAGCGCTGTTTGTTGTGGTTGCAATTGTTGTCGGTGGGTGGTTGTCGAGCTTTGTTGCTGCTGCTGCTGCCGCTGCTGCCAAACTAAGCTGTTGCTGCAGACATTGATGCTGATGGTGAAGTTGCTGCTGATGATGATGATTATTGTTGTTGTTGTTGTTGTTGTTGTTGTTATGGTGGTGGTGGTGGTGATGATGACGATGATGATGATGATGATGATGATGATGCTCGTCATCCTGCTCCATGGGAGCATCTTGTAGTATAAATTCGATTTGTTGCGATAATGCGCTATCATTGATGGCAATCAGTCCGTCCATATCTTTGGCGGCAACGCTGCTGCTGCTGCTGTTGTTGTTGTGCTGTTGGTGGTGCAGTAGCTGCTGCTGCTGCTGCTGCTGGTGGTGGTTACTGAGGCTGCCAGCAACATTGTGGCCCGTTGGTGTTCCCACTCTGCTGCAGTTGCTGTTGCTGCCACTGTTGCTGTTGCTATTGCTGTTGCTGCTGCTGCCGGCGAATAGTGATGGCAGCCCGGTGGCATTTGAGCTGATGCTGCTGTTGCTGTTGCTGTTGCTATTGCTGCTGCTGACGCTCGCTGCGTTTAGAGCGCTACTGCTGCTGATGCTGGCCATTGTATTATTAACAACATTAACATTAACAACAACAACAATGCACCAACAACAACAACAACTTCAAAGAACAACAATGAAAGCTCAAGAAGAACGGCGGAGCGGGGGAGAGGTTCGGAGTTGGAGGTGGTGTCGATTGTTATTGTTTCGGTCTAAGCTCGTGCTCTCTCTCTCTCTCTCTCTGTTTTACACACACACACACACACGCGCGCGCGCTCTTTCTACGTTTGTATTTATATTTATATTTTTGTCGTTTTATCTGTGTGTGCGTTTCGCGCAGTTTTTCTTCTAGTTATTGCACGTTACAGTGCTTCTTCTTCTTCT
Organism: Scaptomyza hsui; assembly: GCA_018152825.1. Classification (NCBI taxonomy): domain Eukaryota; kingdom Metazoa; phylum Arthropoda; class Insecta; order Diptera; family Drosophilidae; genus Scaptomyza; species Scaptomyza hsui. The sequence goes on from JAECXO010000254.1 coordinate 1,184,355, forward strand.
TCTTGTTGTTGTTGTTGTTTTGTGTTTTTACTACTTCTACGGCTATTCTATGCTATTCGCACTGTTGCTGCTGCTGCTGCTGTTGTTGTTGTTGTTGCTTTTGTTATTATTATTATTATTATGATTTGTGGGTATGTTTTTAATTCACTTCCTTTTTGTCGTCGCTTCGGTCATGCGGTGCTTTTTGCTGCCTCTGCTGCTATCCACGCGGTGGCGGTGGCGATGGCTGCTGCGACGGCGACGCTTGTTGGCGCTGCTGCTGCGGCACAGTCGTTGGCTCTCCACATTTTTTTTTTATAGCTGCCGCTGCTGCGCCGCTGCGGCCAAAATGTTTAAAACTTCCTTCTTTTTCTTTAACTTGAATTTGTTCTTTATCTTCTGTTATTTGTTATAGTTTTCAGTAATTGAGTTTTTGTTGTTGTTGTTGTTGCCGCTGCGCCGGGTTAAAACACAATGCAATGCAACTGCTATAATAAGAACAAGAAGAGACACAAACAGCGTTAACGGTTGTTGTTGTTATTATTATCGATTTGATTTGCGTTTGTAATGATTGTTCGTCAATTTGTTTATGCCTCTAAATTGTGCAGTTTGTGCGAATATTTTTTATTTATACATATACAATATATATATGGTCACATTTTGTATTTGTATTTAATTAGTAAATGCGTTTTACAAAATCATTTGCTCCCTCTTCCTTTGCCTTCTCTTTTTCTCCTCGCGCTCGCTCTCACTCACTCTGGCACACACACACTGACACACGCACGTCAAGAGACAACTGGCGCACACAAACACATATAATAGCAAATACGCGCGCGTGAACAAAAACAAAAAAAAAAAAATTAAATTTAGCTTTTCCACAAGTTCTTCACTTTTGCTCCATTTTCATTGATTCCATGATTCTGATTTAATCTCACACACATTTTGACCTTTTTTTCTTATGGCTTTGCACGCTTTTCGTTCACTGCTGCTGCTACAACTTCTTCTTCTTCTTTTCTTCTTGTTCATTTACTTGCGCCTTGTTCTTTAGCTTTGCTGTGTAAGTTGTATGGTGGCCTATTCCTTTGCGCCCTGTTCCCGTGTTGTTTTTCACACACCATAAAAACGTCAAACTTGAAAATTTTTTGGTTATTTTTGGGTATGGAAATTTTTGTTCTTTTTATTGCTTGGCGTGATTTGCCTTTGCTTTTGCGACGCGACTGACGGCAAAGATTAGCGACTGCGCTGCTTTCCTGCTGCTGCTGCTGCTACTGTCAATTTGCTTTGCTCCCCCGCGAGCATTTCTTTGGTTTTACCGCTGCTGCTGCTACTGCCACTGCTCATACAAAGAGAGCCGTTTCAATCTTACGTTTTTGTTGCTGTTCTTAATTTTCGACCACACGCTTTCACACTCACATTCGTGTGCGGCACACAGGGTTGCTCATGGCGGTAACAACAGTAACAGTGTTGCCAAACGTTCGCCGGCCGGTGTTGCGCAACGCTTACTTTGCGCAAATTTGAAACAACCATAATATTTTCAGCACGAATAATGATTTTTACATGCAAATTATAGCAAAAAAAAATGTAGCACTAAAATTTAAAAATATCTCGAAACTGATTGATTGAATAAGGTGCAGCAATGAACAATGTTTTGATGCGTTTTGTATTCTATGCTATGACTATTCATTTTTGACTTACATTTGCGCACACAATCACACACACACACACACACACGCACACATACACCCACACACGCAGGCGAACAAAAATTTATAAAGGACAGCGCGCTTGGAGCTCAAGTTTTGGACAGCGCCGAAAGAGATAGAGTGAGAGAGGCAGCAAACGCTCAGCAGTGGGCGACAGACAAAAAGAGCAAGAGGGAGAGAGAGAGTGAGAAAGCGGGAAGTGGAGCGCAGAGCCGTTTAATTTCCACAGTTTTTGAATTACGGCGCCGCTGCTGCTGCTTCTGCTTGTTATTTTAGCTTAGCACTCCACAAGCAGCAATAACAAAAACAACACCCATCACCTTCGTTCGACCGAGTCATTTTTTTTAGGGGGTGCTGTTGCCTTTGTTGGCAGGGGGTGGTGGTTGGCGTAAATGTTGTTGGTGGTGCTACTGCTTTTGTTGTTGTCTTGTGGCTGAATAGCGGGTCGGAGGCATTGGGGGTTGAATTTTGAGGCAGCAGGCGTTGCTTAATTCCATTCACACACACACACACACACACACACACACACACACACACACACACACACACACACACATTGCTGCACTGGCGCAAATTAACACAATATAAAAACAAAAGAGAAATCAAAAATTGCGGTGCTCTGTGTTTACATATTCGGCGGCTGCATAAACTTTGAATAACTGACCCTCCTCCTACTCTTTTTTCCCTCCTAAACTACAACTACTGACAGCTCCCGCTCTTGCAAGTTCATATTATGTTTATATTTTTTCTTCTATATTTTGCGCGTTTATTTTGGCACTGTGCAGGAGATTTCTTGTCGTGTTTTCAATTGCCTTCGCACCTACACATTCGCAAATCCACTCTCCCGACTATGTTTTAGCTATAATTTATTGATGCTTTGTTGTGCGATGGTACTCGCACATGCACTGTCACTTACACATCACATTTTTATCACTTATTCTATTGGTTATTGGTTTTTTTTTTAACGAGTGTTGCAACAAATTACTGCATTAGTTTAGTGTGTTACGCAGTTTAGGTTAACGTGCGCGTTGTGCGTTTACGTTACTCGTTTTGGGCTAACATTGAGCATTTTGCGTTGCTCGCGCGCATTGCGCGTACATTATTCAGTGGCTGTTTCGTTCAGTGAGTACACTGACTCACTTAACGAACGACAGAGTGTAACAGACAAAGATTTAGAAAAGATATACTGGAAACATTTTTAAAACTTAAAATATCTTTAGTTATTACAAACAAAATGATTTCGCCAGTTATATATGTATATAGTTTATTTTATTCGTATCATATATTATGAAATATTTCATTTTTATCAAAAAAACGTGCATTTTTCGCCTAAAACTACACAATAAACTTAACATTTAATTATATCTGCCATCGTTAAGAAACAGCTCCAAAATGAAAAAGTGCCAGCTAATCGCTTCCAGGCTACGAATTATATAGAACTATGATCTTGCGATCTGTTATGAAAGACTCAAAAGCAATATTTATATGTGTTTATTATATCATGAAGCGGTTCTATCAACGCAGCTGTGTGATTTATTTCTTTTTTGTTGTTGGCAGTTGCAAGTTGCGCTTAATTTCATCCAAGTCAAATTTATATATATATACATGTAGGCACGTATATATATTATTTTAGAATTTTAAGGGCCGTAATTGTTGTTGTTTTTAGGATTATATAAATACATGCTAAGTTTTAAATTAATTTTAAAAGTAAGAAAAAAAAAAAAAAATATTTCTTGCTTTTTTTTTTTTTTTGTAAGTGAAAAATTGGTCAAGGGGACAAAAACTGAAAAAATATTTCTGCTCAAATATTTAAACAGTTTTTTAATATTATTTGCCATGCGATTCGAGTTGTGATCATTGATTAAGAATTTTTTTTGTAGGTTATAGGGCATGGAAGGAGAATGATGAACATTAGAGAAGAGCCTATATTTTGGATTCATATAGAGATTGTCTTTTTTTCATTCGGTGTGGTCTCCAACTAATTTGTCATGATTTGTGCTAAATAATAATAATAATAATTATGAATATAATCCAGAGGGTCTCTCTCTCTCTTTCTTCTCTGTGAATCTCTGTTCTGTTGATCACTTGGCGCGATCGTTCTTGGAGGGCTCCACCTGTTTGGCAAACTCTTCCATCACATCCTTATAAATGACCGGATCGAGATTGCGTCCAAGCATGTAGATGAGCCACCAGTCACCAATGTCCAAGCAGCGGGAAAGCCGTTGACAAATCTCCATGGAAATCATGCGATTACGTGCATTTAGCAGACGTGGCCGGAACTTGGGCATGAAGATGATGCATGCACTGCAAGAAATGTAACATTTTTGAAAGTAATTAGAAATCGATTAACAACAGCTTCAAAATGTTCATAACAGAAAACTGTTTACAATGTTTGTATGTCGGCAATGTTAACAACAAATGTTAGTTAACATTCTGTTTGCAACTTAACGACACAGCGTTGCCAGACACAATGCTAACATTTCGTTAAGCAGCAAGCAGAAACATTGATTGAACCCAACTAACCGGAATATCATCAGTCCAATAAGGAGCACTAGCAATATCCAATACCAGAACCAAATGAACACATAGGTCTTCTCATTCACAATATTGAGCGGCAATATGCAGAGCGAATCGTGCGTCTGCAAAGAGCCGCCAGCTCCGTATTTATGGAATATGCATTTGGTAACGCGCGGAAAGACATAGACCATGGGATCCACACGCTGCTCCTGCGGCACATCCGACAAGCCCATTATGTTCGTGCCATACGATAGGAACTCGCCATCGAAGAAACGATTCATCAGATACATCTGCAGCACAATATTGATAAAGCACAGCACCTCACAGGCCCAATAGCGTATGGCATACAATTTATGGCGCTACAATAGAAATGAAATTCAAGATTATTTCAAATCTACCACTTATGTAGAGGTCGAAACTTACCTTTATATGCTTGATCAGATAGTCGAGCAGAGCATCGCGTTTTGCTTCCTTCTCCTCGCGCGTGCAGATCGTTATGTTTAGGCCCATGACAATCATGCGCATCAAACCGCCCTCGAATTTGTTCCACAGAAACTTGGGCGTATAACAGGCCATGGCCTGGACAAATAGTACAAACAAATTCGGTTAGAATTTTTTTAAAAAGTGTTATTAATAGACTTTAAAGAATGGATTAAGTTAAGGCATGTTTTACTGGAAGTGCAGTTTTTTTTGTCACCTAAATTTCATATGTCGAGTCCTTGAAGACACAGGATTTTGCTGTACTTGCAATGTTTACAATACAAAATAGTCAAGAGTTAGAAAAAAGCTTTTGTCATCATGAGTTTTAAAGTTGAAAGATCTTTCATGTTTTTTACAAGTTTCAAAGATATTTATTTGTTTTATAGTTGTCGTCATTTAGCAAGTCATTAATCCATATGAATTCCTTTATCTGTTTGGTGTTTCGCAAGTGTTTGTTGTTGCTGTTATTATTGTTGTTGTTGTTGTTGTCTTTCGTGTTTAGCAACTGTCGCTTTTGCTCGAGTGTGTTTGAGTTGCGTGTTGCGCAACAGGCGCGCAATCATGCTTGATTGAGCATGCTTGGAAATACAATGACCCCACAACACATCTCCCAAAACTACCATTATCCACAAACCCCCTAACGCCCTCCCATTCCCCCGCCATACTAGGCACGCCTTCAATTAAGCTTGATTGAAGTTCAGCTTTCGGTTAATGTGTTCGACGACAATTGAGTCCACGAATGAGAAAGATCGAGAGCAAATAAACAGTCGTAAGCAAATCGTGAGACCTCTCAACTAAAGTTACGAACAGAAAGGTGCAGGGGCGGGCTGGGGTGGATCGAAAGAAGCAAGTGCTGCCATCTTACCTGAAAAAAGAGCACAAAGCACACCCATTGATAGTAGGTGTAGTATTTTCTGGCATCCTTGTCATTGAAATCATTGGCAACGCCAGGATGTGCGACCTCGCGACCGACCTAAAGTTGAAAAACATAAAATAAATTATTTTAGTAAAATGTTTGAGAATAAAGTATTTGTTTTTATTATTATATTTAATTTGTAATATTTTTAAAGTGCTGTTAAAGACAAGGTTCTGCAAGTTTCGGGTAAAAAATACATAGTTTTAACTATTTTTCTTGGGTTCCAGAGAACCTTTTTCCAAATTAAATCTTTTTAACCTAGAACAAATCAAATTTATTATAATTAAACTACAAGATAATATCTAATATATACTTAACTATCTTAAAAGACCAATTGACAAACCACTTTCTTCAACACCTTATTTTTTTCTCAAGAGCTCAGATTGAATTTAATTAAATAAACAACGATAACATCAAGTAAACATACCCAGTAGTACTGATGGTGGCGATTGGCCTACTCGAACTACCTACTTTACTACTTCGTACGTGGGTAGTTTAGTAAGTACCCCTATGGCAAACGAGACCGGAACCTCCCCAAGCTACTTAGCTTATTCCTTTATAGGTAGTGAAATAAGTACCTCCATGGTAGGTAGATTGGGATGTTGTGTGAGATAGTAAATATGCGCTTTAAGCTTAGTACGCAGAAGCTAGAAATATTTCTGATAGAAATTTACACATTATTTCTAGTGTGTATCGTAAGTCCCCTGTGTGGCGCTTAAAAATACCGAAAAAATCCCAAAAACGCAAAAAATGGCAAAACGAAAAGGTAAAAGAGTAATACGGGCACACTTGTATTTATATTTAATTGCCTAAATTTTAAATTGAATTGTGAAACATAAAAATTACTGATGATATTGTGTTATTAGCGGCAGTGGCTGCATTTTTTATTATAAAAAAACAAAAATAAGAAGCGAAAGCGGCTGTGTTGGGTCAATCCCTATTTACAAGAAAGAAATAATTAATTAAATTTTTCTTGTCGTCATGTAAAAATTGCTTTACACGACTTTATTCTTTTTGCCGCTCAAAATTCCCTCCATTTCACAATTGACGCCTAGAAATAATGTGATGCTTATTTTTTCTAGCAGAAAATAAGCTGTTCAATGCAATCCACACGATCCACTTCAATGTAATGGATGTGGCAACTCTCAACATTTTTTGAGTATACATTTCTAGCTGCTGCGTATACTCATTAGAAACGTCTCTAGAAATGATGTCCAGAAATTATTTCTAGCGTTTTTTTTATATGGAGTTTGACAAAGCTAGAAATATTTCTAGCTCCTGCGTACTAAGTATGGATAAAGTTACAATGTTTATTTTTTTAATTCTTACTGGTTGATGGAATTAAACAAATTTAATTTAATTTAATTTTAAAAAACCTTAAAAATCTATCTATCTATAGTCTCAATATGAACGAAAATAATGTTTAAGCAAGTAAAACTCTACTTGAATAGGGATCGACAATCACAACTTTCGCACTTTTATACTTTTCGAGATATGAAGATTGAAATGTTTGTTGTTTTTGGGTCTGTGAAGTTTTGAATTCAAGCACATAAGCTTCTTTTATTCCTCTTCTACTATCTTCTATTGTAAAGGGTTTCGGCATTAGGATATGCCCGGAAGGTTGCACGAAATCAAAGACGCTGCGTCGGCAACTTCCTGCCCCTATTGAAATATGAGATTCGCTGTCTACTTTCCCGCGGGCTATTCAATATTTGTGTCGTTGTTAATCGCTTTTCATTCTTCTTAGTCTCATGCACGTATGTGGTATTATTTTATACAATATTATTTTTTGGGTCACATGCACAGCGGCACAACAAGAGCAAAAACCGACTACGCCCCGTTTATAATTGCTTTATAGCCGCAGCATAAATATGCGCACATTTATTTTTGCCAGTCTGTTTTTCTGGTAAGCCTACAGCATGTATTACATATCATACAAATGAGACGACGATGGACGTGATCAGCCTTCGTAAGCACACATGACAAGGCAGACAGCTGCTTAAGGGCAAATTGAAGTGGATCTCCAACGAAGATCCTGCGATGCTGCGACAGCCACTAGCTACTTGGGAGACTTGTGTAGAGTTGGCTTTAAACTTACCCAGTAGTACTTCACTACTTCGTACGTGGGTAGTCCAGTAAGTACCCCCATGGCAAGCAAGACCCGAACCACCTCTAGCCACTCATAATTAATTTCTCAAAAAATCTTTTAAAACCAAAAACAACAATAACAGTATATTCAAAAATATATTTATATATTGTATCAAGAATTAGAATAACCACCACACATTACTCTCCGAATAATTAATAGTCAGTAAAGGAAAAAAAAAAATTATTAGACATTCAAAAATGAAATGTAACTTAAATATTTTCAACACCCTAAAACAGGTGCCTGTAACTTTTAAAATATGCTTAATATACTTGAATTAGATTTAAATATTTATAATTTGTTCAGTTTTGATTCCTACTTGATAAATTAAGATTTTTAGATAACTTTAAATAATTTTTTTTCTATTAAATTAATAATTTTATTCATATTTGTGATTAGTGCTTTAAATTTAAAGTTTCCTGGAACTAGTGTAAAGCACTTAAAGGATGTTATTAAATAAATTTAAAAAAAAGCATTGCTTAGGGTGACTAAAGTAGGTAGCAGTGGTAGCCTAGTCGGTAGTGATTTTACTACTTCCGAACTAGTGCCCAGTACTGCAGGGTAATTTCACAACCAATTCAAACACGCGTAGACTTTTAAAGGGTTTATATACTTGCTTTCTATATACTCTACAAAAAACCTATTGGGCAAAAGGGTTATTGAGGCTTGTAGACTTTGTAGAGTTGGTCTATTGTTATTATTATTAAACTCTTCTGGACTTTGTAGAGTTTTTGCATTCTATAATGAATACTTATACTTAATACGAAGAGCTTTGGAGACTTGTTCCTTGGGATTGCAAAGAGTTTGGAGACTTACCTGTCGGTTGAACGCGTCCGGCATGGTGAACGTACTGTGTATCCAGCAAAAGGTATTCACCACATGCGGCGGAATACCGTTCACAATGCAACTGATCGGCTGGCCCACATATTGGGTGGCCGTGATGATCAGACTGCAGGTGAGCAGCAGTACCGTTGTAAAGGAGTTGTGCAGGCGAAAGACGGCATTATCCGTCTGGATGTCCTGCCACTTCAGGTAGCTCTTTAAGCTACCCAATAGCTTATACATCTTGTTGGCACTGTTAGAGCAGGATCTGTTACAGAGTTAGATGGTTACTTAAAGGAACACCTCAAGCGTAGAGGGTTTGCTTGCTTCTATTAGTCGTTGTTGCTAAAAGCAATTATAGGGCAGTGTTGTAAAATGTCACGGTTCTTTTTTCGTTGGTTTTTTTTACGGCTCGCGTTCTTTACACTTTCTTTTGTTATTGTTGTTTTTCCGGTTGCGATGCATATCAATGTCAAACTGAAAATAGTTCAGAAAATAAACATGTTAGTTATATGAAGAATTGAATATCTGCACAATGCACCAATTATACTCGTAAAGCATTACTCATGAATGCTACATTTGACTACGAATTTGCTACTCTTGCTGTTAAAGCAGTTTTTGCACTTGCGTTAGCAGAACAACTTAACAGAGTTTTAGCATAACAAACTTTGTTTTTAATAACATGTTGTTTAAATAACATGTTGCTTAATTGATTATGTTAAATGAATGCAGCATTTGATTATGGAATCACCTGCATGAATAGAATGCATTTTTAGATATGCTTATAGTGAAATTGGTGATTGTAAATGATTCGAATTATAATTTAGCTTCTAAAGATCAATTGAATTTTACTCAAAGATCTTTCGAGCAACGACAAAAAACAAGGTCATACAAATGATAACACTAATGAGTATATCTACGACCAAACAATGTTCCAATATCTAAGTATTTGAGTATCAATTGAGATCGTCGTTCGGTACATTTGCTTGATTGGAAAACGTGTCCAGTGCCTGATTGAAGTCGGCCGAAAAATGTCATGTAAATTAGTTTTGTTTTTTTGTATACCCTATATACTATGGGTAGAAGGGTATATTGGTTTTCTGCAATGTCCGTCAGACATTGTCTAGTGGGAACTATGGCTGATGACTTCCACCAAGAATAAGCATACCTTTTTTGTAGTTTTGTCAATCGTTGTGACTAACGCGTCAATGTTAAAGCAGAAATGTTGTAGTTGCGATAGGAATGTTTAAGAAATAAATAAATAAACCTTGTTATACGCTATCTGAAGACAAACACGCGATTTTTCTCTCGTCGATGACTCTTTGTGGGGTAAAGGTGAGGCTAAATAAGGGGGTTTGGGGGTTGGGGGGCGATGTATGTGATTGAGCAAGAAAATGTACATAAATCAACTAATGGACTCTGCAGACAGTTTCAATTTCAATTAAAGGCAAATGCGCTGCACTGAGCGAAATTGATGCGCCATCATTTAAATATCCAATTGCCATTTGCTCCACTTGCAAATACCCGCCCAACCCCCTCTAAATGCGCCCCTGTATATCCCTGCTTTGCTCTAACTCAATGAGTTGAATGCACTCGCGATGCTAGCGATCTTTATACGCTTGACCCGGGCGCCACTTAAGCCCCCATTCCCATTCCCATTCTCATTTCCATTCCCCATTCCCCATTTCCATTCATATTGCCATCAGTTGCTTACTTTTTTTTTTCTCTGTTTGCGATTTTGATCTGGCAACTCTTCTTACTTTGGGCTCATTGAACTGAGTGTAAGATTTGTCTTTAAGGCATTCTTCATTCTTCTCTTTGTTTCAATTATGCAAAGTATTTCAATTGACCTCTAACAGGCCGAAAGCAAAAATGAGTAAGCAAAAGAGGAAGTGTTCCACTTCGTCTCCCTTTCAACTTCAACCCCTTCTTCAACGCTTTTTCTCACTCAATCTTTCAATAAGTAAAGGTAAAGTAGAGCGAAAATTTAACCGGTAGATCAAAAAATGTAATGATATGGGTAGTTCTAAAACCCAGTAACCCCCTACCGTGCGATAACTAGCACCTAACCCCCCCATGTGTTACCCTCAAATCCAATGCTTTCCTGTTTTTTATTCCACACGCTTCGCTGGCTGCGACGAAGGCAACAAAACTGCAGCCACAACAATTAACCGCAACAACAAACAACAAACAGCAGCAGCAGCAGGCGTACAATGACCGCCACTGCCCCCCAACCACCCACCCACCATGCAACACCACCCCCCACTCTCCACCTCCCACGACATACCACTTGCTTTTTTCATTGCCAAGGCCATTTAATGTTTAACTCAGCTTCAAAGCACAAATTATGTGCGATAAATAACAAAATTTGTATGCACAAATTGAGAGGTGTTATATGAGGGTAATAGGAGATGAGTGTAGGGTTAGTGGACGGCGGGGAGGTGTATAACACGAGTGCAGGTGTCACGTTCCAAAGGTCGAGAGTCAGTCAGTCAGTCAGTTAGTTAGTCGTCAGAAGCACACATAAATGTTTAAAATGCCTCTTATAGTACTACGTGCCGGGGCAGAAGTAAAATAATTTGTTGCGATACCCTGTAAACATGCAACTGTTTACAAATGATATGCCCATCTAGGGAAAGTGTAACAGAGTTAAGATCCTTTTTACCTTTGAACGAATAATTAAGTCTTAGTTAAGTTCAGTGAATTCTTACTTTCCATTTTTCAAGAACTCAGTTTATTACTTATGGTTAAAAAAAAAGAGAATCTAATGCATGTTTAGGAAAAACATAGAAGATTCAAAAACAGTTATAATTGAAATTGTTTTTAATCATTTAATTTTACTACAATATTTACAGGGCAGGTGTTAGTCGTGCTTTCTTATATTGCTCAATACGATTTGCATCGCATTTGGTGACTTGTTCGTTAGTTGGTTTTATGCAATTAGAATGTGTAAAACTTACGTATGTACCTACACATTTAACCTTAACATGAATACAGTCAGACTTTAGTCAGAGTTGGAGATAAACTCACAGATAAACAAACGTACAAACACCTGTTTAATCACTCAGTTAGTCACTAAATGTGATTTGTGACGTCACAAATGCATTTGCCTAATTGCATTTTCAATTGCATTGTTTTCGTTAGTTTCGTTGGCAATGCTTTGTTGTTTTTGTTTCTGTTTTTGTGGTTGGTAAGTAAGCAGCTGCTGGCCAAGCGCATGATGGAATAACATAAGGTGGTCCCGTAATAACATAAGCGCTCTCTCGTTTCTCCATTAATGTGAGTGCTTGACTGCTTGTCGAAAGAGAAGGTTGGGTACGGACGGAATTTTTTTATTTAGCTGTATTTAGCTGTCCAAACTCAGAAACAACGATTAATTGCAAATGCTAAATTACTAAAAGTAAGACTTTGAAAATCTAATTTGCTTTGTATAACATAGAAGGGCTTTAGTTAACAGTGCAATTTACATCTCACTCGCACTTGTTGCTAACACACAATAATGGAATGTAGCTTTCGGACGGGACCACCTTATGTTATTCCATCATGGCCAAGCGGAAGTTCTTCCTGCCTCTCTCTCTTATTTTGCCGTTCGTTCTCTCTCTCTCTTGTTCTCTCTCTCTCTCCCGATCTCTTTGTCTCTTTGTTTGGTTACCTTCTATGACTCTGCAGCACTGGCAGCTGGCACCAACTTCAATTAGACTTATCGAGGGTGGTTTTAAACGTATGTACATAAGGTATTGGCTAATCGTTGCATTATATATCAGTTAGCGTTTTTGTGCTAGCCAAATATTATAGAGTTGTGAGAACTCTTTACTAAACTAAATCACAGATTAGCTATAATCTAGTTCCTATGATAATTTTAACATTGCCAATAGAAAAGCAAAATCTGTTAAATGCTGTAAACAGTCCTTGGACTACATGGAGGAAGATGTTAAATCATACTCCACTTAAAAGTAGTACTCCATGAGCCGACCTCACTCTTTGGATTCTTGATCCCTACAAAAACCGCACAAATGTGGCGTGCACATAATCAGAATATGTACTAAGGGAGATAGACTGCTAAGAGAGAAAGGGAGCGGAATATGGAGAGGGACTGGGACAATTTGAAACGTAGACAGGCGAACAAGTGAAAAAAAAAAACAATGCGTCGCCTCTGTACACTTTCAATTGACCATTTCCGTTGCTATCGGACGGGGAGTGGAGAAAGAGGTGGGAAAGATGGAATGGAAGTAGAATGCGGTACAAATGAGAAACATCTTTTAAACATAGCAACTACAGATGCAAATAAAAAATGCCGCCCATTGTCAATTTAAGCTGTCAAGAAAGCGACAGACGGAGCAAAAAAAAAATAAGATGCTGTGTAGGGGAGTGGTGAGGGAGAAAGACGGTGGGAAGACAATTAAACACAGATCATGAGTTTTTAAAATTATGGTCGTTAGGAGAATGAAATGTAGAAAATGGGGGGAATGGAAAACTAAAAGCAAAAGATGATAAAGTTGGAAGTTTAAGACGGAAACTGAAAAGGAAAGAACAAATTATGAAAGAATCACATGCAAAAGTGTCTGCTAATTGAGGGAAAGATGCATTATAAATATAAGAAAGTTTATGATTAATGAATGAGGACAAATGTATCTGAAAATCGAAATGCCACAAAGGAAACAAAAGGAATAAATAATAAAGTATTTATGTGTAAATAATAAGTTCGATATTCAAATTGAACATGTACAGCTATTAAAAGCTTAAGTCGTTATCACGACTATAATCTCGCTTATTCCAATTGTTCCAATTGGCATTGGAAATGTTAAGTTTAACAGTTTGACAGCTTGTTAGAAATGTTACGCTCTGGTTCATCTTTCGCTTAACCCCATCGATAAGCTCGTTCTATTTCATCTCTCTCTCTCTCTTTCTTTTTGACACTTTTAACAGTGCTTTACAAAGTGTTAATGATGTCGTAGAATTGGAACTTACGCGATTTACCGAATTCCGTTGCGTTGGTCTTTTCTTTCATTTGGTTTTTCTGTTTGTTGTTGTTGGATGTTCGTGTCAGAGCAGCAGCAGCTGAAGCTGAACTTTCATTGCTGCAAAATCAGCTGCCAGGTGTGCGCGTGTCGTGGTTGTTGTTGTTGTTGCTGTGCTTAACGAATTTGCATAAGCAGCAGCAGCGCGCACACACACCTACATACACACATTCATGCGCTAGCACAGAGAAAAACACAGGCACAGAGAAACAGAACAGAACTGGTTCTGTTAAAAGGGCTGCTACGCGCCGTTTTGTTATATTTTTGTAGAAGTTTTTAATTTATTATACTTTTATTTGAATCTTATTATTTTTATAAACGTAAACGTTGCAGTTTTGTTTATGTTGCTGCTAGTGCGTAAAACGCGCGCGTCGCCGTTGCAGTCGCTGCAGCCAAACACGCGCAACTAAAACCAAAACTCAAAAAAATCAAAAGCCGCGCAACTAAAACAAATAACACGCGTGTTTTGTCTGTGTGTATCTTAATCTCCAACTGTCACCGCGCGCAACACACAAGAATAATATGGTATGATGGCAAAAAAAATATCAAAAAAACATACGTAGATATATTGTTTTATTAATACAAGTATAGATGTGCCTTTAAATCGGGAATAAATGAACGTAAAACAGAAGGAAAAATAAAATTTTTTGTTTTTGAGCTCGCTTTGACAGTGCGCTCCGTTCGGAATGGCTTTTGTAGTGAGCAGAGCCCAGCGCACGCTGCTGTCGCCGTCGACTGCCGCCGCTTGGTTTTCGTCGTTTCGTTTCGTTCCGTTTTCGTTGTTGCTGTAAAAATACACACACGCGCGCGCTACGTTCGCTGTTGCGCTCAAAACTGAATGCTCAACTTTTTGGACCGCAACTCAACTCAGCTTCAAGCCGCTCTCCCTCTCTCACTCTCTCTCCCTCTCTATCGTTTTCTTTGGCTCTTGCTCTCACTCTGATTCTGGCTCTGTGGCGCACGCTCCCACATGCACTGTGTGCGTGCGTATGTGTGTTTGTGTGTGTGCGTGTGAGTTTATTCTTGCATGCGTTTTGCGATGCTGCTGATGTTTGAGCAGTTTACAGTGGCGCGCGCGCTCTTTGAGTGCGTTGTGCGCTCACGCTGCTGCTGCGCTTTTGGGCTTCAGCCAGCAACATGAACATACATATATGTTTGATATTTGTTTTTTAAACGAATTAAGCTCTGTATTAAAGTGATCACACACAAAGCATATAAATTGGAGCAGCAATTGTTATTACACACACACACACACACATGCTAGTATACAAGATATTGAGCACAGTTTGAGCTCAGCATCAAACTCTTTTGGGCCCGCGTATTTCTTTCAAGTTTCGTTCTTTTACCTCAGCTTTGTCGTCTTGGGTACAATTTGTGTTGTTGTTGTTGTTTTTTTTTTTTTGATTACTTGACTTCTTTTTGTGCTTCGACGGTTTAATGGGCGGGGAGTTGCTGCAGGCGCAGAGGTAAAGCTTTATACATACACTAAAACTTTTTTTTTGTACGTTTTGTTAATGTTTCGAATTTCATGATGTTTTCTTGCTATTGCGTTGCTTTTTCTTCGCTTTCCTGTCTTCAATCTAAAGTCACGCCAATATGGTAACATTTTGAAAGGTAAGGTTTTTTGTTGCCGTAGAAGCCTTTTTTGTTACATTTTTTCGTTGGTTTGTTTTGTTGTGTGTGTAAAAAAAAAGTGCGGCAAAAAGAAAACTGGAAAATGAAATGGTGTTGAATTTAATTATTGGACATTTTTTCCCGTGGAAGTTAAACATTAGGCGACTTTGAAATGCTCTAAAAATTTCAAAAAATGAATCTAACAGTTATTATATATTTAGCTTAAAGTATAATAATAAAAAAGTCTTATGAAAGAGTTTATAATAACATATCTAAACTAATAAGAAGCTTCTTAAAATACGTGAAACGCTTTAGTTTTGTTGCTAAAACATTTAATCTTACAAATTTAAAGGTATTCCAATTAAATGTTATAATTTTTCCAGTGCATAATGCAGTAGTCTTAATAGAATGGACACAAAATAAAAAAAAATTACCATATCCAATATAATTCCGTAAAAATAGAATTACTTGAAAACTTACTGTTGAGATCTTGATTAAATATAAATGTTGAGAAGCACCAGCTTTCAAATAAAAAGGAGTTATTCAATATTTTGTGACCTAAAATAATTATTTCAATATATAGCTATTTAATAGAACTTGTATTTTGTATTCGTATATTTCAAAAGTTATAATATAGTTGTTAGTGGTATTGTCTGGAAACGTGATATAATACGTTATTCCCACTTCAATTGACACTATCTGTGGACTGTGTGTGATGTACCCTGACATGTCATGGACACGTACCAGCCTGGTGCTTCATTTGGCCAGTTGAACCAGTTGGTTCATCAGTCATTCAATATGGTTGCGATCGGATTACAGTTATGTTTTTTCTTTGGGGCTGCCCTCCATTTGCTGCTGCAGTACAACATGATTTTAACCACATTTACGTATAAAAAAAAAAAAACAGAAGAAAAACTGCGCGTGTGCAACGTAATTTATATAGGGTTTTATGTGAAGACATACATATTTATGTATATTTGTGTGTGTGTGTGTGTGTGTGTGTGTGTGTATGTACCTACAAGGCCCCCAACCCTTTGCCCTACATGTGGTCATATCATGCGGTGCGCTCGTGAAATTCATTTTTCGTACCCAATGAATATGTTTAAACCGGGTATATTCAAAGGGAACATTCTAGGAGCTCTTAAAGATATAACAGTCGTGTCTGGATTATGTTTGTTTTTGTCTTCTTTTAATTAAGGTGCTTACTTTATCCAAACACGACCGAATATTTCATAAAAAGTCCTCAGCATTTTTTTCCCTTACCAAAGCTCTAGATTTTTATTGTTTCATAGCTTTACTTTCTGAATCGGTAATAATTTAAATTTATTACTACAAACTTTTTTTTTCAAATCCGGCCATTGTTATTAAAAAAAAAAAGAAGCATCTTTCAGCTAAAACCTAAAAGTTAACTGTTTGATCATAATTTGTAATATTCAAATAAATATATATATATGTCTGTATATTGCGAGAAATGGGTATCTTTTTGTCAGGTACTGCAAACAAATGTTTTGTTTTGAATTTAGTGTCTTGTATTTTCTGTGTCTGCTTCTTCTTCTGGTTGGTCGTGGCCTTTTTTATGGTCATATAATAAACTGTGCGCCACTTTCGTAAAGTTAAAAGAATTCAAGTGCTCATTGTCATTACGATCTTGAGCCTGACTTATGTACATTTATGCTTACATACATACTACATATCTGCCTTTCACTCTGTCTGTCTCACGTTCGCCCGTTAGTCGATAAACATTCCGATATCTGCCTTTTCGTGGGTGCCTTGCAAAAATAAACGTGACATTGATTTATGAGCGGGTGTGTGCGTGTTTTTGAGACAGTTTGCGTTCTTTTTGATTTGGGGCCAGTTGTAGTTGTTCTTTTATTGGTTGTAGGTATGGAGAATGTTTTCCTCTGTTTGATTTTCTTATCGCATACTTCCTTCCATCTCTAAGTTCAAATTGTGCTCAATTCCACAGTGCAGTCTCACTCAATGTGCTCTCGAACTTGCTCTCTCTCTCTCTCACAACTCCTCACTCAACTCAATGAGACGTGGTGCAGCTGCTCTTTACTCCTTCTTGTGTGTGTTGCAACTTCCTTTTTTGCTGCTTCGCTTCCGCGTGCAGCATGCGAGGGGTGAGAGACACAGGCAATGCGAGTGCAGCTTCCTTTTTTGTTTTCTGTTATTGCCTGTCATCTCTCTTTCTCTCTCGTTCTTGTGTATGAATGTGTATGCGTGAATTTGTGGCAAGCAAGCTACGTGCGACGTGGCATATGCCGCAATGTTTTCGATTTTATTTATTTTGTTTTTCAATTATGCACTGAACTTCAAGTCACCAAATGAATAAAGATCAAAGTGCACATATAAAATAATAAAAGGGCTTCAATTTACAGACGTATGTACATACGTAAGGTTATAAATGTGTGCGCACTTGCACATACATACATACACACATACATATGAATATACTGCTTATAGACACTGTACTTTAAAATTGCATTGAAGCATCTCTCTCTTTTCTCTCTCTATCTCATTCCAAATTGAAGATCGCCTGCAGAGATGTTTGTCGTTACTTTCTTCACGTAGGCAAAGGAAAACTGGAGACTGGTCTGGAGAATGTTACAAATATGTCAAATAAATAGTATCAAAATATATGCTATTATACTATGTACCTTATTTTTAAGTACCATTCAAAAGTAGCTCTTAAAATTGGACTTTCAAATGTTGAAAGCAGTAAAACTACGCTTTAAACTCTGTGTTTTTAAATTTATATTCATTTTAATTTAAACCTTGACCTAAGATTTTTGTAGAATCAGAAAATTTTGAAAAAAGTGTGCATAATCCAAAAGTGTTCCATAAAAAAAAACCAAAAAAAACTTTTTTTTATAAAACTACTATCAGAAAAAATATCAAAAAAAAAAAAAAAAATAAAAAGTATATTTAAATATAATTATTAAAACAATTTGTAGTATGTATTTCAATCATTTCGTTTTGTATTATCTGCTGTGTATGAAAAATCGCTCAAGTGCGCTGATAGGATAATCTTTCTATAGTACAGATCTCAAGTACTTTTTAGTTTAATTTGAACTGTGATGCACTGAAAACAAGCAATATGTATAGAGTGTTAATGGAAATGGGAATTTAATGCATACTTGAAATCTGAGATGTATTTTTTTTTTGGTAAGAAACGAGTGTTGAAACCGCTTGAAACTAAATTGATTGTTACTAGGATATAAAATCAAGATTATATGTCCCAGATACTGCATGTATAAAGTAAAATTTTGTAAATAGTATAGGTTTAAATACTAAACATGTTTTTATATAGCTTAATCAAAAGAAAGTCTAATATAATTTATGATACTCTATTTTTTGTTCTAACATTTAAAATATCACATAGTAACTTTTTTGAAAAGTAACTGACTTGTTTGTCTGCCTCAAAGCGTTACATATGTCGTAATACAGCTAGGCTACCCATTAAGTAAAGGTATTATTAAATGTCGCTTTGTTACTGTCGTCTCTTGTATATTGAGAAATGGCTAAAACCACATACCACCTTCTGCTACTGCTACATACTGCTGCATGCCACACGACGACGACGACGACGACGCAAAGCGGACTCCTAAGTCAGAGCCAAAGTCTGAAAAAAGCATAAACCATAAAAAGAAAACTTGATGGCTGATGGCGGCTCATTGTGGATCGTTTCAATTACAGGCAACGAGTGGGTTTATGGGCTTGGCTCTCTTTGGGTAAAGAGGTGGGGTGTAGTTGGCCAGCAAGATCGTTGACATTGCTGATTTGTTGGCTTTTGGTGGGCTCCGGCAATAACTCGTTGCCAAGAAGCGACCGCCATTTACAACAAACAGAGAAAAAGCAGTTTTTGCTTTGTTGGCATTGGTGTCCGTGTGTGTGTGTGTGTGTGTGTGTTTGGCTTTTGTCTCTGCAAAGTTTAATGCCCTCGTTTGGTTCTCTTTGGCTCAAAATTGAACAAGAACACAATGACCGATGAGGTTCCGAAGCCAACTCTAGCTAGTATGGAATTCCAATAAAAGCTCAAAATGGGGAGCCCAAGCGATTGTCTGTATGTGTGCGTGTGTAGCAAATCACGTAACGACCTGTTGCCTTCCATAGTTTCTTGCTTTTTTGTTGTTGTTGGCGCGCAACAAGTTTTTGGTTTCAGCGATAGGCGATAAACGATAACGATGTGCAAAGGTGCGCCAGGGCACCAGTAAAGGATATGCCCTCTACAGCTGACAGCTAGGGCTAGAGCAAAAGAGTCTAACAACAACAGCAACAACAAAAACAATAACAGGTAAGAGCGCGCTAGCTAGTGAGCATCTCACACACACACACACACACATTTTGTGTAAGTCGCGCTCTCTGCCACACTAACAGAGTGGTAGCAGCAGCGTTCGCTTGGAAACGAATGGAAACGAAGTTTAAACAGCGCTTCAGTACGAGCTTGGCATTTGCTGACGACGCCAACTTTGGTCTCTCAGATACCTACGCTTTGTGTGTGTGTGTGAGTGTGTATGTGTTTGTCTCTGCTGCCGCCTTGCTTGTTCAGTGCGTCATCTGCAACCCGCCACCCCCCACAACCGCCAACCAACAAACCAACAAACCAGCTACATTGTGCAATCAAACAAAAAGGTAAAGAAAAGTAGAAGCAGAAGAAATGTCAACTTCGCTGCTGCCGCTGCTGTTAGCTGCGCTGCTATTGTGCTGCTGCTGTCTGCGCAGCATTTGGGCCATCGAGTGTTACGTGTGCGATGCGAGCGATACGAAGAATCCGTTCCAGTGCGGGGAATGGTTTGAGCGCTTCGATCAGCCGGACATCCAGCCGCAAAACTGTTCCGATGTCCATGGCGCAACATTTTGTGTGAAGCATGTGGGCCGTTTTGAGGGCGGCATCGGTGCGAAACGTTTCTGCAGCTCCAAGGATCTGGGCAACTATTGTGACTATGTGCGCAACAAGGGCGATCGCATGGACTATCGCAGTTGCATTTACACCTGCGACACGGATGGCTGCAATGGCACAAATCAACTGACCAGCGGACGTTGGGGTGTGGCGTTGACGTCGTTGCTGCTGCTGCTACCGACGCTGTTGATCTGGCAACGCTGCTGAAAGAGCGCGCACTCGCTAGTACAAAAGATACAGATAGAGAGAAAGGAGAGAGAGAGAGAGAGAGCGAGTGCTGATGAAAACAAACATAGCTTTGTAAACAAAGAGTAAACACAAACAAATGCTGCATGCAGCTGCTGTTGCTGCTGCTGTTGCCGTTTTCGTCTTTGATTACTGATATTTTTTTTTTAATACCCTCCGCACAGAAATATTCTACATATACAATTTTTTTTGTTAGTTTATTATTGTAGTATTGTAAGTTGAACAAAATTAAAGTTTCTCACTCATAAAAAAACTAAGGCTTTTATTTTTTGATGCTGTATGGTATAAAATGGAATGAAACGCATGAAAAATGGAACACGGATTGATGAGCATGTTCGATGTGCTTACACCCATGAAAAGAATTCGTGGCAGTTAGGCGATTGAGGATGGTAAGTGAGATGTGCAATTTGATAGCTTTGCGGCATTATTGGTTAATCGACAGATAGATTGATATCTGTAGCGGCAAAAACCATAATTGCAACTGGAACGCACATTTCAGCTATTATTTATACCCTGTAGCCAGAAGACTGTAAATAAAGGGTATGTAGAAGTAGTTTAATTTTCGAATAGACTATTGATTCCAATAAACCCAGAGCTAAAGATACTACAGTTGAAGCTCCTGTGAACGACAGTCCACCATTTTGTTCTTGAAATTAAAGCTTTGGAATTCTAAGAAATAAGCTAACATTGTTTAAAAAATTATCAACAAAATATACATTTTTATAAACATCTACTATGTATCTATGTTAAAAATACTCGACTTAATATTTTATATTTATTTATTTATTTTTTTTTTTTTATTTATTATTAAAAACTAATTCTTAGTGCTACAGTATTACTACTATAAATTAAAGCACTAATCACTATGACCAAATGGCAAAAACAAATATATATAAAATTATAAAGAACAAAACTTATGAATGGTAACATTTAACAATAAGATTAAGTATTTTTAAACATTTAACATTGAATGACTTTAATATAATTTAATACTATGTATATATATATAACTTTTATTATTTATCAATATTTTATTTATTTTTATTTATTTTTTTTTTTTATTTTTTATTTTATTTATATTTATCAGAATTAATTAAGATTTATCAGGTGAGCTATAACAATACGTTTAAATTGGTGTGCGCCTCTAATGGATTTAAATATGTTAGGAAGACTATTCCACAGTCGAACAGCATATATATAAAATTGTTTTTCTGCACATGCTAATCGGATTCTCAAACAAACAAGATTCTTTACTCTTGGGGAGGAAGAAAATTTTAATTTATCAAACAAATACTCAGGCTTTTGTGTAATAATTATTTTATGTAAAAATAAAAGAATTTTAACATTAATCAACGACGATAAATTTAAGCCAAATAGTTTGTTGGCATAGGCCGTAACATGGTCCGTCCTTTTCAGGCCGTACACGTATCGAGCCACGCTATTAAAAGCCACATTGAGCCTACGCTGACTAACAGCATCACAACTGCCAAAAATTTCAATCCCATAAAAAACTATGGGTAATACAACTGCCTTAGCAATAATCATTTTTGTATGCACAGGAACATAATGCTTGGTTGTTGACAATTGTCTAAGTGTGCCATACATTCTGCCCACCGCTTTGTTGACCTGGTCATTCCATGACAGTGTCTTATTAATGGTTATGCCAAGGTTTTCTGCCTTATTTACATAATCAATACCTACATTGTCAATACTAAGCCTAGGAAAATTTACAGTATTAAGGTTCTTCTTATAAATCACAAGACACTTAGACTTAGACGGATTAATACATAGACCATTATCACACGCCCACTTACTAACACTCAAGAGATCAATATTACACAAATCAATACATTTACTTATTTGACTAAGTTTAGTACTCAAATACAATTGGACGTCATCAGCATACAAATGAACATTACAGTTAGACAGACATGACGGCAGATCGTTAATATAAATAGTAAATAGAAGCGGACCTAATATTGATCCCTGCGGAACACCACGGGGCACTATCAGCAAGTCCGATGTTTCACGCGAGGAAACTACGGCTTGTCTTCTTTGCTTTAAATAGGAGGACAGTAGTTTGGTGGCTGTTGAGCTAAAATTATACATTCTACTTAGCTTAGTGAGTAGTATGTCATGGTTCACTGTGTCAAAAGCTTTACTGAAATCAAGAAGCGTCAATAATGTTACCTCACTATTGTCCATTTTTAACCTTATATCCTCAACTACTTTTACAATCGCCGTTGTGCAACTACGATTAGTCCTGAAGCCTGACTGATGATCGACGAGAAGCTTATTGGCATTTAGAAAATTGTTAATTTGTATGGCGATTAGATGCTCAAAAATTTTGGATAGATATGGCAGTATAGATATTGGTCGAAAGTCTCCGTTAGACTTAGCAATAGGCAGAACTTTTGCAATTTTCCATTCATTAGGGAATGTAGAGGTGGTAATGGCAGTATTAAAAATATGCGTTATGTGGCCTAATATAAATGGTAATATAATTTTTACGAATTTGGGGTTAATATCATCCAATCCAGTAGCATTGGACTTAATTTTTTGTATGGACAGCAGCACATCACATTGAAACACAGGACTAAAATGGAAACTATTTTGTCAATTGTTAAAAGACTCAGAACTCACATAGGGGTTACATAGAGATACAGGGACATTTACATTAACAAATTTATTATTTAAACAATTAACATCAATACTATCATTTATCACAGTTTGAGCTTTCCCAATCCCCAATTTTTTGATGTCTTTCCACTGTCTACTGTCAATTGCCTTCTTAAACCTATTACTAAAATAGGTACGCTTGGACCTAAAAATCAAGTCATTTACAATTCGTCTGTTTGTAATAAATATGTTGTGTAGGTGATCAGTCTTGTATCTCTGCCATTTCTTGTATGCCTTATCTCTTAATATTATTGCACTTTGTATATCTTTATATTGGAGTTGGAGCAAAGACGCCTAAACATATTTATTATATTGCCTTGTAAAGTTAAATATTGTTTTTTAATTGTAAGAATAAGTTCAGTTGTTCAATTTGTGCTGTTTAAATAAGTTTTTTTTAGTTCGTTCATTTAAACGATCGAACAAACTTATTGAGCAACAATCAGGGATATAGTTTGTTTGTTCATTTTAGTGTATAAAAAGTTTCATCGAACTTATTCCAAGTTCACTTTTAAAACCTTGATGTGCGGTGTGTGTTTATTGTCTTTAGTTACAAATCCAAAAAGTATTTTGGCATTTATTTCTATCTAGATATTTTTTACCGAACTTGGAATAATCAAGATTTGAGACTTAAATGCTCTCAGCTACTTAACCTAAAAGTTGTCGTCGTTGTTTTCGCCTTGAATTGCTTTACGACTGATGGCAACCTCAATCAAATATATTCTAACCTGTAGTGGTTCACCGTCTCGACTTGGAGACTGGCTGATCAATAAATATTGATATTGACATTTCATTAAGCGAAAACCATTTAATCCACAGCTCAATTCGACTATTTATTGATTAAGGTCGATTTAAAAACCTGTGTATTTGTGTGTGAGGGCCTTTGAGGTTAGAATGCCGCCGCCGCCCACGTTGTGCCAATTCCAATTGCCCCGTTCCAATTCCATTTACAGTTGCGTAATTGTCTAAATTGAAAACGCCTTGAGGAGCTATCATTGTCATGCGGTGCTAATTTGAGTCTCTTGCCTGGGCGGACAATGCCACCCAAAAACCGATCTTAAACATAATATATACACTCACAATCACATACACATACACATCGCACGCACTCTATATGTATAAGTAGACGAAAATTTCAGGCTCTAATCGAAACCACATTTTGTTGTTGTTATTGCTTCTTATCGGGGCATTCTTGACTAATCTACAGTGTACGTGTTATACAACAACAATTACAACAAAAACAGGAATGGATGCTTTCAAGTTCTTCTTCTCGGGTACTGAGAAGTTCTTCAATTGACTTTTATGACATTGTCTCATCAAAAAAGAACATCGAGAACAAGAGAAAAAGAAACATCATGTTCTTTGAAACTGAGCATTGCCCTCTTTATAGATCGCAGCTGGAATGTTGAGCGTCTGGAATATGGAATAAATACAGTCGTGTCTGGGTTTATTCAATTTTCGGAAAGGTTTTCAAAGGCTTTGTTCAAAATAAAGAGTAAAGATTATTCTATCAATCAGATAAACCTATAGTTAACTCACCTTTAAAAAATTAAAATATGTAATGTTTATTGCTTACATCAACGAGATGTTCTTTATATCCAAACACGACTGTACCTTCTTTTATTGCTTAAGTGTAGTACAAGTGTTATTTTACTATTAAGATCATATCATCGCACAAAATTAAGTGAAGCTTGGATATAAGATCACAAGTACAGTTGTTATTTTGCATATCAGCTAAACTTATTCGTTTTCAAAGGTAAAAACACGCGGTCTTGTAACAAGAAAAAAACAGAAAAACTATTTAAATAATATCTGTTTTGGCTCATTAGTATCGAATTATGTGGGATTATCAATTAAGTATTACTTAAACAGTTGTTTTTTTTTCCATGTTTAAATTCCAGCACAGAGCTCAAAAACAGAGCTCAAAGCAAATCAATTTGTGCAACAGTCAAACAATCTTTAATCTTACATTTACGTCATAGCCTTGAGTGTGTTCGCAATTCAATTACAAATGTTTATGTGCGACCTAAAATACTTGTTTGTAGTTTGTAAGTAAAACTCAAGCTAAAAAGCTGATAAGCTGATAATCTGGAATTTATAAGAGCACGTATTTATTATGTAAAAAATATATTATGTTCATAATATATGTCATATATGTATTGTATGTGTGATGTAGGGTTACAAAAGGTATAAAGAAACTGTGGAAAAAAAAATGATAAGAAGGAAATATAATCAAGGAGAAGATTTAAGATCTAAACAGATTACAAATCTGATTTTATACCCTTTTTGCTTGAATATACATATTTGGGATTAAAAACAGATAAGACCCTACCTGACTTTGTTGACCTGGCTTTATAAGAAAATACATATATATTTACTTTAAAGGTTAAAAAAAAAGTATTCTTTAAACCCTTCAAAGGTATTTTCAATATGGTCAATCTTTAAAGTTGTTTAGCATTTTGTAGATGTTGTTTGATTAAAACTAGCCCTGAAACCCTGTAATTACTAAATTGTTCTAAATTTGTTCCTTCTTTTTTACTTGTTTCATTTTTGTTTAGGAAAAGTTTAAGGTTAGAGGTCAATAACATTTGTTAAAACGCGCCCAGACACAACACAAAAAACCGCAGACGAGACGAGGGGAGAGGAGACGCACAGCATAAATAGGAGCTAAGAGTATATGAGGGATGCAATCTGCCATGTTTACAATTGGGGCTAGGAATGGAGGTGGCAGCAGCTGGCTGCTCAAGGTCATTGCCAAGCAACAGCAGCAGCAGCAGCAGCAGCCGTAAATGCATTGCCGAAGCAAAACAAAACACACAAGCACAAGATATACATGTATATAGATGTACATACATGAATGTAGAAGAGCAAGGAACGAGCATAAAAATAGAAATGCAGACGTGGCAAAAGTCATAAAAATGAAAATAAACACAGGCACTGGCCAGACATCACAGAAGTACTAGAATCATCTTGAGAACTCGACGAGCACAACAAAAATCCAAACGCATTAAATTTCCGAGCAATAATAAATGCGACGACATTTGAACGTGCCACATGTTGAAAACACACACACACACACACATTTGTACATGCGAAACGCAAACAACCCCCGATTTTGTACACCGCAGTACTTCCGACTCCACCCAAAACTTTAACGCTAGGATGTTTTTGCCCGAAATGCGTAAATTCCCAAATATGCATTTCGCTTCCTGGAAATCGCTGAGAAGTTTTTATTGAGGGTCGCTTCTGGTTTCGTTTCGCTTCCTATTCCCTTTCGGATTTCTCTCTTCCGAATTGCGTCGTTTGCTTTGTTCTGCTGCTTCGGGCTGCTGCGACGTCATTTAAGCGAGGGTTGATCCTGAGAGAGCATGAAACAGCAGAGGAGAGAATGAGAGAGCGCTAGCAAAGCTCCTTTGTCTGCGTACTGTACTGTGTTTATTTGAGTGAAACTCTTTACTCTTGAGTTTAACTGACCTACGAACGCAATGTACGCAATTTGTGGATGGTATTTCGTCATTGTCCTGGCAAGGAATCGCATTTTTGTACCCGGAACAAAGAACACAAAGAAGAAGGAGGATATACGCTCTTTCCCCCCACACATGTGTACAAATGGAAAATATATAAATCCCAAACAAAGACATATACCTAAACAAAAGACATTTGACTTGAAAGAAGTTATAAAAGTTCAAATGTATTTAAGTTTTGAAGTCTAAAGAGGAAAGGTGATTTTTTGCAATGAGCATTGTTTCGACAAAACACTTATACTTAAAGAAAATTTAAAGCTGTAAAATATATTTAAAATGTGAGTTCACATCAAATGACTCATAAAACAAAAAAATAGATATCTTGATTTTAAATTAAAAGTTTCTACCAACAAGCTAATAATAATAATAATAATAATTAAATAACCTTTGTATCCTGAGCTTTAAATGAAAATTTGTTCTAATATTGAACATATTTCTTGCACTTTAACTAGTGAAAGGAAACTATTAAAGAGTATTTTGAATTTGTTCAATGGAAAGTACAGTAACATATTCCAGCCTCAATTTGTATCACGTGGCTAAATTGGGGCCAAGCAAGCCAATAAATCGCCATAAATGTTGCATGAGATGCAAATTAGATGCACAGATGCAATGATCCAAAATAGTAGTAGAGAAAAGAACAAAACTGCCAGGAATTTGCCTCTGTTTGGGCGACAAAAAAAAAGAAAGAAGAACATTTGCTAATCCACACAAATTAAATGCAATTGAAATAAATTTTTGCATGCCCAGAAAATTGGCAAAGTTCTTCTTCATCTGGCGGGCGAAGGGGCATGCAACAAGTTTACCAATTGCATAAATTTATTGGCAACGAATTCCGCGACAAAGCCACAGGTCGTCTCAGTACAGGTCCACGGCAGGTCCGAGAGTAGAGCCCCAGTTCCCATCCTCAATTTCAAGCCCCAAGCCCAACCCTTGTGTGGAGCTCGTTTCGCTTGGCTGCTACAGTTCAAAGTGTTAATTGTCGCATAAATTTTGATAATTGAGGCAAATTGTTGCCTCACACCACGCTCCTCCCCCTAACCACCAAAAGGATGGTTAGGAGCCCAGCATTCTTTTAAACGACTATTACTTTAATATGCTAAATCATTTCTCGATTTGGGCCTTGAGAACATAAATAGACATATTAAAATGCATATGAGAATGCAATTATGACATAAAGTTGACTTATTTTACTAACTTTTTCACTGATTCTGAATCCGGAGTCGATACAGATACGGTGATAATAAATAAATTTAATATTGACAGAATAAAGTGAAAATTTAGCCCAGATTATCGCCAGGTAAAGACATATCAAACAAACTTTTTCAAAACTGAATTAGTTCTTCGGTTCTTTTTGTCCTGCTTATTTCTTGGGATTTGTTTAAGTCCTCAAAATGGTTTTGGATTTTTAGTGCTCTTTTTATTTGATGGTTACAAAAATGTTACATTATCTTTAACAGTTTTTGAGCTAGAGCCACCAATCTTGGTAGGAAGATAAATGGTGACAATTAAAAAGATTTGATTCAAAAATTTGGATGCCATGCCGACCTCTGCCGCCCACCTTTTGAATTTGGGAGTTCAGTTATCTTCCACAGGTTTTGAGCTGGTTTACCACCCGGCCAACCCCTGCCGACCCTTCTGTTCTGTTTTTAAAGCTGTAGTTTTAGGAACTCAAATCTTTCTTCTACCGTTTCATCTATTGTAATTTGTGGTATTTAACCAGTCTTAGATAGAATCCCTTAGTATTTTATGATTTGTCATTAAATCTCGAGTACTCAGCTTGGATCTGGAGGCTTATAGCTCAAGGCTTAGTCAACACTTAATGATCTAAGCAACTATAGACTTTGAAAAGTTCTGTTAGGAATGCTTAAGAATTTATCACACTTGTTACCACTCTTGAAACATGTTTTTTACACTCTGATACCGATGGTATCATAGTATATTGGTTTTGTGCAATGTCTGTCTGTCCGTCGACACCCGTAAAGCTAGATACTTGAAACTTTGCAATAGTATTCGTCAATAGCCGGGTCAGATAAAGTGGAATATCGATTTAATCGATAGCTGAAAACCGATAAGCCCATATATTTCTCACATTCTTACAGCTGGAGCTACCAAATTTTGCTAGAAGACAGCTAGTCGCGTTCCTCAAAAAACTGCATACAAATTTGGATGCCACGCCCACCTTTTAAAATCGAAAATGCAGATATTTTTCACAGTTTTTGAGCTAATTTGGTAGCAAAATAACTGCCCATGTTCACCATCCGACCTACCCCTGCTGCTCCCGCATTCCTCCTTTGCAAGCAGACTTCTTACCATCCGTTATTTTACTGGTATCAGAGAATCGGTTGCGTCCGACTGCGACGTTTTCACTTGTTTTTTCTGTTGCTTTTGGGATTTTTTGGCTATTTATGGATCAAGCGACAAGTTATGAGGCTAAAAGCAAAAAGACAGCTTAATAGGAGACCAAAAAGAAACCTGTCACACCAGAAAAGCTTGTTCTTTGGCGACGATCTCGAATAAGTTAACGGTCATTCACCACGTGGGAGGAGAGAAAGACGAAGAAGCCAGCGAATACAATGCGAAAAGAAAACAATGCGCGTTCAACACAATTATTTATTGTGTGTATGTTTCTTCATTTGACTTTTTGATTATATGGATTTGTACGTATGTATGTACATGTGTAGTATGTCTTTCGAAAGAGCCGTTTTCAATGTGAGTTTCTTTTATGCTGCTTTGTCAGAACTCTAAATAGGTGAAGTTTCACGAATCGAATCGAATTGAATCGAATGAATAAGAAATTACTTGTTTTGCGATACAAACAAAAGAAAAGAGAACAACGAGAGTATGAATAATTAGTATCTTAAGTATTGTGCTGTGCCTATGTGATCAATTTAGTTGTTTTCAATAACCCAAGATCTGTACGAGTGATGTGTCGATGAAAGTAGGTACTCGATACTTTTGTAATTGATACCTTGTTGTGAACAATTACTTAGACCCGTTTTACACGATGAAGTTTTTGCTTCTGTAACATTCGCTTGTAGGCAAAGGGTGTAGAGGGGTAACAACTGCAAGCAATGCTTCATGAATTGTGTAGTTGGGTTTTATTTTTATCATTTTGCTTTGCCTTATTCCAATTGCATGTAAACACAGAGTTGCACAGTGTTTGATGTGAATAATAATATTATCGATACGACATATCGCACAAGCAAATATTAGCGCAAATAGTAAATACATTGTTGTGGCTTATTAATTATTAATAAAAATGTTTTGGACCAAAGAACTTGTTGAATTCGGGGCAAAATGTATGTTTATCGACAATAAATTTAAATCAGAGTTGCATTTACAAAGAATCAATTGAATTAAAAAGTTCATCGTGTAAATGCGAGCAGATTTGCGAAGAAGTTTTAAAACAGAATGAAAAAATAAATCATCAGAAAAGTTCATCGTGTAAAACGGGTGTTAGTATAGGGTAAAAAGTGTTAGCTTGGACATTGACTTAAAATAAAAATAGGTGGTGTAATAATATACAGACCATTTTACTACATCAAAACAGTATTTTTTGACAGCCAGGAGGGACTAGGAGTTCGAGGTATCTTCTAGTCGAGTTATTGCGGCAAGAGCTTTCTAGCTTGTTTTTTTATACTTTGATACCGAAGGTCTCATAGTATATTGGTTTTGTGCAATGACCGTCATGGTGTCTGTCTGTCTGTCCGTCCGTATGAACGCAACTTTGTTCGACACCCGTAAAGCTAGAGACTTGAAGCTTTGCAATTGTGTTTGTCTATAGGCGAGACAGATAAAGTGTCAAGATTGTGTTGCCACGCCTACTAGGCGGCTGGGAAATCGATAAGTTCGATATCTGAAAACCGATAAAACCAAATATTTCTCACATTCCTGCAGCTAGAGTTACCAAATTTTGCACTAAGATAGCTAGTCACGTCCCTGGATCAAAATATTGGATGCCACGCCCACTCCTTTCGCCCCCATCCTCCCAGCTCCTTGAAATTGGAAACGCTTATAGTTTTCACATATTTTGGGCTAGAGCCACCAAATTTTGTGTCAAGACCTTCCGCCCCCCACCCCCGCCGTTTTTAAAACGGTTATGCGTGTATCTTCCACATTTTTTGAACTAGAGTCACCAAATTCGATAGAAAGATAGAAGGCAACATCTACCAAAGATCTGCATCAAAATTTTGGATGCCACGCCCACCCAAGCCACCCGCCTTATAAAATCGGAATCGGCTAATATCTCTAATAGTTTTTGAGCTAGAGCCACCAAACTTGGAGGGAAGATAAATGGTGACAGTTAAAAACATTTGATTCAAAAATTTGGATGCCACACCCACCTCTGCCGCCCCACCTTTTAGATTTGGAAGTTCAGTTATCTTCCACAGTTTTTGAGCTAAAGTCACCAAATTTGCTAACATGATACAGTACGCCCTCGCTCAACGCAACCCTCGATACACGCAACTCCTCGATAATTGCAACACCCGAATTCTTAACATTGTAGACTCTGTTAACGCAACTTCCAAAAAAATTACCTCGTTTAACGCAACTTCCTAAGGAAATCGTATGTTTTAGTTTCTACAGAATGAACCAGCAAGAAGAATCAACACACCAACAACATAGGCACGTGTCACACTCAGTGAGAGAGTTAACAGTTAGTCCTTTCACCGACTCTCGGTGATACAAAGAAGACAAGACGACAATAACGGTTGTTCTATTTCTCTCTATTCATTTTGCTTACAACTTTAACACATACACTATTCTTATTACTGTACTTAAATTCCTACGTTCTCCCATTGTATGAATGGTTCCTGCGCGCATTCAGTTTGATGGAATTTATTTCGCGATCGGTTGATTCACTCGTGCTGCGTACAATATGCCAGTAGTTAAACATATAATAAACTTAAAATAGCACAAAAATGTGAAATCCTAGGTAATCTGGATAGTGGCAATGTTGTTAAATCTAAATGCCAGGAATATCATATGCTTAAATCCACAGTAACTAGGATTAAATGGGTTGAACAGACGGAACTTCCACTAAATGACATTTTACAACTTCGAGATCTTCGCGAAACAGCTGTACAGAAAAGTCTAAATTGTATCAAAGTACAGACCACAATTTCTCAGTTTTTCAAAAAATAAATAAAATAAAATGAAATCCATGCTGTAATCACAGATTTATTCGATTAACTTTAATTTTAATGTGTGGCAAAGGCATTTTTTTTGAAATAGGTCTCGTGGCCAACATAATATTTTTCCTCGGTTTTCGCAACAACCTCAGTTTTCGCAAATGGCTAAATTTTAATAGGTTGCGTTAAGCGAGGGCGTACTGTAGCTGGCGATGTTTACCACCCGGCAAGCAGACTCCTTACCATCCGTTCTTTTACTGGTATCAAAGTATTCCGCAGTCGGTTGCGTCCGACTGCAACGTTTTCACTGTTTTATTCCATTCTATTAGCTTAGCCACTTAAAACGACAGCAAACACATGTCGAGTGTCAGTTGCAAAAAGGGGACACTGCAGGTGGTCAGAGAGGGGCATGGCGGGACGGGGCTGACGGCTTAGACTCTAACTCAGATTCCGACTGAGACTCAGACTCAGACTTGAAGTTGAATTTAACTCGTTGGCATTGACCGCAAAACAAACAGTCGTAAGTTGGCAACAGAAGAGAATAATAATAATAATTGGCAAATATCTAAAAAGAATTAGAAACGTTCAGTTTTTGAATGTGTTTTTTTTTTTTCTTTCTGTTTGTTAGCCAATAAAAAATATCAACTAAATTCGGCTTAGTCAAGTGTCTCGTCAGAACGAGACGTGCTCAACTTTGGCGAATATGGTCCGCAGCTAAGCAGGTGTCATAACTAACTAGCAATTACACGTCTACTTATAGGGGGCCACCGAATAAATTGTATGGTTTATGTACAGTATGTTTATATTTTTAGCCTTTTTTGATTTCAGCTACAAATCTAAAGTGTCAAACGGCGCGTTTGGCAAAAAACGTTAAATGTTATGGGCTACAAATTGACATCAAGTCCATAAATGGACAATACTTAAGATGTTGTAAAAATATAACTTTAAAGTTTACAGTAAACAAGTTTTTTCTTTGGTCTAACCTTACCTGTTAAATTTTCTTTATTATACCCTGAACCCATGAAATGGGTAAAAAGGGTATAATGTTTTTGTGCAAAAGTATGTAACAGGCAGAAGGAAGCATCTCCGACCTTATAAAGTATACATATATAATCTTGATCAGCATCTCAGAGACTATAAGAGCTAGAGACTTCAGATTTTGCACATAAGCTCATCTAAGTCCTAGGCAGTACAAGTTTATTTCCGATTTTCGGTAACTATTTCCGTTTCCGATAAACACATGTGATCGATAACATAAAAATTTCGAATATCGAAAATCTGAAACACGTTTTAGAAACTTGATACAAAATAATGAAAATCTGGAAATCGGTTGAGAAACACCAGAGATATCGACGATTGAAGTTTGGTCACATATGCATACAGACAATGAATTATTTACGCGATAAGTATAGGGTTCGGGGTATCTCCTAGTCGGAAAATTTTGACTAGAGCCTTCTTACTTGTTACTATTAGTATTGTGGTGTATTAATTGGTTTCAAATATCGCTAAAATCGTCTTCAAGCATAAAACACTAAAATGTTTGGTGTCTCTTTACTACCAAAAAGTTCTCAGACAAATAACATAACGAGTATCATACATACATACATATACCGAGTGTACTCAATGTCCTCAAAGCCCAATTTTCATTACTTGCAAACAAATCTACAAACATGGACCCTTTTTCTTTACCTTATAGCTTGAAAGGCCTAAATCCAAGATATAATATTTTAGACCTTAGGTTGACTACAAGCAAAGGAGACTGGCCAAGACATGAAAAAGTTGGTCCCGGGATTTACTATCATAATCACTCATCAATCCTTTTTTGGCTTATTTGTTTAGTTAACTAATTGGTTTGACATTCTAGCCATCAGAATGTTGATAAAATTGCCCGATCTGTTTATAAAAGTCCATAAAATGTTTACTCAATCTTTTATAGCCTGGCATCTAGGATACACTTATGTTGTGGAGTACTTTTGTGTTTACCTCTTTTTGACAGCAGAACAATTCGTAATATTTGCTGCGCAATTTCACGACCCAATTGTAAACACCAGTGATAAATGACCTAAAGTCAGATCTTTGATCGGTGAACGAAAACCACAGCTGTGGGCCGCGTTTGCCACGCCTGTACGCGTCGCGTGTCAATTGAAAGTGGGTCAAACCACAGCCCAGATAGATAAGTGTGTGTAGTGTGTGCGTAGTTGTTACCCGAAGCCAGTGTCAAATCCAAAGTCAAGATAAAGTCAAGCCAAACCAACGATTTGATGTCTGACACCAAAAAAGGGGGAGGCTAACTGTTTCAGCTGCCACGCCCACATAGATCAATATGGCTTAGCCGGTTTTCTAAACGGGCCCTGGTTCCACTTTTGTTCGAGTATCTTTCTTTTTTGTGTAATTTGAATATTCAATTTGTATCTGAAACCCGTTTCAAACCAAGGCCAATAAAAATAAGCACAAAGATCAACTTAGCAATAAATATATTTAAAAAAAAAAACAGTGAAAAAAAATTAGAATACCTTAAGCTATAACAATTAATTTCTTAAATGAATTATCGATTAAAAAGCTCTGTCAAACCAGTAACGTGGCATTATCTGTCGGCGAATGCGGTGCTGTACCTTCAATAATAGCGCCTCCGGCTGCCCCTCGATGGTGCAACAGGGGTGCATCCACTGTATCCAATCGATCAAGCTTCGGGTATTTGACGGAGCTGCTGCTGGCTGCTGCACGTTCGCGTGCTCGATAGTCATTGATATCGTTATCGTGTATTGCATCGTTGGGAAACTCGCTGGCCAGATGATAAATGACCTTCTGGAAGAGAAACTCCGATAGATTGGTGCGCAGGAAGAACAGGAACATCCAATTGGAGAAGTTGCATTTGTCAATGACAGACTTTATATCCGATTCATCCAGTTTGCCAGGCTTGGCCCAATACAGAGACCATTTTGTAAAGGTAACGCTGTAAGGAGGGAAGATCTATTTAAAATCTGAAAGATCTATGGTGATAGTCAGTCATAGATCGAAGATGGAACCCTCGAAACAAAAGCTGAAACTTTTATAGCCAATGATCTAAGAGCCTCTTTAAGCCAAATTTGATTTATAACAACGAAGACATCGTTTTCAACTTACTTTTTGTAGAAGAAGAGCGTAAACAAGCGCCACAGTAGGCCCAAGACGGTAATGGTCAGCAAAAAGGTATACCAGAACCAGAGTATGGTATAGATCTTTTCATTCATAACATTCAGAGCCATCACACAGAGTGTATCGTGATTCTGCAGCGAGCCGGCTGCACCATATTTATAGAACGTGCATTTAGTAACCTTGGGAAAGACGACATCGAGTGCATCCATTTGATCGACCCAACGCTCGCGCAACACCTTAATGCCCAAGGTGAGGAACTCATAGCCCAGAAAGCGATTCGTCCAGTAGATCTGAATGCACAGATTGAATAGATTGAGCAGCTCGGCAAAGACGAGATGTGCACCCCACGACTGATTTAAGCGCATGCGATCGATCATTGTCCTTCGAATGTTGATCACGCGCTCCTCCGCCTCCGCCATGGAAGGTATATTCAACTTGCCAATTCTCATACTGTCATGCTTTAGATACCGGGTCAGCCCGACCATACGCAGGCCATAGACCAATGCCTTAATGCGTCCACCCTCCCATTTCTTCCAGAGCATATGCGGAATATAGAAGCACAGGGACTGTGCGAAGAGTACGAAGGGCACCCACTGATAGTAGGCGTGGCGCTTGACTGCATCCTCATTGCGATTGTAGGGCCCAATGCCTGGTTGAAATATACTGCCAGAATCGAGTGCGGAGTTGTTCATGTGACGCACCTGTAACGAGGAAAAGATAGTGTGACTAAAGTAAACAATTTTGAACTAAGGGAGCCTAATAGAGGTCAATAGTGGAGATATTAAATATTTCTTTATGCTCATAGGAGAGCTGCGATTTCTGCTAGGACTTCGTTCCTAAAAGAAAGTTAGACACGTTGCTAAGCGATATCAGCTTGATATCCTCTTCTGTGTAATCATTTTAAAAGTATACTGAGATGCGATCTGATAGGGGCTAGAAATGGATTAGATGAGGCTTACTAAAACGATCCCTCGACCGAAAAAAGTTTCCTAACCTAGAATCCAACCCCACAAATCAATGCTAACTTACCACTGTAAACGTGGGCGTAAAGAAGCAGAAGGTGTTTATGACTGGCGCGACCACACTATCGGATATGCACTGTATGTGCTCGCCAATGTATTGGCGGGATGTGATCAACAGGGTTGCCACCAGCAGCAGCACAAAGGTCCATCGATAGTGCAGCTTAAACACAATATTATCGATTATCACACGCGATAAATCGAACTTGAGATACTGCTTAACCGAACTGAAAGTGCTCAACATGTTTTAAACTTTTCTAGCTGAAAGCTAGCTCCGTTCAAAACTTGATATCAGATATTGTTATTGTTGTTTCGTGGATGGATTTCCGTGCGGGAAGCTCCACGTATCGTTGCTGTTGTCCGCGCACTGCAAGGCTGTACACTATTCAGGTAGTTGTTGGCCAGCCGATCGAGCCAAGTGAGCGCTGGCTCACCTTATCAACCTGCTAACCTGCCTGCCTGTCCCGCCCTTGCTTTGCAGCCGTGTGGCCCTAAATGAGCCATTTGGGAGCGCTAAAAGTGCTGACGATAAGATAACGCAATTGAAATCAACAAAGAGTTAAGCACTGTGATTGAGCTTAATGTACTTAAGTTTGAGGCTGTCGCTTTTGTGCATCCCTGTATGCATACCCTGTAATCATATGGGGTATAAGAAAGTAAGCAAGAGTTTGATTGCTCGTTGAAGCTACAACAAACACATTTGAACATCTTCCTGAGTTTACCACTATTTAAAGTACAACGAACTAGAAGCTTATTATTATTTAGGTTTTGGGTTTGACTAACTTACAGCGTACATTCAAGTCACGCCCGCTCCATTTTTTTCTTTCTTTGACTCTTGCCTCTAACATACGAGAGAGTGTAAGAAATAGAGAGAGAGAGAGAGAACAAAGTAGATTTTGAGGGACAAGCAACTCAAGATGTATGCTCAATAGTACAAGCTTTTAGATTGAAAGCTAGTGTATCCAGGTGTTGGAGATTCTTAGACTGTCTGATTAACTCAAGAGTTTAGCTGTATTGTCCGTCATCTCCGGCCTTGTCATAAATATGCAATTACTTGATGATTGATACGACTCAGTACAAATATTGGCCCAGATCAGCCTACAAAAGGTAGACCGGCTTTTAAGTAGAACGCTATGAGCTTTCAGTTTGGTAATAGATTGAATTCTGACTCAAGGAAAATAGTTAATTGGAATTTGTGTGAGAGTCAGCTTCATGATTTTCGCCAGATTTTGATTGAGAACCATTTTTTTCTTGAACAAGTCAGTCTTGATTCATTGACTATTTTATTAAGGGAAAACAATCAAACTTTAACAGCTTTTACGTTCTTCTAAACAGGTATTTAATCTTAGATTCCCACCTTATTTTAAAAAGGATAGAATAATCTGAAAAAATGTAGCAGAACATTAAGTTCAGAACCAATGAGGCTTTAAAGGACACGACTTATTAAATATCTGATTGTGGCTAAACTTGTGCTGAAAAAATGATTGATAAACGATGTGAGGTTTCAGTCTGAAAACTTAAGACCGACTACCAGAATAAGAGCAACTGTGACTCCATTAGCTTATCATTAATTTCAGTCGTATTTTGGATAAACGCTATAAATATTGACACAGATTAGTCAGTGGCACTTCTTTTGGGTTGGATGATTAAGCTTCTTGTGTTTTGTGTAGTCTATCCCCTCTGATCACTGCTGCAGATTAGTGACTAGTGACTCGTACTAGCTGTTGCTTTTTCAGCTTTGCGTCATGACTGATTCATGTTCAAGTGTGTGTACGAGGTACCTGTACTACTTTAATATCTGGTATCTGGCATGTAGCGGAACTAATTAGCACACTGCCAATGCGAACAACAATATCAAGAATTCTAAGATACTAAGAGTACGTGAGGGCGAAATCTAATCACGGCGTATTATGCGACATTTACAACGCGACTGCGTCAATGCCAAGACGTGAATCCAAATAGTAATCGTGATAAGTCAATATTTGGTTGGTGCTGCCTCAGCCAGATGATTGACGCTGCAAACAGAAATAACAATCAACAAAAAAAAGGAGGACTCATATTTAGAGCGACTATCTTAATTCGTCATTTCAGTTGTGTTTCGTCTTGATTTAGAACAGAGTAGAATTTTTGATTGCACTTTTTTAATAGCAGAATGGAGTCCCTATTTCTACATTTTTATATAATTTCTTAAGTCCTTCAAACATGTTTTTGTTTTTAAAGGTTCAAAGCTTATTTCAGTTTGTTAATCAAATCTTCATTTTAAATAAATGAACATAAATAAATATATTACATATGAATATTAAACTTATAATTATTTGTGTTTTTCTTTCAGCTGCATGTAGATAATTTGTTGTATACAATTGAGATCTCTGATTGCGTAATCTGATTCCATGCTTATCTGCAATATCATCTTTTTGGTTATCTCACCTTGCGTAATTTTTAATAGCATTTTATTGCCAATCGCACATATAATTTAACTAATAGAAAACCCTTTTTATACAATGATCCCATAAAATGTGTAAAAAGGCTACAGATTACGATATTCATGGTAAATTGAACTATTTTCAGGTATAAATTAATCTTAAACATGAATATGGTAAACTTGACTAGTGAAAATGTTAAATCAAGAATTACTATGAAATAGTAAAATTAACATTTTTCATAGTTAAATTAAGGTGTTGATGTGTAAATATTGATGCACAAAAATATAAGATTCAAATATTGTTCATATTAAATTAGAATATGGAATTTTTCATTTCAACTCTATTGATTTTAATTCACTCGCATGCGTCTACTAGAAATGTTAGAAACATGATTTAAATTATTAAAAATGCTAGAATTCGAACCTGGATTCCCGTTTTCTTAGCGGATGCCTTCACCATTCGTATGCAGTTAGTTTTAAATTTATATATAGTTTATTAAAACGGAGATTTTATTTTAAATGTTAATATTTTAAAATGCGCGAATAGTTGGATTAAATATGGCTCAACGTTAAAATAAATATGCATTGTCATTTTGAGGTATACGCATTTTTTTTGTAAGGTGCACGCACTTTGATGTTAATACGTTTCATGTTCATTTTGCTATTTAACTATGTTTTAAGTTAAATAAATAATTTTTATAGTTAAATTAACTACGTTACATAGTTAAAACCCGCCTAGTAAAATGTACTATTTTCGTAGTGAATTCTTTATTTTAAAGTTTTTTTTTTTACCAACATATTCTATTTTTGTATAAAAATCATTCATTCTATTGACTTTTCTTCAATCTCATTGCTAATCAAATTTTCTTCTATACCTGTATTTTGAGGTTTTTGGCTTTCTGAGTTATCACAATTTTATACATACATAGGTATGACCTATTTTATCATTAAACCTATCTATACAATTAAATCTTTACCTCTATCTAAAACAACCTAAAATTTGCTTCTAAAAAGTTTTCTTCTAATCTATTTCCATATCATACAATTCGTGCTATTCAGATATTCTTCTGCATCTCTATCTGTATCTTGAGGCATTTGCTTATCTAAGCTATTAACATATCATATTTTATCATTTAGCCCATCTGAGTTATATGAATCATTAACTCTACGTAACTTACATCCGAATCAACATCAATTTGCTTATAAAGCAATCATTCTATCCACAATTCTTCAATCGTATTTCCATGTCAAACAATTCGTGCTATTCATCTGTATCATGGGGATCTCTTGCTTATCTGAGCTATAGGTATGATATAATTTATCATTTAACTCATCCACATAGCTGAATCTTTAGCTCTACATCTAAAACACCATCAGTTTGTTTACAGAGCAATCATTTTATAAAGTGTTCTTCAATCTTATTTCCATATCATACAATTCGTGCTATTCATATATTCTTCTGTGTGTGTATCTTGAGGTTTTTGCTTATCTGAGTTATTTGGGTGCGTATTACTAAGTTAGCTTAAATGTTGGCAAAAGGAAGTAGAGAAGTTAGCAATTAGTTAAGTCTGTCGGATAAGATTGGGCATGTCCAAAGAGAGTACTAGTATTAGATACGAGCCAGTTACGCATTCGCTGCCTCGGCATTAAATTTGGCTTTTGTGTTAGTAATTTGTACATTTTTAGGCGGTTGACTGGTTGCCTCCAAAATGTGCCAGATAAGAACTGCTTACTTGTATTTTGTTATTCGTTTTTTGTTTGTATTTTCAATAATTACTGCCTTTTTGGCCAGTTTCTAGTTTCTTGTTTCAACATTTGCCCCTTTGGCAATCGTCAGGTGCGACAAAGTTCATTGATTGATGGACGTGAGTTGCAACGATTGCAACAATCCATAGGCATTAAGCTCTCCCTCTCTCTCTCGCTCTATCTATCTCTGTCTACCCTTTATTTTATGTGTGAGTGTGTGTGTGTGTCATTGTTGCATCTGTTTTTTGCTGTTGAATTGAATTACAGGCGAAATTTGAATACTGCCAACCACAAAAGAAATCGAAATGCAAACCATTCATGCAAGGCGTGCACAAAATGTCGAAACAACAAATAATAAATTTTAAAACACGTCGCACTTCATTTAAAAGATACAATTACAATAAGCACAACGAGCGCCAGCAACAACAGCAAACTGTTTGAAAAGAACGCGTTTGCAATTTTTTGCAGTAGTTGCAACTTGATCAGCTCAAAAAAGTGAAAGTATTTTCGAAACTAATTGAAATAATTGCGCAAGGAACCGCACGTAGAAAAATGTTATAGACGAGTATGCTCAACTTGATGATACCCATTTGACAGTATTTCTAAATAACTCAAACTATGTATTTGTGATTCCTAAAACTCATATTTGATTTAGTTATATTTGAAAAATAGTCTTGAATCACGATTAGCTTGCCTTTTTTCGCATTTTTCTATAGGTACATGAAACATTTCCAAGTTGTACGAAAAATAATTTAGTTCCTAGTACATTTAAGTGTAAACTTAGTATGATTCAGCTGACCAAACACTAAATGTGATAGCTTAAAGTATCTTGTAAACTTATCTTTTAAAATGAATATGTTTTTCTTTGTAAAAGTCAGCCACGAATATTTTTATGATATGACAAAGTAATTGCATTTTGTAGTTCTTATTAACTTTGGTGATCAAAATTTGTACTGCAAATGCTTAGTTGTTGTCATGTCAATCGGAAAGCCATTTGAGGCGTTTGATTTCAGAATATGTGATTGCGTATTGGGCTTCAAATCATCATAATTGTTCCTTATTTTTAAACTGAAGAAGCAATTCATTTTTGAACCAATTACATTTTTTGGAACCTAAAAAGATATCAAATCATCAGACTCTATTCTATTTATAAGCATTTTCATTCATAGCATTTGCATACGTACGTAACTGTTGAGCATTCATCAAAAGTAATCAATTCTTTTAACCTATATACGAAACGGTTTGTGGAGTGGGGAAGAGAGCTTCTCTGGTAACCGTTATGCTTGATAAAGTCGCTCTCCCTCGCTCTATCCCTTTGATGTGAGCGCATTGCAACTGGAAATCAAACAGAAGCCGCTAAACACAAAAAAACAATTGATTAGTTTTGAGAAATAATACTACAATACATATATATATTCTCATATCTAAGCCAGCTGACTTAGCCAAATGATAAGCCTATGAGTCAAATATGTAGATCGGAACCCAAAAAAAGACCGAATGAAACCAAACAGGGAAATCAGCTCTAGAAGGCGGCATCAGGGCCGGACATACTTTGGTTTTGGTGACGCAGCGGGCATTTCATCGAAATTTGCAATGACTAAGCGATCAAAATTCGTGGAGCATCGTATTTTGGAGTTTACACTGTCAACCATGCCCCCTCTCTACGAATCTACACCCTTGTTCACGTCTTTGTGCTTCACCAAACGATTGATTCATGCTGAAATTAACATGTGCTGAAAGCGCAATCTCAGCGTGGCAACATCTAAATACAGTTGTCAAACATTCGATTGTGATGGACTTCAAGAATATCCTATAAAAGGGAAAGAAGAAACTCAATGCAAGCTTCATATAGACATATGTATGTGCCTTATTTTTACAGCTCTAATAGTTTTCCGCGCGCTAAACGCAAGTTAGAAAATAACAATATTCAAAAATAACTAAATGAAAAAGCGTATTTGTTAAGAACTTTTAAACTTTGCTTTTCGCATAAATGACTTTACTTTAAATTTGAAGTATGTTTAAATTGCTTTTTAGAGAAAACTAGTTTTGGAAATTTATGCAAATGCTAATCATTGAGGATGCAAAATAAATTAAACAAATAATTAATAAACTCAAACATATTTTTTCTAAAATAATCGAATTTACGAAACATATTTATTAAATAATAACAAAGTACACTTAAAAGAAACCAACTTTTTCTATTGTCAGAGTTCCACGGGGTATACGAGAAGTATACAAAATGAACAAAGAAATCATAATACGGATCTTCTTATCTTACGTTTTGTATTTTTTTCCAGATTTGCTTAAGCGCAAAAATGTTTTTGTTGTGTGGTGCGAAATTTAAGCTCGGTTGATCGAAAATCAAATAACGAAATAGAGTTGTTTGAGGCGTTGATTTGATTTATGCCAAACTAGACGAGACCTTCCCTCCACTCTCCGCCTCCGAACACATCAGATATGATATGTTGATATTATCAATTATGTCAGCATGTATGTATGTGTGTATTTGTTGGTGTCTTGGTGTGTGTATGTGTGTGTTTATTTATAGTCAATCGGTTCGACAGCCTCGCAAACAAGTGCTATAAATTTATTTTATTTGATTTTTTTTGGCAATGTATCTAATGGATTTATAACCGTGCGACTTGTAGCAGGCGTATCAAATCGATATATATGTTAACTATCGGAATTTGTAATGGGCTAAGCAATATTAATTGGTTGTTAACAAAACGATACGATTGAAAAGAGGCTTAACTTGTGAAAAGCTTATAAAAAGCCCGCGTTAAAGAGTTTATTAGATTATAATTTTGTATCTATCTTGTAAGACTTTTGGTAAACAAAAGTGAGAGAATT
This sequence comes from Scaptomyza hsui, assembly GCA_018152825.1. Lineage (NCBI taxonomy): Eukaryota > Metazoa > Arthropoda > Insecta > Diptera > Drosophilidae > Scaptomyza > Scaptomyza hsui. The sequence goes on from JAECXO010000254.1 coordinate 1,227,203, forward strand.
CTCTAGCTTTAAGGATTCGGTATTAGAGTATAAAAATATATTATTTATTTGATATAATACTAATAATAGCATTATTGCGCTGCATTTTGCTCTGAATCAATGTTATTTCCGCTATTTTCTGAAAGTTTCGACGAAGCCTGATAAATTTTTAATTATGATTATATTTTGTTCGTTATTTTCCCCTGGGAGCTATTAGACTGATGTTATGAAACCACGAATCTGAGTTCAGTTAAATGCCAAAAAGAAGCACTTGAGAACAAAACGCGTGCAAAGTATTGGGCAGTATACTTATAGCACTTAAGGCGATTATTACAATCTTTGATAAGAATCGGGCGAAGAGAGAGGCAGACTGGACAAAATTGTATAAAAAGTTTTTGTTTTGGTTTTTTGTTTTTGCATTAAATTTATTATTAAGATAGTAAGTAAGAAGCTACAGCTTATTTTATACTTGCTGGCCAATAATTTATGGTCGAAGCAAGAGGTCTTAACAATCTAAAGATTGAGTATTGGTCGCACCTACAAAAGGCCACAAGAAGGAGAAGAAACGAGTGTACAACAGGTAGTCAGCCGGTTTGGACATATGTAGGCTATATACAGTGTGTGTGTGTATGTGTGTGTGTGAGCATTGAGTGGTTTAATACACATGCAGACACACATAAATGTGTGTATGAGGGCGAACTGGAAAATCCATTGATTGAGCGCTTAAATGTATCTATCGATGGCATAGATTGAAAGCATAGCGAAAGGTAAAAAAGATACACACACAGACACACACACACAGGTAGTAGAGTTATGCAGTCAGTCAGGTAAAAGAAAACTGAGAAAACTCTGTCATTTTATTGTAATTACGGGCTATTATCAGGAGACGCGTCAGGTAAATAACAATTTAAAGGCAAACATGAGGCCAAGGCAGTGAAAGCAACGGCGATAAAAATCAAATTTTTCTTGACTCTTCCTCTTCTTCTTCTTCTACCTCTTCTTCATATCTTAAGCACACATATAAGAGCAACATATGTACATAAGCATAAGCAAACACACACACACACACACACATTCACACATACACTCTTTAGCTATGTATCTCAGTCTCAGTAACTTGTTTTTTTTGTGCATTGTGCAGCCCATGATTGGAATGAAGATTCCACTCCACACACTCAATTAAGGAGTTCCGAGAACTCTTAGTATTCTCTGATCTGTGCTCGCTGTCTTCGCATCTTCATCTTCATCTCTGTTGAGCGTTACATAAATTGAAGGTGCAGTTTACGTTTCAGTGTTGCCAGAATGTCGCAAAGTTATCAAAACTTGCATTTTTAAAACCAAAACATATATGTTGTAAACGGTAAAAATACCATGATTAAAAATACCATTTTAAATTCATCTTTTCACAAATCTTTAAAGCTTGTTTTAGAATTAAGATAAAGCATTGCCAGACTAATGAAATGTCTGATTCAAAAATGTTAAGTTTTAAGAATCATTAAGCGTTGTTCAGCGTTGCCATAACTTGCTAATCTCTTTGAAAGCGTTGCCAGATGTGCGTCAGCCTAAAGTGCAACTGTATTTAGCCAACAACTGGCGTACTTATGCATTTGTATGTGTGTGTGTGTGTGTTTTTTTTTTTGGTCAAGTCCAAGCTGGCCTAAGAAAAAACGCGAAATTTTATATGTACATACATATGTGGCATCACTGAGTCATGGTCTACCCAAAACCACCCACCACTCTCTTGCCCCGACAAATGCCACTTGACCCTGCCTTTACCCTCACCCTCCTCCCCCCTCACTTACCACGCTTTTGTCCCTTCATACATACGTACGTATGTATGTATGTATGTATGTATGTACGTTTGTAAGTGTGTTGCCAACTTAAAGAGACGCGATTCAGCTTCTAGTTAGCGCTTGAGTCTTGAACGCGGCTGCTGCTGATGCCACCACTAAATCATGTCTATGGGCAACAGTTTGTGCTCTCGCAGCAACATAAAACAAAAAAAAATATAAGCAAACTGGTCTGACTACAGACACAAAGGCAAAGCGAGTGCATGTCACTGTGTGTGTGTGTGTGTGTGTGTTAGCACTCAAAGCGCGCTCTCAACAAGATCCACCCCAAACATGAAAACTTACCTGGGCCACAAATTAAACAACTCATTTTCGTGTGCTCTCTCCCTCTCTCTTTCTCTGTCGCTCGGTCGCTCGCTCGCTCACTCACTCATTTGGGCGCACGCACACAGCGATAAAAACGACTCGAGCGCAAGAGACTTGCTTGGCAGCTCTTTGCGCTCAGTTTTTATGCTGTATGAGTGTTGCGCTCTCTCTCGCTGCCCGTTACTCCAAAGTTTGGGCTCAGTTTGAATTTTCTATCCGAAGAGTGCGCTTAGTGCCCGCTGCTGTGACGGCGTTTAAATACAGAACCATAATACACAACCACAACAACTGTCTGTATTAGTTTTTTTTTTTTTTCTTTTTACACTTTCCCGTCTGTCTGTTTTGTCGGATAAACACAAGCAACAGCAGCAGCAGCAGCAACAACAACACGCTCACCACGTTGCACGACGCTCAATTTAATTCAGTTGTTGCTCTTCTTCTTTTTGTTATATTTATTGTTGTTGTTGTCGCGCGGAGAGCGTCGTCGTCGTCGTCGTCGTCGACTCAAATACACTCGAGGGAATTTCTTCAGATCAGTTCAGCACGAAGCAGCGGCGAGTTTGAGCCTGCACAAAAACAGTTACGGCTCATTACGGCCCGCCAGATGTGCATACATATGCCCTGGGTGCATTCTCGAGCCAGAAACTCAAGCGTTATGTTGGACAAGTGACGTGTGGAAATCCAATCCAATCAAATCAAATCAAATCAAATAAGTAATAATAATTAATTAATCAATCAATCAAACGAACGACCAACAAAAAGAGAACTTTGAAAGCAATAAAAGAAGCAACCGCAACCAACAATTCTGCAAACATCCACGAATAATTACAATACACAATACACAATACACGTTTTTTTTTGTTTGTTTAAATCGGCGTCAATTGACCGACTTGAAGTGCAAAAATGTTTGATGTATTCGGCTCCGTTAAGGGGCTGCTGAAAATCGATCAGGTGTGCATCGATAACAATGTCTTTCGGATGCATTACAAGGCGACGGTAATCATATTGATTGCCTTCTCGCTGCTGGTCACCTCACGTCAGTATATCGGCGATCCGATCGATTGCATTGTCGACGAGATACCGCTCGGTGTAATGGACACCTACTGCTGGATCTACTCAACGTTTACGGTACCGGAGCGACTAACTGGCGTCACCGGGCGCGACGTGGTCCAGCCGGGTGTTGGATCCCATGTGGATGGCGAGGATAAGGTCAAGTACCACAAGTACTATCAGTGGGTGTGCTTTGTCCTCTTCTTCCAGGCCATATTGTTCTATGTGCCGCGCTATCTGTGGAAGTCGTGGGAGGGCGGACGTCTCAAGATGCTCGTCATGGACCTCAACAGTCCGATTGTAAATGATGAGTGCAAGAACGATCGCAAGAAGATACTGGTCGATTATTTTATAGGCAATCTGAATCGTCACAACTTCTATGCATTCCGCTTCTTTGTGTGCGAGGCCCTGAATTTCGTCAATGTCATTGGACAGATCTATTTCGTGGACTTCTTTCTGGATGGCGAGTTCAGTACGTATGGCAGTGATGTGATCAAATTCACCGAAATGGAGCCCGACGATCGCATCGATCCCATGGCAAAGGTCTTTCCCAAGGTCACCAAATGTACATTCCACAAATACGGTCCCTCTGGCGGCGTGCAAAAGTTCGACGGCCTCTGTGTGCTGCCCCTCAACATTGTCAACGAGAAGATCTATGTGTTCCTCTGGTTCTGGTTCATCATCTTGAGCATACTGTCCGGCATCTCCCTCGTCTATCGCATTGCTGTCGTCGTTGGACCCAAGCTGCGTCACCTCCTCCTCCGCGCCCGATCACGTCTGGCCGAGAGCGATGACGTCGAAACGGTCGCGAACCGTTGCAACATCGGCGACTGGTTCCTGCTCTATCAGCTGGGCAAGAATATCGATCCATTGATCTACAAGGAGGTGATAGCGGATCTGTCCCGCGAAATGGGTGGCGACGGTCAAAGTCCGCAGAAGCAGCCCTTTGAGGCCTAAATGCAGTCGGAGTTGGAGTCGGAGTTGGAGTCGATGGAACCTGGGCCACCCTGTGCTAGGCCGGGCAGCGTGCCAGCGGCCGTAAGTTGAGCTACCCCCTAAAACCCAACACAACCCACCACACACCACACACCACACACCCCTCACCCCGTCAGCAATCGTAGTAGTAACACACACACACACACACACATATATATATACTTATTAAATAATACATACAACGATCTTGGCTAACGACGTTTAGTTGTTCCACTGAGTCGCTCTCTGTTAGAGTTAGAGTTAGGAAAAGAGTGAGAGAGGGAGAGAGAGAGAGCGCCTCACAGTTGTGGCATGCAAAAGACATTTAGCATTAGCTCATAGTAATCACACACTAGTTCGTAAACACTTAAACTATGTAACAATTTCAGTGGTCGCTTCTCATTCGAGCGTATGATTGCTAAAGACAATTTTTTATAGAGTTTTCGAAATTCAAAATGTTTTTAAAATAAGAGTTTTATATTCAAGTCGTCTAATTTAAGAAAAATCTACTTAGCGAGCGTCCACTGTATAAATGGTTTTTTTTTTTTTTGGTCTGTAAAAATTTGTATGCTTGATAAACATTTACCTTTATTATTAGTTGTAATTATTATTATTGTCATTTTTTCACATACAAACGAATTACAGCCGCGCACACCGATCAACAATAATATCAATAAAAACGAAAATATATATACACACACACACACACAACAGTAAACAGTAAACAGCAATAACAAAAGTAAATATAAAGTTTGTATTAAGCTTAGCCCAGCCACGCGCTTTTTACAACAGCTCAAAAGCTTAAGAAGAGAGAGTTTCTTGTAACAGTGTCTCTCACTTACACCAACTGTGGAGAGCGAGAGCTTAAGCCAACGCATACGCATACGTAGTAACTGCTGGTCTTACGCGCTCATTTAAGCGTAACGCAAGCAGCCAAAGTTGGCTTGGCACATGCGCAAGCGAGACGCCAGTAACTACTGCTACGCATGCGCGCTGTGCAGCTAGACGTTATGTATGCCTCTCTCGCTTGCGCGTCAAGCCACATTCCAGACTTGTAGGTTTTTTTTGTTTTAGTAGTTTGGTCGCTGAAGCTGCTCAAGTTGCTGAATCTGCATGCAAACTGGTTTGACCAGCGCAAGCTCAGCGGCAACAAAAGCCACGGCAGGGGTAACGGGCGTAGCGGGGAGGGAAGCCGGCACAAGTTCAGGGCAATTGCGAGGGCGCATTTGCCAACGAGGCAACGAGACTCTGGCCAGAATAAATCTTTGCGTTAATTAAAAGAATCTTCTTAGGGGACACGATTTTAAACATACTATCTACTAATTTAAATTCGTACAGAGGTCCGCTCAGTGTCAAACCGTTCGCCATGGCTTACGCCTCAATTAGCGAATCGTAAAAATATCAAATTTGTTAAGATCAGCTCCCACAAAAGATAAACTTATTTCGTCATAATAAGGTAAAATCACTCTTCCAAAAGCTCGCTCGTATTGTTGGTCCTTTCAATATTTCATGCTGTCAACATAAATTAAAACCTGCTCAAGCTTTCATTTTGGAGTATTTTCTAATCAGTGATTGTTGCTCAAGTGTCTTGCTTGTTTCTCTCTCTCACACTCTCTTTCACTCCCTCTCTCTTAGCTTCGTTTTAGTTGTTGTTTATCTTTGTGCTTTTTGAATGTATTTCCCATTTGCTGTGCGTACAGCGTACATACAATGCCAATTAGAAGTTAGGCCCGCCTTTCGTCTGCTCAACTTGTCACTGCGACGTTGCTTATCTTATCTATGTATGCCTGCCTTCCCAATGCTAGCTACAGCACCCTAAATAGCAATCGGGCACCTCGTTGATAAGACAAAATATCAAGTGAAATAACGACAGAGATGCTGATGGCTGGCCTGATGGGGCTGTCGCTTTTTTGTGTGTGCCGCATTTCAAGTGATAAAGTGTTGTAGTTAGATCACTTTTCAGCAATCACACACATACCCAAACACACACACGCACACCGTCTTACAGCTACTCAGACAGTTCTTGCCGCCTTTTACTCGTAATTTACAATTAATGCAAGCGAAACACAAAAAACAAAGCTATCGTAAGTGCACGAATAGCAGCTACCCTGTAGTCGACATTATAAAACATGAAGCCTTAAAAAAAGCTAAATGATCAGTACTGCTACTTCGTGTATCTTATTTGCGGTTCACTTCACCACAGCTAAAAGCAGATCTGTGTTGGAAAATCAAAAAACTTTTGCAATCTTAAATGATGGCTGAAAATATTCAAAAAATTTAAAAGAATTTAATGGGGTACTTATGTATAAATAAGTAAAAATATTAACTGTATGTTTTTGTTCCCCATTTTAGACAACTATTAAGGTAACATCTAATTTAATTAACCTCAATGATGACACTTAGTGCTAAACCCCCGTTTTAGGCTTGCGGAAAAAAAGAGAAGAATAAGAAACAAACAGAAAAATTATGTGCTTTGCAGCTAAGCCTTATGATAATAAAAAAAAACACGCTTACATATACTATATAGAGATACAAACGATCTGTGACCGCCAATTTGAGGTTTCTATGAATGGGCCTCCCCACAGCTAGGGTCATGTGTTTTAATACTATACAACACTGTACAGATGAGAAATGTACATTGTGAATGAGACTACTGTGTATTCAGTTAATTGTAAATGAGAAATGAGGCAGCCTTCGAAAAGCGTTTGACACGCGAAAAATAAAAATGAAATCGTTAATGAAAAGCACACATTCTATAGTATGTTTGCTGTTGTTGTAGTTGTTGTTGTTGTTGCATTGGGCACGCACAAATAAGTGCCGCAAATATTCACAATAGCATTTCATTCTGATAAATGTAAAAAAGAAAAAAAAGAGAGACACATTTCTATGGAAGTTGTTTTTTTAATTGCATTAATTACTTTCAATTAGCCAAAGACTGCCAAACAATGGCAACGGAACAATAGACACGTCCAAGATAATTGCCATTTAATATTTGTGTCAAAGCTTAGCGCGAAAAATTACGTATACGTTACAATTAAGTTGCTCATACGCCATGTTTGTCATTAACTTACTTGAACCCTACAACTTTTAAGCCGACTAACAAAAAATATATAATTTCCTTTAAATAATTCTTATTTCTTCTCTTTTTAACTCTTCTTCACAGTTGCACGCAGCCAAACTTTGAAATATATGAAAAATTATTCAGCTAATGAGCACACACACACACACACACATATCAACGAATTCCATGGTAAATGCTTGTGTTTTGGACAATGCAAATGATAACAATGCAAAAGAATACTAGCCCATAACTGTTAACCGTAAACTTTCACTGGACAAGGCAGCTGCTTAGAAAGAAGCCAACGACAATCATTTAATTTTAGTTCATAGTTTCACATAGGCTGCTTAAAAAAGTAACGATTCAACTGAAGGAAGCGCAACAGGAAATACAAATAAATAATAAAAGACAGGACTAAAGCATAAAAGACAAAAGTAATGCATAAAAGACATGAACATTTAACAAAGTGCAAGCATTTTTTATACAACAACTTTTTTTTGTACAACTAAACTGCGTATTGGAATAAATATTTTTTATAAACCATACACTACATACTATATACATATATATATATATATATATATACATATACATACTTTATACTAACTATGTATGCTGCTACATTTATTTATGTATCTACAGATGTCTAGATACATTATTATAGATACATATACATATACGTATAGATATATATTAATGATGCAAATGCCACATGCGATTAATATTTATGCTAAGAGTTGTGATCATTGATTAAGCTGTTTATAAAATTTATAAACAAATTGAAATAATAAACGAAAAACTATAAACACAATAAAAACTTACGCCTAGTAAACATTTGCAAATGCCAACAACAAGCACAACAAAAAACAATAACTGAAACAATAATAATTTAATATTATTAATATAAATTTAAAACTATTTAATTCAACATTTTTGCAAACGCCCATATTATAATACATCAAAAATAATATTCATTATTATTATTACACTTATCATATAATTTTTTTTTTTTTTTTAGCAATTTTTCGCCAGCATTTTTGCATTTTTTTTCAAATTGCAATTTTTGTCATATTTTTTGTAGCATTTATTTGTTAGTTCTTAGGCCATTCTAGTTTAGCGAAATTTTTTTACCCCAAAAAAAGAAGAAGAAAATACTTGAAATAAAAATACAAATAATATTTATACAATTTTGTAAGCCGCAAAATTATTTTTGTAGAAATCATACAACTTAGCTATACAAAATGAAAGACTCAAAAGCAATATTTAATAAAAAAACAAATAAAAAACAAGAAAATTGTAAAAGTTAAAATAATAAACAGCAGCTTAAAGTTTACAATGCATCAATTGCTTGTTGCATTCTTGAAGATGAATAAATATAACTTTAATATAAATATACATAGAACATATATATGTGTATGTACGCACATTTACAAGCCAGCTTGATAAATATATACATATTTTTAAATATATCGATTTATCGACTTATCGAGTGTGTAAATGCGCCACAGGCCGTAAGCTAAGTTTTATAAAATCCATATTATTTTTAAACACGATTTTTGAATAAAGCAGAACAACAACAATCACGAAATTCAAACTGAAAGTTTGTGTGTTTCCTTGCTATCTTATCTAATTGACCCCTCCCCACATGCCATTCTAAGCCCCACCTCCATCTAGAAAACAGTCACACATGCGCAAACATCAAGTGAACCCAAAACCTGAACCTGAACCTGAACTCTTGAGAAAACAGTTGAGTTTTAAGCTACAAGCAATAAATCTTACTTCATGGCAACAAAAACAAACACCGACTTGACGCAGTAGATATGCTCTACATTTGCAGAGACTTTTATATATCTTGAGATATCTTTAGATTCCTTATATAAACATTAGTATAGCAAACAAAAATGTACGATAAACCATGGCTCATGATAGTTGATAGTAAACTAGTAAATAAACCCTTTGTGAGAGTATTAAAAGTGTGAAAAGTGCTCTACACAGCGCTTCTCGTGAAACAACTCAAAGGTTAAAACGTTTTGTAATGAACAAATTCATGTCTATATCTATGAAAGGTAAGTACACTGCTTTCAAAATATGGGTAAAAAACCAACTTGTCTATTTGCTAAATGTGAGTGCTAAGAAGAGATTTCACACAATTCTGTCGGGCAATGTAAGACATATTTTTTTACATAGCTGACATGAAGAAAATTCAACTGTTGATTGTCATACTCTTTCTTATTTTGCCTTATAATTTGAACAAATTTTTCCTAATTTTTGTGAATTGATTTTAATAAATATTTTAGTTTATTGGCTTCTAACCTTTTTGCGCTCTAACTGTTTTAAATTAAATTATTCAAAGTAAACGTAATTCGGATTTTATATCTTAAAAATAATGAAATTTAAAAAATTTGGAAAATTTACATAAAATTAAGTTGTGTCAAAATTTCATTAAAATTGGTGAAGATACACGGGAGATATCGAAGCAGTAACACAGTATTCAGTATATCAAGGGTTCAGGGTATCTTTTAGTCGTGATTACTCGCCTAAAACCTTACTACTTGGATTGTTTTTGTTTTTTAGAACTTCTTAGTAATCCTAGATAAGTTAACGTTTTTCCTTTTGAGTGTGCAGTAGTATTGGGTGGGCAAAGTGCAAGCTAGGTCTCCACAGGTACCGTACTTTAGTTTGTGTTTGTTGTCACTTGTTTGTTTGACTTTGTGCCTCAACAGATGCCAATGAACTGAGTCGCATCCGCTGCACAAGTACAATCGTGAAGTACAAGCACTCGTCCGGGCATTCAAACACGTGTCAAGCTAACATTTTTTCTGGTTTCGTTTTGCTTTTGAGTTTTTTGGCTGAGTCAATGTTTCCATTGCCTTGTGGCATTAAAGTATTCCTGGAACCAGACACGTTCCACATCAGTGAGTCAGTGGATGAAAATCTGTGAGAAGCATCAACAGCTCATCTCATCTTGTATCAGCAAAACAAATGGTAATCGGAGTCCAAAATAATTTCGCATCGTATCGAATTACATCTACGCCACAAAGCACTGGTGCCAGTGTTTGGTTTAATGCCACTCGTGCCATTATTTGGATACGTATGTATCTGTTTATTTGTTTAAAAGTTCTCAGTTTTCTTGCTGGATATGCGCTGCAAGTACGAGTTTGCCAATGTTGCATTTAGCTTACGCCATGAAACTGGCACCGTTTACATAATAATAAAACATACTATAAACCTAAGCCGAACCTCAAATACTTGATATTAGTTCATTTGCATTTTTTTTTAAATTTCAGAATTATTTTAAGTTTGCGTTAGTTTTTAATGTAATCCGACTCGTCACACACTTTCCACGTTTTGCAAGTAGTGCATGATGAATTGCAAGTACCTAGGGATAGAGTATACGAAATGCCAAGCATGATGAAAGCAAAAACAAACACTGGAGAGCGCCCCACTAATTGAATTTATGTGGAAAGTGTGGCAAGTCAACCTGATACCGAGTGCTACAACATTGCAATTGTATGCCAAACTACCTAAGATCAAATGCAAACATGTAAATAAATAGATCGCGCCCCACAAGATACCCCCTACGCCCGCCTACCTCAGCACGTTTCTTCGCTCCAAGTAGTATTCCATCTGTTTGGTTGAAGTGTGGCTTCTTCCATGGCGATTGTTCAAGCAAATTAGCATATCAAATTGAATTAAACGCTGCAATTGTCCAGGCGTGCCCTCAATAAAATAAATAAATAAATAAATATGACGGCACAGCGAAAAGCGAAATTCAACTGGGTTACGGAACTCGGAACGTTTACTTTATAGCAACGCAACAGCAACAGTAACGAAACATGGAACCGAGAAGGGGCTTGGTTGGGGTCAACATCAAGTCAGCCACCATGCAATTGGAATGTGAGAATCGCCCACAGCTTAGGAAATTTACGAGAGGTATAACGTACACATATGTATATTATGACTATTACAAAACAAAATCTTATCTTATACTACTACAACTTGAGTGGAAACACTTGCTTCCGAAGAGGATCAACGATTTTTTTTACTAGAATAAAGACTAAATGTTTAAAAGATGAGTTTGATCAATTTTCTCAATACCTCCTTTGTCTAATAGCAATAAAAGTTGCATTCGAATTTTCAATTCTAGCTATCCCAAAATGAATTTATGCTTTAAAAGTTTAAAATGAAAACCAAGTTATAGTTAAAGTAGTTTATCCTGACAGGTTTAAACCTGCGTTAAAACATTTATCGAAGAATTCAAAAGAAGCTGTATACCAACTTTTTGTTCAGGCTATATGAAATCGTGAGAATGACATATTGACAGAGCTATAAACGTTCCCATGTCATCCAAAAGCATATCATGTAAACAGTTATGCTGGAAAATTGCTAGTATATCTTTATATATGTTTGTACGTCCATAATCCACACATGCATATGCACGTGTAATTAATTTGGAAGCACTCCACGTGACCTTGAATTGCGGCTGATTTTCATCAAACAAATTCCGCGTAAAATGCCAAATAAATTGTAATTTTAATTTAATCTAAACAAATTGCCAAAGCCGACAAACGTGTTGCATAAACCGCGAAACAAGCACGGATCATTGGCGACCTCTAGCGGCCGTCAATTGCATAACATGATAGCTTTATAAGTGTGTGTAAGTGAGTTGTTGTGTTTTTGGGGTCTACACTTAATTTTGGAAACAATTTACTTATTTATAACAAAAGCCAAACATAACAAGTGCAAACGTTGCAGTCGGACGCAACCGACTGCGGAATACTTTGATACCAGTAAAAGAACAGAAGGGTCGGCAGGGGTTGGCCGGGTGGTAAACATCGCCAGCTTTCATGTTACCAAAGTTTGTGACTTTAGCTCAAAAAATGTAAAAGGTGGGCGGCAGAGGTGGGCGTGGCCTCCAAATTTTTGATGCAATTTTTTTGAGACCTTCATATCCTATCTTGACACAAAATTTGGTGGCTTCATCCCAAAAAATTTAAGAACTATAGGCGCTTCCAATTTCAAGGAGCAGGGAGAATGGGGGCGGAAGGAGTGGGCGTGGTATCCAAAATTGTGATGCAGTTTTTTGAGGGACGTGACTAGCTATCTTCGTGCAAAGTTTGGTAATTCTAGCTGTAAGAATGTGAGAAATATATGGTTTTATCGGTTTTCAGTTATCGATTTTCCAGCCCAATCTTGAGACTTTATATTTTCCTAATATAGATAAACATAACTGCAAAGCTTCAAGTCTCTAGCTTGAAGGGTGTCGGTACTGGACATTCTGTTGGTGACTTCTTAAGATTTCAAGGATCATGTGTAAAACCATGTATACCATGTCCCAATGTTTGTCCATTCTCAAAAGCTTTGCGCTAACCTTAAAAGTTAAACAATCTTCACTATGCATATAATTATTTCCAGTATTTAACACTTACCTTTTCATTTATTGCATTAAACTTGTATGTAACAGGTCCAAGCTGATATATATACCCAAAAATAGTTTAATACCATAGCTGGTACCAAACTTAAACAGCACAAAATATGGCGAACGCGTGTCTGTCTTGCCTTCTACGATGTCGCCCATAAGATATTTGGCATTGACATAGTCAACAAAGTAACATATTGGCCACCAAACGATAACCATCAAAATTTGGATGCAAATGCTGCACAAGATGAGTGCCCAAAGCCATCGTAGAAAACTCGCACATACATCAATTACATAAGCTCGCATTTTTTCGACTATGGCCACAATCGCAACCAGACTCATGGTTGTGGCCAGATCAATCTTCTGGTCTACATAGCCATGCAGCCACAAATTGAGCCCGATTGCAAAAGTCAAAAACACAATGCTCAACTTAAATTGATTTGGCTCAGCCATTATAATGATATTAAGCCGTTTTTAAACAAAAGTTTGTTATTTTAATTTTTATTCGGACGAGTTTAATCGTATACTGTATAGACTTTTAATATGACGACTTGTTTTTAGGACGAGTAAGTGTCAAGTAACAGATGACAGGTTGGGAAAAAGTGATTTCTACGGCTACTGTGCTCTGCATATCTGCAGTGAAAAACGTGTAGATTTAAATCGATAATCCGAATGCCATTCCAGAAGTAACTTATTGCCGAAAATATACCATCAAATATTATTTTGAAAACACATTTTAAATGTCACCATTTATCTTCCTACCAAGTTTGGTGGCTCTAGCTCAAAAACGTTTAAAGATAGCTGAATCTCCAATTTTATTGGTGGGTGGCAGAGGTGGGCGTGGCATCCAAATATTTGATTCAGATCTTTGGTAGATGTCACCATCTATCTTTCCACCAAATTTGGTGGTTCTAGCCCCGGCTATAGATAAACATAACTGCAAAGTTTCAGGTCTCTAGGTTTAAGGGTGTCGCAGCATGACGGACATTGCACAAAACCAATATACAATGATACTTTCAGTATCAAAGTATAAAAAGTTGTATTTTTGTCTCCCTTTTCTATTTTTTCTTCTCGTTTATTTTGGTTTGTCTTTTGTTTTCTGTCATTTGCTCGCTAGTTAGATTTATTTGTATAGCTTTTGCTCTTTTTTTTTTGTTTATTGTCTTTCTGATTTTTTTTTTTTCTGACTAGCAAAAAGCGAGGCGGCTTTGACTTGATCACAGCTTCCCGGTTCCCAGCTGCTCTGGGTGCCATCCATATCAATTTGTTGTTGCCACAATCACAGTTTTTTAAATTTATCACATTTCGCAAACCCTTGGATAAAAGCAGAAATTTGCACATGACTCTCACAAAGGGTGCCATTTTTCATTATTGATATTATTACGATCAATAGCATACGCTTTATTTCTATAAAAACAAACAAGCAAGCTTTCTTTCTGAATAATACTACATCATTAGCAAGGTATTTTGAAGCAATAATGCAGAATGCCAGCATTAATTCAATTACGTTTAAATTAAAGCAAATAAATCATTTTAAAAATGACACACATGCTTTAAAACAAATTCTTATGCATACAAACTAAAACAGAATATTAGGTGAAAGGATACAATGAAGCTCTTAAAGAGTAGCTACAACCTTAACATGATAAAAAGTAATTAAAAATATTTAAAAATTTAGCTATTTGTGCATTCTATGGGTTTCAATTCAAATCGAAGGTTAAATGTTGAAAGCGCTGTTTGACCGCCGTTTAGCAATGTTGCAGCTTGCCAAGATGATGACACTAACGTCATAATGCAGATGCATTTTGAAAGGGAATAAGTTCACAATGTCCTACCGTTTGGGTCGAATATATTTACATATTAAGAGTTTTTTTTTTTTTTTTAATCATTGGGTGTGCCAAAAGAAATAAATAAACATTTATTGATTACCATCCAATCAGACTTAAATAATAACCTTATATTAAAAAGAGCAGTATAAAATTGTATTAATGTAATTAAAACTTACTGACATGTCATTTGCCCTTTAGTATTTGTAAACTGTGCTGAATATTTACTTTCCTTTTCCAGTGTGTTTATGTTTACATTGCTTTATGAGCTTAATAAACTAATGTTAATTGCTGCCCGATTTTGATACTAAATCTTTTAAAAGAGTATAGCATAAAAATTAGTTAGCGTATCAGGTTGATTTTTCCTCTCTTTCCTTCTTTCTCTTTTTGTTTTCCCTTCTCTTTCTTAGGTCAGGCGACAAAAACAAATTTGTTTTTTTTTTATAAATGATGTCATATTTCTATTATCATGTGGCATCAATCCATTTTAAACACATTGATTAGCATATCATAATTATCGATGTGCCTCATACCCTTTTCGGCATACCCTTGAGAACGGTTTCTTTTTGGTAAACATTTTTCTTTGATATTTGGCAATTGTTTATCAACCGTCGCTGACTTTGTATGCAAATCCTCATTTAGCATTTTTTTTTGCCGCTTTTGTTTATATAAAGTTGGACAACTTTGTGGTTGTCGCGAAAACTTGCCTAAATAAATGCACAATGAGCAAGCAGCCTGACGCTTTTTTTTTGTCAGGAAGCGGAGGAAGAGCTGAGGGGGGAGTTTTACCCCTTCATTACTTTAATGAAACCCTCTTCCAATCTCAATCACTGACTGAGTGTGCGACGACCTCGTTAAAACAAAGGCACTGACTGTACAGAACAGAGTTTTGTTTTGTGTTTTATGTTTTTTTTGTTTTTTATCATACCATGCTTTGTTCCAGAAACATACTTTTCGAAACTAGGCATACAATCGTACTGATGTGATTGATATGACCGATCAAATGTTGTTCTATATCTGCATAAACATTTGACTATTTATTTATTGTTGCTGTATCATTTCAAAATGTTCTTTCTTAAGTAATAATAACTCTTGCGCAGCTCTTACGGAAGTTTCAATCGTGTTTAATGAGCTTTACAACGAAATAATAAACTGACCAAGAAGTGCAACACTCGTGACTCTCGACAACAATGATAACCTGCAAAAAGTGTTTTATATTGTATAAAAAACATACATGCATAAAATCTTAAAAAGTTTTGAGTGGTTCTCTTCCATCTCATCAAAAGTTCTTGCATTGATGGTTCATGCCTCTTTTCACCTAGATGACATGCAACCTTTACGCTGCAACATTGAATTTGTGACGTCATATACATTAAACATACTCAATATTGCTAGCTTAAGTCTTTTTCTTTTTTAAAGCTTATCTTGCTTGTCCTTTGTAATAGAGGTATAGAGTATAAAGTTAGCTTATTTTGCAACTCTTAAACTTGACAATACACATAGAATACTTTCTTTTGTTATGCTTATTACAGGGTATAGAAAATGCGAATCACATGAGGCGTCGGCATCGTATGTCGCTGCAATTTAGCGTGTGGATTTGTGTTGTATACACTCATGTGCCCCTTGTTTAAATTAGTGTGTGTTTGGGGCACAATCAGCGTTTCTAATTAGCTGGCCAGACGCTTATTAGACTTTGGATTTTGGGCAACGGACTCAGGTTTCAAGCTGCAGTTTCAATTTCGGTTATTTTTGTGTGTTTTTTTTTTTTTTTAAACTGACGTTGGTTATTTGTTGTTGGCGTTGGCTCGTGTTTAACTTTCTCAACTGAACCGAACAACATGAGCAACAAATTGCAGCTCAAACATTTGCACAGTGCAACAATAAGCAAGTTGCATAAATTATTATTGAACACAAATGCAATTGCACGATTCATTCATTGTGCATACAAAGACGAAAACAAACAACAACAACTAGAGAAGACACAACATTTGTTGCTAATGACAAATGCATGTTGTGTCTGTTGTCGTTAAAGTTATCGATTTTTAATTTTGCCCTGCCACAAACAGTCAAGTGACTGAGTCAATCGCTTTGACTTTATACTGAAATGTGTAGATAAAAATAAGTTTTGTTTTAAAATTAAAGAACTAATTGTAAATCGTTACAGTTGCTCAAAGTTAGAGTCGAGTCTGGATAAAGTCAACACGCAATAATGTAAAACATAATGTGACATGATTAACACACATATCTTAATATTTCTAAGAATCCAACTATTTGCAAATTTGTTACTAATCAATTATATTTTCAAGTAACTTATTTTTTTAACTTTTGCATTTTTGTCCACCAAAATATTCCAATACTCCTTCCAAAATTAATTTGGTATATTACACGGTTCATACTGTTCTAATAAATGTTACTTGAGATTTTACTTAATAGTAATTGAAATCAATTAAGGAAGCTTAGATCATATCACAGGTTTTGTATTTGTGTGGCAGCTATATGATAAAGTGGTCCGATCTGCCCGATTTAAAAAATAATCTGCAACTTAAAGAAGACCTTGCCCAAAGTTTCAGCTCGATAGCTCTAAAACTGAGGGACTAGTTTGCCTAGAAACATACGGATAGTAAGACATGGTTAAATTATCACAAAACTACTATACACTTTTTCCAGTGTATAGTCAGAGTTTTCACCATACATTATAAATCAAAATCTCCACAAAACACACTTTGCGCTGTTGCAGCGTTTGTTGTAAAAGTAAATTATTTGTTACAAATATGATATATGTGTCTTCAACATCAGTTGCGAGAGCTAATTTAGCTGGAAGGGGGTGCTAAAATGGGGTGTGGCACTTCTGGTGCATGCACTTGCATTTAGTTGAAATCACTTAGCACTCGACAAAGTGTTAAGCTCTGTTTGCACTGCATTTTCCAAAACTGGAGCATCAATTAACGCGACTTCAAGCTGGGCGGAGCTCTTTTTTTGAATTTCAGAGTTGGGTTTGGCCTGGGCTTGAACAGAATTAGAGTGTCTTGTGTGTGTGTGTGCTTGTGTGTGGCGGACAGGCGTTAACAAGCTAACTAACAAACATAATTTACGTAATCTGATCTCTGCTTCTCAGCAATTTAAGACACAAACAGTGCTTTCAAAAAGTTTTGCCATACATATTAAGTTAAGTTGATAGATTAATGGAGTTCTCGTGTCGAGTTGCTTTTTATGTTCTACACAAATTGCTAAATCTGGTTGAAAATGTATGAGTTTTTATACCCTGAACCCATCAAAAGGGGTATAATAGTACGTGCAAAAGTATGTAACAGGCAAAAGGAAGCATATACAGTATATATATTCTTGATCAGCATCAACAGCCGAGTCTATTTATCCATGTCCGTCTGTCTGTCTGATGACTTTGATACCAGTAAAAGAACGGATGGTAAGGAGTCTGCTTGCAGAGGAGTGGGACGGGTGGTAAACATCGCCAGCTATCATGTTACCAAATTTGGTGACTTTAGCTCAAAAACTGTGGAAGATAACTGAACTTCCAAATTTAAAAGGTGGGGCGGCAGAGGTGGGTGTGGCATCTAAATTTTTGAATCAAATGTTTTTAACTGTCACCATTTATCTTCCTACCAAATTTGGTGGCTCAAAAACTGTTAAAGATATAGCCGATTCCGATTTTATAGGGGGGGGGGTGGCATAAATATTTTGATACAGTTTTGGTAGATATTGCCTTCTATCTTTCTACCCAATTTAGGGGTTAAAACTGTAGAGATATTTTCCGATTTTAAATGATGGGCGGCAGAGGTGGGCGTGGGCAAATTTTTGATGCAGATCTTTGTAGATGTCACCATATCTTCCTACCAAATTTGGTGACTATAGTTCAAAAATGTGGAAGATACACGCATAACCGTTTTAACAACGGCGGGGGTGGGGGTGAGGTTGGAGTGGCATCCAAATTTTTGATGCAGTTTGTTGGAAAATTCCTACCTATCTTGACACAAATTTGGTGGCTCTAGCCAAAATGTGAGCTTGCGTTTCTTTCAAGGAGAAGGGGGAGAGGGGGGGGAGTGGGCGTGGCATCCCTAATTTTTATGCAGTTTTTTCAGGGACGTAACTAGCTATCTTCGTGCAAAATTTGGTTATTGGAATGTGAGAAATTTACGATGTCCCAGCCTCCTAGTAGGCGTGGCACCCCAATCTTGAGACTTTATCTGACCCGGCTATAAACAAACATAATTGCAAAGTTTTAAGTCTCTAACTTTACGGGTGTCGAAAAAAGTTGAGTTCATACGGACGGACAGACACCATGACAGACATTGCACAAAACCAATATATGTACTATGATACTTTCAGTATCAAAGTATGAAAAGCTAAAAAGGTAGTCAGCTTTGCTTAAATTTATTGTTTTAGCTTCTTAAGCAATGCATTGCAATGTTAAAATTTGGGTAAACTTATTTTCTTTGCTTAGTTTTTTTTTTGTTGTTAGATAGCACAATAACTTTATGGAGCTCCAAAAGATTGGCCATGCACAATTGAAGAAAATGATTGACGCTTTCCATTGCCGTTGCCTCCGAAGGTGCTTGAATAACATCGACTTCGACGTCTTCTTCGTCATCTGAAACCACATCTTCGCTAATGACTATATGTATATGCGATTTGTCGAATTTTGTTCATGTATATGTACATACTTGTAAAAAACAAGTAAGAAGGCTCTAGTCGAGATTTCCCGACTAGGAGATACCTCAAACCCTTTACTTAACGCGCACAGTCATTGCCTGTATGCAACTGTGACTAAACTTCAATCTTCGATGTCTCTGGTGTTTCTCAACCGATTTCGGTGAAATTTCCAGGAAAAATCTATTGTTACTCATTATGTCAACCCCCATTTTTACATTTTCCAAATTCGAGATTTTTTTGTAATCGGAAACGGAAATAGTTATCGAAAATCGGAAATTAACTTGTACTGCCTAGGACTTAGATGAGCTTATGTGCAAAATCTGAAGTCTCTAGCTCTTATAGTCTTTGAGATCGACGCGTTCATACATACAGACGGACATGGCTATATCGACTCGGCTGTTGATGCTGATCAAGAATATATATACTTTATAGGGTCGGAGATGCTTCCTTCTGCCTGTTACATACTTTTGCACAAAACCCCTTCTACCCATTTCATGGGTTCGGGGTATAAAAAGTGTCTAACTGATTCTTAGCGAATTAGTGAATACAAAATTTAGAGAAATTTATCATAAATTACAAAAATTAAAAAATCATTGGTTCTAATTTATTTTTATTTCTAAATCAAACCAAGAATGCCACACTTGGCTTAACATTTATTCTCATGCGACTGCTAGAAATGTTAAGAACTATTTAGCGCACAACTTGCCGAGTATGAAATTAAATCTTGTCGTCAGTTAGTTTTAATGTAGGACGAATATACTTGTTGTAGTTAGGCTGGTCGAAGCAATTTTATTTCGTCTTTTTGCGATTAGCCAAATGTATCTTTATAGAGGTCAAAAGAGCTAAAAGCTATTAAAAGCAAAAAATTCAGAGATTAAAATTCGTATGTTTAAAAATTCGTTTCTCCATTAACTTTTGCAATTTTCGTACGTACATAGTATGTGTAGATATATCTTATTTTTCCCCTTTTATCCTACCTCCCTGCTGCTCTCTCTTATAATTTTATTGCTTTATGTAAACGATTTCAGTATAATGATTATTCAGCCACTTTTCTACATTTTTTTCACACACAATTATCCCAACACTTGCTTGGCCATAATTGCTGCGGGCTATTTGGAAACAAAACAACAAAAACAACCATAAATTGCCAGCAAATGATGTATGGTGGATATAAAGAGTGCGGCATCTTATAAATATTAATGACAGCTTGAAACTGGCATAGACCGATATCAATTACCAGAGCAAAACAGGGAGTTATTGCAATTAACATTGTTTTATTGTTCTGAATGCAAAATCGAATGACTTATGCAACAAACTCGCCGGCTTTTAAGCGATTATTGAGCAACTAGCAACAAGGAGAAAGGCAAATGGCAAAGGCAATGCGCTGGCGCAGCATGCCACATGCCACATGCCGCTTCTTGTTTCAGTTCTCTCTCTTTTTTTGGTGTTTGCGCCTGTTGAACTGTAACCAAAACGTTTCCCACGCTCGCAATTTTTGGCCAAGTTAAGCAGCAGTTAGTGTAGATTGTCTTAGTGTGTGTGTGAGTGTGTGTGTGTGTGTGTGTGTTGGATGTGTGTATAACATGTCTAGCGTTCGGCTTGGACAGAGGCGTATCCTATGCGCTGCTGCTGTTGCTGCTGGCGCTTGTTGGCTACCGTTGCACGCCACCGCGCCGAATGCTTCAATGCTAGACGCAAAGCCAGACCGGGCTGCCATCCACAGAACCGGTTGCCATCGACTTGCGAAAATGCAAGCAATATATACTAGAGTGTAAATAATACATATAAGCATTCATATACACGTACATATATATTCAGCTATGTATATACATTGTGCGCCTGGTCAGTACAAAGCACAAAAAAAAAGAGTCAAGTTTTGCATTTTCATTTAAATTTATTGGTTTTTTGCTTTGGCTTTGAGGTTTGTTGCCAAGCAGCAGCCGCAGCGAACTTGCAACTTGTTTGCCAGTCAAGTGGCGAACAAGATTCTGCAGCCAGTTTTTAATATGGCGTTGCACACACCAATACAAACGCAAACAACACTCAGCACATACAAACAAAACTTGCAGTTTGCATTAAACATTTTTCGGTTTGACATTTTTATTAAGTATTCATGTGTAAGGAAACTTTGAAGTAAATGTTTAATGTATTTAATTGATAGATACCCTGTACCCATATTTAAGCTGTGAGCTTAACCTTAATAGTTTATAAAACAGTCATGTCTTTGTAAAGTGAAAGCCCGTCATAGTAAACATCTAAATTCTTGGCTTTACTGTTTCTTCTATGCGAAGTAGTTAAGCTCGCATCTTTTTTATTCTTTAAACCCAGTCAATTTGAGTCAACGCAAGTTTCGACACCCTTTAGCCCAGAGACTTGTTACTTGGAGAGCCACGCCCTTGGGAGCTTCAAAAACGTTAACAAGTCGATACATCTCGAGGTGGCAACCGTTAACAAGTAACAGTTCCAAAATGTTTCGCACTCGGTTTAAAAGGATGAAAGGTTTAAAAACAACCATCGATTTCAAAAATTTTAGAAGCTACAAACTTCAAATCCGTGCAAAGAGTGTGAAGTTGATTAATTTGTTGAAGTTTTTACATTAGTTGTCTTCTTTATTAAAAGTGGGTACAAAGAAACAAAATTCACGCAAATATTTTCTGTGAAACATTTGCTTCATTTATTTTTGTGATAATCTATAAGATAATTCAAGAAAAATTGTTTGACTTTTGCAACTTTTAGTTTAAAGCAAAAAGATACAAGAAAGGATTAATTTTTTGTGAACCCGAATTTATCACTTGTAAAAATGCAAGGCAGTCAAAAATATAAATTGACTTAAGCATTCAAACATTATAACGAACTCCTACATACACAATTCTGCATTTAAAATCATAATAAATACGCGAAGCTAAACTAAACTTCAATATATCTTGATACTTTTATATAATTATCCATTGCAGGTAGTATGAACTTTTTTTTTTTTATATTTTTAACACATTGAAGTGATAGTCTAGAGCTAAAAATAAAAATTTGTCAATGCTTTTACAAATCGGATATAGTTTTCCACTTTGTTTGTTGGAAAGTTTTAACCCAATACGATATCCAATTTTCTAGAATAGTGATTTTACATGACGTACTACTACTTTTTTTGTATTGATTGATTGTGGCTTAGCCAATGCAGATTAAATTGAAAATCACTCACATTTTACATGATTTAATACACAGTTTTAATGGATAAATAGCGTAAGAAAAAAAAAATTTGATACAGAAATAGCAGTACATTTTACAACATAGAATGTTGAACATTACGCTTAACGAAATTATGCGTTGTGGTTTTTACACTAAGTAAAGCTGAGTAGAGGGCCGTGACGTGGCTGGGTGGGCGTGATTGGGGGCATGCAGCTACATGCGCACCTGGAATTTGCCCGCTTTGGTTAAATATTTGACACCCTTGAAGGGCTTATATTTCTCGCCATACATGTCCAGGCGATTGACTTTTAAGCCCGAGACGGCCAGCTGTGAGATTTGGAATTGCACATTGATGGACGGATTGGCATCAATGTTGGTGCTGCCCGGCATTATGGACACCTACAACAAATTACATTAGTTGGGCTTGCTTTAAGGGTCTTGTAGTTTGCCTAGCTTACCGAGCCGCGAATGTTGGGCAACTTGGATACATCGACGCGTCCAACATCCCAGGAGAGCGTTTTGCTCACCGAATCGAACGTGTACTTGCCCTGATTGGGCGTTAGCAGGCAGTTAAGGACACATTTGGGCATCGTTAGCTCCAGCTTCACTTTATCGACTGTGCGGCCAAGCGTGTTTCGTGGCCCAATCGTTAAATCAAGGCGACCCTGTTCGCCGGTCTTGATCGAAAAGTTGTGTCGAATATAGATGGGTATGGCGACCACTGACTGCGAGCTAATTTGATAGGACATCAGACGAAAGTTGCCATCAGGTGGTATAAAGGAAAGCAACCGTTCGGCTTCCCAACGCTTGAAGCGCACACATGGATGAAACGACACATCGTCAAAGAGACGCGGATTCATAAACGACAATGTTAAATCCGGCATGCCAGAGAGCTTGATGCAGCAATCAATCTAAAACGTAGAATGTATATACAATATAATTACAAAAAGCATGTTCTGTTTTTTGGTGGGTTTGCTCCTTACATGCCCTTGTATCTCGGCAAACACAGTAGAGCCCGATTTGTCAATGATGGTGTCCACCTCTTCGATAACATCGAAGTAGGCCTCGTTGTTTGTATAACGAACGCCACTGCGTCTCCAGGGTATAGCCGATAGTTGGCCCGAGGGTAAAATGGTGCTGACACTGCAAGCAAATCAAAAATGGTTAGAGATGTAGGAGAAGTTGGGGCGGTTAATGAAGACTTGTACAGACTTGCTTTTGCCGGTGACGGTGTTGGCAATGGTGCGCAAAATGTTTGGCGGCTTGATAAGCTCCTTGAGTATGTTGCTCTCGGTGGCAAGGGGAAAGCCATTGTCGAGCATCTCGTCGAGCAACTCATAGACGACCACATAGTTGTCCTTTATCACAGACTCGGAACAGTCGCCGAAATAGTCCTGAAACGTGTCGACGACGCGATGCAGAAACTCGATGACAAACAGCGGCGGCACCTCCTGCTTGCAGGCAGCCACCAATGAAATGCTATCTCGCTGCACCGTGATCAGATAATAATGGGGCGTAGCAATTACCGGCGGCACATCCTACAAACAGCAATTGCGAAATTTTATATACATACATGTATGTTTGCAAACGTGGCTGGCAACTTACGTATGGTGCTGCACGCTGTGCATCGAGAAAGTATTCGCAAACGGAGCGAGAGACAACGGAGCGCCAGTGCTTTTCCAAAAAGACTTCGCTATGTTTTTTTTTGTATATACATATGTATAATTAAACACATGTATGAAATTGATTGTTAAATTATTAGCTTCTTACTGCTTACCCGCTGCTGTTGACTATGAACAAACTGTGTATCATATTTGTTGTTTATAAACTATATACTATTTCAAATGCGTTTTGCATGTAAAGTTCAATTGTTTACGTGTTGAATAAATAGAAAAACTAAACAAACGTACAACAGAACGTAACAATAACAGAGCACGTAAATGTGAACAACATAATAAAAAACATCTAACATAAACGCAAAATGGAGCCAGCTACGGCAAAGAAAACGCAAAACGGAGCACAAAGTCCATAATATTAACAGCTGTTAGAGAACAGCAGCTTAACAGCTGTAAGTCCACTATAGTTCCAACAGCTGTTTATGTAAAACATTTTGACAATTGAAACACACGCAGGTTGCCGTTTTAAATAAGCTACATAATTGACAAGTTAGTATCTTGAAATTGACTGTTTGGGTCTAGTTCAATGCAGAAATGTGTGCAGACCTTATTGCTTTAAGCACTCTGTAAATCAAGTTGTTAAGAGGAACATATTGCCTGGCCAGCTGGTAGCCGGCCCACTTATATAATCGCCCAATGAGTCTGCACAGCAGCTTTGTAAGACGTCTTCTTGATAGTTGGCCCGGAAAAAAACGCTTGGGCGTCTATAGGTTCCTGCCGCTATTCTTTGCACTCGGGGCTGGTCTCGAGTTCTCTATGATCAACTGGACAGTGGGCGAAACCAATTTTTGTAAGTCAGCTAAGGAAAAAAAATCTTCGTGACTTAATTTGGTTTATCTTTACAGATCGCACATTTAAGCGCAGGCAGGCCAAAAACTACTTAGAGGAGCAGCAGCATAATCATCAACAGCTACCAGCAGAACAGTCAACAGCATAATCATGCCCGCTGGCGTCTCGTGGGGCCAATACACAAAGTTTCTGGGCTGCGCCCTGTTGGCTATGATGGCCGGCTCCCAAGCTGTGCATCTTTACTACAAGCCTTTGCAGGATTTGCCAGTTTACATAGAACGCGAGCGGCAGGAGCATCACCAAGAGCCCAGCACAAAAGCAACCGGTTAAGTTGAATATGAAGGTTTTTTTGTTTAACAAAATTAAATTATAGCCATTAATATAAAGCTAAATTTTTATAGACTGTTTAGTGGATTGGATTTGTTATTTTTTTTTTGTGTTGTTTTTGTAAAAGAAGCTCCTACTAATTAATGACAAGAATATAAACATAAGATTTATACAACTTTTCTTTTATTTTAGTTTTTGTTTTAAGTGTTAGGATTATCCGTTGCGCTGCACTGGGGCATGTCGTGGATTTTGCTATGGGTCTTGAGGACCGTCTGCTGTCGAAAAGCCTGTCCACAGATGCGGCACACGTAGGGCTTTTCCCCGGTGTGGATGTACTCGTGATGTGTCAGGGTTTTGCGAGAGGCAAAAGTCTCGCCACAGTAATTGCAGGAAAATGGCTTCAACTTCAGGTGGACGGCTCGGATGTGCGATTCGAGCTCGAATCTGCGAGCGAAGAGACGGCCGCAGTGTTCGCAGGGCAACTTTTCCGCACTGTGGGTTATCATGTGTCGGATGAGCATGAATCGCTTGGCCACGCGCCTGCCACACACCTCGCACTCGTGCTGCTCCCGCTCGGCGGCGGCATCACTGTGCTGTTGCATCTTGTGGTATTTGAGGGTGTAACGGGAATGGAAATGCTTCTGGCATATATCACAATAGAATTTATCGGACTCGCGGGCTCTTGCGGCTGCCTCCGCTGGCGTGGGATGTTTGGTGCGACGATGATGTTTGAGATTGGAAGTCTGATTGAAGGTGGCGCCGCACTGCTCGCACACATACTTGCGGGGTGGTGTATTGGAGGGGTTGTGCTTCAGACGCTTGTGCTTAAGCATGGCAATGCGACTGACATAGACACGCCCGCATCCGGGATGATCGCAGCGATGTGAACGATCATTGGTGCCATGGATCTCGTTGATGTGAGTGTAGAGGCCGCCCATAAAGGTGTAGGCCTTATCACAGAGATCGCACTGGAACGGACGCTTGTTGCCCTCGTGCACCTTGCGCACATGTGCGTCCATGGTGAGTCTGCGACCAAAGGAATGGCCACATTGCCTGCATTTGAAGACATTCTTCAACCCTTTGATACGAATGGGGCGCGACGGCTTTGCTTGCTTAGCTTTGACTGCCCCCTCGAACGGATCTGGTGGCGGGCGTTCGTCCAGCGAATCGGTCTCGGCATGCACATCGAGCAGCTGTTCTGGTGTTTGCACTGATTCCTCCTCATAGATAATCTCAAAGCTGGCAGTTTCCGGCTCTTTGGTCTGCTCCTGATTGAGCATGTCCATAAGCTGCTTCCGGCATAGACGTGCTTGGTGTTGAAACTTCTCGAAGCGCTGCAGCAGCTGGTGGCAGGAGCAACACAAGCGCTTTGGCAAGCATGCCGCGGAGAGTTCTGTTTGCTGCCAATCCAAACAGTCTATAAGCAGACGCTGTAGCTTCGGGTCGTTGACATGCGCCGCCTTGGCGGTGTCGTTATCTATTTGGTGCAGGCAGGTCAGGCAATTGTTGCTATTCAACGCTTGCATTCTGTGCGAAAGCCGAGAATGATAGAAATGCGCAACTGTAAACAAATCGTTTGTTGTTTTTTTTACCGCGGCACAACTGTGACTCAACAGTTGTGAGCTGCTTATGTTAATGTTAAGTTGATGGCGTTGCCACCTGCAGCCTGCACGGCTTCTTAGTTCTTAGTGGGAATGTTAAGTCGGTATAACGGTTTTATGTTAAAAGCTTACATCAGCATTTTAATAAGTGAAATTTCTAAACCAAACACGTTGTAGAAACTTTTAAAAGTCAGTTTTGACTCTCAATTACTACTGGTGCTCAGTTCCCAATTTATGCACTTACATTCCTGTTCGTCACACACAAATAGGTTTTGGGCGCTTAAACACAATTAACATTGGAGCAGTGTGACCACATTTGCCCACTTATTTGCCATGTTGTAGGTTTTTTTGTTGCATTGTTGTGCTGCCTGCACGTTTTTTGGAGCTCGCGCGCCAATTGCTAGCATCGAACCATTAGTCGCATGCTGGCATTCAACAGCAGCGCACGCTTTAAATTGGTCACACGGCATCCTCAAGCAGAAAGCATTTGACCAAGTAAACAGTTTTTGGCGCGCTATTCAATCGACAAACGCATGTTGTGCAAAAGTTGATGTTGTTGTTGATAGACCTGCCTAATTGCAGCACTCTTTTTAAAAATTGATGCGACACGTCGCGACAGCTGCAGTGTTCTTGTGACTTGTTGATTTTTTTCTGCATTTTGTTCACGTGTTATTGCGTGTGTCAGTGGGCGAATTTAAATCTCTGCGCTTGAACAGAACAACATGTAAAGCCTTATCAATGGCGTCGAGCAGCAGGCTTAAATATCGTTACAAATCCCTTGGCGCTGCCGGCACGCAACTCCATTGGCTGAATTGCCTCATACGGCTCTGCTTGTTTACTAAAGGTAAGTCCAAAACATGTCCCTTTAACGTATACTTAATTTATTTCATGCTCTTGTTGTTGCTGCTGCTGCTATTGCAATCTATTTTATTTGACTGTTTACATACAAGTACTTAATGTAATTAAAATCGCCCCTTTCACAATTTTTCTTATTTTGTTGTTGGTAATTTCTCTTGCCCTTCTGTTGCAACTGCCCGGCGTTAATGTGTTAAGCAGCAGCAGCAACCGCGACAGAAAAGGGAAATTCTATTTATAGGAAAGTTCCCTATAAGAAATATTGCACATTATTAAGCTCATACATAGGCAACAGAGGTATGTAGATACAGTAAATGCTCGACTATTAGAACTTTTATGAACTTAGCAGAATGGCTTGAGATGTTTAATTTGAGCATCGATTTTAATCGACTGTGAATCTAGTGTCTTTGCAAATTGATATCTTTGGCAGTTATATTATTCACATAAATGTGTTTTATAGTTGGAGTGTTATTAAAATTTACCCGGTTCAAAACCAAGTATTATTTACAGTTCCCATTATCCAGCGAAAACTGTACATAGACCTCGCCACTCCCAACTGCACTCCCACTTTTATATTTTTACCCCAGCCCAAAGCAACTGCAAAGCAAAGGCATAAGACAAAAGCAAACAGCAACAAGACAAAGAGAATACAAAGCAGAGGAACAAATGCAGAAGAAATTTAAGGGTAGACGAGCGAGGGCGATGGAAATGGCGTCCATGTAAAGATAATCTGTGCAAGTGTGAAGAAACTTTGATTGTGTATTTGCTGGTACTTAAGCTATTGCAAGGTGCCATTTCTATTAATACATTAAAAGCGTTTTTGAGGGATCGGGCAAAGAGTTTTCGCATAAGCCATAAGCTGACTTTTGATTGGCCAACGATTGTGGCTTCTTGTGTCTTAGTTCCGGATGCTGCTCCAGATGATGATTATGATGATGCGAAGTGGCATTCGTTTCACTCAATTTTAACTTTCAGCTATTCAAAATTCGCGCAACTTTATAAACTTTTTAAACAGAACTTCATTCTTTGGTAGATTGTTATAAAAAAGTGCAGTGAATTAAGTTAAAATAAAAATCGTTAGTTGAAGATAAAAGTCAAAAATTTCTTGTGAATCATAGCCAATCAGGCATGACAGGAGAAGGAAAAACTGCAAGAGAAGTTCTTACAAAAGCATTTTCAATTCAAAACAAAACTATGCAAATTACATACAAAATAAACCATAACTCTTGCAGACGAATCTTCTAGGAAATACCCTGAGCCTTAATTATTACGCATACAGTCAATGTTTGTGTGACTGTGTGTGTGCAAGTGTATGGCAAAAAATGCCAGTCATCCTGCAAACTTGAGTCAACTTTTATTTTCAATACCGATGTTGATACAATTTTTACACATAACTCACATTATTCCAGATTTTATTTTTAGCGATAATATGAGTACATCGATAGCACGAAGAGTTATCGATAAGTCAAAAAAACTTGATCTGCCTAAGGCTTAAGAGAGGCTATATGTTAAATCTAAAGTCTCTCGCGTTTATATTGTATATCAAGACAGACGGACAAACATGGCCAAATCGACTCGGTTGTTGATGCTGATCAAGAAAAAAAAAATAGTTTATTGGGTCGCATTTTCACAAAACCATTATGCCCTTTTTCCCATTTCATGAGTTCAGGGTATACAAAGAAAATATAGAAAAATAATATAATGAAAAGGAATAATACAAATTAAATTATGAACAATTAAAAAATCCAAAAAATAAGAAAAAAGTTCAAAAGAGAGGAAACAAGAAAGACAAGAAAATAAAACAAGAAAGTTAACAACTTATTTTCATCAAACTGACAACAACAGAAAATCCACAATCACTGTGCCCGGCAGTCCACGCCGTCAATTAATGGTCCATTACGATTATACCAGTCCAAACATACCAATAAAAAGATTATTAGAATTTTCTTCGTGTATTTATTCCCAATATAATAGTTTCTTCGTTAGATAGGGTAAACAAAGAAATATAATTTCGCAATGTGCTGAAGGCAAAGTATGTAGTTACTAAACTCTAAAACCGAAGGTAAAAAGTATACTGGTTTTGTACAATGCCATGCTGTCTAATACGATTCCACTAGAGCCGGTAGCAAGTATGCAACTGGAACTCGGTAATGCAGCATCTTTTTGTATTACATTCGACTTGTAAATTAGAATCATCGGTTTTGAAACAGACTTCTGTTAAAGTAAAATGCCGTTTCAATTGGAATTTTAGTGGAACGACCTGCGCTATCGACTTCGTTGTTTGCCTAGTGGAATCGGGGTACATCTCTCTCTCCGTCTGGATGAACGAAACTTTTTTTGACACCCTTAAATCGCTAGAGATTTATGTATGTATACATATAAAAATTTGGCGAGTTAGCTTAGTTTAGGCGTTTTTTAAAGACATCGACAATTTTTTGAATATGCTTCTATCACTTACCTCGTAAAGAGGTTTGCTTTGTTTTGATAATTTATTTGCATTAATGCTATTAGAAAATAGTCGACCAACTAAAAACTCACACATTGGTATTTGTTTAAAACGTTTAATTTTATATTTTAAAACATGTCCAGCTGTTTAATGAACTTGATCAAGGTTATGTCCTTCATTAATTAGATAACATTTTCATACACCAAATAAGTTGATGATTGAAACTTTCGATATACTTTTCTTATGTGTGACCTGCAAAAGTGTTAATAAGGGGTACATTAAAGTTGCGAATTCAATGGGGCCTTAATGTTCTTATTTGTTTATAAACACTAAATAATCTTAGCGTACTAAACGCCTGACGATTTATATATTTCATGCTTATTATATTTACCACAAGTAATTAACATTCCAATAAACAAGAGATGGGTTTCTTTTGGTTAAACTGAGCAGGTTATTCAATTTATTTATTTATTAGCTTAAAGACTTTCAATGTTCACTATGCAAAAAGCAAATAACAAACGACCTCTATTCATACATCCTCCATTTTAATGTCTAGCATTTTTCAGCTGCCAGGGAAAACAGATAAAAATTCTGCACTCCTGCATTTAATATATTTTTATGGATGCGAAAGCCGTATTTGTTTTTTGGCAAGTGGAATGGAGAGCGTTTTTTTTGCGCAAAAATGCTTTAATACCTGAACACATTGAAAATGGGTAAAAAAAAAGATATAATGGTTTTGTGCAAATGTATGCAACAGGTGGAAGGGTTTATCTTCAAGTTCATACTTCGAGCTTATGCTTAAAATTATCGATAGCTATTCTGGTTTTCGATGAACATATAACATACATATCGATTGCAATCAAATTTTGTAACTTGCTTCAGAAAATATTCAGAACTATTCACAAAATAAATTGAATCTGTAAAAGTTCCAGCGAAATCGGTTTGGAAACACATGAGACATCGAAGATTGTAGTAAAGTCAAGCAGTTAAGTCTAGGGTTCAGGATATATTTTAGGCGAGCTTCCTCGACTCAAGCCTTCTTACCTGTTTGTTTTTATATTGGATTATGATTCAATAATTTTTGTTTGCTTTCTTGTTTTTTTTCGTGGGCCGGTTGCAAGCGTAACAAAAGTTCTTTAGGGATTTTCTTTTCTAAATTATGTATAAGCATATGTTTGTTTGTTTGTGTGATTTATGTATTGCTTTGTGTGACATTTTTCATCAGAAGAGCAGCCGCAGCAGTGCCCCATCCACTTTTTCTTCTTCTTGTTTTTTGTGCAAGGAAATTGTTAAAGAACGAACATTTGTTGAGCTGCTTCAAGTTGTTTATAAATGTTTGTATATAGTATTTTTATGACCATTAATATTTTTGATGCGCAGTTAGAGGTTTTCTTGGTCGCCTACCACCTTGGTAGCTTATGTAAATGGATCCTGCCAGTGACAGAATTACCTTCAAGTGCCCTCCCCTTTCTACCCCTCTTCCCATTCTCCAGACTTAATGTAGCTCCTGGCTGAAGGGTCAGAGTTGTGCACGCCCGATTTGCTTTGACATTGTTTTCTTGTCATAATCGTCTTAGCTGCAGTTAACTAAACTCTCCGCCGTCCGTCTGCTGAAATGTCCTTGGCAGTCACTTGCAAGTGACAGTTAAATGGAGTGACAGCTAATCAGGTGCACCAAGGTCAAATTTTAGATACATGCTACTGAACACACTTATCCAGACTAAAGTAGTTACAGAATCAACTTACATTTTTCGCTTTGTTTTTTCCATATTTCTGTATCTTTTGTTACGTTGGTATACTCTTAGGATTTACCCTTCGTGTGACAGCCAACCTAATCCAGTTAAGTCTGGTCTCCCACCCCTTTCACCCTGTACGCATCTACTGTCTAGGCTTTGATTTGGTATCGGTGATGAGCTTTTCATCTGACTAACCGAGCAGCAAAACAGCTCTTAAGAACTTTCCCAAGAGTTTGTACTTGAAGTCACAACTGGTTGTTTATCATGTTTGTACATATGTACATTAATAAATTCACCAGCTAAACAAATTGCTACAAACAGTAATAGTAATAAGTAATTCACTTTCAGCTAGTATCATTGGTAATTTTATAATACATTTTAATAAAATTTATATTAATAATAGCTATGTGCAGAGTAGTAGAGTGCGACCTAAGCACATTCAGGTGCCAACTTATGTACATTCACATGAAAAGTTGAACTAATTTTAAGTAAAATATCAAGTATACGCCACGTGCGTGGCCCACAATTGAACTGTCAATACGTAATAAGCACCTCAGGAGTGTGTGGGTGCAGACAAAGGTGTGGATGGATAAGAAGAATGGGATGGCAATAAGCAATAAATTCTCATCGGAGGAGCAGAAACGTTGAAATGTTTTGTGCAAATATTAAAATTTGTGCATTAGGACCGCAAAAATCAATCAAACTCGCTTAAGGCGGCAAGCAACGAAAGAAAAAGGGGCCAAGAGGTAAGCTAGGGGGGATGGTAGAGAGCTAAGGGGCACGCTGCCCCAATTGTATATTTGTAAACATTTGAGCCGATTTTTTCTTGCCCGTTGTTTAGCTCGTTGTGTGTGTACAAATGAATGATAAACAAAATTGTTGTGCGCTGCCTGTGCGAAAATTACGAACGCTTCAACATCTTGCTTAATCATTTTCAGCATCATCATCATCATCATCATCATCATCATCGTCGTCATAAACATATACTTTATTATCGTCATCAGCATCATCTTTCAATTGTGTATCTATGTGTTAGTGTGTGTGTGTGTGTGTGTGTGCTTATATGCCTGTCGCCGTTGCAATTTTTCCAAATTTGTCAACCGCTGCCGCCAGTCACACAGTCCTACAGTCCCCATGTCCTTTTAGGACTAAAGAACGCTCATGCATATGATATATGTATGAATGTCGACTTTATTTCGTGTGCTTTTTTTTTTCGTTATTTTGTACTACATAACAGCAACAACAACGACATGAACAACAACAATTACAATGACAAAAGCCGCAGAAAATACTTTTTTTTTGTTGTTGCAGAGAGTATTATGTACTTTTGTGCTGTGCCCACGCAAATCATTGTATACTCTAACCAGACACACATATTTTTGGCTAAGTGATGAAGGCATCTCTTTTATCAGCAAAAATGCTTTTGTACTTTTTGACCTTACTGTTGAGGTTTTGATGTATTGTTTTAAATTGATTCTCAGCTTACACATTTATAATGATATGTCATTTTATGCGACATTAGACTTCTTCTTTCTTATGTTATAATGGAGTTTGTATGAAGTATATAATGTGATTTTGCATTTTAAAACTTATTTTAATTCATCTTCATATAAAAAATTACTGATCCGGCAAAAAGTTACGATTTTAGTTATTAAAAAATAACATGAAAAAAACTTTAAATCCACGGACAGTTTTGAATAAAATGTCAAAACCTTAAAAAATATAGTTTTGTCTATATATATGTCCTATATTCAATTGCATTTGAAATCTTTTGTTCCTGTTGCTGATGTATTGTTCCCGCAGTCCTTTCTCTTCATTTTCCCCTCTCCTTCCCTCTCTCGCTTTGTTGGTTTAAGCTGTATATTGTAAATGCCGTCGGCTAAAACAATATGCACATTTGCGTGCTGTCACACACCCACTTATACATACACATACACACACACACACACACACACACACACCGGCCGGCTGCCTTAACACATTTTGCCAGTGTTGTAATATTTGAACATTTCGTTTATTTCATTTGAACAAGAAAAAACATATATAAAACAAACATTTAAAACCGGAGAAAAAACACAAATGAAAATTGTACATTTTTGTTGTTTCTCCCTGCCTTCCCCGTTCCCTCAGCAGTCACCACTCCCCACCCACACAAAGTGCAACCCTTTCCATTTGCCATTTGCGTGCAAGCTTTTTGAACTTTTTGGCATTTGGGTTTCGTATTCGGTTTTCGGTGTTCGGTTTAGAATTCATTTATTTATAAGATCCGCGCACACACACAAACACACACACCCGAGACAAGCCCCAATCCGCAATCCACCTCTCACTCAAATGACCCTTGACCCTTCCGCCCAAATAATGCTCTCACATACATATGTGCCACACAATTGAAATTGTTGATACTGACCAGCACAATAGTGCAACATACCTTTGATTATTATTTAGGGGAAAGCTTAGTTACCAGCTACTAATTGCTAACTAAATCATGTTTCAAAATCATTGTGGGTAGTTAAGAACTATTGAGGTATGCTTGAATTTAATGAAAAGGCTGAATGTTGTAGTTTCTGTTACAATCAAAAGTTATTTAGTTCGTTCAAATTGATCAATAAGTCCATTCAAAGATCTTAAGGCACACTTATCGGGTACAAGAGACGAAAGAGAATAGTTCGATTAAACAGGCTCTGAACGATACAAAATAACTTTAGTCACAGTTAAGTATTATTAAGTTGTTTTACTCTCAGAATTTTTTCTAGTTTCCATCTCTTGTTTGCTTCTTCATTTAGCTAGTTCAAAAGCTATTTACAAGCTATTTCCACGCATTTTCCGCACTCATACACACATACTCCCTTTCTCAAGTTCCGTTTCTTTGTGCATTTCCTTGTCCTTGCGTTCTCTTAATTACTTAAAGTGCACATTCTTCACATTCCTTTGCTTGTGCTCCAACTAGTCCTGCCACCCTCCTCCCATCTCTTCTTTTTCCACTTTCTGTTCCACTCGTCCCCTCTTCATTCTCTTTCCACTGTCCTGCATGTAATTTCTTTTAGCTGTTTTGTCGCTGTGCAAAAATCTGTTTCACGCGCTTTAATTTCATTACCCTTAAAGATATTTTAACCTTTTTTGGCATTTCTCATTGTTGCTGAAAATCTGTCTGAAACCAACGAAAGCTGTTGTTTTTGCTGTTGTTATATTCTTTTGCTGTGCAAATTGAATTTTAAAATGCCAGAATTTCCATAGATAAAGGCTGAAAACTCTAGTATTGTGCACACACAGGCACACATCCATTTGAATGTGTGTACTGCATGACAAGCTAAAATTAATTCAATAATTCGAGGCCGAAGCAATTTATTAGACGTGAAGCAAACAGCGTTAGACTGGGCCTAAGTTATATAGATGAGACTAGAGAGGAGACGTAAAGTATAATATTAAAAATAACTTTATAGACAAAAGAATTGAGATTATATGGTACTTATTTTATAGCAATAAAAAAGCTTGGAAAATTAAGGAGGTACATGCACTCAGAAGCGTAAAAAATGTCTATTTGCAAAAATTTATTTTTTATATAAATTAAGTTTATTTTATAAAATAAATTATAAAGAGTTTTCAGGCAATGCTTTAACTTAACTGTTAGGAAAACAAAATTATTATTGTTGGACCCTCTCTCGCGATGTTTGCCCCGCTGTAACCATCATTTTAAAATTCACAAAATGGCGGCTTTCGAAACTTTAGGCTCTGATTTTCGATAAAAAGTTTAAAGTATATTGTTAAAAAAAATAAATAGTAATTTTCAACAAAAATCAATATTGTTCGATTAAGGACTAGTTTTTAATGCCAAAAAGAAAATATTCAAGTTTCATCAATATCCATCGAGTGGCTTTCGAGTTATAGTGGTCACCGAATGAAAAAACACAATTTTCATAAAAACGCGTTAAAAGTTTTTCAAATGTATATCTCGTATAATTTTGCTGTTAAGTGAATGGAAAAAGTTAATCCTAACTAATTTGTATGAAAAATTTAATTTTTTCAAATTGATTTTTGATGTTCTTATATTTAAGGAATTTCAAAAACGAAAGTATTCTGTACAAAATTTGGTTAAATCCAATATTCTTTGAGTTGTTAAACTTTGAAAAATTAAATTTAATAAACTTTTGCTCTAGTCACAATCTAGAGGTTCAATGTTGAATATTTCGAAAACTATTCATCAGATTGACTTAAAATTTTCCGAGAATTTTCTTAAAACAATTTACTTTAAGAATATGCAGAAAAATAAATAGATTTTTCAAATATTTTAAGTGCATCTGCCCCCTTAAACGGAGCTTGCAAAATTCAAGAGTTTATGTTTTTGCTATCAATCTTATATGATATACGAAAGAAATTTTAAAAAGCTAATATTCATTCAAGGCACATAAAATAAATTTTATGGTCTAAAGCCTGTAGGTTAAACTTGAAATCTTTTCAATGAGGTTTTGTTTTAATAAATTATCCAGAGCCTGAAAGTTGCCAGTGGCCGAGGGGGCTTGTTCTTTTTGGATACTGGCAAAACCTATATGTTAAATGTCAAATTTGAAGAAAATATAAAGCAGTTGCTGTTGCAGTAGCTTCTTCTGGAATAGCGCAGTGTAAGTTGTTGGTTTGGGATTAATGAAGCAAGTCCCACTAAAGAGTAATTAAAGCACTAGATCGCACAATGAGGGATATCCAAGGCAAACAGGATATCATGGGAGGGATGGTAGTACTCATGCACGGCAATATGCAGCTGCTCTTCTAAAATTCGGAAAAGATCGTATGCCAACTGACAGTAACGACATGATTACCCTGAGTCGTGAGTTCTGTCAAATTGTTTATAGCACAGATGACCTAAAAAATAATGTCCTTGCGGATCTTCTGACAAATATTGTCAATCGAGAATGGCTATGTGAAAGGGTAATTTTGGCGACGACTAATGAGATAGTTAATAAACTCAAACGTTGTGGAAGATGTTGTCGAATACCTCTCAGTAGATAATATTATGGACACTGAAGAAGTAAAATCATACTCTTTAGAATTTTTCTTAGAACTATCAGAAGTGCCAACTCATAAATTGAGGCTTAAAGTTGGTGTGCCATTCCTATTAATGAGCAGTTTTGACGCGCCAAGGCTACAAATTGCTGGAATGGCAAAGGAAGAAAATGTCTTGATTTCCCGTATTCCAATAATTCCGACTGATTTGCCATTTCAATTCCTTTGATTAGTATTCTTTGGGCTGTTGTTGCTTTGATTTGGCAGACACACGATCACATCGTGTCAGGATTCCACCCACTCCTCAACGAAGAAGCAACAAAAGCAGAACAAATCATAATTAAAAACGCATACCTAGCAAAATTTGTAACCATAAGCGGCTTAGTTTTCCTCACCACCCTCCCCAAACCTGCAGTCATATTTGAGGCATGTTCACACATTGTCAGAGCATGCGGCAAGCACAACAACCAACCACAGGCAAAAGTTTCATCTGTCGAGCAGAAATTGAATTGAACTGAACCACGCCCCGCAAACCTAAGGACTCAGACACATTAGTAGAGACATTGAGTTGGCGGCAG
Source organism: Scaptomyza hsui (assembly GCA_018152825.1). Lineage (NCBI taxonomy): Eukaryota > Metazoa > Arthropoda > Insecta > Diptera > Drosophilidae > Scaptomyza > Scaptomyza hsui. The sequence continues at coordinate 1,264,520 of JAECXO010000254.1, forward strand.
ACTTTTAATGAGCTGTCGAACCGAAAAAGCGGTAGCTCCTGTACGTTAAACAGTTAACAGGTAAAACCGGCCAACTGGACAATTCATGAAAATTCTTACAAACTATTGTTAAAGTTTTAAACATGTCGTGACGTTATTAGTATCAAACATGAAATTAGTTTCAGTTACAGCTGAGCTCATTTTGTCTCTATCTCGTGCACTTATGCTCTAGGGAGTTCTTTGACTAGGGATTAATTTTGTAAGCGGCTCAATGCATAATTAACCAAATGAAACACTCACCGCCCCCTGTACAACGCCCTCTACACGGAGCCGCACATCTATTCGACTCATACTGAAACTCAAACTCAAACTCAAACTTGAACTCAGTTTGAGTTCCGTTCCCGGTTTATTTCCCATGAACAGCTTATATTTGTGCTCGCTCTCTGTCTCTCGTTTCATCTCTGTTTCTCGTTATGTCTTTCGCTTGCAGTAATTGTTAGGCCAAGAGCTTTTAGACGTGTGCATGCCACAATGTATTGTTTGGTCAGAACGCCACTCATCACACAAAACAACCAACAGCCAAATTCAATAAACAGGTCCTCCGCTATAGGCCGATTTTATGTACATATACCCACTTCAAATAAGCCATGTCTGTAGTGTGTGTGTCAATAACAAAGTTGACATCTATGCTCATTGGCAGTCAGTGTTGAATTAAAATTGCAATTGAGTAATGAATCACATCAAACATGTTAATGGTCAAAGTACGATAATTACGTATATTTTAATAGCAATCGATTCCAATATAAAATGTCACTTGATTAATATTTTGATGGAACTAAATATATTATTTATTTATTTGTGAACTCCAATTTAAAACTCCAGCATCTCTTATTAAAAAAGAAACAATTAACCAACATTTTTCTGTGTTTATAGTCATTTTTTGAGCATTGTGCCAAGTGTTATTTTCTAATTTGTTAATTGCAGTTTTTGACCAGCTTTACGCTATCCAAGGTCCCCTTGGTTATTTTAAGGCTCCAACATTCCCTTGATTCAACGTATTCTTGATGGTCGCTTTATTGCTTATAAGTTCTGTGGCTATAAAAGTCGTTAGATGTTTTATTTTATGTGAATGTTTCTTTTAGCTTTTTATTGCTGCAACTTTGAAAGGTAACACATACTAACACCTGAAATGAAATGAAAGTAAGAAAAACGGACACTTGAAAGTTTGTCGTAGAAAACCCTATTTCAACTGCAAAAAACAAGTTTCAACTGTAATTGTTGCAACATTAACTGCAGATACGAGTATAAAATGCAGATGCAGCCAAATACAGCTACAAAATAGTCTCTGAGGTCGCTGCGGCATGTATAAAACAAGGCGCAATTACAAGACTTTACAATTACTTTGCAGCATTTTTGTAATTTTGTACCATTTGCAGCCAGATTAGTATGAGAAGAATAGAAACAAAACAAAACCAATTATTTTGTTCAAATTCATTGGTGGCTTACTTTGTTTTGTGAATTTACAGTTTAGTTCTCATTTGAATTTAAATTTGTTTATTCACTGCGTGCAAGCAGAGACTATATATGCATATTAATATTTACTTGGAAAACACTTACTCATAACGTAGTGCACAGTGTCTTTTGTAAGTATAGCAACCAATCCAAAATCCAGTACATTTATTTTGATGAAAAGACAGAAGGACAAACGAACATGGCTTAATTGACTGGTTGAGAATTGTAGAAAATACAAGGCTGTATTTGTTTGTACTCTTAAAATACTCAAAAACTCATTGGCAATATTATAATATACATATACATTTGTATGTATTATTTTGCAAGTGCAGTTAAACTTAATTAATTAATCAATTATGTACGACATTTGGGAATAAATATGCCAAATATACTACTCGACACAGATCTCATTGATCAATGCCACTTGGGAATTGCAATTTAATAAAGTCTCTTGTAAACAGTGTTCACTTAATTGTCTAGCAATTGGATTGGCAAACGCTTTTTGTTAGCTGTGTGTGCATTAACTTTTGCACACATACTGTTTGTGTGTATTTGTTTAGTTAGGTCCATTCATCAATTTGATTTAGATACATGCGAAACGAAGCGAAGCAAAATGTGCAGGTGAATGTGTTTGTTTGTGTGTGTGTGTGTGTGTGTGTGTGTGTGTGTGTGTGTGTGTGTGTGTGGGTAGAAAGATTTTCTATTTGTTTATTTGAGTTATGCATATCAAGTTGTAAGCTAAACATGCCACGCAGCGAAAGACAAGCAGACAGACACACAAAATAAACAAATTACAAGGCCTGGCCACAAGGCACAAAGTCAAAAGTCAAAAAGTGGCCTTATAATTATGGATGGACACACCCAAACCTGCCCTCCCATATCAAATTTACATATCTAAGCACACACATTATGGTTTGTTGAATATACATACGTTCGTCGAAATCAATTTTAAGACTGCGATAAACGATAAGCGTTAAGACGATAACAAACAAACAACGCGTCAACCTTTTGCACAAAGGTCCAAATGCTATAAAAGACAGATACAAAGGCAGAGAGCGCACAATAGGATAAAAGGGATGCCACACAAAAAAGCTGCAGCGCCACTTCTTTCCCTCTCCCTCAGGTCAAGCAGCAGGCCCAAAAACTGAAAAGTCTACAAGGCTAAGGCTTATCAGAAATAACGCATGATTTTATATCTTTCTTTTGTGGATACTTTGGCCTAGATGCACATTTTGAGATACTATGCGTCAAAAGAATCCATCCTTAAAGAAAATTATATTCAAAACACACAAAGAAGTGTAAATAAAAAGCATTTTAAGATATGCAGGCAAAGTCTGTGTTTGTAGCCCAGCTCCTTTTACTATGTAAATAAATTAAATTTGTATTTAATTAAAAGTTGGTTTAATATGTAAATACTTTTAATTTCTTAGTTGTTTTGTGGTTTTTTTAAGTTTCTTCAAGATATAAAGATGCGGTACATTTCCATCTCTTTAGGACAATGATAAAAAACAAGTCTCTTTCGGATACCCAAAGTATTTTCATCCACATGTTGTCGGAATGGTAGTTTATTTTTCTGTCCTTTTGTACCTATTGTAAAAATATGAAAATTTGCCCAATTATGCACAGTTAGTAGTCGAATAATACCTTACCTCTATCAATCATCTATTGCTTCTTTGGCTTATGCAGCTCTGTTTCTTCTCTTTTGCGCTGAGTATCATGGCGACTTGAATCATTTTTCAGCTCTCTCATGGTGATCGTTGCCAGCTCTCTTAGGGGAATCGCTTCGCCGACAACATTATGATTTGGCGGCTGCTGTCCAATTGTCCAGCCCAGCTGAACAAGCTGGCGTTGCAGCTCCAATTGTCTGCTGTCTGACATGTCGAGTGTCGAATGTAAAAAAGGGGGAGTTATGGAAAACTCGAAATGAAAAATTTCAAAAATCTCTGTGTCTGAAATTTAATAATGTTTTTCGTGCTGTGCTGAGTTTGTTTGTCGTTGTGTTTTGTCGATAGACCTACACTGAATACTAAAGTCAAGGCTAACCTGATTGAAGCAAAACATATTAATTCACAACAAACAAAAAAATGGGTAAAATGATTGAGCTCTGACATTTCTGTCATATGCTATATATTGTTTTTATTTGGATACAGAAAAGTAAATATTTGAATGGGTCGATTAGCATCTAATATAAAAGCCGAGTTCGCATAAAACAAAACTTTACATATAGATCAATTTTTAGTTATTATGAGGGTGACACTTTTAGGGTATTCCACGCTCGACTTGCTACATCATTATTTTCTTTATTTTTTCCTTTTTTGTTGGTGTTGTGGAATTGTCTTTTAAACGTGTTCAGATTACCCCTTTTGTTGTGGCGTAAAAGAAATCATAAAATTAAATATGCGTAGTATACTTTTCAGGGCAAGGCTTCTGCTGCTTTTTTTTCTGCTTCTTCTGCTGCTGCTGCCTTTTGGCTGCAATTGACTTAATATCCTTTGGGCAAACAATCAAAACAGCAGCCAACTAACCAAGCAGGCAGAACAAACAATGTTGTGGTAGCGGGAGCTGTGTCTAAAGGCAGGTGGCAAGTGAGCAAAAAGTAAGAGTGGGAGAGCTCGACTATTTGATACCCTGTTATAAAATGGTCAAAAAGGCTTTCCTTCAGTAGGTACACAAATAAACAATCTTATCGACTTCTTTCAAGGGTATAAAAACCAAAAAATCTACAACCAAAACTGTGGCAGCAATTGGGATAAAGAAGGAGAAGAGAGAGGGAAAGCCTGAGGATAACCGAATACGAAGCTGAAGAAAGTTGAAAACTGAGACCAAAAAACTTTTTGTGACGGGCTTTGCGGAGGAGGGCTAAAGGGGTGGTTGAGGGTTTGTGAGAAGTTTGGGTTGGTTATAGACGTGAGTGAGGCAGTTTTTGGGATGCGGCCCGATTTGCAACGCTTAGTTGCACGCATTTATTGAGCGCTTCGCAAAGAGGCCTGAAAATTGGTATTGCAAGATAGCTGCTAAGAGGGGACCGAGAGTGGGTGGGTTTAGGGGACTAGGTCATTGGAATGTGTATATACTACTATTTTGGGTTTCTGGGATTCTGACCTGCTGCTGTTTCCATTCTTTTCTCTTCTAGCGTTGTTTTGGTTTTTGTTTCGTTGTTGCTTCATTTGATGGCTGCAATTATGGCGTCATTTACATTTGGCCTTGTTGAAATATAATGATGCTCCCTGCCGCGCACCCCTCGCAGCCCCTGACCGTCTGGCAAGCTTGGCAAGCATTTTGCAGTTGTTGTTGTTTTATATCCTCTGCTGTCATTTTGCTGCTATATTATTGTTATTGTTATTGTGTTCTTTTTTTTCAATGCCACTTTGGTCGTTGAAGCGCGCTGCTAAGTATGCTACACATTTTCTTTCAATTTTCTTTCTTTTTAAACGGGGCGCTTGAGTGCGACCGGAAATAGTGGTGGGTGGGCTTAGTGGGATAGTGGGCGTGGCTGTGCATTGCTTAGTGTGGTCTAAAATAGCTTTTTGCAGCTGCATGAAAAGAAAATTGATGAATGCAACTTGGCCATGGCTGAGGAAATTGATGGATTAGAACTATTGTCAGGGTCGCAAGTTGTTAACCGTTTGAACGCAACTGTTAAGCAATAACTGCCAGCTTGAATTACTCAATTATGAGTTCATAAGTGATTAATGGCATTCTCATCAATATAAGACAATATCGATTAAACGTAATGATAATAATAAGTTGAGTACATAATGGAATATAATCGCTACACAGCTGTCGTATGATCTATTTTATTAAATATTGAGATCGTGCATTCAGACTTAGTATTATGACAATACAAAAACAAACCAAACGCGATACACGTTCGCACGAATATTCATATTTAATATGGTTAATCTTAATATATCGATTAGGCGACAATCTCGATTATAGATATTAGAACCGCTTATTAGCTGGGTAAAGTGAATAATAATATGTTGATAATTAGTTTAGCTTAATGATGCAGTATACATTGATTACAATGATTACAATGCCAATTAACCTTACACTTAGTTGAACTCTTGACCCGGCAGTCAAAGAAGTCTTATTCAGCTTGAATAAAAACTTCGATGGGCTTTTTTAATAGGTGATTATTGCCTTAGCCATATAGGTATTTTTGTTCAATCAAGTACGACTTATGTCACGATTTTTGGTACTGTGTTTCTCAATTTTTTTCTATTTGCTTAATATAGTTAGTTTACGCATCTTAATCAGAAGAACGATCGAAGAAATTGATTGAAATCCAATCACATATAAATTATTTGGACAATTCCAATTTAAGTAATTCGATTAAGTTTCAAGTTCTATTTGAAGCAGTTTTTGCCCTTGAGCATAATCCCAGCATAAATCTGTTTGTAAGCATTTGGAATGTTTATTCTCTCTCTCTGTCTCTCTTCTCTCTTCTCCCTCTGCCTTTCTTTCCGCATTCAGTGCTGGTTGTCTGCGCTTATTTAGCATGCCCTTTCATTATCATTTACTTTTGTCCCTTCTTTCGTTTTTTTACGTCTTGTGTTTTGTTTTTTGTGTTTTAATTGGCCCTTACGCTTAGGCTTGGGCACAAGCATATCATTGACTCCCCCACTCGTTCTCTTGCCCCCCTACTGTGCTTGCTTTGCCTAATTTATTTTTTGGCAAATGCCTTTTATCCCTTTGTCATTTGGTGTTCGTCCCTTCCTTTCTCTCTTGCTCGAATGAAGTTCAACTAATTGCGTAACGCATACGCAGCGTGCGCCTTAAGTGGGCTTTAGTGCAAGACTGCAGACAAGGGTCTTAGAAAATCACACCTCCCCTCGACGCCCCCCCTCCTGGCATAGTCCTCTGGCTGTCTTGGTCTTCAAATTTATTGTGCGTGTCCATGTGGCGTTTTATTATCTCAATTTGCCGTTGCCAGCTAAAATCCAGCGGGATTTGTGGCATGATTTAGTGTTGTGTACAGTGTCATTAAAATTTAATTAAGCGCCAACTTCATATGAATCAAACATACCAACGACACACCAAAAAGAAAGAAACAACGAGAGAGAGAGAGAGAGAGAGAGAGACAGTGACTGTGACAGAGACCAAAAAGCGCGACATAAACTGAGCCAAGAAAGAAACATAACGGCAAAAATCTAATTTGCTCTTGTGAGTGCGCGCATACAAAACAGCCTGTAATAATTTATGACATGATGAACTTGTTTCTGTCACACACACACACACACACACACACACATACACATCGATATCTACACACACACACACATAACACAGACTGGCGCGCATGCAAATGATTTGTTTGCAACATTTCTGCATACTGTTATATGCCAAGACAGGCCAGCGGAAAGCGCAAAAATCTTCTTCATAATACACAATCATGATACTGACAACAGGCACAAGCTCACACACGCACACACACATCAAGTTATAAGAACAAAATATTCGCATGCTCAACTTACAAAGACCCCGTAAGGTTTCTGCTAATATTAGAAATTGACAAAAAAAAAAAATGTGTTTATAAAAAAAAGGAAGCAATTTTCTTCATTACCCTAAATTAAATCTAAAAAAAAATAAAATCATAAATTCTTCAAATGAACTCTCAACGCTTTCTGCATAACAATTGCAGTAAGAAAACAGTTAATTAACAGTAGGTGCCTTTAAAGGAACATGTAAACTAAGTAAGCTGCAAAGACACTTCTCTCTTGATTTTGTTGTACACTAATATTCTTACTTATACGCAATGAATACCACAAAAAATTTCTTACATAATTGTGAAGAGCGTTTCGTTCAACTAAATTTGAATCAACAAGTTTTATTTACACAACAAAACTTAGCATGGGCATTTTTTGTTTATTTGTATATCCCTTACACAAATATCAAAGAATAAGTTGGTTGTAGTGGTCCTTACTCTGATTTAATCTTCAGCAGGACTAACTCTTATACATATAAATGCTTTATCTTTTTTTTTGCAATCAGACGATAACGCACTCTGATTTAAAGTTAATCAACGTTTTAATTGAATAAACGCTTTTGTCAGTAAGTAGTAAGGGCATGTCCTTGCGACATGTACGCATATTTATTTCGTGCAAAAATGGTGTAATAAGCTACTGGAAATAAGTGCGCGTGTGCACGCAGTGAGTGTATGCTTGACATTTAAGATCCTGTCATTATCAGTACTGCGCAGCAGATTGTTAAACAATTCTGAGAAGAACTGATTGCACTTGACAGGGATTTTAGTCGGAAAGATGCAAGCAACCAACGCGCAATTCAGTCAAATAGCAAGAGTTCCTAGAAGAATGAATGTGAGAACTGCAAAATTCCGTAATTCCATTTTATGGGGAACTCATGCATACAGAATACCCAACCAACAAGCTTTAACAAGATTATTATGATGAATGTGGCAGAAGTTGTTCGTTGGTGATGATGAACAGTTGGCCACCCTGGCAAAGGTGGAGAGGGTAGTGTCATAAAGATTGTTACCATATTGCTATCATTTGCACACAATCAGCGGCGTCAGCTTCAACGGTCGCCCAACGCAAGACGTAACACGCTGGATGAAATCAAAGTGGGTGGAGTTGAGAGGGGGCACAGGGGGGAGGGCACTCACGTAATATATGCATGAGGCATAAAATTGTCGAGTGGCATGAGTGCCTGCCTGCCTGCCTGCCTTTCTGCTCGTGACGGCCGCCGGCGGAAGCGTCAAAAAGGAAATAAAACGATTTGATAGCGTTGCCAACGATAGCGGCTGCGAATGACGTTGCCAACCACAACAAAAACAGAAATTGAACGTTTGGGCAAATATTAGTAAGATGCTGCGTAGTATGAAAGCGACAAACCGAGCGAACTTGGCTTGTTGTCAATGCTATCAATTTATCTATCAACGGCGTTGTCAACGACCAAAAATAATGTGAAAATGGTGGAAAAATTGAAAAACACAATTTTAATAAACTGCACAAAATCAAATTTCACAGCAACAATAATAGAATGTGTGTAAGTGTGTGTTTACCTCATGGCAACAAATTGTGCATGCTGACAAATTGAACCGTTTCAAAAGGACTCAATTCAATCCTAGCAAGTGCTAGCAATAACCCTTAAATTTATGTAGTCTGTGTATATGTGGCTACACAGCAGTGTTGTTGTGAAGGCAAGCTAAAAACAGCTAAATGTTGAAAAATAAAAGCTTTATTTTGCGAGTTGCTCGTTTTTTTTTTTTTTGTTAGCTTCAACTCATTTACTGCAGAACGAAAGGTCTTATAAGAGTTAATTTTTAAAAGTAATTCGATGTGAAACAGAATCTTTCTTCAATACTTTTAAGGCCAGACTTTACTTCCAACATTAACATTCATACTTTGCCTTATCTTACCATTGAATTTTATTTCATACAAAAGTTAAAAGTTGTTTTCAATTTTTTCTTCCCAACTCATATATCTCTTAGCTGAATTTAAAACTGGCAACACTGGCACACGCTCACATAGTCTTTACCCTCTCCTTTTCAAACACACACCCTCACACACACCGCACGCCTCAATGAGCTGTTATAAAAAAAACGAAAACTCCAAATTGTCAAATGATTAAGTTTTGTGGCTCTAAAAATACCTATGGAAAAGTGCCGCAGGCTCCTCTATGAACGAGAGTTCCCGGGGAGGGAAGAGAGAGAGAGAGAGAGAGAGAGAGAGGGAAAGACGCGACCCACTTAAAATGCGTGAAATGTGGCAAGTCGCATAAACTGACAAATTTATTTGATTAGCCAAAAATGAATGCCAGCCACAGCGCCTGCACGTATGCAATCATTTATGTTACGCCACCCCCTCTTAGTGTTCCGTAATTACCTTCAGAAATGAGCCGGGAGGAGGCATGGGGGGGGGGGTTTGTGTGTAAGTCGCTTGCTGCTCCTTGTGATTCATTGGGCTACGCAATCGACTTTCGTCTTTGGCCTCGGCCTCGGCCTCGACTGCAGCGGCATTGAGTCTGCCCTGAAAATTGAAAAGTATATGCCGGCTGTTTGTCATTTTGTTTCTCTTATTTTGGGTCTGCTTCCTCTTCATTTCGCCTCTGCTTCATCTGCCTCATCGTTTGACAAATCTCTGAGCAGCTTTATTCGGTTCTGTTCAGTGCTTGTTGCCGTCCTACATTTGAATACTCTTCCGAACTGGCCGGCTCTTCTGGCATTTTAAATGCTTGAGAAACATTTTTTGAACATGCTGTAGGTGTGATCGTTAAATTTTTCATTTCTACTTTGGGTAACATTCAGAATAAGTTAACAGCTGAAAATCAGCTTTATGTTTGTATGCTTTCAGAAGATTTATTATATTTTGCAGGTTATGAAAAAGTAAATGACAAGAATTTAGTTAAATATATGTAGCTTACAACGTTACCGAGATCAATCGATCGCCAGGTATCTTGTAGTTGAGGTCGTTTGCAGTTCAGAAATTTTACATCTTTATTCCACCTTTGTGTATAAGCATGGTTTACTTGTTCTTATTATTAGCTGCTTGTAGTTTGTACGTATGAGTGCGCTATTTGGCAAGCACTCGTTACTCGTACGCCGCATGTTGCATGCTTCATTTGCGTGCCCCCTCCTCACAGGCTGATGTGCCCTTTTCCCCAACTGTCTGTCTATCTGTCTGTTTGATTCTTTTTATGTTTATGTTTATGTTTCTATTTGCTGTTTGCTGTTTGTTTTTGGCTTATAATTGCCTATTAGTTTTCATTTGTTGAACTTGTTTGCGTTTGCTTGGGGGAAACGCACGTGACACGTCGTTTGTGGCTTTTGCCTTTGGCATTGGCTCTTGTGGCTATCGATTTGGCATTTACGATTAAGCCAACACACAACACAACACAACCAGTCCCTGCTCCCAATATCTAAATAGCTAAATGTGTGAGAAGGAAAATCACTTTTACATGTTATGGGCAACAACAATTTGGATAAATGTATCTGATATGCCTGTTTCTGGTTTTTGGTATTAGTATATGGTAGCTGCGATTTATTTTCTATAGGCTGGAGAATGTCAGGACAGCTCTTGATTGAGTTTATTTACTTGGCTATCTGCCACTAGCTCACCATTAATATTTTTCTGTCTTTGAACTTGAACCAATTTTTGTTGCTGTTTGTGTTCGGCCTAATTTGTTGCTGTGTTGCTTTTGTGGTCAGCTTTTGTGGTTCGTTCAACTTGTTGTCATCTTGGCTTGCCTGACTGTCTCTCTTTGTTTCTGTTTGTTGTGTCGGCGCCACAAGTGCCACAAATATTTCATTGCGGCATTTGCATTATGTGGCGCGTCGTTTTTGGCATTTCGCTTGCCACTTGGCAGCCTCATAAATCTCTTAGATACTCTTCTCACTTATTCACACTTCTCCCCTCTCAGTCATCCAGACGTCAACGCACATTTGTCGTCTTGTCTTGTCTCTTATTTTATTTATGACTAATGAATGAATTTCGCATTATGCAGTTTTTATTTCTTTTTTTTTGCTCTTAATCAAATTTAAATCACTAGCGACAGCTGCAATAAACAAACAAACATCAACAATTTTTGAGCCAGAAAAATATGTGACACATCATCAATAACAATTGCTCCTAAATTTGTTTAAATTAGCTGGCTGAAAAATCAATCTCAAAACTGTTTAATTTACAAAATAAATTTACTTACTAATTCCTCATGTCGTTAAACTTAAAAGCAAATTATTGTCAAGGCTCTAAAAAGCCATAAAAAAATGTTGGATTTTCTAACCAGAACCCTCACACATTTAAGCTCACACACCCACACACATACACACACACACACATACACATACACATATAAGCAACAAACATTTGCCACACAATTTTGTTCTCGTTATTTTGGCTATTGCATTTGTCGGCTGCACATTGGCCAAATCGTAATTTTTTTTTATATTTTTCATTTTCTTGGTTTGTTGCTTGAGCTTCTATTGCTTCTATTGCTGCTGCTGCTGCTGCTCGTTAGCTTGTAAGTTGGCAGCAAATTCATTGACGCTGATTAATTGTGAACGCCACTGACCCTGCCCTCGTTTAGAGGCGTTCTGGTAATTGGGGCCAACTGCAGAGAATTCGTCTAGATTTGTTGCCTCATTTCAAATAAATGCCCTCCCCTATAACACAGCACTTTTCTTGGGCTCAGATTTATCTTCATCTTAACACATCAGAGACGGGATAAACTTGTCTTCATTACATATAAATGTTTTTAAAGCTCTAGACATCTTTCTCTTAAAGACTGATCGATCAATTGATTTATGTCTAGCTAAGTAATTTTGATTATTTCTTACAATTATCATCTATTGATTGATTGATGCACTTTAAAAATCCTGCATTACTTAACTGTTTTGTACATACAAATATGTATGTTGAATGATGATTTTACAATAGATTCCTAATCTGTTTAATCTTGGACTCAGTTTTGTAAACTAATTTGTATGAATCGAATGATTGATTGACTAATGCATTTGTTCATCTAGATTGGAGAATAACAGTAAAATTTATGATTTTTTTTTTTGCATTTTAGGCTGAATTTTATTCAAACTAAAAAAAATGTGTACATTTTATTTCTAAATATCAATTAAAAAGCTATCACAATACAGATTCTGCCATTCTTTCATGTTTTTGACTGTGTTGTGGTGTTGTCAAATACGTCTCTCGTTGCGGCGCGCATAATAGAATCCACCATAGTACTCCTCCAGATCGCACAACTCCCGCTGCAGTTGCTCCTCCAGGCGGGCCTGGGCGGCTCTCTGGCGTGCCGACAGACGCCTAACGCTTCCCTGATTACTGCCGCTGGGCAATCGAAAGCTGAGACGGCGACGTATCTTCTTATCCTCGTCCACGCAATCGTAGATTGGTTGTTCTGGTTGTTGCTCTGGCTGAACACAGCGCCTTGCATCCGTATGAGAGGGGAAGCCCCGCGGTGTTGTCTGCCCCGAGAGTGCCTCACTAATATCATGTGGCCTTGGTGTGGGTGGGGCACATCTTGATTGCTTGCCCGCCGCATGCTCAAACATGCATTTCCACTGCGCATAGTTGTCCGCAGAGCTGGCCTTCTTCTTGGCGTTGCGTTTGCCGCTGGGCGTTGTCTGGATTAGAGTGCTGCAGCTGCCAAAGGAGGAGCAGCGTGGCATGGGACGCAACAGGGCAGTGCGTGCACCACAGCCGCGTTGAAAGGCGTTGCGACGTTTACGTGATGGCCGCAAATGACGCAACAAAGTGCGTCTTAACTTGGCCCACAGCTGGCTGAAGTTTGGACGTGGCGCCAGACAGCAAACACAATTGGTCATAGTAGGTGTGCTGTCAGTCTTCGTTGTCGTCGTTGTTGTTGTTGTTGTTGCCACAGTGGATGAGGAGCAGGAGCTGGATGTTGAGTGTGTGCTGCCCATGTTGAGTGTTAGATGCTGTTCCTTGAAATGTTCACTGTTTGACTGCTTGATGGTTACTGTTTGATCTGGGCCAAAAGAGTGCTATATTTATATGGGTCAAAACGTCACTAGGTACAAGCTCTAGATTCGGGGTACAGTAGGTACCTGCTAAGCTTAGCCCAACTCAGGTACCCCAACTCTTATTGCGTTTACTTTGCATCTACATATGTGCACATATGACATATGTATGTATTTATGACCTGCCATTAAGTTGGGTTTTGGTCGCGGCTTTGGTTTTTAGGGTCTGTTGATCATAAATGGACACGTGTTCAGCAGCTACGCTTCTCAAAAATGGCCTGACATTTAGCCTTTTGCTGTTTAAGTTGTCAGTTGTCAGTTTGTAACAGGCAAAAGGAGAGGGGAGGGAACTACTGTTGGCGCCAGAGGAGCCACTTAAGACATGACTGGAAATTGTTAATGAATTGCAGCAGCTACTATTATGTATTAATGGCAAAGAATGGGGAGCTTCAACTGTGTTTCGCTCCTCCTGATACTACTGATGATAATGATGATGATAATGTTACCGGATGCGACGCCAACAGAGAGTCAAACGGGGGGTGGGGGGAAGGCGACAACACTGTTTCTGTGTAAGCAATAGGAATGACAGTCTGCCTCTTCTCTCGTTCCTCCCGCTCCTCTTCTCACCAGTTTCCTTGCCTTATGGCTTTGTATGTCAATCAGGCGACATGAACGTGGCTTTTGCATGTCAGCAATGCTCTCATCGGGGTTGTTGTTGTTCTTGTTGGGTGTACTATTTGCTGTTGTGCCACTTGTGCATGCAACTTGTGTCTAGCGTACATATTCAATATGTTGCAACTCGATAAAGTCCGTTCTAATTAAAGGCACACACACACGCCTGAACTACAAAGGGCCCGCCGGCAAAATTGAACAATAAGCATCATTAGCAAATGTTTAATATGCACTTTAATAAGTTTGATGAATTTTAAGAGATAAAATTGATTATATCTAATTAAAAGATTCCTTAAAGTTACTACTTGTGCATTTGCATTTGAATACTTTAATCAATCACAATTCGTTTTGTTTTAATTTTAGATTAATTATCAGTTCTCATTTACAGTATTCATACAAAGTTAGAAGTTGTTTGTGTTAATGCCACATGAAAGAGGCTGTAAAAATATTTAATTTCACATAATTAATGCGAATGTGGCTTGTCAAATTTTTAAATTGGATTTGCTATTCAAATTCCTATCGAAATGAAACACAACACTTTTCAACTTTGGGACTTGTGGGCGGCTGTTAGCCTCTCTGCTGACCGTGTGGCATGTTGAATGTAAAATGTGAGAATTTGAAAGTAGTTTCAGGTTGCAGCAACTTTGCCACAATCAACATCCTTCATCGTGCCACAAGCCGGCAATAGTCCCAGCTGAAAATTCATTTGCAAATTCCAGCACAGACCAAAAAAATAAACCAAACCAAAAACACTCACACATATATTAAACAGCAGCAAAACTCTGAGATTTTGGTTCAAGGAGCCTTTTTTATGAAGTTTGCGTTTTGCTTTTTGGATGGATTATATGTGCTTAACGTAACGTAAACTTGCCCGAGTTCCTGGCCACAAACTGTAATTGTTATGTTTATGTTGCCGGGCACCAGGAACTTTAAACATGATCCAAATAGAAATGAAAATGAAGCACTCAGAACAGGAATTCTTTAAGCTGCATATGAACATGGTTAGTAATATGGTTCCCTTTTCACCATGTATATTTGGTGTTAGAGTTACTTTTATGAGTGGTTAAATGACAATTCAGGAACATTTTATCATAATCAACACAAGGATAAACCTACATACACACATATGTACATACATGTAGAGCATCTCAGTGCCGCAGTAAATCTGCTACTTTATTTAAAGCTGTGAAATGGACTGCAAGGGCAACTTACATAAGATGTTGATGTTGTTGTTGTTGTTGCTGTTGCCGTTGCAGCTGACACTGACGTGCACTTGTGGCAAATGGTATATATGTAAGTGTTGAACAACAACACGAGGGCGGGAGATAGAAAAGAAGGCCAAAACAATTTGTCGACTTGGAATGCAATTGAAATGCGTTTTCTTTTGATTAGAGATGGGCGGAATGTGGACGGACTTCTTCTTTATAATAGATTAGATTTAACGTAATTTATGCAA
Organism: Scaptomyza hsui; assembly: GCA_018152825.1. NCBI lineage: Eukaryota > Metazoa > Arthropoda > Insecta > Diptera > Drosophilidae > Scaptomyza > Scaptomyza hsui. Next base: position 1,279,594 of record JAECXO010000254.1, read on the forward strand.
TGAACGAAAAGCGAATGGAAATGGCTAAACAGAAATAAGCTCGTGCTGCACTTGAACGATATGAAATATACCAGACTATATCTGTTAAGGTTGTCATTTTTCGCTCCCTACTAAATTGATTTTAAATAGAACTCAACTTTAATATACTATATTATTAAAGCATTGGTTATGCAATCAAAATAATGTCATCCTGATGCTAACGATGCTAAATGAATGCAACCATAACTTAACCATCATCCCGGTCCCCCTTTTAATTGGATGTTGCAAGTGGCATGGATGATGTTGCGTGGAAATTAGCAGGACAAAATAAATGAATTAAGCACACACAAGCTCAGTAATTAGCTGCTTGCTAATACTGCATATGTTTTGAGCATTATTAAAGTGTTATGCAATTTTTGTGAATTTGTGTGCCACAATTTTCTAATTGATTTCCCGCTGACCGCTGACCGCCAACCGCCAATCGCCAACCGTTGACCGCTGCAGTCAAAAATGGGCTTTGACAGCTGGAAAATTGCCAAATCCCCTCGCTTTCTCTCTCTTTCTCTCTCTACCTCTCCCTCTACCTTTCGCTCCTTGTTGACATCTACCTATTGCAGGACCCCGTCGCAATGTTTTCCACGGCTGCAAAAGTTTTTCAATTAAAGTCGACTTCTCTGTAGATGGGTCTGTTTTGCGAGAGCTATGTGTGTGTGTGTGTGTGCAACGGCACACAATGGTATGACATGAAAAAAACTGCAGCAACAAAAACAACAACAGCGGCAGCAAGAACCACAACGATGCCAACGACAATAATGATGACAACAACAGGTGGCACTTTCCACCTTTGGTATTATTTGGTTCGCAACCCAACTGAATTTAGACCACGCAAATATAACAACAACAACAATCACAATAACAGCAACAGCGCCGCCTGTGACTCAATTTTGAATCCTCTTATATTTTTGACCTGCCCTCTCTCCCTCTTTCTCTCGTCTAGCGGTTTATGCCCACGCAATGTACATAATATTATATCTTTAAATTTGCCATAAAGGCTTCCTAAATAAAGGAAAACGCGAATTATAGGAGCCGTAATTATAGGTTGTTGCTTGATAAATAATTGTTATTAATAAATTATTTATTTACCTACACAATAATGATTATTTTTGAGTTTTATTGAACAGCTTAGGCCATATTGATACATTTCTATGTGGTAAAAAATAAACAAAAATCAATAGTCGTTAAAAACTTAAAAATCAACAATATTATTATTAGTAGAAAGCAATAATCACCAACAATAAATATTGTAGTTTTTTATATAGGAAAAATATAACTATTATTATTATTATTAACAGTGGGATTGGAAAGAAATGGATTTAAATAATTTGGTTGGCTCCCTATTTTTACATGTGGTGCATATGAATATTAAACATAAAATTAATTTATCTGTTTTCATCTACGCTTTGCCTTCCGATCACTCTCCTCCCCTAAGTTTGATTCGTTTTAAAATCTCGCCCAGCTCTAGTGCTTAAATGCAATATGGTTTAGTCGTCCGGAACGCAGTGGAATTGAAAGGGAATGCTTTGGAAAGGGGCTATAACTGTTGTTGCTTTCGTTATGTTGCTTTATGGCATATGTAACATATGTATGTAGACGCCATAAAAATTTTTTATTGTGTACGAGTTTATTTTTGAAAGTCGCTTAACCCTTTACTACCACCCAACACCCGTTTAAGCCCTCTAAATCAGCGGCTGGCATAAAAAGCATAAAAAACGCATCATCAGCCGGCTGACGTTCCGGGAATACGAATGTATATTTTAACCCTTTCTTTTTGCAAATTCTATTGAGCAACAATTGGTCTAAAACAGTTGACACTCTATCCTATCTGCTCACATACACATACCTGTGAGTGTCTCCTCTGTTGGCCAGGCCACAAAAGGTTCTTGGCACAAGGCTGACACAGCGAATTTACGAAGTTTTAATATTTTGTATGCCCTGTAACCAAAAAAATAGCAACAAAGGGTTACACTTGCATATACATATGAATACAAATCCATAAAAAAAATAGCACTAGCAAATATCACAGACTTTATATTAAATATACTTAAATTGTTAACCAACATTCTTATATACTTTTGACTTAATTTTTTTTGTTTTTAAATAAATTAAACGTTTTAAAAGGCTATTTTTCAAGTTCATCATCTAAAGTGAATGTTTGGTTTGCCTTTTTGTTGAGGCCACAGGTGAATTGCGATAACGTATGCAAAATCAAAGTTTTATTTTCTTGTTTTTGGACACACACACTCTTGCCACACACACATACTTAACAGCTAGATAGATGAGAGTTTATCCCAAGGGGAAAGAAATGTCCTCGAAATGTTTTGGTTAAGTCAGCAAAGTTAAAGCAGAAGTTGTTAATCTTAGCAGATTGGCAAAAATTTGAAACAAAAAACCAATCTGGCAAAAGATTTAAGTGAGGCATTTGAACTTGAATTTTTACATATGTTGTTGACATTGCCAAAGCAGTTTTGATCAAACTTTTTAACTTTTTTTGAGAGGTCGAAGCCTTAAACCACTTTTAGATTTCAATTCACATGATTTTTCATTGCTCCTGACTCAGATATGTAGTCAGCTGGTACTGCCGTTTATTAATAATGATAAGTGGGACCTGATAACAAAGTTTACAAAGCAGAGTCAAGTGTAAGCAAAAGTTAATAATGCCCAAACACACGCCTGAAATCTTTTTTGGCAGCTATCCACAAATTGGGCAACCAAAGATAGAGAGAGAAAAATAAACCAAAAGCGTCTTCATCATAACCTTGTATGTGTGTGTGTTTGTTTTTGTCCCTTTTGTGTGTGTGTGTGTGTGTGTGTGTGTGTGTGTATGTGTGTTTCAGGGTTAAGGACAACTGATGCACGCATCAATAGCAATCAATCAATTTGCACGCTGACAAACAAACGAAAGCAGACAAAAAAAAAAGTCAATGGAGAAAAGAAAACACTGGCTAACAGCATCTAATGTGATTTTGACACACTCGCTTACAGATAACAAGAACTACACACAAAAATAGACTACACTAAGCGAAAAAGTGTGTGAAACGATTATATTTTTGGTTTCTCTTATCTACTAGTCTTAAAGCGTAACATCTTTTAGCTTATAGAGAAGGAACAAGAATTGTTTTTGGACCGAAGCTAATAACCAAATTCAACGAACTTAATAACTGATTATCTATTTAAAGCTTTCAGTTACTTTTTTTTAATTGTATGACACATTTGATGTGTTTTTTTCTTTCAGTGGTGTTTACTTTTTAGCCTCATGGTGTTTTTTTGTGTGTTTTTCATAATTGAATTTGATTAAACACAAAACGTTTCGGTTTCGGTTTGTTTGGCTTTCGCTTTTGGTTCTCCAATCAACGTAGAAACACGTCCTCGAAAACCTCTCCCCCATGAGGTCCCAGTTATTGTTTACACGCATTGAATTCCAGGGCTACGCTTTTGGCTTTTTAAGGCCTCTTTTAAATGGAGTCTGATATTGCATGAGCAGAACGTTGCAAAACGGAGGCGGGCCAAAATGGGAAGATGGCTTTAAGATGGGCCATAAATTCATCAGGGTACTAAATGGCTTTGTGATGGGTAAGAGGTAGAAAGAAGCAGGAGAGTGGCAAATAGTGAGATATGCCACAAACACAGCTGCGTATAAAACCGCAACATGAGCCTTAATCCTGCCAAGGATTTCAAGTCCAACGCCTTTGCGATGAGAGCGAATTAAACTGAATCTCCGCGACGTTTTTCCATAAAAATACCACACACACTCACACACACACACACACAGAGAGTGTGGGTTGACTAGTTAATCTGTGGCTTTGGCTCAGCTGCGGTTATCATTGGCCCAGCCCTAATCTTGGCTAGAATTCACACAAACTCGATGTGCACGCGACAGTTTCAAGTGGGATTTGAAAGCGTAAGTCCCAAAAGAACCAAAGAGCACTCATCATTGTGCCATCTCAAGTGTTACATTTAGTAATTAGAGCTGCTTAAGCAAACTACTTTTATTCTACATATACACTATATTATACTATATATCCCAGTATAAGCATCTTCAATGCGAGACAATTCAGTTTACTGATCCCCCCAGGCTCAAACGATGCTCTACTTTTTGGCCTGGCTTAATTGATTGTCTTGGCTTGGCTTGGCTTGGCTTGGCTTGGTTTAAGCCACCATCTCTCACTTTCCTTATCTCCACGCTCATTGTCTGTTGAAATAAGTGTCGCAAGCAGGGCAACACTTTTACTATCCCTGCTGTCTGTGCTTTTTGCTATGCCCGCGAGCAAGCATTTAAGTGCTTGAATTATGCATGGCCAGGGCTAATAGATTGTTGGCCCTGAGCACACACACACACAAACTTCTGACCTGCCCAACACAGTAAGTTAGAAAGGTTCATTCATTCTATCAACGAATTTATTATGTACGAGTCCATTTACCAGCTATCTGAGCTAAATCAGCTAATGTGCCATGCACTCTGAATGTAAATGTATATGGTTCTTACTTATGTATGATATCACTTATTTTACTAGAACACTGCAATCAAGCAATTTTACTCAGACTCTACTATATGTTCTAAACATTATTTGGGACATTGTTATGTGGTTGTTGCTGTGATTGAAGTTGGCAAGTTCCATTCAATTTTCATTTCTTTCATCATTTCATAATGAATTAATTATTTTAATTTAATGATATACATACTTGGTATCCGTTGTTATTTATTTATGAGCTTCTGCATAATGCCAAAGGTAGTATCAAAGGACATGCCATGGTTGGATCTTTTGGTCCCTTTCCATTCTCAACTTTTTGCTACCAATTTAATTAGACGCATTTTTCGCATAAATTCCAAAGAAAATAGCTCGATTTACTATTTATTACTGGGCACATGGGCTGTGGAAGACCTTTTCATTTTTGTTTTCAGCCCACACCTTTCAAAAACTGCATTTGGAACCCTTACACCCTCTGTTCTCTCTGCCCCTAAACAGCAAAAAAAGAGCACTCAAGCCTCGGGGCTGTAGTTGTTGTCGTTTTTTATAGCTCTATTTATTTGTTACCCAGAAAGTTAATAATTCTATATCATTTTTATGTGCATGTGGGTGTAGTATGTGCAAGATCTATCTCTATATGTCTCACCCACACACACACACACACGCACATTGCAAAACTTTTCTCCACACACACACATTCGCATAAACCATTTGCCATTTGCTGTTGTCATCATTGGAGCAAAGGAAAAAAGTTGCGCCGTCCGCACATAAAATTGTCAAATTGTGCGTTCTTGCCCGCATCTACAAATTATTTCATATTATGAGCACCACAACCCCCTATCCCCCCCAGCAAGCGACGCCCATGGTCAGCTCGCCATATAGTTTATGAAAGTGGACAGAAGGCAAAAGTTTTGCAATAATCAAGGCGAGTCCTCGGTGGCAGGCTCTAAAGGAACTTATTGTCGGCCACCTGCGTCACAGGTGCAAATGTGCTGCAATTTGCCCCAGCACAGAAAAAGAAAGGAAAGGCTTCCAATTGTTTCTAAACGTGCCGCGGCATGGGAAGTTGTAGGGGAGAGGAAGGCGGGTGGGCGTGGTCCGGTCGTGTGCACTCTGCAAATGCTGTCACTTTGATAAGGAATGTGTCTGGGCTTAGACTGGCTACAAAAGTGCAATGCATATAGACACAATTACGTACGAAAGCACTGAAAACAAATATGAGAATTTTGTTACAAACTTAACACAAATATTTAGTTTCAACTTCTCGATACATACCAGTCGGTATAACAATCGACTTTACTATTAAACAGAACACGCAGAAGATTGAAGCGTCTCCACTCAAGTGACCTATGGACAACTGGTCGTCGAATTTAATGACAATCTACCCTATTTTATTTTAGTTCATTTAATATTTTGTTGATGATGTTAATTTAATTTTGTTATTGTTGCTATTTATTATTGTAATTTCTATTAAATTTACTTGATTAATATTATATATAAAATGTATCATACAAAAAAATAAAAAAAAAAACTTCTCGATATATTTTTGATCTTTCCGGACTGATGTGTAAAACTCATCCATTTGTTTCTGAAATTTGTCATTACGCTCGCTGAGTGTACGTACGTACAAGCCACGCGAATGAAATGTTGTCGTTGACCCCATGTTGCAACCTCAAAACGCGATTTTGCCACCTGTGCACAGGTCACTCGTAATGGTGCTTAGGGCACAGTTAGACAGACCGGACTGGCTAACTGACTGACTGACTGACTGACTGACTGACTGACTGATTGAACAATTGCGGGGTGCACAATTATAGCTAACACTGTCACGTCATTGTGGCAGCAACAGCTCAAAAATGCAAACTACTTGCAATGTCAGGGCTGCACTCGCTGCAGGGGTTGGGGGCACGTGGCCCGAACTATACATAGCTGATGGCTAGAATGTCAATTGTTAGCCTGGCCATAACCGCGGCCAAGAGGGAGGCAGAGAAAGGCATTGGCCCCTTGTTGACGATAACAATGTTGTCGATGACAATGATGAGGCCAAGGAGCCGACAACGCCACCTGGTCTTGCTCTCGGTCTTGTTCTTGGTCTTGGGCACTTCACCTGGCACAAACGACTAGCAGGGCAAGTAGAGGGGGGAGCGGCGTTGGGTTCGAGAAGGCCAAAATCAATATTACTTGCTTTAAATTATGAACAATCAAACGAATTGTTGTCGTGCCATTGCTGTTTCTGTTGTTGCTAGTCTTATTCATTCTGTTCCTGTTGTAGTAATTTGTGGGAAAACTCTAACGAATATTTTGAACATTTGTTAGCAAACTTAAAAGCCGAACATTTCGGCTGAGCCCGCAGCGGTTTTTTAATAACTAATGTCACGACATGCTACATATGTATGTGTATTGGACCATTACAAAATATACAAATAGTGTAAAAGTATTCTCGATTGTAGCTTAAAGCCGCATTAAGTTGTTGTAGGCGAAATGTTGACCAAATAATACCGTTTCTTTTTGTGCAATAACTTGAATAAAGATATCATAGACATCATAGCCTCACACAATATATATCTACCATAGAAATAAAATCATTATTGTTACAAAAATAAATACAAATTTGTTAAGCACGTAAAGTTCATCTGATAAATGCTTTTTATTGTTATTAAGTCTGACACGCCACTAACGATTTTCGATGGATTATGGGTTACAGGATATCTTTAATTCGTGCAGGTAAGACTTGAAACCTTGTTCGATCTGCATTTCTCGCTTAATTGTGGCTAGCTTTAATTGGCTACCAATTTGTAATTCTCGTAATTTCGTATTTGTGCAAATTATTGTTATTGCACATTTATGCGAAAATTGTAAATTTTATTTTAAACATTGCGCATACGCAGTGTGGTCGGTATTAAAATGTTGTTGTTATCCGTCCTTTAATGTGTTTGTGGTCGGGTATTATTTATAATGCACATTGGTTTTTGCCATTTGTCAGCGTTTGAACCGTCCTACCTCCTTCCCTTTTTCAAAACCATCTGGTCTTAACCTTGGCTTTGTGCTGCAATAAAATCGTTAAATTGATATTGAACTTGAAATTATGGTAAAACAAAAACAAATGCTGAAGTTTATGGTTAGTTTGAGTTTCTTCAACTAAAATTTACATGGCTTATACCTCTTATGGCAATTTGGTTGCAAATTAAGCTTTAAAGGAAAAATTTAAGTTGTGTTTGTAAAAGGGTAAAATTGAGTGAAAAAAAAAACACAAAGCTTTAAACAACATATATAATTGATCCAAAAAAATATGAAAACTGTTTGGAGTGAAATACAAATAGGGATAACTATTATAGAGGTAGACGGAAAAACATTCAAGACAGAATAAATAGAGACTTTCAAGCAGAACATAAGGAGATATTGATAAAAAGAGGACAAAAGAAAGCTACCTTAAACACAAAACTTCTAGAATACTAGCAAACAGATTACATAACAGACTAAGGACAAGTTTTTTACTTGACTTTATAAATATCTAAGAAATGTTGAATAAAATGGATATTTTTGTTTGTTTTCTTTTTAGTTTGTTGCTTTTGCAGTGAAGCTGCTTCAAGCGTTGGCTAAGACAAAATTTCCAAGAACTTGGCCAAGCGTTAATTCAAATATAGGGATAGAGCTCAAAGTGACCTTTGACCCGTTGCACAAAAACAGCAACAACAGCTTCTCTCTGCCTGCTGCCAATTTGTTTGCTTTTGACTAATTAAGAAAGCCCACAAAGTGCCCTTGCTTCAAAGTGTGCTCTGCCGCAGGAGGAGGCTGCTCTGATAGGACTTTTATTAAATTTAAATTTGAAAAGTCAAAAGAAGTTAAATGTGATTTAGTGCTTGTGTTTTAATTTATTTGATTTTATGTATTATTTAATATAATGTAATAAATTCGTCGTTGATTAAAATTTGATTTTAAGTTAAAAAAAAAAGAATTTTGTCTTAAGGCTAAGCATAATAAAAGGATATAAATGTTGTACATTTGCTAGGCAATTGTTGGTCCGATATATAGTATATACAAATATACAGAAATGTTGGAATTAACTCATCGATCAACTCATTGATTGACTGACTGACAACCTGTTGCCAGTAGCCAGCAGTCAACCCAGAATAATCGCAACCAGCTGTGACTGCAACTCCGAGCCGAGCGGAGTGTGTCCAGTAGTTGAAAGGTGTTCCTCTCTCTCACTCTTCACAGATCTGTGGTTATCGTATGTGTTAGATGCTGCTGGAGTGGACTCAGTGAGGCATTTGTATCGATCTTGAAACGCTTGGCCGCACTCTCCATCTCCTCCAGGTCGCTGAAAGCGGGAAAATCGATGGGAGAAAAGTGACCTGCTATTGCCTCCGGTATGTGGCTGACATTGTGCAGCATGTGAACGGGTGTGCTCTGTAAATAGTTGCGCCATTTGTGATAGGAGCGTGAGTTAAGGTCAAACGTTGCATCGCGTCGCTGACATGTTGGCGACGAGGTCTTTGGCATAATGCGCAGTGCATGTTGCATCATGTACATCTCCCACTCCAGGTTGCCAACAGCCGAGGACAAGTCGCAATTGCTGTTGTTCTCATTGTCATTGTCATTGTCATCTTCATTTTCAATATTGTTGCTGCAATTGGCCAGTTCCATGTCCTGGGTGCGTCGTAGTTGTTGTTTGCTGGGCGTGGAGCCAGCACTGCTGCATGTATGATAGCCATAGGAGCGTTCCAGTTCCGTGGCAGCATCAGCATTAGACATTGGCTGCTCGGCAAAATCATCGCATATGGGCCGCGTTTGACTGCGACTCCAAATGCTGCGATTGCGACGTGGCGTGCTGCATTCACTGCTGCCCAGTCCACTGCTTGTGTTGCTGTTGCACTTTCCACTGCTTTTGTTGCTGCTGCGGCTGCTGCAACTGCTGCTTCGACTGCGCTTTGAGGCATACATGCTGCCATCCAAACTGCGATTCATATCCATTTTTATATTGCTCGTACAGCAACCCATTTTCAATAAAGTTAAGTAAAACTATGTTGAATTTTCACTAAATGTTGTGTGTGTGTGTTCGCTTCAATGCTTTGGCAAGAACTATTTGGCCTAAACGCCAGTCGGCTGCCTCTTATATAGCTGCACCTCGGGCAGCTTTAAACTCAGGTAGCTTGTTGCGAATTTTCCAGGAATTAGTATGTTTGGTGTTTTGGTTTTCGCTATCGCATTTAGTACCTGGCTACAATTTGGCTAATCCGCTGCGCGGAAAAATCTTTTATGGCCAACGCATGAGCCGTCCCGACCCGCGGTTTGAGTGCACGTGTGCGTTTTTGGCTTAGCACGCATACTAGCACATTTGTTGCTACCTGCTTAGCGTTCTTGTCCATCGATTGTGCATCGGATTTGCCTTGATGGTTTTTCAATAGCTCAATCTTGGACTTTCAGGCAAGTATGTTAAATCAAAAACTCGCCATTTGCCATTGGCCAACCCCTTTTTTTTTTGTCACTCCACACTCTGTTTTACCAATTATTCATATGCATAGTATGTATATGAATTTTTGTGATCTTTTGATTTGGGTTTGGATTTTTTGTTGTGCGGCGCTGAGGCTTCGCCCAACCAACCTTGGCCCATTGCGATTGTTGTGGCCCATTGTTGTGCAAACGCCGTTAACGCCGGACAGCGAATGCACAAGGTGCAGACAGAGGTGCCAGGACAATGGGAGGACATCTTCGCTGCTGGACATAGGCATAGAATAGAGCACAACACAACAGATGCGCGTTTCGATCATTCACTTTGTCGAGAAGTTTGAGTTTTATTGAGAGTTTTTGCTTATTTCACTTGAAATTTCTGAATGCAATCGAAACGTTCTTGGCCATAACTACTTATGACAACGCCTTCTGCTGCTCTGCTCTTCTGCCCTTACTGTTGCTCTTCAAGGCTGCCCAATAACCTAAGCAAATGTTCTTAAACTGTTGCTGCTATCTCAAACTGAACGATAAAATGCAATTGAGGCAGTTGAAATCACCAGAAACTTAAAGTAATGAATTGACAAGTAAATTTTGTTTAAAAAACACATAATATTTAATATTTATTTATTCAATAATTGTTAAACCAACTAAGTCGCATATTTAATTTATAAATATACTCGATTCATCTTTAACTTCATTATGCTTTATACCTTAGCCTTCTTAAAGAACCATTTTTAAACAGCTTAAATAGAAACCTCATAAATGAGCAAAAATCGTAAGATACTGCACCTTTTTACATATAAATATATTTCTTAAGCATAATCGTACTCAATGTTAGTGAAGGCTTAAAAAATATAAACAAATATATCAGTTCTTAACAGAAGATAAAAATTGTCAGACCAAAGACGTTTCCAAGTCTGAAGCACACTTAAGAGGTCTTTCCAGAAACTTCTCGAACATATGATGTTAATAGTCTATAGGATCTACCCTGCTTAAGCTTAAGGCTTTGTGGGAAACTTCTGGAAAGGAATAACAAATGGCAAATTAATTATGGAGTCAAAAACCCCAAACAATACGTTTATCTTTACGTATTTCCGATTACAACTTGGAAAGCAATAAATAATGTTAGGTAAATCCTTTTTCTTGCAAAAATGGACAATCCAGTCATCTTCCCACAGTTGGCAAATAAGTGATGGGAAATACTCATCTATGGTTATGAGAAGAATCTAAACACACTCAGCCCCCGTCGCATGCATTCCGGTGTGTAAAGGATAAAGGGTGTCGAAGGTGAAGGGTTAAGGCGTTACTATTCCCACACTCGCTGATGTTTTGGGTGCAGCCCATTTATTTCATGGCAGGGTTGTGCGACTGTGACTCTTCTGGCCTCTTGCTGGGCTCATTTGACCATCGCCAGGAAACGTTGCAACGTGGAACGTTGCATTTTCACACGCAATCGCGAATCAAGGCCCGCATTTTTTCGCACGGGCCAACTGGAATTTCCCCCCGAACCCCGAAAAAAAAACACAACATTTTCGAGTTTATGGTCAACTACAAAGTCGTGTGTGTGTGTGTGTGTGCGTGTGTAGTTGACAACTTTCCAAATCCCAAATGAAATTCAGCTCGGGGTTTTTCATTCTCTGCAGTTTATCTGCGAGTGCGTTAAAAGAAATACCGGATGCCAGACCGGACCGGACCGGACCGGACCCGGACCCGGATTTCACAAATGCTTCAACTCAACTCGAGACTGAACACGCTAGCCAAACATACTACCAACGTCGCCTAGTTCTTTCCCCTTTTTAACTGCAGTTGCATTGTCAGTTTTTTTTGATTTTGTTTGTTTTTCGTGCTGGCAGCACGTGACTTGAACTGGAGTGAATCTGGACTGGCTAAAGAGATAAAAGCAGAGAAAGCAATAGAAGTCGAACTTAAATCCAAAACTTAGTTTTTCAGCTATAAAAGCTTTGAAAGAAATTGAACCAATCGAAATAGAAAACGTGGGGATTTCTTTTAAGCAATGTTTGAAATCACATGTTGGGCTAACGCCTAAAACCCTTTCAACTGTGGCACACTTTTTCCCCCTTCTCTTTCACAATGTTCATCCAATTTAGGTACAAAAAATAAATAACAGATTTATTACCACTAATATTGTACACAATATGAACTAATTTACAATCACTTCACCAATGCCGAGCACTTTAGTCCCTTGTGCCAGGTGGTCCAGACGTTATTCCCTGTCAATTAGTAACGCAATGAATTTCCAACTAACTGCAAAAGTTGCACACAAGGTCAATTGAAGCACAAGTTCTAATCTGTGTGCGCCCCAATACGAGAGAGCACCAATCGAATGTCCTTTCAGTCCTTTCCACAACCTTGAAGCGAACCAAACTATTGAAATGCCATTGACACAAGTGCCAATGTGGCTTAAAGTTAGCTAAATATTGAATAGAACATATCCTGTAAAATGGAAATTCACATGTCCTTTAAAATGTACATTTCCAATTGTGATATGCATTTACATACACTCCATTTTGCAGTAATAATGCGAGGTACAATCGAAAGCACTTGAAATCAACATTTCAGTAATGCAAAAAAGGCCACTGGATTCAGTCTGAAACGTGTCCGAAATGCTAAAATTGTCAAAAAGAAAGTGAATGTGAATGGCAGTAACAGAAAAAAAACAAACACAAAAATCCTTCAAGATTCTCATATGCAACTTTTTTAGTTGTTTTTCGTTTATTTTGGTCACAAGTGTGTAGAGTAATTGGGCAAGGACAAATGCATTATTTTAAGAGGGTATGCTTGACAAAAAGAGAAAGTCAGAAGCACGGAGAGAGAGAAGGAGAAGGATAGTAAAACACTCGACTTGAATGTTGAAGCACATCTGGACACATTCAGTGATTGTTTTGATATTTTTCCCAACGATTTTTTAGCGCACTTCCCGAAAAAACATAACAAACAAAAATGAATACTATAAAACTATAAAACTTTTAGTCTGTTAGTATTCTGTACTTTGTGTGTGTGTGTGTTAGTGTTTATGAAATACATTTTGTGAACCAGCCCATTTGGCCATAAACGACGCAGTCGCAGGTAGGGAAGGTGGCAATCGGTCTGTCGTTGTGATTTTCTGCGTGTCCTTTAGTTTGTCCACTTGTTGATCCGTCGGGCCATTCCTAGTCGGTCCTGGTCCGGCAAGTTGGCGGCCAAGACGACGGGGCGCTTCAATATCGCGCACTTCTTAGCGGTATTTCCGTTCGGTATTTCCGCATTGGGAATTGCCACAGCAACAGCAGCAACAGCAGCATCAGCGAAATAAGCTAATCGCGTTCACATGTGGCAAACATAAGTTGCTCGTTAGCATATGGCACGCGGGGTGGCAGCTATTTAAACGTTAATTTGGTCTGTTTGCATCGATCTTAGCACTAAGCACTTGTTCGAAAGCAAGAACGCTCGCTGCAAGAACGCTTGCAACAAGTCAAGGAGAGACAAGTGTGGCAATCGGCCAACCTTTGGGATTTGCCCACAAGATCTTGACCAGGTGGCAAATAACCAGCACCTCAGCTTAGGTCAGCTAAGTTTGCGTGGTACAGTTGTGTTCGCATGGTCATCTAGCTGCAAGTGAATTTAATTTACAACTTTAATCAAGCAGTCAAAATCTCTTTCTCTAACTCACGCTGTCTGCACTTTCTTCGCTTCCCCCTGGTGACCACTTAGCCAACAAGCACTCTGCGTTTTATGTGGCTCATACTACGTGGCTAGCACAGCAGCTGCTTCTAGACATGGCTATTGCGTTGCTGTTGTTTTGTTTTGCTTAGCGGGAGCCTGACACAAACAAAGCTGACGCCTATCGGCTATGCAACAGTTTTTGTACACTAAGTATGACCAGGCAGTAAAATATATATTGTAAATAGGATTGCCTGTTTAGTATCCCCAACTGCACAAAGACTTACAACATGCTTTTCTTTAGCTAGCTTAAAAATTAGACACAATGCTTTAAATAGTTAATGTACGGTAAACTTCTTTGTTCACTTCCATAAAGTGCAGTTTGCTATACAGCTGTTTTTGTTACACTTACTATATATTTATCAGAAGACAAACAGTGAGCACAAAAACTTTAACATTGCTTTACTTTAACTTACTTACCATTTATTTAGCGGATAAAATGAAGTTCTGCGCCCTCTTATGTAGATAAAATGTCAGATAATTAAAACTTTCTCTTTGAAATTATACTTAATATACAAACTGGTTTTAAAAACAGTGCGTCAAATACGCTTAACTTGAATTTAGAGTGTTTCTTTTGTTTGTTTCGTATAAAAGTATATTCTGCTCAGCTGTATTCATCGATAGCCATTTGGTTTTTCAAAGTGTATTTCTAAATCGGCTTATTTTTTTTTCCTTCCACAAATGTTACTTTAGCATGTGTCATGTTGAATTAACAACACATGAGCTGAGAGCGTGTATATATGTATGTATATGTATGTGTGTGTGTGTGTGTGTGTGTTTATGAGTGTGTTATTTGTTTGCATGATTTACAAAGTAACTGTCTGCCATTGAAACTGGCGATTGTGTGTGTGTAAGTTTATGTGAGTATATTGCAATATATAGAAAATCAATAGAATTTCATTTTTTTTCATTCAATATGTCTGCGTGCGTGTGTGTGAGTGCGTGTGTGTGTTGTTCTTGTTGTAATTCCTTTATGAATTAATAAACGGCAATGAATTCTCGCTTTGTCTGTCCTCTCGGGTACACTTACCCATAATTGAAACGACAATCTCATACCCTCACTCTCTCTCTCTCTCTCGCTCTCTCTCTCTCTATCGTTCTTGTATCCATACGTGTTAATTGAAGATTGGTGTGGGGAAGGGGGGAGAATACCAACTATTGGAAACCCGGCAGCTGGGCGAAGTTTCTTGTGCACGTGTGCAAATTAATTTAATTCTTATGTGAGCCATTAAACTCGAGTAAAAATTCAAGTGTCATCTAAATTTGCACACAATTTCTAATCGTTTCATTCATGTACCTACCCTTATACCCTGTAAAATCAAGCTGTTTAAGATTAGATTGGGCTTATTTGGCTTTAATTTGTTTCATTATTTTACAAATGCTTACAATTCTTTACTTGTTTAACAGTTAAGTTAAAGATTGTTTAAATAATTAATATTAAAAATTTTTGAATGTCGTTTATTTTTAAAAGTATTGTTTTTAATGTAATAAGATAATAAAATAATAATAAAAACTTTCATATCATATTGTTATTTACGAACGTTGGTTTTTACACTTTATCAAATGTTTATGCAACTGTGTGTTGCGATTAGAGATGAGCATAGGCCGTGCCGTGCCACGGCGGCACAAAACGCACGGAAAGCACGGTATCAGAAAGAGTTACTGTTATTAATTTTTAATTTAAATACATATTGCGGAGTCGATAACGTAGAGAATGGCAGTGTTGAGAAATTCAAAAATATTTATAGACATACATCTCAAGCTTGGCTGTGTCATGCCAACGAGTAGGAAAAGTAAGTTTTGTTCTTATCTTATTTTTGAAACAATTAAGAAGGCTCTAGTCGAGATTTTCCGACTAGGGGATACCCTGAACCCTGTACTTAACGCATACAATTACTGTTTGTTTATATCTATGACTAGGCTTCATTCTTCGATATCTCTAGTGTTTCTCAATGGAATTTTCTTTCTAAAACATGAAGATTTTATTGTTGTCGAATTTATGTGTAAGTCGGAATTGGAAAGAGTTATCGAAAATCAGAAACAAACTTGTACTGGGTATGACTTAGAAGAGCTTATGTTCAAAATCTGAAGTCTGTAGCTCTCATAGTCTCTAAAATCGACGCGTTCATACAGACGGACAGACAAACGGAAAGACGGACAGACAGACGGACATGGCTATATCGAATCGGCTGTTGATGCTGGTCAAGAATATATATACTTTATACCTTTTTACCCATTTTATGGGTTATTTCAGTGCCTCTCAAAAAGGAGGCCCATGCCCATCTGTAGTTGCGATGATTCGTAGATATGATATCTTTTAGTCGCACACACATTAAACTTACGCACTCTTGCTTGTTTTATGAGTTGTTTTCTTTTTTCTATGTTTTAGCTGCACTGCAATTGCGTTAAGTAATTAGAAAGGAGCTCACATCCCGCTGCTGTTGGTTTTGACTTAACGAGCATTTAATTGCCAGGCTTACCCTTGGTAACACACACAGACAAACACACACACAAACACACTCAGATTACCTGCACTTCCTTTCCGGTTCACCCTTTAAACAACATTTTCACTTTTAGTGCCTCGCTGCTGCTTCTTCTTCCCGCTGGGTGTCTTCTTTCTATTTTACTTCTCCTTTTTTTTCGCTTACACTTTGCATTTTTATGCGCAGTTTCATTCATAAATTACAGGGAATTTCACATTGTGCCACAAGAGATAAGTTCTTGGAAAGTAGCCAAATAAACGAGTGTGTGTGTGTGTGTGTGTGTGTGTGTGTGTGTGCCTGTGTTATTTGCCTAGTCTTGTTGTCAGTATATCCCTGATCTTGTGCCCAGTTGATGCCTTGCGGGAATTGAGCATAATTTGTGCATGTTAATTAGCTCATTTTCGGGCGTAGATTAACCAAATTAACCAAATTAACTTAACGAGCAGCAAGTAAATAAATAAATTAAATGCTCAGCAAGGGCACCATGTGAGTATAATAGAGGTTTTGTGTCTGCGGAATGTCTACCAAGGTCACCTCACTTTATCCTCTACCAATTGAAAGTGTGTTAAACAAATAAATAATTAATTGTTTTAAATGTGTTTTCTTGTTTTGTATCCAACAGCAACTTTGAAACCATGCATGAACATAACGAGTCAAGTTCTTTCACTGTCGTTAAGTTAACTTTAGGTAGTAAAGCTAGTAAAACTAGGTAAAAGCAGTATGTACTTGAGACACATGCAACTACTTAAGTTGAGCATTACTTGTTTTTTAGATGGACTCTAACTTCAAGATGTTAAATTGATGGCATTTTGGCTTCTGTGGTTGCGCCATAAATCATCATCATTTCAACGGGCACTAAGTAATTCTACCCCTTGCCACCCTACTCCCATCTATCCATTACCTTGACTACAGAGCATCTTGGCTGCCACGCGTCCTTTGCCGGCGCAAAACTCGTTGCTGTAACTTTTAATGCACTAAACAAGTGCCAAAAGTTGCGCCTTAAGTTACGCATATTCCTAAATTGCGTTCACTCTTTCTCTCTCTCTCTCTCTCTCTCTGTCTCTCTGTGTGTGTGTGTGTGTGTTGCCTGACACAATCACTTTGCAAGTTTTAGCAGCTAAAGCATTCTTAGGCAGCGCTAAGAACTGTTTTGGTGTTGAAGGCAGTTAGTTGCATGCAAAACTTCTAGTTCCACATATGAATTGCAGCAGCAAAGTCGCTGCATGCGACACTCAGGGGGGATCATACTAAAAATGCTGATGTAGTGCTTCGTGCTTTGTTCAGTGTTCTGCATGCTTCCTGCTTTTCGGTTTTCACCCCTCTCCATCTCCCCAACTAGGTAATTTTAAGCGTGGCGGGAGGCACAAAGTTTGCCATGGATTAAATTGTATTTGAATATAATTGAAAATGAGTTAGCAGCTTCATATGACTATCTGGTAGCACTTAATGTGTGTTAAGTTGGCTGCGGCAGACTATTAAGATTGAGTAAAAAGCTGTCTAACGGTCCTTATAAGCTGATTAATATATGTATATGTATATTGTTGTGTTTGGTTAACGAAGTTTATCTTACTCGTACATGAGATTGATTTACTTGGATAAAAAAAAAATAGTTTTTTCCCAAAGTATTTAGTTTACCAAACGAATTTTAATATTTGTCCACTTCTTAAACATCAAGCTATAAATATCGGCAACTTACCTTTCGGCTCTGGACTTATAAACTCGTTTAATAAGCCGTCTTTATAAGGTAGCTCATATGGTAAAACTTTGTTAATGTTGAATTGCAGTATGCGCTGAGCAGATTTAGCACATCTATATATTTGTTTATATTTTGACAACTACTGACCAACTTTTGGCAACTTCTGGCATTGTTGAGGAAAGCTGCATTGACTGCTGACTTTCTCACATCTTGAAGCGAATGTTTTTGTCTGGCTGTTGGCCAATGTAAACAGAATTGAAAACAGTCAATAATGTGGCCACAATAGTCACCACTTGCCACATGCTTCATGGTGATCGTTTGTCTTTGTTGCACAGACTTACATATCTCGTTCTTCTTTAACTTCTTCTTTTTCTTTGAAATGTCAATTGCAGTTGCAAAGCTGGGTGCATTCGCTGAGGAGGTGAGCACCGCAACTGGCATCTCGGAAGGTGAGTAGATGACGCATTTACCACGTGCCAACTGCCATATGTCGCTTTGGCACTATGCCATTTGCCACTTGAAACATGTGGCATGCCGCATGCTGCCAGTCGATTGATGAACTCAATGAAAACACGTATTTTGCAGAATGGGGCTCGGGCTGGAAGGGTGGCACCAACTTTCTGGTGGAGGTCGAGGAAACTGCTGCCATGTCACCAAATGCCGCACGTGGCAGCAGCAACACATCCGAGGATTACATCGCTGAACTAGCCAACAGCAAGGAG
Organism: Scaptomyza hsui; assembly: GCA_018152825.1. NCBI lineage: Eukaryota > Metazoa > Arthropoda > Insecta > Diptera > Drosophilidae > Scaptomyza > Scaptomyza hsui. The sequence continues at coordinate 1,298,171 of JAECXO010000254.1, forward strand.
GATGCCACAACAAACCCAGCAAACGGCACAAATCTCGATGCGGGTATGTGCAACAGGGCTTAAAAAAAAAAGGGGGGAAAACTGTAAGCAAAAAAAAAAAAAACTCAACGCAAATGACATCATTCAATCGGTGTGTACGTTATATAGTGGGCACATATTTTATTACACCGCATTTACGAGCGTTTCTTAATCCAGATTAATTAACTATCGAAAGCGCAATATGCGCTAATTAACGAGCAAAAATAATAGCCCAGATAATGGGTAGTTAGCTGGGAAATCTTTCAAGTACTTTTAAAAACCCAATTAAAATTTTTTTCTTCTTTATATAATCTTTAATGCAAGGTCAATGCTAAATATGTGTTCAACAGAAAAATTGAAGCAGCTACGGAAATCCATGGCATATCTTTGCTTAGGGAAATAAAGTAAAAGAGAACAAGTTAATTCAATGTTGTACATTTGAAAGAATCTCATAAATTTTGTGGCATAAACAACAACGACATATGCTTGGCTTGCAAGCAAATCCTTAAAGATTTGTTGTTACACATGCTAGCAAGGAGAGACAGACGCAGGATGCGTGTAATTGAATGTTTATGGTCTTAACTGTAATCCAATTGCCAAGGTCAAAATGAGGCCATGAGCCACAGAGACAGAATGTGGCGCCAAACCGCGCGATAATCGAATTCCAATCTGCGGCTCTTAAGTTGACTTATTGATGCTTTGTACTTGCGCTCAGTTGAAATTAAAAAGAAAACGATTCAAATCAAATTGAATTGAAATTGTCTTCATACTATATATTGAACTTTTTGTCTTTCTGTTTGGCAGGACCCAAGATCATAGTGCGCACCGAGGAGGTTTTGATAGTTGGCCTCGTTCTTATGTTATGGGTTGGCGCAATAATGCTTTTCTTTAACCGCTGGGGCAAGATACGCATGCTGGAGCCCTATCAGCCAAAGTTTCAGCAACAACATCGCAGCTCCTGTCCCCTGGTCGACTTGGATGCAGTTACGACGCATCAGGTAAGAGAATGATGAAAACGTGATTGATATTCCATTGAATTAAAAAACACTATTCAAATGATTTTTAATTCCACTTTTCTGTCTTTTTCTCTTCCTTTCTTTGTTTAGCGTACATCCGTTTCTCGTATGTCGATGGGAATGGTGCATAACCATGCTTTGAATATGCCAACGTGTCAATTTGCGGCCTATAATCCCAGCCTCTATGCAAAGGGTAAGCATTGTCCTTGTTGTGGCGCCGCATGTTGTGTGCCCCTAACCCATACGCTGAATACAAATGCGAATGCAATTAAAATCGAAAAACATCTTCACGCACATTCAATCTGTTCCTTCCTTTTTCTATGTACACATATTATCTATTTTTAGTGTTTTGGTAGCTTGCTGCATTTTTGTTGCCTACTTTTGAGCGTCGCCCATAGCACTTACGCAAAGTTTTAAGCTGCATATAAACTCCACTTGTATAATGTGTTAATCGCATCATATTGAGCTGTAAAAAGTTGTCAACAAACTTTTTAACATTTTCACTTAAAAACTTTCGAGCATATCCTTAAAGTTTTGCTTACGAATAATCTGTGCTAATCCTTGTGATACAATCTCTATAAGAGTGAAAAAGTCATATAGGGTAAAAACAGAGATTTCACTTATCTACATAGCACATACTTCTTTCAATAGTTAAGATTCAGACTCAACTATTGGTTTGTTAACAGTAATGGTTCATTTTAAGAGCCAACGAAATTGAAACTTATGTGTGTATATACGAGTGTTTGCTTTTAAAAGTTTTGCAAAAATATATGTGCATGCTTCATTCATTATTTATTCAGACCTTAATGTAACACGCAGTTCACACACAGTTATACCCTGTACAAACAGTAAATTATGAAAACGGGTATCTTATTGGAAAAGTACACCTCATTACATCCATGCAATGTGTTTACGAGTATATGCAGGGTACCTTCTAGTTAAACACTGTAGTGTTGTGCATGCTTTAGTAGTGGTTTTCATTTAATAAACCAGCCTGGAAGAACATTTTTGCACTTTACACATTAGAGCTCCAGCTAGCAAGGAATTTCAGTTAACCAAGAAAAATCTCATTGTACAGAGCGTGAAAAAGAGAGTGAAAGCAAAGCATTTTTAAATACAACGTTGAATGTTCGCTTGTTGTGGCATGTCTTCGGATTTTAATGCAACGTTTTAGTTGGACTTTTAATGAGTTTGCCACGCAATTAAGCTGCCCAACTGCCGTGGGCGATAGGAGGGGGTTAAACGGGTTTTTGGCCAAGGCTCAAGCAAGGCAAATAACAATACAATTTTTATGCCATTTGTTGGCACTCGAGGATGCTGTGCCTCCGATTCCAAATTCGACTCCGGCAACGGCAATGTCAATGCAATTAAATCTTGTGGAAGCGCACGCACAACAACACACACGTACATACTTAGCGGAGCTTAGCTGAGCGTGGTAATGAAAATGGAAGCACGACCAGCCAGCAAAAAGTATTTTCTGGTTTTTTTCACACATGCGTTTGTGTGCGTGCGTGTGTGTTTATGTGTGTGTCAACACATGCTTAACACTCGTGATAGAATCTAATGGAATTTTTTAACGTTTATGTATAAACTTATATGATGGTTAAGTTAAACAGTTTTAACTCAAAGTTTAATTAAGCAAATTAGCAGTTGTTAAAATAACAACTAACTAGATTGTTAAGAGTAATTTTTGATTCAGCGTAAAATCCTGTGAGCTTAGGTTCTGTCTTCTATGAGTTTTTCGATTCGATTTGAGAGCATTATTCAATAACGATAATAAATCTTTTGGTTACGTTAATCAATGTCATCTTGTGAAATTTAGAATTTGATGTTGCTTTGTAACACTTTCTTGACATGAACTTTCCTTTAAACTAAAGTACAATCTAAGTGTACTATCATCTTCTCCCTTTTCAGGCTACGCTTCACATGTCTCCAATGCATCTCGACCGCGCCAGAATTCGGTCTTCGTGGGAGCCAGCACGAGTCACTACTTGATGCCGAGAGCGCCACGAAAGACACGATCTGCAATGGATTTGCATTCTATGGTTTTGGATGAGAGCGCCGAGCAGGTGTAATTATCACATACAAGAGAGAAAGGGTTAAACGAGTGTGTGTGTGTGTGTGTGCTAATGAGTGAGTGCATTTGTATTTTGTAAAAGTGTCTGAGTGTGTGTGTGTGTGTGAGAGAGAGAGCACAGCTTATGAATAATTAAGTCAGTGGGTAAGTAATTTGAAAATAAATGTCAGTACAGAGCAGAAGAAGTAGATCTTATTTCTAGAACAAGAAAACAGATTAAGCAACACTGTCCAAAAATGGCAAAAACTACTATTTACAAAGTGTTTAGTACATAAACTCAAAGCCACACATTGCTTAAAGAAGGCAGCTAACACTTCTCGCACTCTCCCTTTTCTCTCTATCTCTCTATCTTTCTCATAGTCGCTCTTTTAAAAGCACTTGATGCCTCTACTTAGTGGCTGTCGTATTCGTGTTTGTTAATACGCTAATGCAGCGTAGTATCATTTAATAAGCCATTTAGTAAATAAAATGCCAGAACATTTATTTCCAATTGGAAACAGATGATGACGCACACTTCAAGTCAATTCTGCTCGAGCAAATGATGTTGATTGCTATAATTGCTGAATGGCAAACAATTATGCTCGTCAGCTTTTGTCAGTCATGCGTAAAAACAAATAAATATACATTTGTCTTATACTTTAAATTTATAGTATTATATTACATAGTCTATTCTATTCTATTCTATGTTTATAATATATGCTCGTAACAGTCTCCCTGCTGGTAGCTCACACACAAAAAATGATTTCGCTATAGCCGTGCGTATATGCTTAGATGTTTACAAAGTATTATGCATTAATATAGTTCGTTTTGAAAACAGTTCGGTTGCAAGCAAAAGCATAAGCTCAAAATAACCCAAATACGAGTACATATTTCTCTATATCCTCTAACTACTAGTATCTATAGCTATATATATAAATATATCCATACATTGGATAGAATGTCCTTGATTGTTACTTAACTTGTCACTTCGCCAATCATTGTTCAAAACGATTAGATTGAGTCAAATTATAGTGACGAACGTTTGGAAAATGGAACGGAAATAAATAAGGCAACGAGATTTTAGCCAACTCCAACGAACTTTAGTAACGAAATTCAAACTCCAACGAATTAAATGAACGGGAACACAGCTCTAGCAAATTTAGTTGCCAAGTGTGTGTCCAGGCTTGTTTTGTTGCTGTGTTTCAATTTTTACTAGTCAATTTGCCTCCCTCTTTGATTGAGGTGTTGCCTTTGTTTGCATAAAGCATACATTGTATAAATAGATATTGTATCTTGTATTTATATCTTATAGCCTGTATAGCCTATAACTTGTTCCCTATACTATCTGGGTTTGCCAGCTATCTCTTTATATTCTCGTTGTCCATTTCGTCTAGATGTGTTGCTCTTTCTTACAAACTGTATATCTACTTATCTGTCTATACACACATACATTTATGTATCTCTATCTTGCACACGTTATACTGTATTTTCTAAGTAACTGTGCTAACTTTCGACCAAAGAGTAACAAAAACTACAAACAAATGTATGACTAACGAAAGCTTTAAACAAATAAACAACCCATCCAACTGAATAAACTAATGTTATATAAATCTATATACACAAATAATATATTTTAAGATTCTTATCTGTATGGTATAACGAAATAAAACAAAAACACTTAAGTCTAGTGAAAACTATGCGGAACAACTAATTTAACCTAAACTGCAACTACAACAACTAAATCAAAAACTAAATACATATTAAAACTCAATCCTGGGTAAAAAAAAAAAAATAAATAAATAAACAATTTTATGGCACACCTGGGACAATATTCCCGAGCTCTGATAAACTGATACCAAGCTTTAAATTGATCTAATTTTGGTAATGGATATTTAATAGACAAGTTTTAACAAAGTTTTAAAGCTGACACGGTAAAAACTATTTTTTTGTGATATGCGAAACAGTTTATTAGGGCTGCCGAATACCACTTATAAAGATTTGTTTTAAACGTATTTAAAATTTGGTAAGGGTACTTAAATATTTGTCTCTTTTTGTACTTGCATAAAGAAAAAAAAAAATAACACAAATACTTGTGTAAACATGCTCTAAATATGTACTATATTGCGAATATTATATAATATTTGTATATTTGTTAAATTGTATTTTACATAATGTACTTGTACGAAGGGTAAACCAAAACTTTTAATTACATATTTTTACATACTATGTACACCAAAGTATGTATGTAACTGTGCGAGCAAGTAAGAGGCTCGCATACATATAATATATATATTATATATACTCGTATACTACAAATATCAAACCAAACGTTATATAAATAACAAATATACTATATACAATACATTTCAATAAAGAAAACGAAACAATTATATTTGGATCAAAACAGCTTGTAGTTTCATTTTGGTCGGCTAAGGACTAACAAATTATATACGTAAGTAATAAAAGTAACAAACTTTTAAGTTCACATTTGTCATTCCTCTGTAAGTGGTTGAGAATGTGACAGTCATAAATATTTAGTAAAATCATTCAAAATAAGCACAGCTCAATTTATTTCAATGCCTCACAGCTGGCGAGCTCCTTGCCATAGAGAGTTATGTGTTTAGTATTATGGCAATGTGGCATCATTATTTGGGGCTGTACGGAAAACTGGGTTTCTTCTGCTTCCTTTTGGCAGCCAGATGACTTTTGGCTCTTGGCATTTAGGCCATAAACAATTTAAGCAAATGGCCAAACGGCGCGTAAACTGCTGACAAGGATGCATAGAGCAAATGGGAATTGCGCCCTGTGGCCGTAAAGCAGCCGACCCGGCACGGCCCAATGGCATCCAGTTCAAGTGCATTGAATTTATGGCCCAGTCATTGCGGCTCGACCCCCTTAACAAATACAGAGTACAAAACATTGCTTAAAAAAAAAGAAATTATTTTAGACACGTTCGTTACATCAAATGTGTGATTATTTTCGTACTTTTGTTGAAGTTTTACCAGGATTACCAGGAAAAGAAAGTTTGGGCACGAAAAACGAATGATGCGTTCATATACCATTGAAATTGTTTTTAGATCTTGGCAAGAAACTCAAACTTTCGACTCATGCAGATCTTTTATTAGTTGCTTGCTTTCATAAACTTTGCTCTCTATCAAAAGCTAGTTGATTTAACAGCACCTTGTATTATCATTTTAAATAATTCACAATTTGGCTGCTAACAATTGTTGCCTGATATGATGAACATTCAGTTCTTTGATTCTTACCAACTGACAACTTTTATTATATGCTATTGATAGAAATTGTTTCAATATATTTCTTGTTTCCTCGTTCAGCTCTTAATATTGATTTTTATTATTTAACAAAAAATTTAATCAACAGATACAGCTTTATTTTTTATGAGTGTGCAAATCCCTTAGGGGCCCTTTTTACAGGCGCCACTGCGTCGCCTGACCTTCAAGACAGATGCACACAAATCAAGCGAAGGACACAACTGCAACTGCTGATGCTGATGCTGCAACACGGCAGCAGTAGCACCAAATAAGATGGGCGTGGGGCAGAGTATTTGACACATTCTGCTGAAGCTGCTTCATTTGCCATAATGCCAATGGGTCTTTTAAATCCTTTAACAACTAGTTATTGGCTTTGCAGCTGTACGTGCTTAAAAACACTAAGCACATAAAATCCAAAAACCACAGAACTCCCTCTCTCCGTCGGGGTGTTTTCCTTTTTTAAGTTGCTCGTCCTTGACAGGGAAATTTTTCTGTACGTATTTGTTGCCTATGCAGATAAAGTTCATTTGCTGGTTGCTTTTTGGCCAAGTTAAGCGCAGCCAATCTGCATAAATGCCAACTAAGTATTCAGATCCTCACATAATATCCATGCAAATCTGCTGCACATTGTCACAAATCTGCGCGACAAAGTTGATTGACAGCTGTCAGAAGGATACCGGATGAAGGAGAGGGGCTGCTCCCCCAAAAGATATTTGCATAAAAATGCACAAACACACACACGCACACACACACACACACACTCTACTTCTGCTGTTTTCCCCTACCACATGGCTTAGCCTATCTTTTTTGGGGGGCGTTTGGAAAATTAATGTGCTGCAGCTGCGGAAAACTTAATTGCTTTTGTCTACAGCTCGGTGGTTTATGAATATATGTATTCGCATACAGTGTACACGCTTTTAAATAGGTATATCAGATAAAGGAAGATGTTGCTGGTCTTATATAGTACAATATAGTATAGTACAGAGCGATTACCAAATATTTCCTTTAATATACTTACATCATTCAAGTTACTTAAGCTCACTTTTCATGTATAAATCAAGAACTTAGTTTAAGAGTCGAAGTCAGTTAATTGGAGATCATTGAAGCTATCTCTTTTTTTTAGTATTCATTTACCATTATTTAAAGATTAATGTCGTAAAGCTTAATAATAGGGTATCGGCGAATCGAACATTCTTGAGTATAGCACAGTTACTTGTTTTCGCAGACATTGTTTTACGTGTTCTGCCACTTGTTGTTGTTTTCCACCGTTGTTGCTGACTATGCAATTTTCCTTGGTGCGCGCTTTTTACCGCTTTTACTTGTTTTTCCTTCTGCCGTTGATGTTGCAGGCGCTTCGTTAACTTTGATTTGTCCACTGAGAGACATTCAAATGAAATTTCACATTCTTCCCACATCACACACACACACACACACACACACTGATACACATTGAGCACAAGGCAAACATAAGCAAGCTCAACTTCTTTTTTTAATTTCCAGATGGGTAACTTATTTACTTTTTTAAAATGACAGCAAAGTATGTGATCAAATAGACAAGAGACAGGGAACGAGAGAGAAAAAGAGTTGAACATGAATAGGTTTGAATAGGATTGGAATGAAGTTTTTGCTAATACAGGATATCTGATAGTATATACACCCTTTCTGATGCTTGTTGTGCTGTGGGGCAACTGGCGGAAACCTTCGCCTGTCCTCGTCGCATTGTCTCCCAGCAAGGACAAACTCATAACTGCGCACTTAAAGATGTTCTTGTGTGTGTGTGTGTGTGAGAGAGAGAGAAAGGGTTAAAAGGGGAGAAGTCAGAAGTCACATGCCTGGTGTCTGTGGGTGCCACATGAGAAAGTTTCAATGTTGCAACTCGTCTGCCGCATGAGCGATCGCTTTAATTGCTGCATTGCGCTTGGCTATAAACACAAGTCCAAACATTTTAAAATGGCTGGCAATTTATTATATTGCTGTTAAATAATTCCTCTAGTACCGTGCACTGGTTCTTAAGAGCTTCAATTACTACCCACCGTAAACTTCAATATAATTTATTTTGATAAATCATTGATAATTATGCCCAAATATTATTTAGTTTTTATGTACAAGCGGAACCACAATCAGGGAAGCAAATCGTGGCAAATCGTGGCTGCCTCATCAACATTTCCTCCCTCACTGCTTTCCATTTCGGAATTTGGACCTTGATCGTGGTCGGCACTAGTAAAATTGCAAGCCTATTTAGCTACGCAAAATGCGGGGAAATCTAGTTTTCCAGAGCTGTCTACAGCATTTAGCATCTCCTGGACATCCTGTTCGTTGTTCTCGAAGCCATGTAGATACATGACGTTCGTCAGCTGTTCGGCCGTTAGATAGCCCTTTTTGTCATGTCCGTCTATCTGTCCGTCTGTATGTATGAACGCATTGATCTTCATTAAAATTGGCTGAAAAACACCAGAGACATCAAAGCCACATACAATGACTAGCGATACTCGACTAAAACCTTCTTTACCTTCTTTCTACCATGGCAAGCCTGAATAGTTTAGGTAATCTGATATTGGTTAGCCGCCACCAACAGTACTTTTGGGAAACAACACAAACACAAATTAATACGCATGTGACCATACATACATACGTACAGAACATACATCTTTGAAATTATTGCATAGTTCCGTTGGGAGGAAGAAGTTGGTGCGAAAGGCAGCAGAGCACAGAAGCAATGAGAATCAGCTAAGTGAGCTTTTGATCTAATAGTTTGTCCAGCTGATTGATTGCCTCCACTCGCTGCATTTGCTTGCTGCTTGACTGAATGAATGATGGCGGACGCTGTGAAGCCGTGCAGCATGAGAAATGCGGCATGTGGCATGCGGCATGCGGCATGCGGCATGCAACAAAGCGACGCGTGTGGATTTCAAGTGCAAACAGAAATGAAAAGCAACTTAGATGAGCTGGCAGCTGCTTCCAAAATGTTTGCCCGATTAATCAGCAAAGTTTACCAGCTCATTCCCCAACATACTACATCTTCCACGCTCTTAAATATCTTTTGCCAGACTAAATCCATTTAGTGTATTCCTAAAGTCTCACTGAAAAAAAAAGTTTAAGCATTTGTACTTAGTTGATTGTCAAAAGTGGGATTACATATCAAGAACGAATTTAATGATTTCGTAATGAAACATAAGTCTAACGCACTTTAAAAACAACATTTAAGCCGATTTAAGCTCAATATAAGTACAAAATACTTACTAGAAAATGAATTTATCCAAATTTGCTCTCTCGCATACATAAAATGTATTCGCGAAGTACCGGAATCACTCTCATCAGATCCGATTAAACTTAAAGAGGGCTATTATTAAGAATTCCGGATTTAAAATAGACGTACTTGGATTCAGTTATTTGGTGTCAGTTAAGTACGTTTGACTTGATTTTGTCTTTCAGTGTATGTATAAAATAGTAGTTTATATGAAGTTCGGAACTTACTGAATTAACGCACAGCTTAGAAAAAAAAATAGAATAATTAAGTAAGTAAATTAAATCGCATATTAATAATTAATTACATATATTTTTACACAAATATTTTTTATTGGTCATATGGACAAATGAAAAAGTTTTCAAACTTATTGAAGAATTGGAGGGCAAGCCGTGTCTTTGTCAAAAATGTGAGAACAATTATAAAAACAAGCACGCTAAGGCGGCGGCAATAGATGAAATTGGTCTTCCGATAGGTGTCCCAGCAAGCGGAGTAAAGGAGAAGATAAGGAATTTGAGGACAAACTTCCTTGCTAATCATAAAAAGACCACTGGTAGTGGAAGTGCGGCATCAAGCCAACCAAAATGGGAGTTTTATAAAGCCCTGCTTTATATGGCTAGTGAGCGAATGAAATGGCAAATGACACATCAAGTTAAAAATATCGTTGTATCCACGCTGCAAATAGCACACTTTTTTTTGGAAATTCAGTTATACATAGTTCATGGGCGACAAGTAACAATCAGTACTAGCAAAGCTGTAATATATCGATGAAAGTATCGATGGATCCTATTTTGTTGCTTACTTAAGCGCCATCTGTTGTTAATTTGTCGGTAGATATTTTTTGTCTCTTAATAACACATTTCTTCACAAGAACTTAAGCGCCATCTGCTATTAATTTGTCGGTAGATATTTTGTGTCTCTTTAGTAACACATCGATGGATCCTATTTTGTTGGTTACTTAAGCGCCATCTGTTATTATTATTTTGTCGGTAGATATGTTTTTTCTGTTTAATACTTAAAAATTCACTTTTTCTCACAAAATCAAAAGCGCCACCTTTTAATTAATCACCGATAGATCTTTTTTATACCCCGAACCCATGAAATGGGTAAAAGGGGTATAATGGTTTTGTGCAAAAGTATGTAACAGGCAGAAGAAGGCATCTCCGACCCTATAAAGTATATATATTCTTGATCAGCATCAACAGCCGAGTCGATATAGCCATGTCCGTCTGTCCGTCTGTCTGTATGTATGAACGCGTCGATCTCAGAGACTATAAGACCTAGAGACTTCAGATTTTGCACTTAAGCTCATCTAAGTCCTAGGCAGTACAGGTTTTTTCCGATTTTCGATAACTATTTCTGTTTCCGATATACACATGTAATCGATTACTTTACTATTTCATCGAAATCGGTTAAGAAACACCAGAGATATGGAAGATTGAAGTTTAGTCACAGATGCATACAGACAATGACTGTACGCGTTATGTACAGGGTTCGGGGTATCTCCTAGTCGGGAAATCTCGACTAGAGCCTTCTTACTTGTTTTATTGTGTAATTGTTTAAAAATACAATGAAATTTCAAATCACACATCAAGTTAAGAATATCATTGCAGAGAGCCATTTCATAAATGTGTTTCTATTGCTCCGTCGACTAGGCAGCAAAAAATTGCAGAAATGACTAGCTGCAATGAGCGTTTCTGAAATTAAAAAGTCATTGCTTGCATAAAAATCATTGCGTCGTATGACTGCTATGTTCGATCGCTTTCTCCAATTGCCTACATGTCAATGCCTGCTAAGTTCATTGCTTGCACGAAACAATTGCTACGTCTGACGGCACCACTGATGTCAACTTTTGGGGACGAAGAAAAGCTGTTTTGGCTTTATTTCGGACCAAAAAATAGCGGAAAAAATTGGGGAAAAAATCGGAAAAAAGCTGACGGTTTTTTAATCATTTACTCATTATCTTCGTCAAAAATTTCATCAATTTCATTAAAATCAATGGACTCTTCATTTATGTAAGAATTCATAGCAGTGATGTCAACTTTTGATGACGATGAAACGAGAACTTTTGTTCTCGCAAATAATTAGAAAAAATAATTAGTTCATTAATTTCTTTAAATATCACAAAATTTGTTTGAGCTCAATGGATTTCTTCATTCTTTGTGATTTAGGAACCCATTGTACCAAATTTGTATAAAGCTTTTTGGGACTTTAAAAATTGGCACTACTAAACGAATAAGAGATAGCAACAAAAATGTACGCGTTTAATATAATAAATAATAAACCAAACTGCCACCCACCCCATATTAAAAACGATGAATAACGATGCAGTGGGCAAAATGCACATAAATTTGGCGTAAAAAAAAAACCAGAAAAAGCTGATCTTTCAACAGAAAAAAGCCAGATTTCCCGCTTCCCGCAATTTGCTAATTTTTCAAGCGACTCGGTTTGCAAAAAAGCCAGATTTGACGGGAAAAAAGCTGATTTGATATCAGTGGACGGCACCTTAACAACTGCAAGCAATGCTACATGACTTTTGTTGCAATGATTTATTTCTCTCATTTTGCTATGACTGCAATTATAAAACACAAAAAACACAGTGTTATAAAAAAAAAAAAAAATAAAAAAAAAAAAAAAAAAAAAAAAAAAAAAAAAAAAAAAAAAAAAAAATTTTTTAAAAAAAAAAAAAAAAAAAAAAATAAAAAAAAAATTAAAATAAAAAAAAAAAAAAAAAAAAAAAAAAAAAAAAAAAAAAAAAAAAAAAAAAAAAAATAAAAAAAAAAAAAAAAAAAAAAAAAAAAAAAAAAAAAAAAAAAAAAAAAAAAAAAAATAAAAAAAAAAAAAAAAAAAAAAAAAAAAAAAAAAAAAAAAAAAAAAAAAAAAAAATAAAAAAAAATTTCCTTTGGGATTGCATGTAAACACTGAGTTGCACAGGGTTTCATGTGAATAATTGAGTTATCGATACAACTTATCACACAAGCAAATATTAGCGAAAATTGTTAATACAAACGTTTTGAACCAAAGAATTAGTTGAACTTCTGTTAACTCAGTATCAGCAGCACGAACATTTATATAGTGTTCGGAGCGATAAAAGAAAAAACTTCATGAAAAAGCTTCATCGTGTAAATGCGACCAAATTTGTGAAGAAGTTTCAAAACGGAATCAAAACTTCATGAAAAAACTTCATCGTGTAAATGGAACTTAAAGAGCTGCAGACTCCTGACTCGGAAGTAATCAAAGCAACATTCTTTTTTTTTAGAGTGTAACGCATGATTTCAGATTGGGGAAGCAAGGGGTATACAAAACTAGTCACCATCACCGTCACCGCAATCAGAGGAGACTAATAATTATGCTCCGGTTGAGCCAAGAAACGCCAGCTCATAGCAGAGGATAGACACAGGATTTATGAAGGCGAAAGAGAAGAGAGAGAGGGTAGAGGGTAGAGGGACAAGGGTCGACCTTGTCCTGCAAGTGACACTTTTCCCATGCTAGGCACCAAGAGAGATAGGGTCCGGAACTGATTCGTCTCCGGGGCTGGTGACAAATGCAATAAAACCCCAAAAGCGACGCGTATCATTGCTATTGTGGGCAGGACAGTGTACCAATTGGTGGGGTCAGGGAACGAGGGATGCAAAGAGGAGGTGCTTTGGATGTTGGATAGTGGGCGGGTGTTTTTGGCGCTGTTTGATTAATGACTGCCATTGCGGTGCTGAGTGATGAGCAGCTCTGACAGTGGGACACGGCGCAAGGGGGCAGAGAGAGAACTGGTGGGGGATAGTCTGACCAGGGCCACTCATGCTCATAGCTGGCACTTTATTATAGTGCAGAAGGCAAAACTAAGTTGCCGCTTTCACGTAAGCCCAAACGGAGCTATTTTAAAAGCAAGTTAATGTGCATGGCCATAAACGACTAGCCAATGCCCTTAGCTTAGGATTAATAATGTCAAAACCTATTGGAGAGAGCTCACAGAAGAGTATCAACGCTGCCTGTGCATGTTATCCAGAGCTGAAACAAAACATATGCCCTGGCGCTGAGCTTGAAATCAATCAGTGTGCTCGAAACTAGGGCGGCACGGCGGACAATGAGGCGTGTCCGTGGGGCCCAAACTGTCATCAATGTTTACGAGCGGTCATAATGACAACATTGCGCATAAGATTCAGTCCGAGATGAGGGCAAAGTGTTCGAAATGTGCTGCAAGTGAGCTATGGCATAATCAAAAGACACGCAGCCTCATCAAGTTTTTTGTTCAATTCCCACACACACACAACAAAAGGCAGTCTTGAGCAGCTGTGAGGTACATATGTATGTATTGGTGTGCTTGGGCTCTTCCTCGAGCTCTGAACAATGCGTGAGAATAAAACGGGCGATAATCAGTGAGTGGCTGAACGCTGACCCGCCCAACCACCATTCACAATTCACAACAACAATGGCCATGTGCACAACGAAAATTGCGGCGAATCAACTCAAAAAGGCAACAAGCCGTCGGCCGCACCATAAAGCGGACACTCTTCCAAACCCAAAATTGAGCTGTCAAGGACAGCAGCAACGGCATCGGCATCAACTTTAGCGGTGCTTCCCGCCGCGCCCCTAAGTAACCGCGGACGTAAAGCTGGCACCAAAGTCCTGGGGATTCAAGTTGCATTTGGGCCCTAAGCTTGCGCCACTTCAAGTTCAGTTTTTATAAATGCGAAAACGTTTCTTTATTTGCTCCTGCTTCATTGTCTTATTCTTTGCGCTGATGACAGCGACAGTGAAAAGTAAAAATGAATGAAAGCAAGAAAAATAAACAATACAAAATCAAGTTATGGCCAGTGTAGATGGGGGAACGTAATTTACATGATGAACATATTTGAAAATTAATAATATTGTTACGAAAACGTGCCCCTGGCCTCCGTTTCGTATACTTCTTTTTTTTGCAAAGCTTTAGGTAATTAAAATAGCCGGAAAATCTTCATGTGAATCGGACTATCTCACGACCTGAAGCGTCTGCATTTCGGCTGACTAAAATCTTTTGTGTGTATATTTTTCTTTTAAAATAAAGCCAATGCATTATATACCACGTAACTTTTAAAACTAGTTTTATAAAAATCTTTTAAAGATATACTAAGACATGGTAATTTGAATACGCTGTATCATTTTTATACCCTGAGCCCATAATATAAATAAAAACAAGTAAGAAGGCTCTAATCGAGATATCCTGACTAGGAGATACCCTGAATCCTATACTTAAGGTGCACAGTCATTATCGGTATGCATCTGTGACCAAACTTTAATCTTCCACATCTTTGGTCTCTGGTGTTTCTCAACTGATTTCGATGAAACTTTCACAGATTTTCATTAAATTGTATCAAGCTTCTAAGTAGGATAAGGCTATATCGACTTGGCTGTTGATGCTGATCAAGAATATATATATATTTTATGGGTTACATACTTTTGCTCAAAACCATTATACCCTTTTTTACCCATTTTATGGGTTCAGGGTATACAAATCGTATGGGTGGAAAACAATCTAGGGACAGTTTTAGGTCTATTATGTGAAGAAACCCAAAGCCTAAAATTATATTCGAACCCGCAATTTTTCGACTGAAAGGAAACATATATGTAGTTTTAGTATTTAAGATTGTAGTTTTATCGAGAACATGTGTTTACCAGATACGGGTAAAGCAATCGATATTTTAAAGCACACTTGTTCTGCCTTTGGCCACTGACCAAACAGTACTAGAAATGTCCCATCTATAACATTATTTGGTCAGTGCTTTGGCTTAGGATACTTATATACTTAAAATGTCAAGTCTTTAGCATTATAGTTTTTGGGATCGATGCGCTCATACGGACGTCGGCTGATGCTGATCTAGAATTTATATATATATCCTTTATGAGGTCGGAGATGCTTTCTTCTGCCTGATACATATATTTGCACAAAACCATTATACACTTTTTACCCATATCATGTACTACGAGTAGAGAAGTGCATGGGCCGTGCCATGTCCGTGCCGTGCCTCTTTAAAAAACTGCCGTTTCGGGCCGTGCTTTGCCTCTTACAAAAATGCCCGTGTTTTACCGTGCCAAGGCCTAGAGACACAGTAGACACGGAAAGCACGGTATCAGAAAGAGTCACATCGATTATGTATTTATAGACACACATTTTAAGCTTTCCTCTGTCATGCCAACGAGTAGGAAAAGTAGCTTTTGTTCTTATCTTATTTAAAAAAAAAAAAAAATCAAACTCCTTTAACATTTAAATTTTACCTTTGTTTACATTTTAAATGACTCAAATTGCCCAGAACAATTAAGCTTAACAGCAACAACACAAATGAATGTCTATATATTAAATTAACCCATTTAATGCTAATGGTTAAGTTCAATTTATATGAGTGCTTTACAATTTATAATACTAAATCAACAAAATAATTAAAATAAAAAAAATGGTGAAAGTTTTGTTGATACAAGCGCACATGTTAGTCCATGCCGCACATGCCGTGCCTCACAAAAAAAATTCCGTGTTGGGCCTCAGTTTCTTTCAACCGTGCTGTGCTCTAACTACGAGTATAAAAATCATAATTTGCGTCATGTGGTGTGAGCATTTGCTTTTACAGCATTACACCATTATGTAAAAGAAAATGCAGCTATATGTACATGATGTGCTTGTTTATTGCTTATCTGAGTAAGTTTTCCTTGTACAAGTTTTATAATCGCGTTTGCATAATAAATAGACAACCAACACAAAAAGATGTTATGTTTGGTTAGTTTAATATTTAGTTGCGCACCGCTTTTCAAAATGCGCAAAGCGTTGCCAGACGTTATACGTTCACAATATTTAAGAGAATTGCTCCACATATGCAAAAGTATCACTTTACAGCTGTTAAGTATAAGATTTTTGTTGAACTTACAATTGTTGTGCTGTATTGGCTTTAAAAAAAAAATGTGTTATATATAATTATATGTACGTGTAAGGTAGCGTTAAAATGCAGCAACCGCCCGCCCATCAACACATTGAGCGAGAGTGGTACGGGTAGGCAAACCTCAACCGATACTACATAAAGTCATCAGATTCGTTGCCGGCATCATAGTTGGTGCGCATGTTTTCCGACTTTTGAAGTGAAGCATAGCTGCGGAGCTCGGCCTCCAGTTCACGCTGCTTGGCCGCCTCCTTTTCCTGTTCACGCTTTTCCCGCTGCAATCGCTTCTGATCCTGTCGATCCGCGGCGTCGCGTGCCTCGCGCTGACCCCGAAAATCGGGATGCTCCTCCTCGGTTTTGGTACGATTCAAGCGATTGACAATCTCATTGACACGCTTCTCCAATCGTATTTTGCGTACAGCCTTTTCGTCGTGATAGGCCACCTGGCCCGGCTCCATGTCCGGCGTTTTCTTAAGGTTCTCCCACATGGTGTAGACCACTTCCAGATTGTTTACCTTGTTGCCCTGGATGCTGTTGGCCTTACACAGCTGTGCCGCATCCACAAGCACATCGGTGGGTATATCATCGATGGTTTGGCCCTTTCGCAGACGCAGATAGACGTGCGCTGAGGATAGGTCGTGCACATGGAACCACACATCTTCTGGCCAACCCCAGCGAATCAGCTCCTCGTTCTCGTGCTTGTCGCGTCCCATGTAAAGCATCGCCGACGGCTGCACGACATTGCTCTTAAAGTAGAAAACCATATTTATTTATTTTGAATTAAATTTTTTTGGTTTTTTTGCCAAACTAAGTTCGTATTATTTTGAGAGCTAATTTCCAATAGTTCGCAAATTAACAAATGGCATTTAACATATCTATGTTAGGATGACATGCAGCCAACTTCATGTGACTCACATGTATGCGTTAACATACACTGTTAGAGCTATGTTGAAAGGCATGTTGGGGTCTTCAAATAGTGACAAAACTGACTACGAAATTGCAGCCAACTTCACGCTACTTTAACTCAATGTTTTTAACTTGAGTTACAAAGCAGTAAGCTTTATGTTAGGCTTGTGACTTTTTTAACGGCTTTTTAAAACTTTTATTTTGGCTTTAAATTTAAACGCAATCAAATATTGGTACTATGCATATTTTAAGCACCGTTAATGTCATGTAAGCAACTTAAAAGCGCTTGTTTACATTTTGCAGTCAATGCAAATATTTGCTGACATGGATGACAAACCAGTTTTTTTTTAGACACAGATACTTTTACAAATTCAAAAACATTTTAACAGCTGTGTGCAGACGATTCTTATGTAAATATTTACATGTGTGTTTGTGCACGCCAATTAATTAAGTATGTATGCAAGAAGAAAAAACAATATTTTAACCCACTTAGTGCTTTGCCATTTGCAATATAACAAAGTTCCAATTTCGCTTACAATAATTTTTGCATAGTACTTTTACATTTGTTCTTAATTTAGGGTGAACTAAAAGACAAGCAAACAATAATGCATAATAACAGCAAATAATTATCTCTTACAACGTTTTTGTCGCTATAATTGTGTGGTTTGTTTTTCAACAATGTGTGAAATAAATCAAATCAAATCAATAGCGGTGTGTGAGTGTGCGCCTGTCAAGAATTAATCAGGTACCCGGTGACGTTGCTATTATCTGGAACTTTGGCCCAGACATTCGCCATGCTCTTTTATCGTGCTTTTTGGTTTGCTGTTTTCGCGCCGCTACAAGGAAACTAAAAAAGAAACGTTTCTTGATGGTTAAAATGTGTCTTTTTACTTGCAAACATGTTGACATGCAAATTGAACTATAAAGTTAGCTAATTAATTGAAGTTGGCTCGAATAAACATCGAACATATAGAATAAACAAACAAGCCGTTTGCGTGGGCTTCTGCCTGATAAGCAGAAAGCAGGAGAACGAACCATTCGATTAAAATTCCACATACTATCATATCGTTGACCGAACGACATAATTTATGCCACTCTTCCGCACAAGCAGAGAGCAAGAGAGGGAGGTAGCGATAGAGAATAAGATAAGCAATGGTGTGAGAATTGTTTGCCTTTTGGCTTTAGGCCAGCTGCAGCTGAATTTGCACTGACCACAACGAAGCCAAAGTACTCTAACAAATCTAGTTCCTTGAACAGCTTTTGTTTTTTATATACGTAATAAATACATTCTTAATATAAATTGCAACAAAATTGCTATCTTAAGTTTCTGATGGAATTTTTTAATGGATCACGTACTTAATGTCTACTCATCGTACCCTTTCGAAAGTGCATTACCCATATGTATGTATGTTCTTTGTGCAACATTTCCACGACCTTCCTTCCTTAACCCACTTGCCGACAAGTTCGTTGCCAATGTCGTTTGTTTGTGGAAACAAGGAGCGTTCTGGGGTAAGAAGAAGGGTTTAAGGGAGCAGTAATGCAGTTGCTTGTCGCGTGGCAACCCAATCAACATAGCTGTCAGCAAAAAGTTGCATTTACCGTGAAACTGATGTGTGTGTATTAACGTTTGAATACGGAATACCAACCTAACTGATACTAGTACACATGTATATAAGTATGTGCGGGTCGCATACGTAATAACAACGATTATCATACGCCGCGTTAGACTTCAAATCGCAAAATCGATTTGCTAAATAAAACAACAAAAAGCACATACGAACCAACTACAGTAGGTCGACTAAGAGATACTCTAGTTATGGTACGTAAGCGCCAAGAAAATCATTAGAATGTTGTTAAAGCGTTTTCCTTTTGGGAAATAAAGTCCTCTTTAAGAAAACGAACAATGTCGTCTTTTTATTAAAAAGCTTTTAATACTTATTCTAGACAAAATTTCATATTTAAGCTGAGATAACAAAGCACACAAATTTTCTGCAGGGTATGCAAAAAAAAAAAAGGGCAACGCTGCCAAAGCAGCAACAGTTGCTGTTGTAGCCAACAAGAGGAGCAGATTGTTGCTGCTGCATTTGGCAAGCAACTGTTTTCAGTTGCTGCGCAAACGTTGCCGCCAGCGGACGCGTTTTATTTGGTGCCGCTTATTTCGTAACAAGTTGTAAGAAAAGCAATTAACTGATGAACAGCAGCTGCTCCAATTACCAATTGGCAATTACAGAAATTCGCCTATCGTCCGAGTGTTTATTATGTGCTCTTTATGTATGTACAAATTTGAGTGTGGTCTGAAGAGGCTCGTCATTGGGCGCCCGTCAAATCGATAGCCAAATCAATAGCACGCCGAGCGCAAATGCACAAAGCTAGAGGTGAGCACGTGAACGTCAACGAAAGATAAGTCTTTTGAGATGATAATGCTCAACAGTCTTTTAAAGCTGCTTTACTGCTTTACGAAGCAAAACTGTGTGTTGTGATCGTTCCTTGTGATCGGGTCACGTCAGCAGACACCAGAAGAAGCAAAGGTTTCTTTAAAGTTCTTGTTAATTTTTTGTAAATATTTTTATATTTTTTTTTGGTGCTCATGTTTTTGTTTGTGCTCTGTGTTTGATGTTGGCTTCGTCATGCAGAGAGGCGTGAAGCGAGCTATGAAATTGATACCAAGTTGGTAGTTGCCATATGATTGAAATGCGCGGAAGTTTCCACTTGTCGCTTTTCAATTAGACAAGTGTCAGACAGCAGCAACAACTACAACAAAGTCAACGGGGAGCACGCAATATAGCCACAGTCGGGTCGCAGCCGACATTGTGTTGCCAATATTGTTAATGGTCAATTGTTAAAGGACACACACACACACACACACACATAGACACACCATCGCAGGAAAGATGGCGCTGGAGCAGGAGGAGCTAATGCCACCGCCATATGAAGCGGGCATGGCCATTATCTGCAAGGATCTCGACAAGACACAAAATCTTCAGACCACCGGCAACAACAACAGCAAAAGCAGCAGCAATAAAAGTAAAACTAATGATAAGAATCACATCAAGTCGCATAAGCGCAAAGAGAGCAGCCTGCCTCTGGGTGAACGCCATTTGGCCGTACTGCGCCAGGAGCTGATGGTCTTCCTGGGCAACAGTGGCGTCCTCGGCTCTGGCATGGTCGTTAGCATGCCCAGCGTTACCCTAAACCAGCTGCGTGATGAAACGCAGCCCTTCTGGCTAAACAAGGATGAGGCTAGCTGGTTCGGTGAGTATACCTTCTAAATGCTAAACCTGAGTTGGAGGAAATAAATTAACACAGTTAAGTTGATTAGCGCTAAAATGCTTTCCTTACTTATCCGAATCGCTTAGAGATTAGCACTATGATAACAAAACACTATAAGAAACAGTGGACTCTCGTTAATTGCAATTGACTACTTATTAAAATTGGCTTCTACTATGAATACAATAACAATAGAAGCGATTAAAAGCAAACATGCAAAGCCATAACTTTAAGCTACTACTTCAAAAATACCAACTAACTTTTTAGGTTGTTGTTGAAAAAGCTCGACTGGAAAGTACCCCAAATCCTAGATTTGATAAAAACTTGACGGATAATAAATATTATGTCCATGTTCAAAATGCATGATATTCATGTTATTGATAACAGACAAAACTTTTATATAAAATATTCAATCAATAGTTTTTAAAGTCTCTGAAATCGGTGCGTTTAAACAGACAGAACGACAAACAGATGGACATGGCTAAATCGCCAGGTCTGTTGATGATGGAGATGCTTCCTTCCGCCTGTTACATCAATTAGCACAAAACCATTAAGCCCTTTTATCCATTTTATGGGTTCATGGTATAACAAATTAAAGAAAGAAAGAATTTCCCAATTCGACTGTATACTCTTTTTAAACCCTGAACCCATAATATGGGTAAAAGAGGCTGTAATGGTTTTGTGCAAAAGTATGTAACAGGCATTAAGTATATATATTCTTGATCAGCATCAACAGCCGAGTCGATATAGCCATGTCCGTCGCGTCGGTATCGGAGACTATAGGAGCTAGCGAATTCAGATTTTGAACACAAACACATCTAAGTCATAGGCAGTACAAGTTTCCTTTAACAATTTCCGTTTCCGATATACACATGTGACCGATAACATAAAAATATCGAAAATGTGAAACATCGAAATCGACTGAGAAGCACCAGAGATATCGAAGATTGAAGTTTAGTCTCAGATGCATACAGACAATGATTGTTAATTACAGGTTTTGGGGTATCTCCTAGTCGGAAAATCTCGACTAGAGCCTTGTAACTTGTTTTATGTATTAGCTGGGAACAATTTTTAGGTAAACCGATATTAATGTTTTTAATTTTATTTGAAGCAAGTGCGACTTATAAAATTTAAAGCGTTGTATTATATTATTTTGTAAAAGCACCAAAAGTCCAAAACATTAAAACTTGTTTATTACTTAGTGGAGTCAAAAAAAAATATCTTAAATAGAAAAAGAAAGTTTATAGAAAAAGGCAACTTTCAAGGCTACCTTTGTATAAAGAAGTTACTATGGTTTCAATACACATGCACCCAGTTTAATCAATATAAACTTCCGTCACACTTTCCATTAGCTTCCATCAATAATATGGCCTGTCCGCTGGGCGGGCTCATGGTTGGCTTCTTCCTGGATCGAATTGGACGCAAGTATACGATCCTGCTGACGAATCTGATTGGACTGCTGGGCTGGCTGCTGCTGGCCACCAGTTTTCTGCACACCAATCGAGATTACGTATACGCACAGATGCTCGTGGGCCGAGCATTTGGCGGCATCATGATTGGCATGTTCGTCTCACCCGTGGGCGTCTACTCTGCCGAAATAAGTTTGCCCAGCATCCGGGGTCGACTGATACTGGGCACCTCCATCGGCCTGGCCTCTGGCATTCTCTTGATGTACGTGTTGGGCTACTTTATACGTCACAATGTGGTCCTTATCGCTAGCATCGGTTGTGCCTATCAGCTGGCCGCAACGCTGCTGGTCATGCCCATGCCGGAGTCACCCAGCTGGCTGCTGCAGAAGGGTCGCATCGAGCTGGCACGTCGCTCGCTGCGATACTTTCGTGGACTGCAGCGCAGAGGTAGGTAGTGGGGGAAAAAGAATTCCCTTCACTTTGCCATCGCACTAAGATTAAGGTTAAGGATATTCTTTTCATCCATCCTGCAGATGACGACTGTGTGCCAGAGTTTGAGGCGGAGCTGACACAAATGAAGATGACGGCGGACAACAGCCGCGATACGGCGGCCAGTGAATCCATTGGTCAGGCCATACGCCGTCCGGAGGTGTACAAGCCGCTGCTGATGATGATTGGCTTCTTTGGTTTCCAGCAGGCCTGTGGCGTCGTTGTGATCATTGTGTATGCTGTGCAGATAGCCCAAACAGCTGGTGTGACCATCGATCCAGTGCTGGTTGCCGTCATGCTGGGCGTCGCACGCATCATCACCACCTTCTTCATGAGCAGCATCTTTGAGAGATGGGGTCGCCGACCGGCGGGCATCTTCTCCGCCTCCGGGATGGCCTTCTGCATGCTTCTGCTTGCCGCCGGCGGCTGGTGGCCAGCGACTGTGGGCTCCTGCTCCTGGTTGCCCGTCGTGTGCATTGTGGCACACATTGTGTTCTCCACAATGGGCATGTTGACGCTGCCATTCATCATGATATCGGAGGTGTTTCCGCAGAGTGTGCGGGGCAGTGCATCGGGTATTTCAGTGTTCTTTGGCATGATACTGGCCTTCATCTGCCTGAAGATCTATCCGAACATGGAGGCGCTGCTGGGCACGGCCAATCTGTTTGCCTTCTATGCGCTCGTCTCATTTCTGGCCGCCGTCTTCATCTTTTGCTTTGTGCCGGAGACGCGCGGACGCACTCTCATCGAAATCGAGGAGCACTGGCGCACGGGCAGGCGGGGTAGGCGGGCGCAAAGGGCATCCACAGCTGCTGCCGTTAACAATTTAAAGGACGTGGAGCTGCACGAGGTGTTTCTGAAGAAGTGACCACGTCTGGGCAGCACGTTGGGAATGCAATCTGTGATGTGTTAAGTACTTAGCCTTAGCCGAATGGAATGCGGCATTTTCTTTGGCAAACAAACAAACAAACAAACAAACAATCTAACTATTATTTACAAATAAATACAAATACATACCACTTATGTGTACTTAGAAACAAATCTAAAGTTGATATTGATTGGGGAATTTTTATCCATTTTTATCCACAAGGATTTCTGACAGTTTTTATTGCACTTTTACCTTATGGATATAAATGGAAAATTGACCGACAAAACAAAAAGCACTCATAAATATAGCCATTTTAAGTGCTTTCGTCTACCAAAAGTGACATTAATGGCGCTAGAGTGACGTGACGTAAGACTGGCCTCTAAGTATAGTAGCTATTAAGTGGTTTAATAATTTACCAAGTTTTCTTTCCCCCCCCAAAACATTTCAATTACTTTGAGATGTAGTGGAAATTAAACTTATTTATCATAAAGAAAATTAAATAAATGCTTGGTTTATCTAACTTAATGGCTTATTTAGGCGAATCTAGTAAGCTTTCATTAAAAGTTAAGCAAATAATATCAGTTACTTTACATACGAACAAAATTGCTAAAGTCGAGAAGGTCAGTTCAAGAATATTTTTTCTTATATTACCATTTGTTGTGCTTGGTTCAGGTATTTTTTGTACGTAGACTAGGGGACCTATCATTTTTTGGATAAAATGCTATGAAGAAACATCTGTTTCAATTTTCGGAATGCGTCAATCGGAGTTTCCCTACTCACACCTAGTTGGTGCGTGATTTAATCAGCTTTGAACCACTTGCTAGTTAAAAGCAACTGCGCACCAGCGAAATCTCTGATAAGCCACAATAGAAAAGGGGAGAGAGGGAGAGAGCCAAAACTGACCTGCATGTGAAAACAACAACGAATTTAATTTGACATCTTCATGATAGTTAAGTAACAGCTTTAGTGAGGCAAACTGTTTAAAATTTAACAAATGACCACCAGAATAAAATTGATTTTTTTTTTTCTCACGATGTAAAAATTCCAAAAGAGTAAACAACCTAAATTCAGTGACAAGGCTTGAAATATGTTTACTTTATTTTTTAAACAAATGTTCTGAATTTAATTTTTAGGCCGTTCCACGCATATCGTTTTCCCCCTTTAAAAGAAAATAAATAAAGTATTGTATTAGCTTTGAAAGACCGAAAAATATGCAGCGTTCGATGACTGAAGAGTGTGATTGCCATTTCGGATCCCGTTTCATTCATTTGTCATTTGTCATATTAGTCCAAGACAAGTATTTGTATTGAGGCGCAAAACAACAGTTGCCAGTTGATAAGTAACAACGAAGCATTAATGCCCTGCCGGATGGGAATCGAATGAGTCGCTAGGTATATCCATTGAGTTTTGGCAATTTTATACTTTATGCAATTTATTTAAAGTGAATTCCCTTGATTAAGTTATAATGATCTTTCAAGAGAAGTTTCTATTTGAAAAAAGTTCAATCTGTTGCAAGAAAAATGGCGCTAATTCAGTTAAAAATCATGAAAGAAAATAAACACGCACCAGAAATCTAAAACCACAACCATTCCCGCTGATGTGGCGCAATTGCGAAAAAACAAAAAATGCAATTTGCAATAACAACTTTAATAGCAACGGAAACAACACACACTTTGAAAACTTGCAGCGTTTATCAGTTAATCAATTGACTATCAGAAGGGGGCTAATGTCACATGGGGGACAGCTGAAAGCCTCGCTCAAGCGCTTTGTTTACCACTTGAGAACATATGCAAGCCTAATAACACATTCCCAGAGGATTTGAATTGCAGCTGTTGTAGTTTTTAGACAGTTTAGCACTTGTTATTGCAACAACGCTTACCTGCAATTGTTATCTCTTTGTAGTGATGATGTAATGTAGTATGCCTTCTTGTGTTTTTAGTGCTTCAAATTTGCCCCTATTTGCATGTTTAAGGAAGTTTCAAATCTATGCGAAACACGCGCCCATTTGAATAAACACAGGCCGCCTTATCAGCGAGCTTTTGTCAGGAACAATAACATTGAAAGTGCTGCCAATTTATAGTTGTTTGAATGGTTTCAAATTTTAAGTATTTTCGTTTATTTGTTCTTATCTTGGTTTAATGTGACTTCTTAGTACAACAATTAGCTGCTGCTATTAATATATATATATAATATATATATATTAATATTTATGATATATATATATTGATGTATATATATTTGTATAAACGAATTAAAATTCAAGTTGTTCATTTCACTTTCATATATGTAAACTACGAACATTACAAGTATATACTATGAATTATATATGTGTGTGTAGTGTAGTTTATCGTATTTTCATTTTCAAAAAAATTGTGATCGCGTTTATTTGTTTTGTTGTTTTTTTTTTGTTTTTTGCTTAACATTGTTTTGTATACGTATGCTATATAGTTACATATATAATTTGTTTCTGTGTTTGTTTTTTAAATTTATTTTTTAATTGTTTGTTAATGGTTGTTTTCTCTTCTTTAAATTTGTATAATTTGTTATGCTTATTCGATTATTATGCATGTAGTATATTGCTTATGTTGTTTTCGTGTGTTTTGTAGGCATGTTAATATATGTACTATATACTTGTGGCTGTCATTATTATTACTTGTTTTAATTTGGTGTTTCTTGTTTGTTATTTAAAAAATCTTTCAAAGGGCAGTTCACGTTCCACAGACAAACACATTGACAGCTGTTTGACGGGGTTTACTTTACTTTATTGACTTATAATTTAATGTTTATATTTGTTTCTATGTGTATAAATATTTCACACGCACTACGTAGTTCAAGTACAACTTCTAAGCCCAAAAAAAATATTCTTTAGTAGTAATATATATATATATATGTGTATATATGTTGTTGCATTATATGTACTTTGTATGTACTAAATATGTATGTACTAATGTGTATATGCGTACGTTATTTTTCTCTATGTATATATATTCAAAAAAATTTCGGTGTTTGTTTTTTTTTTTTTTTTTGCGGCTGCTAACACGAGTTATATTTATGTATGTATATAGTAGAAAGATGGATGTCATGTAATATGACTAGACGAGGAAGAAGAAATTAAAAAATAATAAATAAATAATGTTTTGAAATCCAGTTAATCAAAAAAGAGAACATATGAGTCTATAGAATTAGCGCCTTGTTTTCGTTAAGTAGTTATCTCAAGTAACTTATTATTGTTGAAGCTATTTGGTTTCATTTCTTTTTGTTGCTCTACATATTTGTATATATAATTGTATGAGTCGTTTGTTCTTTATTTAATTTGCTATGCACTTTGGTTTAATTGCTAACTGACAAAAAAAAATACTGTTTGCCTGTTCCATGCATTGATTATACGTAAGAAACTATTTTTTCTAATCAGTTTTGAGGTTCGATTCGTTAAATATATTTGTTGTTTTTCATTCATCATTCTTACTGTTGTTTTGTTTTTCTTCTTTTTTTTTCAATATATAAAAAAATGGTTTTGGTTTTTTTTTTCATTTTCGTTTTTTGTTTACTTATGCTAAACACAAAAAAATTGTATGCTTTCTTTCGGCTTGTAATGCATTATAAAAAGATCTGTTTACCACTTAATGCTTTGTTGATTTATGAATATAAAAAAATGTATGTGTACATATTTATGTGTGTATATTTTGAACATTTGAAATGTATGTAAGTATTTCTAATGAGGTTTCCTTTAAACTTATGCTCAAATATATATATATATATATATATGTATGGATATATATTCTTTTAATTGCGCTTCTCTTATTTTTTTCCACATAAAAAAACACACATTTAACAAAATTAGCTTGGCTGCTTATGCCTAACAAAAAAATGAGTTCTTCCACTTTAGTTCAAAATATAGATGTTAAAAAAAATCATCAGCACTACAAAAAAAATATACGACTTTTACACATGCTCAAAAAAACATATTTGGCTTCAAAAAATTATTTTTTAAATTTATTTTTATAAAAGATTTTGTAGACTTTTTAATTTGAATTTTATTTGTTTTCTTTTCTTTTCTCGTTAATAAGTACGCTTAACTTTGTTTTTGTGAACATTTGATAAAACGCTTTAATGCTATCGATTATCGTTTGTCGATTATTGGACAAGGAAAAAAAATTTGCTTTACGCTTTGACTATAACTAGTTACGAGACGAGACGCTAAGTGCTATTGAAATATCCGTATTCGTTACAAGCTAAGGCTACGATTGGTTGAGTATTAATTTCATTTTGAAACTGTTCGACTTCATATACACTTACAATCACAACTACATATGTATATATGAGTATGTGTGTTTATTGGTGTGTGCTATATGTATGTGCTAGATGCTTTTAATTTTTTATTCTTTATTGTTATTAATTTTGTATTGTGCTGCGAGCTCAGTTTTCTTAACATCGCTTCTTGCGGCTACTTAATGCCCAACCATCTTAGCTACATCTTTTTATTTTAATGTAGATTGTTTAAAAAAAAATAGTTTTTGTATATATAGTTTGTATTTTTTTTTTTTTTTTTTTTGCTTTTGTCTACCTTTTTTTGTTTTTTATGTTAAGTACTCAGCACAACCAAGCTGTATGCAAAAATGTTTAAGTGTATGTACTTTATTTAACAATAATTTTGCATAAATTTGCCATTATATATACTTTAATTTTAAATGTTTAATGTCAAATATACTTGAACTTTGCTTATAATTCGCAAATTCGTTGTTGCACATTTAACTCTGTTTTCTAAGTAATTTTTTTAAATGTAGTAAACTAAAACCTAGAAAATAAAAATAAAACAAAAGAAATGTATTTTGTTTGGAAAATGTTTTATTAAACTATACGTAGTTCTGTTTCAATTGGTTTGTTTGTTAAGATCAGATTAAAATAAGGTCAAATTCATAATTTTGACATAAATGTATTCAGGAGTTTTTGACAAAATAAAAATTTTCACATTTGTATTAATGTTGATGATCAATATTCGTTTAAATTGGAACCAAAAATAATAAAGAAGATCATCTCATACATACTAATTGAGTACAAATTGTATTGAAAATATTTTGTTTTAATTATTGGCGCACCTTATGAACTTTTCTTTTTCTTAATGGGCGTGGCACATTGGCGCTGGCCATGAAAATGTGTTTTTAAAATCAAAAGAAAAACGAACTTCAAAAATTATTTTAAAAAATCAAACAGAAAATGTCTTTCAGAAATATTTTGAAAGGTAAGCGAGTGTTACCAACTGCCACCCCCATTTTCACACACAGGCGCCTTATCATACATTTTCGTGGTTTTTCTTTACATTTTGCATTCAAATCAATTTTTTGTGTTTTTCTCTCTTTTTTTGTCTGGCTTTTATCACGTGCTTTTCGTTACGTTTCTTTAAGGTTATTTATATGTAAGTATTTGTGTGAGTTTTTGTATGTGTATGGGTGAGTGTGTGTGTGTGTGTGTGTGTTTAACATGCTCAAGCTGTTTAAACGCATAAAAAAAAAATTTGTTTCAAAAAAAAATTATCTTTATAATTATGAAAAAAATTCTTTTTACTAACTATGCAAAAAAAAAGTAGGTTTCTTATCATTTTCTTTGATTTTCGTATTCTCTTTTGTAATTTTGTCCCGTGAACAGGTGGGGGGAGGTAAAGGGTTAAAGCCTCCCCACAATAAGCTGCACATTTTGTACACTTTTCACAAGAGTCCTCCCTTTCTCGTACTCTTTTTCTTCCTCATATATATATCTATATAGATAGTTGGTAAGAACAGCCTGAACTTGAGCATGCTAACATTTATATTATTTTATATGAATACAGATATATAATAATAATAAAAAAAAATTCATTTATAAATTATGAAAAAAAATAATAAACAGATCTTTCAGCTTTATAAATATACATATATACTTCGGTACTCTTAATAAGTCAGTTTAGAGACACAGAAACAGAGAGAAAAAAAAAAACAGAGCTTATGCCTTCATGCCTAATTGTATACTATTAATATTAAAAATTTTTTTATATATATTAAGTTATATATGGTTGAAAAAAAATTATCGTTTTGCCTTAAGTTAAGCACAAAAAAACCTTTCTATATAGTTATCCTTTCCTATATAGTTACAATATAGTATTTTTTTTATAAGTATATATATTCTTAAAAATAAGTATGTTTCACTTCATTTAGCCAATGCATACATATACAATGTATAAGTGATCGCATGTGTGTGTGTGTGTAATTTAAATGTACATAGTTTTTATGTATGTGTTATTGCTATAACGTAAAAAGAAAAAGTCCTCCAAAAAAGCACAAAAATAAAAAGTACAACATAAAGTTAATGAGGAACATTTGAGGATAAACACAAAAAAGGGTTAAAAAAAAAAGGTTCGCAAGAAAAAAAAAATAATAAACTAATAAATTATGATTAAATTGATTGGTATTCGTTGAGAACATAATGATGATCCACATTAATTATATAGTTTAAGGTTTTTTTTAAATCAATTGAGTTACACTTCACTTTTCTTTTCTTTTTTTCCTTTCATATGTCTTTCTTAAGAGGTGTGTGTTTGTATGTGTTGCCAATTTGAGGTTATGTGTGCCACAAAAAGCCGCCATTTGCATTTGTTGATGTTGATGTTGCTGTTGATGTAGAAGATGTTGCTGTTGTCGCAGCTGTAGCCGTTGTTGTTGGTGTTGTGTTAAAATTACTGCTCAGCAGCTGATGCAGCTTCTTTTCATGCTGCTGCTGCTGCTGTTGCTGTTGCTCAATGTTAAAGCCAAAATCATGCAGTTGTTGCTGTGTTGATCTGGGGATGTGACTGTTGTTGCTACTGTGCTGTTGTTGTGGTGACAAGTTAAAGCTATTGATATGGCTGTAGCCGCCATTGCTATTGTTGGTGTTATCGTGTTGTTGTATATTGTTGCTACTGCCATTGAGATGTGTATTAAAGCTAAAGCCATTGCTGTTGCCATTGTGATGTGGCATGTTGCTGCCGCTGCTGTTGCTGTGAGTATCTAAACTTAAGCTTCTGAGTTGATCGATGTTCAAATTGTGTTGCACGTTGATATCTCTGCTGTTGTGTGCTGTTAAGTTGAAGCTGTTGCTGTTGCTGTTGTGGTGCTGTTGCAGCTGACTGTTGCTGCCGTGAGGCGATAAATTTAAGCTATTGCTGCTGTGATGTTGAAGCAACTGGCTGCTGCTGCTGCTGTTGTTATGTGGTTGCGATTGTCGAACCAAATTGCCATCCAGTGGCAACTGTTGCTGATTGTAGTTGAGCGAGTGTGCAACACTGTTGGGATTATGATGTTGCTGACGCTGCGCATTGCTGCTATGATTGAGATTGTGATTATGGCTACTACTAGGAGGATTGCTGTTGATGCTGGCGTTTTGTTGATAATGATTGTTACTGTGAGCAGCAGAACTGTTCAGGCGTGGCGGCTGACCATTGTTATTGTTGTTGTGGCTATGTAACGGTGACTGCTGTTGTTGCTGATGATAATTTGGATGATATTGCAACATGTTGTTGGGGTTTGGGTTGGGGTTGGGGCTGGTGTTATTGCTGTTGCTGTTGTTGCTGCTGTTTGTGATGTTGCCAAGGGGATTGAAGCCGCACGCCTGCTGATAGAGTTGCAGTTGCTGCTGCTGTTGCGGTGTCAATTATAAGTAGGGATAATGGTACTTCCTGCGGTACAGTCCATCAAGCAAATCGGCAAAGTTGTCGCCTATAATTTTTTTTGTTTTTTTAAAAGGCATAAAAATAAAAATAAAAAAAGGAAAAAGTCATATATTAGTAAATGGTAATGGTAAAATGTAATTCTGTAGCGTCTATTTGAAAAAGTTGCATTCATATATAAGATTTAAGTTAAAATTTAAGATTCATTAAATTTAAGCTAAATATTTGAGTTTTTTAATTTTAGAACATACATTTAATTTATTTGTAATTAAGTTTTCTCTTAGTTTTTATAAGTGCTGCTACACAAAAAAAATCCCTAACTTAAATAACTTAAGCGGTGTGTGTGTGTGTGTGTTTGTAAAAGTTTTTAGTAAAGAACTATGCATATTTATTTAGTCTATATATTGGGAAGAGAGTTTTTAAGTGTTTACGTGTTGTTTATTGTTGTACTTGATCTTTGTTTGGTTTTTGTATTTTTGGGTTTTGTTTTGTTTACGTTAAAAATTTGAATTTGATATGGTATTGTATTTAATTTAGTTTTCTTCCCTTTTTTTTAAGATTTTGCGAGATTTGTTATTTTTATTATTTTTAACTTGTTACGTGATTTGAAGCGCAATATCAAAAACTGATTCTTAGGCGATTTGGTTTTGTAATACACGACGTTGTAGTGTTGAAAGGTTTCGTGAGAATTGATCGATTACTTCATCATTCATTCATTTAACGTGCCATGTTTTGTTTTGGTTCTTTTTTTTTTTGGGATGTCAAGATTTAAAAAGGAAATTTAAGGTTTTAGGACAGAGGCAGGTTATAAAACAAAACCAAAAAATTTACCACATGAATTCTATGAATGATTGTAGATCGGTGCGTGTCGTAACGAACTTGGCAAGCAAACCACAAATACATACATATACATATACATATATATATGTATGGGTAAACGAATCATCTAAAACGAAAACACAAATTCTGACGCATTCGTAAGTTAGGAATGTTAGGATGAATGAGTTATATGAATGTACATCTATGCGATCTATATAAAACACAGAGAACTTCTAGAGCTTCTCTACAAATCGGAAAAAGAGCGTTTTGCAACAAGTTGTAATGAGTATAGAAAGCTGTGCTAACTGAAAGATCTTCTGTGAGGAAACATTAGGGGGATGTCAAACACACATATTTTTAACTAAGACAAAACCCAAATAGAGTTACTTTTATTCTATTATTGAAAAGCGCAAGCAAACTAATCGGTAGCAAAAAGTGAAGTATTACACATGGTGTGTGTCTGGGATGATATCGAAAAGTGAAATGTTAATGATTGAGAATTTTTGCGCAATTCTTTACAATTATGAAGTACAATATTTGTTGTTTATAACTTTTCTTATTATGAATAATATTATTTAATTTGCTTTATTTTTTGCAATTGGAACTTTTTCAAATAACGCTCTAAATTTTAATTTTAAAATATACGTAAATTTTGCGAAAATCTTAATTTTTTTTTTTTTGAGAGAGAGAGAGAGAGTCAAATAAGTACAAATATTACGAATCATGTGGGCAGTCGAATGAGATGATAAATTAAAACATGTATAAAACATGGCACGCTTCGCAGTTTTTTTTTTTTTTTTTTTGTTCGACAAATTTGCAGCATGAGGCGGAATTTGAAGCTCGCATTGATATTAAGAAAAATAATAAAAATAGAGATTGTATACAGATCTGAGCTGTGTCGAATATATATATAGTATGTCGGAAGAGTATGTCGAATTATGTCAATTTGTGTGTGTGTGTGTGTATGTGTGAGTTTTTGTAGAGCTGACTTTAAATTGGACGCAAGATAGTATATCACATAGTATGCATCTTGCATAAAGCATCTTGAAATCGTAATGGAAGACTTTGTTATCTTTTCTTTATTTTATTCTTGCATACAATTTGATTGCCAGACTGGAAATTGTCTATATGTAAGTTATGTATGGCGTGTGTGTGTATATGTGTGTGTGTCGCTTGTCGTAAACTACTTAAATTATATTATTAAGACTCGAAATTTTCTTATGTGCTCTCAAAAAAAAAAAAAAAAAAATTCAATTATGATTATGATTATCATTAGGAATAGTAGAGAATATAAAAGGAATAATTACTATCGAGACCAAAGATAGCATCGCAAATAGCATCGAATAATGAGCGTAATTTTTCCATTGCTCCGTCTATAAAAAAAAATGAACAAAAATAAACAAATTGTACAACTTATTAGTTGTGGGTGCCAACTGATGTTTTTTTTAAGTTAATTTTTAATTTTGTTATATAAATATATATATTTGTATGTATATATAATTTGGTTTTTCTTTTCATATTTTTTTTTTAACATGTCGTCCGTCGATGGTTCAACAACAAACACGTTTTGTAATCAAGAAAAATCAAAGGCAGTAGAAGAGTCGATATAATAAGTATGATTAAATGAGAGTTCTGGGGATTGGATTAGTTTGGCTAATGGGCAGGATATAAATCAAGAATGCCCAGCCTGGTTAGTGCTTTAGATATGCATTGTACTACGGCAACAAAACAAATGGATTTGAATAAAAAACAAACTACTCGAAATACTAAGAAATATTAACTAAGTAAACTTGAGGCATTTAAATATACTTTCAAATTAAGTGTTTCTTCTTGGCTCTAATTTAAAGTAAACTAAGCAAATTTATAAGTATTTAAACTATATTAAAATTATGGAAAATATATAAAATACATAATGAAATAAGTAGAGACTTAAGTTGGACAAACAACAACAAAATAATATACCAATTGTAAAACAAGAGAAACAAAATCACAAAATTAAAAAAAAAAAAAAAATTATAAAATTATTGTTGCCACTTTATTTTGTTCGCATTTTAAAAACTGTCTGTATTTAATTTTGGTATCGGGTCGTCTGTTGCTTATGATTCAAAAAAAGGAGAAAGTAGTTAGAATGAGTTATGAAATTTTAATAAAATTTACTGTCTTGAAGGAGTTTTTAATTTTGGTTTTTTTGTTTTCCTATCTCTTTTTTATTAACACTGAAACAGCAGGCACAAAAAAAATTTGGGGACGACAACTTAAATATATGGGGAAAAAACTTTTTAATTATAGTTTTATGAATGTGAAATGCATTAAAATGCATTATTAACTGCTAACACCATAACAAAAAAAAAAAAAAAAAAAATCATATTCATTTATAGCAGAGAGCTTTTGAGAGCTCTTAAAACACTTGTCACTTGTCAAGTTGGAAAAAAATAGAACAGAACCAGTCGTACTTTTTTTTATGATTGTTTATGCATGATACACTTGCAAAAAAATATGAAAAAAAAGAACAACATATATATATATATTGTTTATTTTGGTTTTATATGTTTCATAGTCGTTATGGAACTTTTGGCACTGGAACCGATAAAGGGGTGCAGCAACATTGCTCGTTCAGTTACTTTACGTGTTCTTTGCAGAAAAAAAAAAAAAAAAAATCACTTTTCATTATAAAAAATATGTAAAAAAATATATTTATGTATGTATGTAGGATGCATCATCATCAGAGCGCGTTGTAAATTTGCACATGAAAAAAAAATACAAAAATTGTACATGATATCGTAACGTTGATCGATACACAACATAGCGATCGATCAATAACACTTTGTGAAACAAGCACCCCGTTATCGTTTCAAGAGTGCGCATACTTACCATGCGCAAAGAGCCTGCTTTCTTTATATGTCAATAGTCCCTGTCATTGTCTTTCTCTCTCTCTCTTTCTCTCTCTCTCTCCCTCTCACTGTCCTCTTTTCAGTTATTTGAGCTGTGAACGAAACCCTGCTGCATGCGCGTGCGCCCCCTGGCGTTCGTCGGCGGCACACACACACTTTTCTCCAGTTGTTGAAGTAGCGACAAAAAAATGGTTACAAAAAATACAAAAAAATACACACTCACACCAGTATGCACACGCACACAAACATACACAGAGCGGAAAGGCACACACGCAAAGGAGCTTCCGTTATCCCGCGGCCCACACATAAAAAAAATGTTTTTTCTTTTCTTTTGTTTTTAGTAAGTACTGCAACGTGTTTTTTTTTTTGCTGATTTTGAACAACAAAAAAAATAAAAAAAATTTGTTTTATTTTTGTTTTGTTTTGCGGTTGGCTTTTTATTTTTATTTTTTTCGTATATACATATGTATGTATAAATATATGCGATGTATATATATTTGTGTGAATCAATATATATAAATACATATGTATATTGCTTCTTAGATCGTGTTTCTTTTTGTTGTTGGCTTCTGTCGCTCGACGTTGTAACGCACTACAAACTAAATAATTTAAAATGTAACGCTATTCAGATATATAGGTACGTTATATAGTCAATGTATGTTATATTGTATATCTATGTGTATAAATTTTACTCAATTTTTTTTTTTTTTATTTGTTAAATTTTTTCAAGAAAAATTTATTGCTGTTGTTATTGCTGTAATTGTTGATGTTGTTGTTTCTGGTTGCTGTTGTTGTTGTTGTTTTTGTTTCGTGGATATTAAATTATAAAAAAAATGAAGGGCGATTGTGTATTACTTATGGGCCAGAGAGGATGGATAGAGTGGCAAACAGGGCAACGCTTCTTTTGAGTTTTTTAATTTTTTGGAGGTTATGTTATCAGTTCTTTTTATTAAGCTAGTTCCTTCAGTTCTGTTGGTTAATTTTGGTGTTTTGTTTCTTTGTTCATTCAAGTAATCCATGTACTTAGCACAATAAAAAAAAGTTCACTTTTTTTAACGAGGTTTTGTTTTTTTTAGTTTTTTCTTTAGTTATTTAACGTGGTGGATTTTGTTGGATTAGGTTTTGTTCGGCTCAGTACGCTGTTCCATGATTTGCACACAAACACACACACTCAACATTTTTGCTTTCTATGTATATTATGTATGTAGATATACGGGTATATATGTATAAAAAAATTGTAATATATATATAAATATGTAAGTATGTATATGCACAGTAAGCCTACAAATGCAGCGCAAAACAATGCTAAAATTTAACTGCAATCGCTATATTGATGTACAATATATATATTTGTATGTTTATGTTATGTCAGTTATCAATATCCATTATGTATGTACATATGTACTGTTATGCAATTCCTGCGTGACACGATCGTTGTTTACGGATTAGAAAACCAATTAGTACGGCACTTGGGTTCGTTTTCTCGTTATCTTCTTCTTTCTGCTTGTTATTTTGTTTTGTCGTTTTATTTGTTATATGTGTATTATGTATGTGTGTGTGTGTTGAGTTGCTGTTGTTTTTGGGCTGCACTTAACTTAAATGACAAAAGCTACATCGAAAAAAAAGGTTGTATCTTAAAAAAAA
Organism: Scaptomyza hsui; assembly: GCA_018152825.1. Classification (NCBI taxonomy): domain Eukaryota; kingdom Metazoa; phylum Arthropoda; class Insecta; order Diptera; family Drosophilidae; genus Scaptomyza; species Scaptomyza hsui. Next base: position 1,334,644 of record JAECXO010000254.1, read on the forward strand.
AATTTTTTTTTTTGTTTCTCCAGTTTTTTTTTAGATTTTTTTTTTTTTTTTTTTTTGTTAGTTTTATGTAAAGTTAATGTTAGTTTAAAAATACGCAATTAGTTATTTTATAATATTATTTGTTTTCTTTTTTGCTTCGATTTGTTTTCTTAAAAAAAAAAAAGAAAGTATTTTATACTAAAATCGGGCAAATATACAATTTAATTTTGTTGCTTTTTGCTCTTATACATATATAGCAAATACAATATATATGTGTAATTTACATGAAAATTAATTAAAGTAAAAACGAAAACAAATAAGAAATTGCAACAAGATATTTGTGTTTTAAATGAGTTAGAAAATATATTCCTAAGTTTGTATTAATAAGAGAGAACTAAAAATTATTATAATTAAGTTTACTTATTACATTTTTAGGTAATTTTTTTTTTTTTTTTTTTTTTTTCTTTTATATATATATGGTTAAAGTTGTGATTTTGCATCTGTTTATGGTTTGTTTGTTGTTGTTGTTGTTTGTCAAAAAATATATATATTATATATACATAATTGTATGTATAACTGGTTTGTTGTTTGGTTTTTATGTTTATGTTACGATTGAATTTTGTTCTATTTTTTCCTGTTTTTGTGTGTTTTCGTTTTAGATAAACTTTTGTGCATCAAAGTATGGATGCGTTTTTTGGAAGCGCTGTTGTGTTTTTAATGATCTACCTCTGTGAACCATATTATTGAAGCTGGGCGCCATATGCGCCGGTGGTGGTGGCGGCGGTGGTGGCACCTGTGGTGGTCCCATGCCCATCTGCGACATAAAGTGTGCCGCCTTGGCCTTGCCATGCTCCTCCGCCAGGCGCACTGACAACGGCTGTGATCCTCCCTCGGGTATAACATTGTTTAGCGCTGAAATTGCCTCCTGTGCTTCTTCGCGTTTGTTATAGCTGTTGTTTGTGGTATGTGAGAATGATGATGGATGATGGGTGAAGTGGAAGTGAGAAGAGAAATGCATGATTAGATGTTACGTTGTGGACGTTGTGAATGGTGGGGCAAGTGTTTTCTTTTTTTCTTTTGCTTCATCATTGTTTTTAAAAATGCATATTTATTTTGAAAACAGAACATGTGTTTTTGGTTTTGGTTTTGGGCCGAACAAACTTACCGTACAAATGCCACGCCCCGTGGCCGACCGGTGAGCTTATCCCGCAATATATTCTTCTGGACAATAGAGCCGTATTTGCCAAAGATCGTGTCCAGCTGATCATCGGTAATCGTGCGCGGCAGATTGGTCACATACAGATTGGTATCCTTAATGGATTCACCGCCTGGACGTGCATATGAAACCTAAAAGGGACCGAAAAATCCAATGTTAACAAATGTTTAACTAATTTCAATGAATTGAAGCATACCTTTAGGCGCTTATTACGCACTGTGATTCCATTGAGCACTTTGATAGCACGCTGCGAATCCATTTCCGACGTAAAGTCCACGAAAGCATAGCCAAAACTGTAACCAGTCTGCAGAAAACAATATTTTTTTGTTAAATCTCTGGATAAATTTGATTGAATTTGCTAATTAATTAATGAGACATACCTTATAGTCTCTCATGATTCTGCACGTGTTGATGGGTCCAATGGCTCTGAACAGCGCATACAGCTCACGATCAGTCATATCCTGCGGCAAATAGTTGACTATCAAGTTGGTGTTGCTATTGCGCGGATCGTTCATAAGATCATCGCTGCCGCCGCTGCCTATCGATAGGCCGCACAGATTGTTCATCGAATTGTTGGCCATGGGCATATTGCAGAGTCCGCCAAGTGAATTGGCGCTACCGCCATTACCGCCTGGGAAATCATTATAGCCGCGACGCGACGAGGAACTTGGAAATGTAAATTCTGTGTCCTGTGGTGAGAACGCATAACGTGACTGTAATCAAATTAACCATACAAAGATATTCTAATGTTGAGAGCACGCCTCATAAAACGCTGTACTGTTGGGGATTCACTTGACTTCGATATTTGTAGCATCGCGCGTTGTTATCGATATACATGTACATATATTTTCATTATTTCTCATCATCACATCAGCAGCATCAACAACAACATACGCATTCTTTTTCACTCTCTCACATTCATACACACAAAGTTAAGTTTGCTACAAATAGTTTAATGCATATTTAAGTAGTTGCAGAAAATGCGTATTAAAAATGTCTGCAGAATGTTACGTGCTTACTTTTAACAGATGCTTTTAATAAATCGCATGTTAACTTTTAACAGCGCTTAGCGCTGGTGCAAAACATTTCGAGCAGCTTCTGCTGTTAAGTGTGTGGGTGTGGGTGTGTGTGTGTGTGTCCATTTGTTCATGTATGAACTGCAAACAGTTAACGGCATTCAGCGTTGCATTTATGTTAAAGACTAACGGAATTGTGGATAGCGTAAAAGCGTTTAAATAAAACTGAAACTGCCAAGGAAATGAATGGAAAACGAACAAACGAATGCTCTACAAAGCCGCTTAAAGGCCGTGTGAGTGTGTGTGTGTGTGTAATATCTTTGTATCAAGGTGTACATATGTAAGTATGTATGTGTGTGTGTGTGTGATATGTGACTTTGAAAGGCAGCCAAGTCATGGGTTGGTTAAGGGTAGGGGACAGGAGGAAGAAGGACGGCGCAAGGTTTTCTCGGTTATTGCTGCTGCCACAAAGTATGCAATGCTTTTGTTGTTGTTGTTGTATGTTGTTGCTGTTGTGTTGACTTTTAAGTTTTATTGTTTTTGTTGTTGTTGTTGTGACTTCTGTTTAGTTTACTTTTGTTTTTAACCATAATGCAAATTTTAATTGTTAGTTTATTTATTTGGAATTTTTTTTTACTGAATTTTATTAAAAGTTTGTAAAGTTTTGAATATTTTGTATAAATCAAATTTTAAGCATCCACAAAAACGAGTTTATTATTTTAAGTTATTTGAATCTGATTAAAAGCGTGTGCCCCAGGAGCGTTCAATGAGACAAACTCAATAACATTCAACTAGAATAAATTTAAAGATATTTTGAATAAACATACAAAACCGAAAACCAAAAATTCAATTATCAATGCAAATTGCAAATTTAATTTATATTTTAAGTATTATTTTTGAAATGGTACACTTTTTTTTTCTTCATTTTATGTTTTTTTTTTTTTGCTCATGCAATGAAATTTGAGTTTCGATTGATTTCGAACTTTATGTCCAAATAAAATATTTAAATTTATTGCATAATATAAGAAAATATAACAATACGTACCATTCCGGATGGCAGTGAATGAGACATGCCAAATACACGCCCACCGCTGTTGATTGATCGTTCGTTCCATTGATTGGTTAAGTAGAGGAAAAAGTATTGTATATTAGCATTTTGTAAAGTTAATCGAAAAATTATTTGAATTAAAAAAATTCAAGAAAATTAACAAAAATAAATAAATAAATAATTAAAAACTATGATGTAAAAGCGCAATTTACTTTTTAGGTTTTTTTCGAAATATGAGCAAGAAATGTTTAAATGTATGAATGAAATATCTTAAAGCACTAACTTAACTTGACTTAAAATATTTAACAAGCTGAAGTCATCCAATGATTGATGCTTCTCACTAAAAATGACCTGAATAACATACTGTAAAGCGAATGTTAAGAGCTTAACATTTATTATTTTTATAACATAATACAGCATCAATCACTGTCAAACTAGACCATTATATAAACTTAAGGATACACCTAAGTCTAGTTATACAGTATATATGTTTTTCGAGAGAGAAGGCAAATAATTTGCGTGTGCAATAGCAGCAAAGCAGAACCGTTTTCCCACAAACTCGCATTCACGAATTTATAAGAGGAAAACGGAGCTGGCTCTGTGCAAAGTTTAAGAAAACATAAAAAAAAAATTGGAGCCCCAGACAGATCGGTTGGGGACAACAAAACCTAAAAAAAAAACGGATTCACTTGAAAAAAAAAATTTAACGTTATTAAGATTACGTTAAATATTATACACTGACATATTTAGACACTTGAAAAAAAAGGAACCAGATTTTTATTTGAGTAAGTTATTGTACTCCTTTTTGATGCACTTGAAAAAAAATATAAAAAAATCTCAATATATTTTGTACACCAAAATATTTCTTTTGGATGAAAAATTTTTAAAATTTTAAATAGAGCACTTGAAAAAAAACGAAAAAAAATATTTGTTAGTTTAACAACAGCGGCTATAGTTGGAAACCCTTAATCAATGCTTATTGTATTCTTGTTTGGCACTTGAAAAATAACTTTCAAAAAATAATAATAAAATAGATGACTGCACTTGAAAAAAATGTTTAAAAAAATATAAAAGAATTTTCATAGTTTCCCACGTAGACAGTTGAAAAACTGTGTTTGCTGTTGTTGTAGTTGTTGATTGTAGTGTATTTTATGTGTCTAGTTTAGCTTAAAAATGCATGATCATAAATATTTGTTTGCATCTTTTTTTTTTTTTTTTTTTTTTAATATATAGTACATTGATTAATGTTTAGGTATGGTATAAATGTCAAGTCTTTACTTACAGGCGTTGCCGGCGTCTTCGTTTAAGGAACATTTTGTTGTTTCGTCACAGAGTTTATCACACCATTTTTCAAACCAAAACCAAAAAAATATGGGCTAACACAACCTCCCTCACTAAATACTATCTAAATGTTTGTGTCTCTCGGATTCGCTGTTGAGATCGCTTCATAATGCTGCTTGGTTGCTGTGAAAAGAAATGATGTCTACACAATTAAATCAACTGTCGAATATAGAGTATTCAATGCTTCGGCGTCGTCATCAAGGATGGATCTTTCAGTTTCCTGTGGATAGGTTTTATCGGGAAGAGTAGTGTATTTGTTGGTGTGGTTGTAGGTGTGTAAGTGTGTGTGTGTGTGTATGCAGGATATAACGTTAATTGTCAAAAGACATTTGTGTGTGTGTGATTCAAGATTCACCAACTTTGTTCAAAAAAAAAAAAAAACAAAACGTTAAGTTTTATGAGCACAAGAAAAAAAACAACAAAAACTGGCAATTTGCCATAATATATTTGGTAGCTGGTCACACTGCTCTGCTGTTATTGTTGACTGTTGACTGTTAACGCAAGTAATTGCTGTTATTGTTGACTGTTAACGGAAGTAACAGCTGATGATGCTGGTGGTGATGTTATTTGTTGTTGCTGCTGCATGTTGATTGTTGATTGTTGATTGTTGACATTGATGCTGCTGATTGATGTATGCTGCCCTTTCTTGTTGAATGTGTTTAAACTTCTGCTGTTGCCGTGGCAATTGCAGCGTTTTAAGATTGAGAGAACAGATGCATATGCATCAAATAGACGATTTCGTCGAACATGCATTGGACATATATGGAGACGTGTTTTATCGGTGTGTATGTGTGTGTGTGTGTAAGATAGTGTGAACGACTGCAACAACAACTGTTGCTGCTGCGCTGTGCTTACAGACTTAGTAGTTAACTGTTAACTTACAGAGCATATACTATAAATAAAATACATAACTTATGATTAACAGCGCTGCTAACGCTACTTCCGCTGATGCTAATGCTACTCAGATTGCATACATACATACATACATATGTCAAGGTCTCGACCCGATTTTTGACCGCCTGCCTAGCACGTGACTTGATTCGTGAGCACGCTACTCTCCCGCTCTCTCTCGCTATTGTTGTTGTCATCGTTTGTTTACATTTGAACGCATGCACAGCACAGCATCTAGCACAAAAGCAATGTGCAATAAATTCTACGCCTTGCAGCAAAGTCCGTAAAAATAAAAAAAAAAAAGAAGCTTGCGCGATGACGCCAGCGCGCAAAGTTCAATGGCTGTGACATTTTTGGCTCTCTCTCTCTTTCTATACATCTCTTGTGAAGTGCGGCAACAGCGCCGAACTCAAAACTTTTTGCATTTTTTTTTTTTTTTGAAGGACCGAGAGTAAGTTCATGCCAAGCAGGCAGACCAGAATCCATAAATAATGGTCAAATGGTCGGTGCTCTGACAGTGGCGCCTCAAAGACTTGGCGCAAGCCAAAGTGGAGCGAGCGCATTGTGGGTTTATGGGTCAACTAAGGACGCGTGCACGCGACAGCAAAAAGGCAGTCGAGTACAACAAATTCATTTTCAACTTATAAACATATGTATATAGCTTACAGCTAACAAGCTATGGAATGAGTGTGAGTTTGAGAATCATGAGTGATGAGTGATTTTTCTTTTTCTCTTTTTTTTTTTGTTTGTGATTGACTGATATTAAGTTGAGGTTGATTCTGAATCTGAATTGGCATGGGGCGCGTTTTAAAGAAAATTGAAATAACAGAATAAATCAAAGCCAAGCGCAAAGCTAGTATTTTTTAAAATACATAAATAAGAACGAAGTTAAGTATTTTGTTGTGTAAATTTTTGCTTTTTTTTACAACATTTACCGGTACATTGTGAGGCTGTTTAGGTTGCACAGGCCGCACGAAAACGTTGTTAGGCCGTTACGTTTATCCTCGGGGCCAAAAACGAAATAAAAGGTGTTTTTATGTGTGTTCAAATCTCGTTGGATTTTGCAATGGCGCAGCGTTTTTTCATCATGATTCGATTTTTTTTTAAAATTTATATATATAAATATGTGTATATATATAATTATGTTACGATTTTCGATTTATATTTTTAAATGCAGTATTACAGTTGTTACGTGAGTGTGGAAGAGCTTTCGTTACGTTACGTTAACTTGCCTTACGTTACGTTAAGTTTATTTATGTTAACATTCATATATTTATCACATTGCAAAACTTGCAAGACACTGCGCACAAAACGCGACGCGTTGCGTTACGTGACGTGACATGACGTGACGCTACGTTACATGGCGTTACGTGACGTTAGAGGCACATACACGGCACACGGCTGTGAAGCGGAGCGCTGTAGATAAATCGTGTCGGTTAAATATTTGTATTTTTGATGAAACAGTATGCTGATGCAAAATATGATCATGAAACGACGTAACTAACTTAAAAATGATATTTTCATGATGATGATGAGCGAGCGGGGGTCAAAAATAACTACTGCCAAAGTAGTTCTAAATTAACTATACGCGTGTAATGAGCTATGCAAAGAGAAAAAAAAAGAAATATAAATCAAACGTTTAAATACAGGGTGCCTAATTAAGGAATCGTGTCGTACTTGTATCTTTTGTATATTGTAGGAGCTGAAAACCTGTCTTAAAACGAGACTGCTTTTTGCTGTGCTGCACGCATTATTTTAGATATTATTTTAGGTTAGGTTAAGCATGTTGTGCTTAATTTAGTTTCTATATAGCGCTGTACAATCTAGTACATATAAGATAAATATTATATAGGATTGTCTATAGTCTGCTCTGATGCTGCAATTGTTGTTGCTGTTGTTGTTGTCGTTGCACACTCAAGAATTTCCATTGTTGTACACAATTTGGTTTTCTGCTGTATTCGCAATATTTCAAGATAAAAATAAAGAATATGTGTGTGTGTGTGTGTTTGTGTGTGTGGGGGGAAAGGTATATGTAAGGATATTGATGGTCTCTGTTCATAGAAGTGTTATTGGTCCTTTTTAAGTGCACATGTGACACACGAGCAGCAAAGGCCGCAAATCAATAAATAGCAGCAAATAATATGGGGAAACGTATTTCTCACCACATTTAACTAGCAATTTTTGACAGCAGCTCTTTGCCACATGCGACACATGCTACATCATTAAAATATACATATATATTTTACCATATATACCAATGCATATCGCGAAAATGCCAGATTAAGTTTCGAGCCTAGCAAAAAAAATGTATGTTTTCTATGTCTAAAGTCCGCTGCAAAGTAGGCAGCAAAATTTTTTTTTAAAATTAAACTGTAAGTTAGGGAACAAACTGGGAGATAAAAAATTTTTAAGAAGAAAAACGTTTGACGTAAAGTTTCCGTTTTGTTTGTGTGTGTGTGTGTTTTTGTGTATAGGTGAGACTTTGGGGAAATTTATTGGGGGAAATTGGGAAATTATTGGGAATTATTTTGGGGTTTTTTTTGGGGTTAACTTTTGTTGTTGTTCTTGGTTGTTGAATGCTTGAAGATGAAGAAACTGAAGTTAAAATTTACCTCGACTTGTTGTTGTAACCGTATGGAGGATAACCACCGTTATTATTGTTACTACCCGGATTATTGTTGCCGTACATATCCTGAGAGTGTGTGTGCACGAGTATTTTTTGCAAAATACTCTAAGTGCCCCTTGTGTGAAGGTATCGGTTGCTGTCTTTGTGTCTCTCTCTCTCTCTTTCTCTCACTTTGGCCACTTTACGTGATCGAAGAGAGATCCTTTTCTAAGTCTCTCTCTCTCTCTATCTCTCTTTCTGAGGTTGTTGGCGCTCTGCGCTCTCAGCTGCCAGCTGCTGTTAAAGTCACGTAGATGTTGTTTTTTTATTCCTTTTCTTTTTGTTCTTCTATTTCTGCTCTTGTGAGTGGTGGTGAGAGTGGGGTAAATGTGTGGGAGTGTGTAAGTTTCTATGTATACGTGTTTTTGTGAATATGTGTTGTTGCTCGCAACACTGAAACGCAAAGAGTTGCGTTAGTTTGTAATTGTTGTTGACGTTTTATTTTATATTTTTTCTTTTTATTTATTTAAGCCTTTTGTTTCCTTCCTTCCAGCCACCGTTACTGTTTCTCTTATAGTATCAAATATATTGTTGTAAGGATACGGCTCTCTTCTTTTCTCTTGTGCGGCTCTTTCTTCTTTGTAGCAGTAATTGTTTTGTTTTTGGCGCGCTCAGCTGTGTTGTTGTTGTTACTAAGGTTGGTTGTCGTTGTTGGTTGTTGTTGTTGTTGGTTGTTATTTGGGAGTGAGAGGTAAGAAATTGGTAAGGAAATTAACATATGATCAAAAAGAGACGTGCTATACTCAAATTTTGTATAAATGCTTGCAAATATTGCTTATGTTTGCATGTCTGTGTGTCTAGGCGAGAAACTTATAAATGAACAGCAGCCATTTTACAGATATATATTTAAGAATTTAGAAAAAATTGTACCAGCTATTAGTTAACCTAAAGGTACAGTTTAAGAGAGCAACCAGAGTTGTCACTCTGCCCAAAGCCATACATATACTTATACTAAATGGAATAGAGTTGAACAAGGGTTTTTTTTAAGCATTAAATATACATTTTAAAGCTATTATATCAAATGAAATTAACAAGAATATTTCGAAAACCAACTTTTGCAAATTACGCTTTGTGAATAGTATATCATCACATATATCACATACCTTGCCATTTTAAAATTATAATATGACGACATGGTCGTCGAGGCTGTCACAAGATCGAAATTGAAATCCATTTTTAAAGGATATTGATTTTTAATTCACGTATATTACGCACTGAACGAAACAACGAAGATCACAATTTGGGCACAAGTTAGACTTGACACGAGTGGAACTCGACTGAAGTCAGACTGCATAGCCTCAAGCTATTTAAACGATCGAAAAAAAGATCTTCGCCCACTGGGAGGAGAGGTTCAACTACCTAGGACACTAAATTGGGCGCAAGGTGCACGCGTGCCAGACGCGTGCACTACCTGCACCACCCACCCAACCACCCAATCCGAACCGATCTACCAGGAAGTGTGCCACTGCTGCATTGGGCGGACTTTTTTCTAGGCCGGCTGCATTTTGAGTTCAGTTCACTTTAGTCTCAGCCAGGCAGGCAGATGTTTTGTCTTCTCGGAAGCTCTCGCTGTCTGCAAGCTGGCAAAAATTCGAAAAAAGGTGGAACATGACAAGCTGCAAACTAATTTTACTTGGAAGCAAGCTGCAAATATTGAAAAAATTCTACTCTATGTAGATTTTAAGGAAATCAATTAAAGCAATCAATAATTATTTTAATATATGTATATACCAGGGACTTTAAGCTGTAACTGTAAAATTATGTATGGACTTTTATCAATTTTAAAATCAAAAAAAATTATTTGCTCATTAAAAAATCGAAAATTATAAAATTTTGAAATAAATTTCTAAACTTTCTAACAGAAAAGTCAAAAACGGTTAAATATTTATCATAACTAAACATGTAAGGCTCAAACTCGAGGGTATCCTCGAACCCTAGCCTAGACTTTACCCGCACAGTCATTATCTCCAATGTTTCTTGACCGATTTCTATGAAATTTTTACAGATTTTCATTATTTTGTCTATAGTTTCTAAATACATGTTCAACGATTTTTTTAATTTAAAACCTAATTTTTAGAGGAGAGCTTATGTTCCAAATCTGGAGTTCCTAGCTCTTATAGTCTCAAAAATTGACAGACTCAGCTGTTTATCCTGATCAAGAATATATGTACTTAATGGGGTCGGAGATGCTTTCTTCTGCTTTTTACAAAATTTTTGCATTTTATGGGTTCAGGGTATAAAATGTTTTGGTCAATATAGATCAAAATTGATTTTAAAAAAACCAGTTTAAGGACCTACATAGATCAAGAAAATAACGTGAAAACAGAAATTGTTTGATGCAAATTTTAGGAGGAAGTAACCAGCTATCTAACTACCAAATTTTGTAACTCTAGCTGTCATAAGTAAGAAGACTCTAATCGGAAGAGCTCGACCCTAGTCGTATCTCTTTAAAATACCCTGAATCTTAGACTTTACGTGCACAGTCAATGAAAATACCAGATCTACTGCGATATCGATACCTTTGCTGTTTCTTAAGAGACTTTCAAAACAAGGATTTTGATGTGTATACCAAAAACGGGAAAAGTTATCGATTATTTAAAATATACTTGAACTGTCTATGAGCTAATATCCCAAATCTGAAGTCTCTAGCGCAGACAGACGGACGGATAAGACTGACATTGAAGGACATGTCTACTCTTTATGAGTCGGAGATGCTTATTAGTACAAAATGCATACCCTTCTTACCCATTTAATAAAGGGTATACAAATGTGGGGAGTACATTAGTGTGTTCTGTCGATTTTTCCCTTCAATCGTAACGCCTCAATCTTGACATGAACCAAGATGGTTGGAAAGTCACAAGTCTCTAGCTGCTGGGTTTTATGGTATAAAAATGCATCTGCTGAAAGCAGGTGATACACAAATTGAGCCGGATACCAAGAAATGCAGGGTTTTAAGCTAATGCAAGTTCGGACATTGCATTGAAAAATAACTTAAGTATAGGTAAACAGCTACAATATTAAAATATGAAATTAATTATTGCTTCAGTAAACATACTCGTCCCTTAGTATTTAAATCAAAGAGAAAAAAATACCAAAAATTTAGCGGTTATTTCTCTAGCGCATGTCCCACCCCAACAAAAAAGGGAGAAATAAAATACAGAAAGTGGACACAGTTAAACAATAATCGAGGACAGCTCAGCCAGCACAGCCTCTTATTCTTCTTCTTCTTCTTTTTTGTGCAAACGACAAGCACACCCCGCAAACGAAAGTAAATGAGTAGAAGAGAGTGGTTGTGGGGTTGACGGGGTGGCAAGCGACCCCACACAGCAAGTGCCACTGCTATGGCTACATAATGCTCTTTAGAGCAAACATACAAACATACCTACATACATACATATAACGGTACAATTCGCCGAAAAAGTATATAAGAGCTCGGAGCTCAACGAGTATATATTGTATGTAACTAAAAGAGGCGGAAGTGGAGAGAACAGAGCTCGAAAAAAATAGGTACAACAATTTGGCAAGCACAGCGTTTAAGGGTGGGGAGTAAGAGGTTGGGATTGTGGCTGTTGCTGTTACAGTTACATTTACTGTTGATTCTGCTGCTGCTGCGAGTGAAGCACATAAAAAAAGAAAAAAAAAACACTCAAAGTAACAAAGTGCTCTAACTCACAGCACAAGAAGAAGAAGAAAGACAAAACGACCAGAAGAGCATACATACATACATATGTATACATATTTTAATTGTATGTAAAACAAGATGTTTTATGGTGAAAGCAAGTGACAAAAGCACGGCCATAAAGATCAAAATATAAAAGAAAGTCACATGCGTCTGCGCATACTATGGTTTGAGCAAGAGCGAGAAGCAGATCTTGACTAGCTAGTACACAAAAACAAAACACACAAAATCAGCGACAAAATCAAAACAAAAGAGGAAAGCTTGGAGCTTTTAACATTAACCGTGAACCAACAAATGCTAATTCGTGCATGTGCTTTATTAGTATGTGTGTGTGTCTATGTGCAACTGCTGCTGATAACAGCAGATAGCAAAGCTCAGTCGAGAGAAAGAGACAGAGAAACAATAGAGGAAGCTCAGCGTAGGCATGAATCACATTCAAAAAAGGTAAAGCAAAATATTTAAAAGAAAAAAACCCCAGCGAAGCGTTGCCAGACATGATCGACACGCAACAAAATAAGAAGTGAGTGTGAGGAAAAGAGACAAATGACAAAGCCGGCAATCCACAGCTGATTGCTGTTAGTCATCATTTGTTATTTGCTCAAGAAAATGTTGTTGCACTTTCAACTGGCCAAGTGTCTGCGTGCCACACTGCTTCCACATAAGAAACGAGTCAAATTGCAGCCACAAGACAGGTACCCATACAATTAACGATCGTTGTTTGTTGATCGCTGCTCTCTGACAAGGGGAACGGCCCGCCCGCCACAGGAAGTGGGAGCCAAAAACAAAAAGAGAAACAAGTCTAAATTGAACAACCTTGTATGAAAAATGCGGCAGCTGCTGTCAACAAAAAAAACAACGCAATTTATGTAAGTCTGTCGGACTCTCTCGCTCTCTTGCTCTTTGCGTCGATGGCGAGCAGCTGTATGGCATGAAACTGGAACGGAGAGAAATGGAACAGGAAAATGCAGCTTGCATTGACGACATCTACCTGGAATCGCAAAAAGTAAAGCTTATACGAACGCACATTTACATTTGCACCTTTTCTTTAATGGAAAACGGCCATAAAATTCGAGACGAAATCAGCATAATTAAAATGCAGGCGCGCGTGTGCCGGTTAATCTCGATGTTTGTATTGCACTAGCAGCGTGCCAAATTTTATGACGCGCAAAGGCGATCGACAATTAACGCACTATGTTAATGTTAACAGCGCAGTTGAGTGCAGTCGAGCGAAGAAAGTCGAGTGAGTCGTGACGTTACTAATTTTAAAAGCTCTTTGAAATTACTGACAATTATTGTAATTGTTTTTGTTTGTATCGGCATAACAACAAAATTGCATGAACACAAAATGATTTGACATTTGACAGACAAATAGACAGACGATAACGATAACAGCTGGCCGAGTTGTAGGGTCTTTCCACTGCTCCGTTATTCCATTTTCAGTGTTTTTCGCTACAGTGTCATCTAGGAATAGTGGTTCCACTATTAAATGATCAGCTTATGAGCATAAAAAAAAAAATTATTTTGTACTTAAAATTGCAACTTTTTGAATCACAATCACCCTGCAGATTTTAACCAACATTTTTTAAATTACTAGAAGCTCCAAAACTTTGAACCAACATTGAAGACTAGCAATCGTAAAATTTACGTACATAATGCATCAAGGTATAAAAACCGGATGACATGCAGGGCACATAGAATGGTTTAGTTAGGTAGATGAAAAGGAAGACACAAAATGACGAAAATGCGACAAGAAAAAGGTATGCATACAATTTTGCAGTCTGCATTTGTGAAAAGCGGAACCAAAAGAAATTATAATCCAGGTATCACTCTTTAGCTGGATGCGACTGTATTACTAAGCGTTGCTGTTGTTGTTGCTGCTGCCGTTCATGCAGCAGCTTGCAAGTGTTTACTGTTCCCTTTCCTCTTTCCTATCCCGTACTGTTACATACACACGCTGTCATGTGTATGTCAAAATGGTAGTTTACACATACAAACATATGTACATATATGTCCATGTATAGAGCACAAAATAAAAAAACAACAGACGGTCTCTCGATTTACCCACGTTGCGAACAGAATGAGTTTTAGGCGAGAGAAGTATGTAAATATGTACATACTTTACGATATGTTATTATTATTATTTTGTGTTGTGCATTTGTATTCCAAAACTTACTGTTATACTATGGTTGCTGTTTTCCGCTTGCTCTTTCTTATTAATATTGTTGTTTGTAGCTAAAATTCGTCAAAACGAGGAAATAAATACAAAAACAAAACCCCAACAACATGAATTTGAGGTAAAAGAACAAAACGATGCAAAAGCCTCTAGCTTGACAACGAGGGGTGCGAAGAGCGACGGCCGGCGCGTCTAACAGAGCCAGCAGAGCACACATGTACATATGTACATAAACAAGCACAAGCTCGCTTCGTTCACTCAAACGCATTCGTCATGGACGCTAACAGCGAGTGTCGGTAACGGCGGCCTCACTGAACGAGGACGTTGTGAATGTGTGCATGCGTGTATGTATGTGTATGTGTGAGTGCGCGCGTACGTTTTCAGCGGCTCGTTGCCATTTTGCTTTGGTGCTGGTTTTCTTCTGCTACCGTTGTTAGCTATACACAACAGAACACTGCGAAAATAATGCTGACCTCTATAAATGTACATACATACGTATACAAAAAGAATTTACTTGAATAACAATATTTGTTATTGCAGAAATGCGGTGCACACTTTTCGTACGCACTGTAACAGAGTTCGTTTGTTTTATATACATACATACGTAAGTATGTATGCAGGCAGACACGTACATACACATAAATACATACATATGCGGCTCTCATTGTAAACACCACCGTCAGCGTTGTCGTTGCACTTTTAATGAAGTTTTTTGCATTTTGTTTAGTTCGAATTTATAGCCCGTTTTACACCAACAAACAGCAACGGAGAAAAACAAAATGTTACAGAAAAGAAACAAGAAAAACAATACAGCGAGTAACTGCTACAGTTACTCGAAAATGCTGCCCTGCTACTACTCGCTGTCTTCTCGCCGCACACAAACTTACATACATAAGTACGTAGTGAATGGATGTGTATGTTTTACAAAAAAAAAATAAAAATAAATACAATATTGAAGCATTCGTTTTACTAGATGGAATGAAAATAACTACGCATGTGTTCTGAATGATAGATTTGTCAAAAACATTATTTGAATGCAATATATGTTTGCGTATATTTCACAAATGTCTGCGTGTTTTCTTTTTTTCATTTTCTCTTTTCGTTGATTCATTTTTTTTTTTTCAGCTTCTTTATATACACTTCACGTCACGCTAAAACCCATTGTGGGCCCTACTACATACATACATATACGTAAAATATGTATGTACATGCACACGCATGTGTCTGCATACGTGTGTGTGTGTATGTATATTATATGGTTTGTGGGCAGACTTAAGTCTTCGATTGCACGTCAATGCCAGTCGGTTAGACGATTTAACGCATACGAAAATATTGCATTGTTTTTTTTGTAAAAAAAAAATAAAAAACAGTACAAGGTGGAGAAAAAAAAGTTACCAGAAAAAAATGCACTGCGCGCGGCGCTACAATTTTCCTTCACAGTTCACAGCCGACAAAATGATACTGAAAGCGTGACCGACTCGAGCAGTGGCAGAAAAACATAACGATTACACCACTTTTGCACCAAAAGACTTCAAAAAGCGGCCACACTGCATTATGTTATGCTAAAAACAAACTGTTAAACTTGAAACACAAGCTTGTGAGCTTTTTTCCTAGAAAATCAGGCTTTAAAATAATTGGGACTGTCAACTGAAAAATACAAATATTTTCTTAGCAATGTAATGTCTTGAAATGATAGTTTATTTCATTAATTTATTAACATTTACTTGACGCACAATATGGCTCCTGTTAGCGCAATGTTAAGCTATCGATTACTTTTACCAAACGATTGATATTTTAGTCAGAAGTCAACACTGATCGTTTAGCCGTTAGCGATAGTTTCTTAAATCAAATATTTTGAATGTACGTACAATGTTCTTAAAAAATTAAAATTGCATTAAATGCGGCAGCTCGCTGGCAGTCGAAACCTCATTTATAATAATATTAAAAACTTTATTTTGTGTCTACAATTTTTGAATACAATAAATAAAACGGCTTAAAATAAAATTGTTAAGTTACAATAACGACTAAATTTTGTTTCAGTACGTAAGCGCTATATATACTTATATAAATATATATATATGTACATATATTTATCTAAGCATATATACGTATATTTAAGTATATTTTCATATATAAGTATATAAATATATATACATGTATATTCGTAAATTTAAAATATTAAACTAAAAAAAAAAATGGGTAGTCTTTATATATATATAATATATATAATCATTTATAAATATGTATATTTATGTTTAAGTGTATAAAGTTAATTCTATGGATAAAAGAAAATTTGTTTACAAATAAAAAAAATGTACTTATAGTTATAATTACAGTTACATAGCAGTCTAAACCCGATTTTTTACAAAAAGCTAAAGTAGCAAAAAACCGATAAAGCTATACAAATGTAACATTTGCTTTCTTATTTGCTCAAATTTCTATGTTTTGTGTTTTTCTTTTCTTTTTAAAAAGGGGAAAAAGAAGGTCTGGTCACTGATTTTAGTTTCTTTTTTTGTTTATAATATATTGCTACAGTCTTTGTATGTGTAGGGGGCAAGGCGGGGTGATTTAATTTCTTTAGCGTCCGATTAGTTGCGATTGCGATTGCCGCCCCGATTGCGATTATTGCCGCCAACGTAGTGGCGCCCCTGATTTCCACCATTATTGCCACCTGGTCCGCCGAAATTTTTAAATCCGCCAGGCGGTCCGCCTCCGCCACCGCCGCCGCCATTGAACGGAACACCCATGTTATTCATATTCATGTTGTTCATATTATTCATGTTGTTCATGTTATTCATGTTCATGTTATTCATGTTGTTCATGTTATTCATGTTCATGTTATTCATGTTCATGTTATTCATATTATTCATGTTGTTCATGTTATTCATGTTGTTCATATTGTTCAGATTATTCATTTGATTCAAGTTCAAATTATTAAGATTATTCATGTTATTCAAATTATTGCCAGCGGCACCAAATGGATTGAAGGGATTGTTATTCATAACACCCATAACACTCACATTGGGCACATTTGGCGGCAAACCCAGAATGCTATTGGCGCGTATTATTTGTTGTTGCTGCTGTTGTTGTTGCTGTTGTTGTTGCTGTTGCTTGTTGCATCTGTTGTTGTTGTTGTTGTGGAGGTGGCTGATTAAATGAGGCCATGCCCATGCCCATGTTGATCATACGATTCACATTTGGCGGCGGTTGACGCAACAATTGCAATTGAGCTAGATTCGGTGGCGGCTGTGACATATTCGGCAGCATGGGCACAACGATGGTATTCTGGGGCGGATCCTCGGGCAGCTGGACAACAAGGCCATTGTCATCGATGTAGATGTGCAGCTTGGCAAAGATCTGCTGCAGCGTTTGATTGCTCACAATGAAGTTCACATCGAATATTTTGTTGGGTGACTCGTCCTGTTGATGGAATTTCTTGAGTTCGGTGAAGACCAGCGCCAGCTGTTGATTCACCATTATCTTGTTGTTGCTACCCAGATCCTTATACCAGCTGGAGTTCTGTAGCATATTGCGAATCTCTGATATTTGACGACTGCAATCGTTAACAGCGGCGGAAGCAACAGTTCCCGTTGTTGCCGTACCAGCTGTAAAGCTGTTAACATTGCTGCTGCTGTTAGTGTTAACAACATTGGTATTTAAATGCGCACGTCGCGGATCACGGCGGGGATCAGTGCGACGCGGATCCTTAGAGCCAGTTGCTCCTGTGTTCGCTGTTGTTGTTGCTACTTCTGCTGCTGCTGCTGTTGCAGTTGCCGGCTGCAATATGGACGACTGTGTTGGTGAACTGGGCGTCAAGTCATGTGCCACGAATTGTGCAGCATCCGGCGATGAGATGCAGTTGCTCATCTTGCGTTCGCGTCGCTCCCTCGACCCAGCACTGCCCAACTGAGAGCTGCTGGTGCCGCCGCCGCTGCTGCCGGCATTGGTGGAGCTGCTGCTGCTGCCACCAGCATTCGCTGGGTCATCATTTATGGTGAGCTCGGCCAGGCCGAGGATGCGACGCAGTCGGGGATCACGCAGCTCCTTCTGCTCCTTGTGGGAGGCGCTCTGGCGCAGCTGAGCATAGCAGGCGGGCTCCACGAGCACCTCGTCCATGCGCCAGCGTATCGGTGTGTGTGAGAATATTGCCGCATCGATCTCCGTCGCCGGCAGATAGTGCTTCATCGGCTCCAGGAGCAGACGCATATCGGTGTCGCGATCCCGCTCACGTTTCGCCTCGCTGCAGCGCTCATCCTCGGCGGCTGCCTTCGCCGGATCATAGTCGTACATGGAGGGGCGCGAATAGAGCGTTTTTGTGGGTTTGGCCACCGCCGGTTTCGTTGACTCCTTCGGCTGATCCTCGTCGTGTCCGAATCCCAAGCCCTTGGGTGACTGTGAGCACGTCTCTGGTGTTGGTATTGGGGTCATCGAACGGGAATTCGAATTTGAGTGTATTACATCGCTATTGTTGCTGCTGTTGTTGTTGTGGTTGTGGTTGTCGTTGCCATGACTGTTTGTTGTTGTTGTGTAGTTGTTGGGATCGCGATCGCTGCTGTCATCGAGATCCGCCTTGAACGGATTGCGTATGATGTCACGATAGTAGGCTGTATGAGCCGCCTCCTTATCTTCCTTTCTAATTTCACCAAACAGTGGCTTGCATCCACTTAAATCCACATCAGGACCCAAACCAGGAAGAAACTTGGTTGTTGTTGTTGCTGCTGTAGGTGATGAGGTTGATGATGAATGTTGACCAAGCAGTTTGCTCATAAATGAGGGCAAATCAAAGACGGATGGCATTGGTGGCAGCTCATCCTCCTTAGTCTTACATTTATCTTCTTCCTTGTCCGAGTGAGTCTCAATGGGAGATTTCGATGCCGTCGCCTTCTTTGACTTGTCAGCATCCGCATCGGATTCGTTCTCCTCATCGTCATCGTTGCCATCATCAATGACCAGCTGCTCATCATCCTCTTCGCGGTCATCGTCCACTATTAATCGAAATGAAAACAATATATAACTTTACTGCTAACTAACAGCGCTATGTTATGTTAACGGCACTGTTAACCGTTTACACTTACGGAGATCGTTGGCTTGTAGAGTGCAGTGTGCATCCTTTAGATATTGCGTGTAGTCCACCGTGACGACTCCAGTATTGCTGTTGCTATTGCTATTTGAATTAACGATGGCTCCCTGATTGCACATTGACTGATCCTGATCCTGATCCGCAGTTCTGCAAAAACACGAAATTTGATAAGTAGGATTTAACCCACAAAAAATGATTTCTTACTTGACAGCTGGAGCAGTTTTGACGCTGACTGGAGCAGTTGTTTCCGTTGGCGGCTCCTGCGGCTTGGCCTCCTCCACCTTGCGCTGAATCTCACCGATTTCGGGCAGTGTGAGACCCACCTTGGTTAGCTGACCGAAGGGCACCTGCAGCATTTGCTCCAGATTACTTATGCCCAGCTTATTCAGCTTGGCCATGTGCTCCACGCTGAGCACCTTTGTCAGATTCACCAAATCCAAATGGACTGGCAACGCCTTGGCGGCAATGGGATTGGGATTGGCAGCAGTTGTTGTTGTTGTAGTTGCTGCTGCTGCTGCTGGCGTTTTCCCCGCCGCTCTCTCCGCCTTCTCAGCCTTTTCGACCCTCTCGGCCTTTTCGACCCTCTCGGCCTTTTCGGCCTTCTCAGCCCAACGCGATTTGCGTTTCTTCTCGGGCTTGACGTCGCCCGAAGATAGCGACGATAGATTCGTTGGCGGATTAATGACCATGTCCAGCAGCGATGGTATCGCACCAGCTGCTGCAGCAGCAGCAGCAGCAGCCGCATTGCTGGCATTGGCCGCAGCAATGGCAGCAGCCGCTTGACTGGCCGCCTGGGCAGCTGCTTTGGCGGCTGCATGCTGCTGCTCCTGGAGGCGACTCATGCCGGTGCCGGCCAATGATGTCCAGGTGCTGTCCATTTTGTACTGCTCGCAGAGCTGCTCGTTGCGTCGTATCATCTGGACGAGGGCAATGTCGCGCGAGATGCGCTTGAAGTCACCGAGAATCTCCTTGGGAGCCGTCTCCATGTGCTTAAGGAGGATGTTGCGCAACTGTTCGGTCAGTGGCTCACCATGATGGAAGAGGCAATCGTCGCCGGCATAGCAGTCCATGCCCAGATAGTAGTACTTGCATGGGAACTCCTTGTGCATGTAGCTGCACTTGTCCCGCTTGGCGCAGCAATCCTTCAAGTAAAACTTGCACAACTCCATCTTTCTCGGCTCTCGGCTCATCTTCTCATCAAGCGAATCTCGACGACTGCGCTTGTTGTTGCTACCACCACTACCACCTGCTCCTCCTCCACCTCCAGCTCCTCTTTCGCCAGTTCCACCTCCTCCTGCTCGATCCATGTCGCGTTCTCGATCACGCTCTCTGTCCCGATCACGATCCCGTCGCTTGCGTCCACCACGCGACTCCTTCTCGCGTTCCCGTCGCTGGCGACGTCGCTGCGCAGCGCCAACGGCGGCGATCGAGGCATTCAATGTGTCATCCTCCGAATAGGAATCATAGCTGCTGTACATGTCTGGCGGCGAATCATAGCCACCACCGGCCTCTGCATCGCCCAAGGCGGGCCAATCGCTTGGATAGCGATTGGCAGCGCCGCCAGAGCTATTTGTGGTTGGCACTGCGGTGGCGCCACCTGGCGGCGGGCTACCACCACGCACATTCATCATTTCATACTCATCCATGTCCATCTCATCGCTGCCGGCAGCAGCACCTCCAGCGTCCTCCATTGAATCGCGCCGTGCACGTTTCTATGAAAAAAAAAAAAAGAGGAAAATTGAGGGAAAAAATTAAATAAATTTAGCTAGTCAGTAGTGTCAACTATGATTAGTCAATGTTATCGATAACTATGCAATAACTCAATACAGGAATTCAGTATGTGTTTGACGTTTCGTTCGGAAGGAATCGGTCCTAAAAAAAAAGTGTGGTTAAAATAATAAAAAAAAAGTGAAAAAAAAACATGTGTGGAAACTTAGCATATAGCTTTGTCTAACAAATAATATGGTTTACAATATATATATTTTTCACACTTCTAGGGTGTTAAAACAATGGCAATTTGAGGTAACTTTTTGTTCATTTGCAATTTAGAATACTAGGTTAGGGAGAGAGAAAAAAGTCTGCGCTCGATTCGCTGCCATCTTATAAAATGTACCGTTACATTCGCAGCAGAGACGGCATGGTATATGGTGGGTGGAAGATAACGGGTGATCAAGTGTTTATATTCTACAGCACGGACACTCACCGAATGCTCCTTGTCTTTCTTTTGCACACGTTCGCGCTCCTTTTTCCGCTTGCGTCGACGGCTGCTGCGACTTGGCGCCGCTGCTGCAGCAGCAGCATCGTTACTTGTGGTGGAATTGGCAGTGGCGCTAACGCTGTCGCCTGCGGCAGCTGCGTTGGCAGAGCTGTCGACATCACTGTTAGTGTTGTTGTTGTTGCTGCTGTTGTTGTTGTTATTGCTGGTATTGCTGGTATTAGTGGTAGTGTTGGTATTGTTCAGTTTAGGCAATGGAGGCTCAATGCCGCCCTTTTTGAGCGCCTTCGCAATCGCATTTTCAATACTGACCGCATGATCATCTACACCATGTGGGGGGGTATGGGGAGTAAAAGTGTGAGGTGAGTAAATGATAAGCCCATTCATTGCTGCTGCTGATTTTATTTTACCTTCTAGTGGGCGCGGTTTCTTTGATTTGATGTTGAGAGTTGATGGGCCACTGGATGCTTTGTCGGTGCCGAGAAATATGACATCGTCATCATGGGTCGGAGGCTGTTCAATGCCCACAAATTGAACATCATCATTGGAAATGGCAGCGGTTAGGACTAATTTCTTTTGTGGTGTTGGTTGCTTTTGTTGCTGCTCCTTTATATCATCATCGTCATCGTCGTCTATCTCGCCATCTTCTAGATCCTCGGCCAAATTAATTAGCGGCGGTTCACTGCTCACAGTGGTCATTTTACGTTTGTTTTTTAAGTACAATAAAATACGCTGGAAAAATACGAGTTGTTTGGGTTTAGGCTTAAGACTGGGGTCATATTTCACGCATAATATATGTACATATGTATATGTAGATTCATCCGGACTGTTCACCACAGTGCGGCATAGTGACATGTTGCTAACATATGGGGCGCAACATGTTGCTAAGTGAGTGGGCCAGTTTGATGCCAAAATAAAAACCAAACAAAACAAAGACCTTGTAGAAACATTCTCATAAACGCTCACACACATCCAATTTCATGTATTTTTGAATCACACATATATGTAAGTACGCCCACACGGTTTCCAAATTTTAATTCACTTCACACATAACAGAGCGCTGTTAACCACAATAGCAGCGCAGATACAATGTTGCGAGCAACATTAAATGCACACACTTGTTGCTAAGATGGTCTTACTAGATAAATAAAATATACAGTATTTAGCTAATACGTACAGATACAATGTATATTCAAATCATATGGCTATATATTTTTTTAGCATTACAAATTTTGTGCGTGCATATAGCATCCAAATGTTTATTATGTTTGTATAACATATGAACGTATGAATGTTCCACATTGCACGTTAAACACAAATAGTTGATTGTTGAACAAAAAAAACAGTGGCTTAATTACACATGTTTGTTTTTAATATAATTTTGCAAATAATTCGTTGGCCTTTCCAACGCATACACTCCCACGCATGCAAACGCAAACACACAACCAAGAGAGAAGATAGAATGCATCGCTCTCGCGCGATTGAAGTGTGGCTGCTATGTCATGTTGTCTCGCTCGAGCGTATTGACTGAGCATAGAACGCGAATGCGTGACACACATACATACAGCCATTTGTACAGGTAAACATGTATGCATATAACCATGCGTGAGTGTGTGTGTGTGTATTATGGGCTTTTGCTTAAAATATATGAAAAAATTCATATTTTGTGTATACATACATATGTACATTATAAAGTTTGATATGTCAAGATATTACACTTTGTCTCTGTTGATGTTGTTAGGTTTATAACTGTTGCAAGTTGCCGAAATTGCAAGGGCCACGCTTGGCGAAAGTTATTGGCTGTTAACGACTTCAGCTATATATAAATTATAGGTTAGTGTGTGTGTGCAATGCGACGCCCCGCATGACACACGAATGTTTTAAAAAGAAAGGTTTAGCAGTAGCCGATGCGCAGTGTTTACAATGCACAAATGCATTATGCATAGATGTATGTACATATGTGTGCTTGTGTGTGTGTGTGTGGGGAAAACGTATATACGCATGTATGCATGTACATACATACATCTTTTATTTGTTGGAAAATATAATTCCTTGTTATATTTCATTTGTTTTTTTTTTTATGCCATTGCTGTGCAGTAAATAATTTTTCTTTGGTACTTGGTAGGTGGGCGTGGCTTTTGAAAGCACGAGCGAATCGTGTGACTAAATAAAACGAATCCGAGAACATGGATTTCGTTTCAAAGAAAAAATTTGAAACATTTTTTGTGCAAGGCATTTGGAACAATTTCTCTTACGTTTCAGCGTGTGGGCGTGGTTTGTGGTTACGGAACATTACAAATTACAGTTATTAATGATTTATAACATTTCTGTTCAATTTTGTTTTCTTTGTTATAGTTTTTGTTTGACGTTGGTTTTTTTTTTTGCATTTGCGAGTTTGTTTTTTCTCTTTAGCTTTGCTTGTTTGGCGTCGTAGTCTCCGCTGGCTTACATAATGAAGTGGTACAGTAGGTGAATAGTATATATATGTATATCAAATATGTGAAGGTATATACATATACATATATAGCCAAACACACATACATATGACTATAGCGCAATGTGTGCAAACACGCACATATACATATAACATTAATTAATGCATATATTTGTATGTGCGATATAAATATGTACATATGTATGAGAAATTTAATTTCTTTGGTTATTTTTTTATACAATATATGCAAGCTGTCGCTCTCTTTCTCTCTGACTGTGGCCCTGGCCTCTGTATATGTCTGTCCCTTTCTCTCTGTTTCGCTCATAGACAGAATAACAAATACATTAAATAATTAAAAACTCGTCAACATGAGCGTTGTTAACAATTCAACAATATCTACTTGAATGCTTTGTGAATATTACAACTCAATGCCTCAAACTAAAACCAGGGATGCGTACGCATGTGGTGGGTTTGCACGAATTTGTTTATTATTCGCGGCAGCACTTTTCGAGCACAACCTCAATAAATAATGTGTAACTACTTGCGAAAAAGTAAATCAGATACAATCGCATGTAAGCATTTTTTTCAAACAAAAGTTTTGGTACTGTTAAAAAAATGTACACCAATTAGGTATTTGTGAGATACATTTCTTATATTGCATTTTGTAAATACGCTTTGAACGCAACAGTTGCAAGATTGATAACGTGAGGTGAAACTTTTCGATAGATGGTAGAGCTGTTGCGGGCACAACAATCGTTTTAACACATTTATAACAGCACAATGGCCGAACCTCGATATACATTTTATTTTGCGCCAAAACGGTAACCGATGTATTTTATGTTTCGTAAAAAAGTTATTTAATTGCTATTATAGTGTGATAGACAGGAATATCAATAATTTATATTACCTTTGACATATTGTTTGACCAATCTTTGTTTTCAATACGCAAACGAAAATTGGTTTGCGTTTTTCAATAACTTTTAATTCGTTTTCTTTTATATTTTTTTCTCAAAAAAGTCGACCTGCTACATTTGCATGAGCACAATTAAAAACATGAAGCAAATCAAAATAAGTAACAACATTTGATAAGACCCTAAAATCAAAGCTACTGTTTATGAAAATTTTGTTATGTGGTGAAACTAAACAAACAAATTATGGGAGCTTGATCCAGACCAAAAATAAAATGTTGAAAATATGTATGTATGTTTATTAAAATTATGACCTCTATATATATCGACAGCATTTAACAAAAATATTATTTAAATTCTCCTAAATATTAAATTATTTTTTACACTTACATTTTATTTCTTGTCTTTAAAATTATTAAGCAAGCGCATAGCTAGTATTGCCTATCGATAAGCAATGTGACCTGATGTGCGGTCGATTGTTTTGCCAAAGGTCACATTGCACCGATCCCGTGTGCTGTATTTCGATACTGCTTTTGTTATTGTTTTTCATAAAGCTGATAAATTTTTTATAGATTTTAAGTCTTCGTCAGTTCACATATATGCTGTTTAATTACAAAGTATTACATTGTGCCTGCATCACAGCTTTTGTGGGTGTATGTTTGTGTGTACAACAGCTGTCGATCCGATCAGTGAGGAATTCTTTATTTGGACTTCCCCGCCATTAAAATGAAAGATGAGCTGGAGAACATGCATGTGGATGATCTGCCCTATTTAGAACGCGATCTTAGCTTTGCCCAAAAGGTATCTACACAAATATCTTATGCATATCGAAATTCATATTATTATTTTGATCACTTTTGCAGGTGTCGCTTGCATTTCTACTTTTTGGTGATTCGCACGGAAATGCAACATACATACTGCAAAAGCTGCTGGCTCTTATGCGTGCGCCCCAAACGGAACAGCTGCACAGCGATTTGTTGCGCCAGTATGCGCAAAACGCCAATCCAACACATTGGCGCGGCCATCTGGTTGAAGCGCTGTGCATCATCGATGCTCGCCAGGCGGTGCGCAGATTGGGCTTTAGCTGGCAGGAGCTGCGACTTCACTACTTGCCGCATGTACGCGAACTGGCACTCCATGTGCATCCGCTGCTTAAGGCCATGTATCACATCTGCGAGCAGCTGACGGTCGCCCAGAGTGGCCGACTCGTCCTCGATGTAAATGAGCAGCTGGCGCGCCGAGCTGCAAATAACCCGGAACAGAACGAACCGCTGCGCTTCTATGATTTTGCATATCTGGAGATCTTTTTGCTTGACTGGCTAACGCGACGCCACCTGCGGTTGGGCGACATTAATGCGCTGGGCAGTGATGTTCAGCTGCTCATAGAGTACTTTAAATTTAACGATCTGCAATCCCTTTCTACGCTTCTCATCGAGACAGTTAACAGCAATGCCACAGTGAAACAGGACAATAGCAGCCCAATTGTCTCAGATACAGTTGTGGAGGAGAAAGTGGAAGCAGTTGCACTCAAAGAAGATGCTGCAGTATCTGCTGCTTCCGCTGCGTTAGCTCGACGCGCAAATGCGCTTCAGGTGCGACGTGAGAATGCTGGCATTATGCTCATTGTCAATCAGCAAAAATTCCATCGCGAAGTCGGCGAAGAATTGCGCGTGAGTAAAAGTGGCTCTGAATTTAGTTCACAACTCAAATTTATATTCGTTTACAGCTATTTATTTTTCAATCATTTTGCAGCACCTGCTGCCGTCCACAAAGCTAAACGACCGCAATGGCACCAACGTGGACAAGCAACGACTCACCGATGTCTTCACGGCACTCGGCTATACGGTAGAATCGCACGACAACGTTGACCACTTGGAGCTACTCGATCACATTCGTCGCGTGTGTGCACGTTCCCTGCTACGGGATTCGCTTATCGTTTGCATACTGTCGCATGGATTTGAGGGCGCTGTTTATGCGGCGGATAGCATTCCACTGAGCATTGTGGACATTCAGAATGTGCTGTGTGCCGATGCGAATCTCCATGACAAGCCCAAGTTGCTTATCATTCAGGCTTGCCAGCAAAATGAGAAGAAGAAGGAAACGGTAACAAGTAGTAAACTTTTTCACTATCAATAGTTTACTTAAAATCTTTATTGCAGTGTGAAATGAATGCCCGAACGGAGTCACCAAGTCAGCATGCCAATATGGTGGTCGCCATGTCCACAGTACCCCGCTTTGTTGCTCTTCGTCATAGCGTTCAGGGCAGTTGGTTTATTCAAACGTTATGCGACACGATTGAACGATATGCGGACAGGTTAGTCGGTTAATTCAATACGAGATTCAATAATACGAGTACTCATTCACATTTATCGTCATCTGTTGCAGTGAACATGTCCTGGACATTCTAACCATTGCCAATGGCCAGGTTAGCGAGAAGCGAGGCGATAAGGATCAGAAAATGGTGCCGGTACTTGCCAGCACACTTAAACAGAATGTTTATTTGCCACATAAATAAAAATGTCAATTTAATAGAAACTTAACTTAATTATTTATTTATCATTTTTCATATGGTTCAAATGTAATGTACATAAGATTAGTTGTGCTTGAATGTCTCTTAATACTAATAACGAAGTCTGTATGGAAATAAATCAAAAATTGTATATTTAGAGCTTATGTCTGTCAAGTTGTTCATGTGTTTTTTTAAGCCAATAATTCATTGTTTGCTGAAAGAAGTTATTCTTTGGTATGAGCATGAGTGATATGAACATATGCTGTTATCTCTTTCGAAATCGCTGCTTTCAATGCAAATTAAACAAAACCTTTGTTTACAAATCAGTTTCACTGGATTTAGGTCACAGCTACAAATGTGAAATATTCGTTTAAATTTAATCAAATAATAAAGTCAAAATAATTGAAGTTCATAGTTTATAATGTTAAAAACAAATATTTGTTAACGTTCCAACGTGTTTGGTATTTTGCAATGATCAAAAATGTGCGATGCTGATTTATTCATTAATTACAGCATCTTGAAAGTTTGTTACTTTATTGTATTTACGGCTGAACTGTAGACACATAAGCACTTTTCTTGCACTGTTTACAATGCTAAACTTATTGTTCTTTTGTTTTTAAGAAATGCTTAATAAACAGAATAATAGAAAATTAATGAATGAAGTGAAAAATAGTAATAAACAAAGTATTTGTAACTTGCAAATGATTTGAATAAGTGAATAGGTATTTAAGTTCTTTAATAGCTAACAACATAAATGAACATATTATCTAACATACAAAATATGAATGTTCTGGTTTGTGTGTGTTTTTTTTGTAAAGTTAAGAAAAATGTTTCCTCGTAGGAGTGTCAAGAAAAAAATGTTTTTGTGTAGTTCAGTTTTAGTAACTTTTAGAAGCGTCTGCTATATATATTAACTAATAAGAGTACTTCCCCCTACCCAGCCCCGGCACTATTTAATAGTACCTCTATCTTTCTTAAATGGAAGACAACTATTGCAGCTTGGCAAGTAGCTTCTTCACCTTTTGGCGATCAATTTTCGACTCAGGTTGGTATGCGGAAAAGACGGTTTTAAATTTGTCGAACGCCTTCTGGTTACTCTCCATCAAGCGCTTAATGTGACTAATACGCTTGAGCAGCATGTCCAGCACATCTGCGCGTCGTTGCCGGTTCCAAGTACCTGCGGGCAATATCTTGCCGATGCATATGGCTACGTGGGGTATGCCATCCCAGTTTCCCTTGAAGATCTCATCAAGGTATTTAGCCAGCGTGCCGTTCAAATATTTCTGCAGCAATGCATCCACGACCTCGCTTTTCAAATCCTTCTTCTTCAAGTTGCTGAACAGATAGGCGATGCATGCGCTGCGTAGTTGGATCATTTCGTTAGCGACATTATTATTATTATTGGCCGACTTCGGTGACTTCAGTTCCATAAATGCTGCGATGCTGTCCACAACGTGCGTCTTGTCCTCCAGGCTAGTTCTGTCCAGCTTCATCAGTTTGCGGAGTAGCTTGCTGCAACGCTGCGTCAAGGCTTGCAGCTTGTTATCCAAGTAGGTATTGAAATAGACGTGAAAGACACGATTCAGCGTATCCACACGCATCTCCATCTCCGTATTCGGCGCAATGGCAAACTTCTCCACCATGTCTAGCACCCGTATGCGAAAATGCATCAGTGCCGTGGTGTTTATGCGTTCCGATTTTGTTTGGCGTTTGGACTTGGATTTGCCTTGGCCGTTGGGCTTGAATGCTTGGAAGGCTGTCTCCAATGCCTGATTGAGACGTTCGCCCTGCTCTTCGCTAACATCGTTCCAGTCGACGCTGCTGGCATCGTTATCCTCATTGTCATCGGCAAGCAGCGCCAAACGAACACTTTCGCGTCTTTGTGCCAAAATAGTTGCCTCATCGTCTTCTTCGTCTTCGTCTTCGCCCTCATCTTCATTCGAATCCTCGTTGCTTTCTTGTTCATCATTCTCATTCTCATCCATATTGATATCTTCAATCTCTTCGACATCCTCGTCATCGTCATCGTCATCATCATCGTCCGAGTCTAGTTCGCCGTCTTTGCCCAGCGGATTTTTAGTCATATCCAATGTTTCCAGCATTTGCCCCAGATTGTCTCTGCCAAGATGGGGCACGAGTAGATCAAAAATAGACTTGACAAATTCACGCCAGAATGAGCTTGTTTGCAGCTGCAGCTGAATCAGCACATCTGTAAGAACTTGCTGCCATCTAGGATTCGATTCCGACTGGATGGACAAAGCAAAATAAGTAATTGCATAGAAAAAATATATTGAAATGTAAACTCACCACGGAATCATTCGACGATTTCTTCTTCGAACTGAGCGCATTTTGCTTGCAGATCAAGACATCCGTGATAAGATCCGGGGAAATGCTATAGCCGTGCATGAGCAACGCCAGCCCCAGGGACAGAGTAAGTGCATCGAAAACGAGAGCAAGCAGTGTCTTCGCTTGGACGGTTTCATTCGCTATGATCTTCTCTGTGCGAGCTTCTATAACGAGACGCACCTGCTTCCACACCAGCTTCGACTCTGGGCTCAGTTTCGTGCGCAACTTTGCCTCAAAATCTGGCTTAGTTATCTTTGCCGCCAGCGGCTTGAGAGCGCCACGCAGCAGCTCGTTGAACGCGTACAACTGCTCCGCATTGCCCAGCTCCTTGTGTGACAAGCAACTGAAGAGCAGCTCCTCACAGCGAGACGCCGTCTGGCGGCTGAACAGAGCTGCCTGCTCGATGGCGCACGGCTGCTGCTCCGCATCCAAATGGAAGACGGCAGCCAGCAGCAGCAGCAAATCGAGCTCATTGCTGCGCTTGAGCAGCAGCTGCAAGTGGTACATTTGGTTGAGGAAGTACTCGCGCTGCCATTTGCCTAGCGACTCATCTTGGCTGATGAGATGCTTTTGATAGAAGTCGTACACGGACTTTTGGCCGTGCTCGTCCAGCTCTTGGAAGAGTTTGTGTGTTAGGTTTGGCGTTTGCATCACATCGTCCAGATCTGGCTTCTGCTGCAGCAGCGACATAAGTATTTCAAGTTTTGTGGCCGGCGTCAACAGTGTTTTAAAGCTGGTCACCAAGTCCATCTCGAATTCGTAGAAGCAATCACGCAGCTCGTGCGAGGAGTATTTAACTAATTTCTTTAGTTTTGCCTGCCGATTCATGGCCCACTGCTCTTGCAGCAGCGTGGACAAGAACTCCGATTTGAACAGCTTCTCCAGCTGCTTATCGCTGCGCTTGCAATCATCATAGTACAACAAAATTTGGGATAGCGTCGCGATAACATAGCACTTGGCGGCAGTGCGCTTTACCGGCATCTTTGTGGCAGTATGTTGCTGCCACGCCATGAGCAGCTGCTCCTCATCCGGGCTGCTGGCCAGGAAATTGCCCAAATGCTCGTTAACGTCCTCACCGGACGTATTGGGGCTGTCAAAATAGAGATCGAACAGCTGCGCATATTGCGGCTTCTGATTTGGCCACAAAATCGACTTAAGATCCTTGAGCGTGAGCGTGGAGGGAAACGTTAGATGCACGGCCAGCAGCAGATCGCAGGTGCGCAGCGTTTGCTTAGCGATGGGCTTAATAAGCGTCATCTTCAGCAGCGGCCAAGCATGCGACTTGAATATATCAGCCTTAACCTGTTTAAAGCAAATACGCAAGTACAAGTAAGTAAGTGCTCTCGATATATATATATATATATATTGATCAATTGGTTACGTACATGCGAGAAGGATTCCGTCAATATGTGAGAGCACATGGCCACCAGATAGTCGCGTCCCTTCAGATGTGCAACCAATATGGGATAAATAGCGTCTACCAGCTTGGTTGTGTTTGAAATAAAATGCTGGGATCTCAATACAGCTAATGCTGTGAGCAAATGACCCACAACGGCCAACGAGTCGTCCTTGCCCTTATTCTCGCCCTTGACGGGCAGCACGCGCTGCAATAAACCAAGCAGTTTTATTGGATCGACGCCTTCCACCTGGCGCACAATTGCGTTCACATAGCTGGCACTCAAGGCCACCGCATTTCTGTCGTCGGAGCCAGTGCAGCGCACCAGACGCCTAAGCGCATATGCACAGGTTACTGTGCGCTGTGGGATCAAAGCA
Source organism: Scaptomyza hsui (assembly GCA_018152825.1). Taxonomy (NCBI): domain Eukaryota; kingdom Metazoa; phylum Arthropoda; class Insecta; order Diptera; family Drosophilidae; genus Scaptomyza; species Scaptomyza hsui. The sequence goes on from JAECXO010000254.1 coordinate 1,365,917, forward strand.
AATGGTAATAATAAATGCACGCTCGATGTAAATTTCGATTTCTATGACCAAGTAGCGGTGTATTATATTTGACTCACCTCAGTGTCATCGGATTCGTCGTTGAGAAGCTTTATCAAAGTATTCAGGTGCTCCTGTTTTTCTAGCTGCTTTGCCGCCATCAGTTTGCTTAATATGTCAAAAACTGATTTATTTAGATGAGAGAGGTCCAGCTTTAGCGCAGACAGTTCATCTTCATCGTCCTGCTCCTTGCGCTTCTTCGGGCTTTTAGTTGGAGGATCTGACTTTGGTGACTTCCTCTTTCTATCCATTTTTAATATTTTGCACGGCTCGTTTAAAATTTAATTAAATACGCGAGCACGTTTTTTGAAAGAAGCTTGTTGCTTTTTTGCTCGACCCACGAACGAGCACATGCGCTACAGGGTTAATCGATACGATTACTATCGATGACAGCGATGATTCTTGGCATGCAGTGTACAAGATTGGTATGCTGCACATAGTTAAGATTGCATACGAATTGATGTTTACCTCCATCTGTAAATACTCAAGAGTAAGCATAAAAATACTATTTAAAAATGCATATAAGAAAACTTTGTTCTTGAGCATATTAAAAGTAGAAAAACGGTGTTTTTGTTTTAAATATATATTTAATCGGTATTCGCTGGCCATCGATATGTATATTCGTTTTGCACAGCTGTTGCTCAAACGATAGCACGTGTTTGCAGAGCTGCATTTAAATTTTTCCCATATTTGGTTGTTGTTTTGGTGTTGTTTCGCGGCAGCGTCTTTTAACCGGTAATTCACATACATACACATTTAATTGTGAAACAATACGCAATGGGCAAAAACAAACGCAACAAACAACAGCAGCAGCACAAAAACGCCCAGCAAGCGACGACGTCAAAGAGCAACAGCAACAGCAACAGCAGCGGCATCAGCATACCCAAACTTAATGAAAAAGATCGACGGGTATTAAATCTTATCGCCCAAGTCATACTGGAACTGGTGCAAAAACCAACGGCCAATGCGAACGACGAGTGGAAGCAATATGTGGAGCTGCAGCGTCTACTAGAGAGCATGATGATGCTTGAGAAGCCACTGCAACAGGCCGTCCTACCCTCAGACGACAGCAATGTGAACGAACAGACGCGTCTCACCAAGGTGGCCGCCTTCAATGATTGGGCGCTAGCAGGCGGCGTGCAAAGTGATTGTGTTGAAATCACAACATTTCCTGGCTATCAGCTTGGCTTGCGCGCCAAGCGTGATCTCGTTGCCGGTGAGCAGGTGCTAAGTGTGCCGCGCCAGCTGATCTTCTCCGAGGAGCTGCTTTCCGAGGAGAAACGCAAGCTATTTCGCAATTTTCCCACCCACCTCAATGTCACATACACGCTGATCATTGAAAAGGTGCTCGCCGAAGCCAGCATCTGGCAGCCCTTTATCGACACGCTGCCCACACGCTACACCACTGTTCTCTATTTCACCGTGGAGCAAATGCAGCGTTTGCGCGGCACATCTGCGTGCGCGCCCGCAATGCGCCTTTGTCGCGTCATTGCGCGTCTTTACGCCTCCATGTACAAGTGCGCCTACGTTGAGGCCGGCGATAACGTAATGGCCGCCAAGGCCAATCTCTTTACCGATTACGGACTCTGCTACGAGCTTTATCGGTGAGTATACTTCTGCACCTATGTATGTGTGTATAACCTTTTTTTTTTTCATAAATTACATATGTACATCGTGGGCAGCAGCTTTTACCAGCTGGCCCGATCTTATTTTGTTATCATTTGTTGTGAAATTATAATCATAACTGATTGAAAATAGCATTTAAATGCGAAACATGGTAGAACTGAAAATAACTTCGGATTCCCAAATTATCGGCGCTTCAAGGTGTCTATAATCAATTTAGCTAAGATCTTATATGTATATTATGGTTCTTTACTGCATAGCCCGACCTAGCAGGTGGAGTCTAATATATATTATATTAATATATGTACGGTAGGTATTCGAACATTCGATAAACTGTTAGCCACTGTTTTGACTGACTTGACTAGAGGCTTTTCAATTGTTTTTGCTTATAACATTTAATGTTAATTTTTCAAAAACCATATTATTCAGATTCTTCATCTTGAAAAAGAGGGCAAGTGTCAATGGCTAAGACAAGAAAACTTGGATTCAATTTGACCAGCAATATGTTTTCCAGGACATCCTGGCTCAGTCGATTTCCGTAGTCTGTAAGCACAAGGCTTAGCGTCGAAAATGCTCGTTCAGTCGTCAGCTGTTTTAAATAATATTTAGGGTATTCACAAGCTATGCTATGTGCGTAAAGTACTATGTTGCTATTTGAAAGCTTTACAACAAACACACAGAATGCCTCTGGGTATGTTTGCTACTAATGTACTATATGTGTTAGTGAGTGGTTGCCAGACAATGTATGAAAACAGCTGTTTTCGAGATTATTGATCTAATTAAATTAGGTCACACTGTAAAATTTAAATTAATTAATTTTACACACAAATAATTTTCTTGGAAACCCTTCTCTTGTCATTCTGATCAAAAACACAGATCAGTTTAGTTTAGTTTTATTTATTTTTGTATTTAAGTTGCTTAATACAAAATAGTTGCTCAATTCACTTAGGGTATGGTTTTAAAATTATTTTTTTTTCCATTTTTTTAATATATTTTTTTCTGAATGTACAATATGTCGAGAATATTGTGTAAAAATTTTAAGTCAATCCGACTAAAACTAATGGAGTTACAGCGTTTCAAACATGGCAATGATAGTGTAGAAGCGTCCAGCGCGTCGCATAAAAATCAATTTTCCCGAAAACGTATTTTTGAAGTTCGTGAACATCATAACTCAAAATCTACTGAACCGATCCTTTTGAAAATTTGAACAAAACATCTTCACATAAATCAACAGGTAATCACGAAGAGATTATTTTTATTTTTAACACACATACGACAATAACGACAAAAGAAACGTAAAAAGTGCACTCACTAGCTACAGTGTATTATACATAGTACTTTACGCACATAGCATAGCTTATGAATACCCTAATTATAAACTTATAAAGCTGTCAACTTTAATTTAACCCATTCGTAGTTACCTGTGTTGGTGGTACGTAATAAAACGTCTGCATCAATTCTTGGAAAAGAAAGTTGGAGATTTTCAATCTTTGAGTGCACGTCGGATGTAGAGCTAACATCCATTTGAGCTCCTTGCACTAAGTACGCGCTTAACAATTTATATTTTGGAGCCCGTACTCGGTGTTGAGCATAAATTATTACTAGGATTTACTTTGCATATTTTGTCCCAAATAGTTTTTCAATGATTTATTGCAGTATACCTTTGTTGTGCTGTTAGGGTATGTTGAAAACGCGGATCCAAAAACAAACACGAAATTAAGAATTCGTTGCTTAATAGTGTTTTCGATCGTTTTTCCATGGACATTAAAGTTTGTCTTCCAACGGTTTTTATAAATTCTTCATTTGAATCGTTAACAAATTTTTCAGTACAAATTTTTAGTTGTGAGTAACAACTGTTATACAGTGCACGCTCGATAACGTGAACTAATTAAAACCAGGAGTGTTCGCGTTTGCGCGTTGTTCACGTTTCCGAATACCAAAATTCAGAGAAAAAAGAGTCCATATTACCAGCATTCTAGACCAATTACACGTTTTAAAATAAAAACAGATGTTTATGAGCGAACCAAAGACAAAACGATTTATTAAAAAAATGTTTTTGTGAATGAAAGAGGTAATGCCTTTTTTTCTCAAATTTAAGTACATGTGCTCCTTATTTGTATACCCCGAACCCATGAAATGGGTAAAAGGGGTATAATGGTTTTTTGCAAAAGTATGTAACAGGCAGAAGGAAGCATCTCCGACCCTATAAAGTATATATATTCTTGATCAGCATCAACAGCCGAGTCGATATAGCCATGCCCGTCTGTCCGTCCGTCTAAACGTCTTTCCGTCCGTCCGTCCGTCGTTGATCTCAGAGACTACAAGAGATAGAGACTTCAGATTTTGCACATAAGCTCATCTAAGTCCTAGGCAGTACAAGTTTGTTTCCGATTTTCGATAACTATTTCCGTTTCCGATATACACATGTGATCGATTACGAAAAAATCTCGAATTTGCAAAATTTAAAGATGGGGTTTGAAATAATGGGTAACGATAGAGCTTTTCTGAAAATTTCGTCCAAATCGGTAAAGAAACACCGGAGATATTTTATTTTAAAGTTAAAGGTCCGTATCCAGCACAAACCGGAATTTGTGGTATATTTTGGAAGCGTGGGCACAAGATTTTATAGTGCGACCATAGTCCACTAATTTAAATAATATGGCATTTTGACTTAAATACTTAAAAGGGCTAGGTCACACTGAGCTATTTAAATTTAAGTTTAAAGTTTAAAAGAAAAAAAAACATAATTAAGAAATGCAACCAGTTTGTTTCTTGTCTATCAACATATAATACTGCTTAAAAAAACAGAAAACTAAAGAAAACGGCGACACCGGTAGCACAAATGTTGTTGGTTGCTGCCTTGGGCACAACAAAATATATGATTTGGTATTTCCTGAGCCCAGCACCAGTGTGTACATACTGTATTAAATCGATACTGTATATTAAGCAGTTTAGTATATTTTGCTACGTTGCTGGATACCTGGAACGCACGCAGCCAAGAAAAACAATTCCCGCTGCGACGATTTTGTATGAAAAAAATTTTTTCGCTGTGCAGGATACCGACCTTAAGTCAAGAAAAACTACACTACTGCAAGTCACTTTAATACACGGGTTCAGGGTATATTTTAGTCGAGATTTCTCGACTAAAGCCTTCTTACTTGTTTTAGTTCAAACATTTTGCAGTACCTATTCGATGAATCTGCTATATATTTTGTCATGTTTCGACAACTTAACCCTCCGTTTACCACATGTTTCGATAACCTTCCGTTTCCCACATGGGGTCTGGCCACAGACCCAAGTACATTTTCATATAAATGTATGCGAATTTTTGCTTTTTGGTGTGACTTTTAAGTATGTTTACATATCATAGGGCTTCACATTTTTATATAAACGCCTTCTGACTTTGTTTTAATGAAGGAAAAACTAATAAAAGTAAGAAAAATAAGGGTAGAAAAAAATGCAGGTAGGCCTTATTTCGAGTTCTTATTTAGACCTAAGTACTGCTTACAAATTAAATTCTTGTGAAATATTATTAATATATTATATTATTTAGTTTCGCTATTACACTTAAAACAAAAATATTTAACTTTGGAATGTTGCTGGCACGCCGGATCGGAACATTTTGAGCAATTTTTGTTCCACTTTGTGCCATCTTTGCTGATAAAAAGTGAATCAGAGCCAGTTGCATGCTGAATTCCCGTTTCTTCTTTAATTTATGCGTCGCTTTCCAAAATTTCGATTCTTTCAATCACCATGTCCGTTTCTATATCTGACGCAATATCCCCATCGTCTTCATCGAATACATCAATATCCTCTTTAGGATTCATTTGGATGTCATTCTGTAATTGCGCGCTGAGCAATATATCGAAAAAAGGAAACTTACCGTGCACAAATTCATGCTGGTACCACAAAATGAAATTTCTTCTTCCAAATTCAAGTTCAAGCTATCACAATGCTAAGAACTGATATTTAACATTTTGAATAAACTTAGTATCAATAAACAAGTAAAAACGTTGCAGTCGGACGCAACCGACTGCGGAATACTTTGATACCAGTAAAAGAACGGATGGTAAGGATTCTGCTTGCAAAGGAGTGGGCCACGTGGCACCATTTATCTTCTGCCAGCTTTAAAGGCTCTAGCTCAAAAACTTTTATGATATATAGCCGTTCAAAATTTTGTAAGGAAGTTGGCTTGGTGGGCGTGGCATCCAAAATTTTGATGCAGATCTTTTGGTAGATGTTGCCATTTATCTTCCTACCAAGTTTAAAGGCTCTAGCTCAAAAACTGTTAGAGATATAGCCGATTCCAATTTTGTAAGGCGGTTGGCTTGGGTGGGCGTGGCATCCCAATTTTTGATGCAGATCTTTTGTAGATGTCACCATATATCTCCTACCAAATTTGTTGACTCTAGTACAAAAAATGTGGAAGATACACGCATAACCGTTTTAACAACGGCGGGGGTGGGAGGCGGAAGGTGTGGGCGTGGCATCCAAATTTTTTATGCAGTTTGTTGGAAAACTTCACTACCTATCTTGACACAAAATTTGATGGCTCTAGCTCATATTTTTGGGGAACGTCAATATCTATCTTGACACAAAATTTGGTGGCTCTAGCCCAAAAAATGTGAAAACTATAGGCGTTTCCGATTTCAAGGAGAAGGGGGGGATGGGGGCGGAATCAGGGGCGTGGCATCCAAAAATTTTATGCAGTTTTTTGGGGAACGTCAATATCTAGCTTGACACAAAATTTGGTGGCTCTAGCCCAAAAAATGTGAAAACTATAGGCATTTCCAATTTCAAGGAGCAGGCAGGATGGGGGCGGAAGGAGTGGGCGTGGCATCCAAAATTTTCATGCAGTTTTTTCAGGGACGTGACTAGCTATCTTCGTGCAAAATTTGATTTCCCAGCCTCCTAGTGGGCGTGGCAACCCGATCTTAACTCTTTATCTGTAGACTCTATAGACAAACATAATTGCAAAGTTTCAAGTCTCTAGCTTTAAGGGTGTCGAAAAAAGTTGCGTTCATACGGACGGACAGACGGACAAACAGACACCATGACGGACATTGCACAAAACAAATATACTATGAGACCTTCGGTATCAAAGAATGAAAACCACATAGCATCATCAAAATGCATGATTTTGTATGCTATTCCATTCAAAATGTATAGGGGTCTGTCCAGACCCCATGTGGTAAACGGAAGTATTGAAATTTTAAAATCCTTATATCTATCCTTGTATGACATGAATCCTGGAATTTTTGCAATTTGAAGAAAACAATTATTTAGGAAAAGTAAAAAAATTCCAGACGATTTGCTCAATTGGAAGTATGTTAAAATTTAAGTTGAAATTGAAATGGGTCTGGCTGGACGCATGTGGTAAACGGAGGGTTAAAAGGTATTTCAGCATTTCGGAGGAACATCAAGAGCAACTAGTTGTGTTGTATGTGCAGCACAACGACGAAAAAGAATGTTTGGCTCTTTTTCTATTAGCTCATGACTTAAATATTCATTTTTTATGCACAATTCGGAGTCTCCGTCAGTGTTTGTGTGACTGTCGTCGACGCTCGGTTATACCCCTCACTATACGTTCGATTGACGTTAGGCGATGTCCGCCCACAACGTTAACGTTTCTCCATGCACGCTAGGTTGACCCAATTACATGCATAGAGTGACGTAACTGGTAAGCGTTCGGCTTCAATCATTTTCGTCTCGACGCATTGACGTTTTGGGAGCAACGCAGCGTCGACACAAATACAAAGACTGACACAGCCGAACTAGAGTGTATGTATTAGAGAGTCCATTCAAAACTGTAAATCAATAGAACGTATTCGAATAAGATAGCGTGGAATAAAGGGCAGACAAAACATAATATGGGAGAATATGAACAAAAGCGTGTGTCAATACATACTAATATTCTTCAAAATTCATGACATTGAATTTGCATGTACATCTGTTGATCTGCTTTTAAGAGAATTAGTGCATGGGCAAATTAGTGAACGATGGGAACGGGTGCGGGTGCTTTTCCCCCCCTGGTGTGGAATCTCTTGTCAACGATTTATATAAACGGAGAACTCCAATGAAATGCGAACGATATGGGTTTAATTAATACAGGCAAATATCTACTGACAATTTGTTCATGAATTACACACTCAGAGATATACAAGCATGCGCTAAATATAACAGTATTGATCTGTTTCACAAAGAAATTTAAAAGACCTCGTTGGATTCCGTCAAAAAACGAATGGTACGACGCTGTTAACGAAAGAAAGTATTAAATACCTGGGGACATAAATAGATCGCAATCTCTACAAACCCCAAAGTCAGTTATTCCTCGTCATCCTCCACATCTTCTTCCCCGTCATCCCACTCCTCATCCTCCTCGTCATCCTCCTCATCATCCTCCTCTTCATCCTCTTCCTCTTCAGTCTCTTCCATTTCATCGCTATCATCATCAAGTGGCTCATTAAGAATTCCTCCCTCACCTTGATCGTGGACATCATTAGTAAAATTGCAAGCTTCCATGGCTACTAAAAATGCGGCGAAATCAAGTTTTCCAGAGCCACTGCTGTCTATTGTATTAATCATGTATTGGACATCATTCTCGTTGTGCTCGAAGCCATGTAGATGCATGGCGTTCGTCAGCTGTTCGGCCGTTAGATAGCCCTTTTTGTCTGTGTCCAAGAGATCAAATATGATCTTGGCGTTAGGGAAGCCTTGCGACATGACTTCTTTGTTGGTCAAATTACTATTTCAAAGAGCTATTTGCGTTTAGTAATATTTATTTTTAAATGCTGTTGACAAGTTGAAGAGTTATCGACAATGTCAAGCTTTTTGTTACTGCTGAACAGCTCTCTCAAAATTCAAGGGCTACTATGATAATGTTTTGGTTGAACAACAAATCGAATACTTTGTACTTTTTAATATGATTTCCGACACAAAAAGGGATACATAGCAGACTTGATACTCGAATACCTTCAGCTGTATTCAAATATAACTGTAAATCTTATTTCATTTAGTCCGTGCCCTTACTTTTGAATGTCTTGCGACTGCGGATAACGTTCACCGATACAATTTTGTCTAAGTGTTCGATACAATTCAATTCGTATTACGCATTGTATATTTGAATGTCGTTTTTTTGGGCATTTATGCACAAATAGCAAATAGCACTGACAATACCTATATCACTCGGTAGCAGCAGCATCGAATATCGAATATACAATATATTGAAAAGCTTACAACAGCTGCAGCTGTGAAAACGGACTATTTCACAACTTTTGCTACTGCGACTGGAGTTTTTATACTCTGTAACCAAAGGTAGAGTATATTGATTTTTGGCAATGTCCTTCATGGTGTCAGTCCGTTCTTCTGTGTAAATTTTAACACTCTTAAAGCTAAAGACTTGAAACTTTGATTATATTTTGTCTATGGGCTGGTCATAAAAAGTGTATTAATTGTATCATGCGCAAGTCAAAGCAGCAAAAATTCAACAGATTTGCAAGATGTCGTCGGCAGAAGTCGTGTGTAACTATAACCTAACTACCCTGCCGTTTAGCTTGGAGCGATCGCTCCCAATTTAGATTTTCATACATATTAATGCTACGTCCGATTCAGATCTGAAACGAACTGCATGGTATGTATTACATAACTATTTATGCGTGTGACGGTTAGCTGCGGATTATGTTCCAATACGCATTTATGTTAAAAGCGTTTCACATTCCCTTCAACGAAGACAAGGGTTTCTACTTTAGAGGCTTCGTTTGCTCCCCAAACCATTACACTGCCACCACCGTGTTTCACAGTAGAATTCACATTTTCAGGATCCATGGCAGTGTTTGGTTTTCTCTAAGTCTTGGCTTTCCCGTCCTATTTAAGTATGTTGCATCCGTGTATATATATCCGATTTCTAAAAGTCCATTTTCTTCATTTAGATGCTTGATGCAGGTACATATGTACGTACTGATTTGTTCCGATACGTGAAAGGTGTCCGGAAAAAAATAGGGACCAGAATCGAACCGAAAACTGATTCGCTTTTATATGACTGTACTGCAATGTACAATTATTTTTGCCTCCTTTTTTTTTAATTTTTAGTCGTGCTTTGCAATTTTTCACTACACTTTATTTTCAAAAAAAATTAAGAAATAACAAAGAGTCGAAAACAAAACGTAACTTATTTACATTCTTATAATTTACGTATATATTTATGTATTTTTATTGTTATTCTTATATATAATAATATATTCATAATATATCTCATTTTAGTTATTTGTTGTCGTATGTTGTGGGCACAACTAATTGAAATTGGAAAACTGATTTTTGAACAATTGTGTGGATATTCTTATACGCTGACTTGCAGTTTTCCATTAATCAAAAGCTTTTCTTTTATTGTTGTTAATTTTTAAATACCAAATGAACTAATTTTGTTTATTTGTTGACTTTTTACTATTATTTTTTATTGTCCCCCAAATTGTTTTTTGCATTGCTTTTCTTTAATTTTTTTTACGTGCAACATAACCTCACTTAATTCATTCAGCTTGACTGTACTTTTGCATATACATATGTCTGTTCCAGCATGGTTGTGTGCTTTTTTAAGTGCGCTACCGAAACCCATTTCCAATTCTGTTTGTGCCCCTGAAACGCAGTTTTTGTAAATCACTTATCTTGGCTTTAAGGTTCCCATTTTCTAGTTAAACTTGTTTAAATATTTAAAAAAAAAATTTAAAAGTTATTCTAGTAAAATAACGTGCCAAACTGTTACAGGACTGTAGTAATTGAAGCTTAATATCTAAGTATTGTTTATTTAAGTACAATTATTAAAAACGACATGACACTGAACTTGAAATTGCACTGTAAGCGAGACGAACATAAATTCAAGCTAACATAATTGTATTAGTTTAGTAGCCTTTTTGAGTCATTCCTTTGCCTTCCTACTTTTATTGTCGAACCGTAGCCATACCCAGCCAGGGTTTTGAGGCCAGAGAGCGGTATGAATCCTATTTGTGTTTATTGCGATCTCTCACTCTCTTTCTTGACATTTTCTAGTTTTGCTTCATAAACCAAAGAGAAACCAGATTGAGCATTGCGCAGGTCCATTAGTTTGATGGTTGATTTTGTGACGTCAAACTAGACCAAAACATTTTTGTGCTGTATGCTTTTTGCTTGGTTATTTGTGTGATTTGCACAGTGCAAAAAGACTTTACATGGAACATACCCAAAGCGTTGACTGTGTTGACGAGGTCAAAACACTATTTTTTTTAGTCCAGAATGCTTTTTAAAATAAGACAGCTAAACCAAGAGCTGTCTATGATGACGTAGATGCGCAGTAGTTTTCTTATTTTTTTGACACATCGAATGCGCAATCTGGTTTCTCTTTGATTCATGGTTTTGCCTCATTCGTTTATATTCGCATTCTAATCTCCGAGTTGCTTCTCTCTCCTTTTCGTTCCTCTTGCTATGTAACTCGTATTTTCATATTTAAAAAAAAAAAAACTTATTGGGTTCGTCGTCCAAAAACAAAAATGTTGTTTGCTTTCAATTTGCCTGTGTTCTGAATCTTACTTTCTCGCATTACTATTTCAGAGTGTTTTTTTTTGTCCAGCTTTTTAAATACAATTTGTTGTTCAACGTCATGTGGGCTTTAACTAGTTTCTCTACTTCTGTGTCCGCACCCAAAAAAATTCTATTTCACTTAGACTATTTAATAAACTAACGCTATGCAATTTACTGCGTGTACATATATTTATAATATATATTTGTATATATGTATATAAAACTTGGCCTAAACGGAGCGATCCCACTACATGTTCTCTAGTGTCATCTAAAGTTTGAGTGTGTGTGTGTGTATCTAGAGCCTAGAGCTTAATTATCAAATGATTTGCGCAGTGTATCAAATAGATACTCCTGCACCTCCGGCGAATTGGGATCCATGGTGTTGAGCTTCTGATGTGTGCTGCGCAGTGTTAATGCCAGCGAATTGACACCGCCACGCCCACTGCCGCCCGCTGTTGCTGTTGCCGTTGCAGTTGATGTTGCTGCTGCTGCTGCTGCTGCCGCTGCTGATCCAGCGGATGTTGCTGCCGTTGAGCTACATGTGGAGGCTTGGCGATTGAACAACAATGAGCTCTGACGCTGCAGCTGATGATGATGATGATGCACTGGCGTGTTGCACGAAACAGTTGCAACACCAACCGCTTGCTTGTGGCAACCATTGTTGCTGCTGTTGTTGTTGTTGTTGCTGCTGCTGCTGCTACTGCTGCCAATGACCAGCTCTTCCATGTGCTGTCGCAGCGAATTGCGTCGCGATGCATTCGCCGTTTGTGCCAGCTGCGGCAACTTACTCTTCATGGCATTGTAGGTCTTCAGATAGCTGGTCTTGCGGCGCCGATGCTGCTTCCAGCGGCACACCACAAATATGACCAGGAACGTCGACAGCGACGTCAGCACAATGGCAGCACTGGCAACAATTGCCGATCGTATGCCCGCCGGCAAGCTGGCGTACAAACTGCTGCTGCTGCCGACGCCGACGCCCAAATGTTGTTGCGACATTGATGTGGCAGCGGCTGCGGATGGACTGCGGTGAAAGCCGTGACCGGATAGCTCCAGATCCAACAGATCGTGCGCCCGTGCCACCTCATTCTCAATGGTATCGATCACATCCCTGTTGTCCTCGTTGTTCACTGTGGCTGCCGCTCTCAATTTTGTTGCATTCCCATTGCTGCCGTATGCATTCACGCTCAGATCGATGTCCATGCTGTTGTCCTGGTCCTGGTCGTGGTCCTGGTCCAGTTCCTGCGAGCTGCCAGCATTGCCATCATTGTCCAGCAGCAGACGTGGCGGGGGCAAGTAGTACGCATTGCGTTTATCCTCCATGTTGGCAACGGAAGCCGCCGCGCGTCCAGCTGTTGCAGTTGCAAGCGAGGCGAGCGCTAGTGTTTTCCACGACGGAAAGAAATCTAGCGATTTTTCAGCGCGCTGTTGGGATGCTAATGTGGCTGCTAGGGATGTTTGTGTGTAGGCGGGTCCTGTGTGTGTCATAACAAGAGAGGAAGAGAAGGAGCGAAAGAGAAAGATTGATAGGGTGTTGGTGAGACAACAAAAAGAAGTATTTACATTTGTGTATGTATGTGTGTGTGTGTGTGGCGGTTATAGCGATCTGTGGCAAGTGTGCTAAGCTACTGGGCGTTTGATTTTTTACAAAACATCGGTTATCGATAAATATCGATGCATAACTTTATTGCTTTCCGATATCATGCATCGCAACATATCGATAATAAATTAAAATACGCACTTGCCAGCTCCTACTTACGTGTGTGCGTGTGTGTGTGTCTGTGTGTGTGCGCATTTGGCCTCGTGCTGAGCTGATGCCGCATTGTTGTTGCCAAACAACACAAACAAGAACAAAAACAACAACAACAACAACACAGCAACAATAAAAAGTGACAAAAAAAAAAGAAAAAAAAAAGAGAAAATAGTACAAATAATCGATAACACACGGCGACAACAGCTCAGCATAGTAAGGCCAAATGCGCTCGCTTCTTTCTGCACACGCTTTTTTACTGCAGCTGTCGCCGGCGCTGCTCGCGCTGGCGCTGACGCTGCCGTCGCAGCCGCAATGCAGTTATACCTTGATTGCGATTGTTGCTGTCATCGTTATCGCTGCTGTCTCTATCGTTATTGGGCTCAATATCAATGATCGATGTGAAATAGCTGGAGCCCTGCGAATCCGTTTTTATCTCATCCGGCTTCACACTCTTCAAATCAATCAAATTGAAATGCGGAAAGTTTTCGAATGCGGTCACAATATCCATATTATCCTGCAGCACCACCTTCTGGCCGGGATAGAAACGTGAATGCTCATCGCCATTACTGAGTATGGTCGATAAATGGAGTTGACTGGAGCCGCGTTTACGATGCTCTATTAGCTCCTCTAGCGTCATATTGCGCTGCTCTAGCACCTTGAACAATCGGTTGCCCGAACGACGATCCTCAATAAGCTCCAAAAGATCGGTACGATCATCCACATCATCCAATAAAGATGCTGGCTGTGGCAGCGCCAACTGTTGCTGCGGTCGTTGCTTCTTTTGTTGCTTGCCACGCTTTAATATAGCTGCTGCTGCTGTTGTTGTTGGTGCTGTTGTTGTTGTTGTTGTTGCTATTGCGACTGTTGGTGTATGATTAGGAGCTGGCACACGTATGTGATGAGTATGGCTTTCGACCTCGTCGAAAAAGTTCTCCAACTCATCGTTGCCATCATTGTAGTTGGGTTGTTCCTCGCTGCTGTTGCCGTTGTGACCGATGTTGCTGCTGTTGTGTGTTGCTGCTGTGCTTAACACAACATTGTCTGCTAGCTCAAGTTCCACATCTTCGATACTTTCCACAGAATTTTTATCATAGTTGCTGCCTATAAAATTATCGCTTATACGTTTTGATTGCTCTTTGCTGTTGCTGTTGCTGTTGTTGCTGCTGTTGTTGCTGCTGCTGTTGCGTGTTCGATAACGTGTTGCTGCTGGCGGCAGCTCACTGCTGTATTGTTGTTCCTCAGACACATCTAGCTCTGGCTCTGGTTCTGGTTCTGGTTCTGCAACAGCAAATGTTGCTGGTCCCGTTGTCTGCGTTGTTGTCTCCAGCAGCAGCTCCTCTTCTTCTCCTTCTTCTTCTTCTGCTGCTACTGCTGCTGTTGTTGCAGCTGGAGCGGCAGCTGTTGTTGTTGTCGTTGATGTTGCCTTAAACAAGGCTGGCGGCTTGAGCGTAGATCGCATTTGCTGTCGCTTCTTGTAGAGCGGCAAACGTGTTGTTGTCGCTGCTGTTGTTGTCGTTGTGCTTGCAACAGTTGTTGGCGCTGTGCTGCTGCGCCGGCTGTTAGAGCCGCCATCGCGCGACGAGCTGCCAAATAGTTTTAACCGCTGCAGTGCTGGCAACTTGTTCGGCTTGGGTCGAAACAGCTCCTCCCGTGAATCCTCCGCCGACGACGACAGCTGTTGCTGCTGTTGCTGCTGCTGTTGCTGCTCCTCGTCATGCTGGGTTTGGGCCAAGAAGGCAGCGGGTATGCGTCGAACACTGTGCTTGTTGTTGTTGCTGTTGCTGCTGCTTTGGCCAGCTACTGTTGTCTTTGGTTCCTGGCTAGCAGCAACAACATTGATGGCAGGAGCAACAGCTGTGGTTTGAAGCGCTAGGAGCGCATTCTGTTTTCCCTTAAGCAGATCATCGAGCGATAGATTCTTCTGTTGCAATATCTCACTGAGACTGAGTCCGCCCGAATTCTTGAGTATGTTTTTTAGATCCACGGGTGTCTTATTATTGGCAACAGTTGGTACTGGTTGTTGCAGTTGCTCCTGATCCTGTTTCTTTGCCTGGCCATAGGGTCGACGATAGGCTTTGCTGCCACCGCCGCTAGGTGGCGCCTCGGTCTGACGCTGTCGGTGTCGATTATCGCGTTCACGTTCACGTTCACGCTCCAATGTTGCCAATGGCTCGCGTACGGGCAACTGTTTGCGCCTGGACAACTGATCGTCCTCCACATGACCGCGCCAGTAGAGACTACTGCCACCGGCACTCGGTGACTCCTCCTCGTTGGCCCCCATTGTCGCCAGCGGCAGCTGTGGCCGACGCTTGCGTTTACCGCCACCGGGACGACGGCGCTGCACTGTTGCCTCCGGCGTCGATTGACCATCGTCCACAATGAGCGAGACGCCAGTTTGCAGCAGCTGCTGCAAGTGAAGACAAAAATGAGCAAGATGAGCATTGTGGGTCAAGTGTAGTCGAACTAGATCGAAAAAATATATGTTCACTAGGTTCATTAGGTTCATTTAGTTGTTTAGTTCGAACGTTTGCTGTTTTGTTGTTCCTATTTAGTTCGCTAAATTTTGCTCATCAGTTCGTTCATTAGGTTTAAAAAGAACGATTGAGCAAAGTGAACTACTATTAGGTGTATACTTCGTTAGTTCAGTTTGGTGAAAAGTGGTAGTTTCTTTGCAAACATATAAATATATAAAATTTCTTTAATGCCAAATAAACCTTTCACAATCTCTAGCGTTACGGGTATCGAATAAAATTTATTTACAGAGAAGAGGTTTTAGTGGTGAATATACACATTGTGTAAATACCCTTTTAACCCTTTGTGAGTAAGGGGTATTAAGAGGAGATTTATTGAGCCAGTTAGCACATGGTAAGCGCTTGACTTTCATTGATTAATGGACTCTCCATTGATTGATGGCATTTCTGAATGCAGCTAACAGAGAAATCACTGCTTGTTCCCGCTCCCTCCTCTCTGTGACAGCTGTCAATTGAATATCGCTTTCAACCTTTAAATTGGTTAAACAAACTAAAGTCAGAATCCGAACCCTTTTCATACATTTTTTAGGGTCCCTGAATCGAATTCCAGGATTTTGTGCCTTTTTTTTGCTGCTCTCTCACACGCTATAACTATTTATTGCCAACTGGCTATCGATTGTCTCTGCCTTTTTTATTCTCAACCTTTTTTTCGCAAATAACTATTGCATACCTGTCGATAAACTAATTAAATTTTAGGGATTACTATGGAAAAACCACTGGATATTAAATACGCGAGCCAATCTCCGCCAAGGCAATCAATATTTACAAAATAGCATCGCTCCAACCACTCAATCCACCCACTTTAGAACCTCCGCTAGCCCGTTTCTTCCTATGAGCTTGTACCATAATTAACTTGCGCATCTTGTTTAGCGAGGGCCAATTGCTGTTGGCCAGGTTAATGCAATTTTAGCACACACACACACACACAGTTAACAGACAAGTTGAAAGCTGTCTTAACTTCATAAACTGCACTCAAATGAAAATAGTGAGAGGGATGATGAAGGAGAGGGACAGGGTGGAAGATAGTACAGCAGGCGCTTTTCTGCTCACGTAATTTATTTTCAATTTATCGC
This sequence comes from Scaptomyza hsui, assembly GCA_018152825.1. Lineage (NCBI taxonomy): Eukaryota > Metazoa > Arthropoda > Insecta > Diptera > Drosophilidae > Scaptomyza > Scaptomyza hsui. Next base: position 1,382,497 of record JAECXO010000254.1, read on the forward strand.
CGTGCACACAATCCACACGCCCTTCCTCTGCCCCCCACCACCATCCCTGCCGTGAACATTCAGTATATAGACAGAGACCCCGCATATTATGTGGATGTCTGCATGAGAAGCACAGAATACCACATCGACTGATGATTATTCTCAGTCGGATTATCATGTTGCTGTGTTGGCATCGACGATATGGCATCCACCTCCCCACCAACCCACCAACCCACCATCACTTTCTTGATTAGTCTGAGTAATTGCCTTGGCCCAACTGGCAGCTCTCCTACACACTCACACACTAGTATCTTCCGCTATCTCTGTCTTTCTGAGCTGTAATCAGTCTAATGCAAATGCCGATTTGTGCATTTATGAGCCCGCTGTTTCAATACATGTGTGTGTGTGTGAATATGAGAGTCTGCGGTTTGGTGCTTAGAACCCACATGAATGAAATTGATAACTATGCTGGGATTAAATAATTTTGTCACATCATTTGTAATGCACCAAAGAATATACAATCACCATCATCTAAGTTACAAGCTGATCCAATATAGATATAGTACGAACGCAATAAACAGCTGTTGGATAACCGTTTCTATTGGCGTCATTAGATGAATACAAAACCTACAAATTACCATTTACCGAGGCACTTTCAATTTCTATGCGACCGTGCAAATAATTAAGTTGAGGGCTAATGACAAAACTAAATTGTTGACGAAAAAGTTACGCAAACAAAGCAACCCGAAAAGCTCGCTCAGACTTTTGGCCAAAAACTCATTATACAATATGCCAGCTTGAACACCAAGACACCAAGAGGGAGGGAAGCGAGAGGAGCGAGCGAAAAGTGTGGACAGGCAAACAGAGAAGCGAAAAGTTTTTGCGACAACTGCAAACAATGCAAAAATAATGTTAAATTGAAAACACAAACTACCCATTCCCCACCTTCCTCAATCTACATAGTAGTAGTTACCTCATCCAGCAAGGAAACTTTACAAAATGGGATAAAATCAAATGAAAAGAATTGGAACAGTGTTGAAAATGTGTTGAATCATTTGAGACTTTCCTTTTAGCAGCGAAAAACTTACTACAATACAGTTTTTTGAATATCGATAACTTTTCGATAGCATAGTTTTTAAAAGATAATTTCATAACATAAATACCATGCTCAGAGTTTTAAAACTGTGATTTATTGCCAAGAACTTTTTTCTTTTGCTATATATTACAATCGATATACTCGATAACATCGATAACAGCATTATACGACTGAACACTTTCTCGTCGCTGTGTGACATGCTTTGTTGTCTACCTTTCAAATTGAACGACGACTACCTAAATTGTCCCGCCTCCCAACTGAATGAGCGAGCGCACGAGGGGAGGGAAGGTTTTTGTTTTTTTAATTTGGCCAAGTTTTGGCTGTGGTGGAGATTGCATGCATAATGAAGATGGATGTCAATGGCAATCGAATTGTTTCCATTCACCCAAAGTTTTAAACAAAGATCTCAACCGCCCCCCCTTTCTCTCTCTCTCTCTCCCCAACCCTCCTCATCCTTTCACCGAAAAATTGAACAGAAGCCATGCCGCAAGCTGCAATCGAGGATGAACAAAAGAGCTGAAAACAAAACAAGTAGGAAGTGCAAGGGAGCTTTAAAAATGCAACCCTGCGCGTGTTTTTGCGCTGCATTAAATCAAACTCACACACACACAAACACACAGACTCTCTGTGTGTGTGTGTGTGTGTGTGTGTGTGTGGCAATGTGCCTGTGTGTTGACAGCATTGGCAACACTCTGGAACTTGGCCTGTCAGCAGCAGCAGCAGCAGTAGCAACAGCCTTCAGAAGTTTGCAACGCGCTTCGCTAGCTTCCGCATGCGGCGGTTTTATAGTCACATAACCTCACATTTTGCTCTCCTTTTTGTATCCGTTGCTTTTCTTCATGCACTTGTTGGCCTTGTTTTTTTTTTGTTAGCCAACGGGCAGTTTATTGTCAAGCTGTTGAGCTGCAACGCTTTTTTCTTCTGCTATGCCTTTGCTGTTGTTTTTATTGTAGTTTAAGTCTTGTCCAGTCGATAAATGTCAAGTTAGCGCTAAACTTGTCGTCGAATGTGCCAATATTTTGCTTGACATATCCTATTGTTGTGTCTTTTAATTGAATTTTATTAAATCTCTTTCCATCAGCAAGAAACTGTTTATTTTATGTTCTGAACTTTTTACTTATAGTCAAAATGTTAAATATTTAACAGGACGGAAAACTTTCACTTAACTTTAAGGAAATCAATCGTTTAAGTGATTAAAAAAAGATTATCTGATTATTATATACACAGTCAATTATTATTAGGTTTGAGTTTTTCGTTGTTTAATATTTAATTGGCTTAACTGGCCCTTCCTTTGTTGTGGTACTTTGAACGACTTATACTGCAAACCCTTTGATAAGTTTTCGTTGCCTTTATTCAATGAATAAAAAATTACACACAATTCCGCTAAAATAACACTTTGGCATGGCAACATTCGCCAGCTGAAAAGGCGGCCCCAAAACACATAATGACCATTACCGAGGGGCGCAATAAAAAGTTCACAAGGGTGGTGTGGACTGGCTGCCTGGGCAGAGGGACGAGCTGAGGAGCTGTAGTCCGTCCGGCAACCACAAAAAGTTGCTTAGCTGCTTGTCGTGATTCACGTTTTTGTTGCTGTTGCTGCTTCTGCGGCTGCGGCTTATGATGATGATTTCTAACCGTACCTGCATCCCAGTCTCTCTCCCTCTTTCACTCTTCCTCTCTCGTACTCCTTAACTCTTTGGCCTTTTGTGTGGTCTTTGTTTTTTGTGTAACCACTTCAAACAACTTGCTGCTTTTCATAATTAAATTGGAAAATTTATGCGCAATTAAATGGAAAACTTTGCTTTGTGGTCCAGAGTCATGCAAAAGCCAATGAGCATCAAATCTAATAAGCACGTCAGAGCTTAGAATGTGTCTGATCGACTTGTGTATACTCTGTTTCCATATAATAATACATCTGAAAAATTTCTTTTGTTTCTATATATTATACAGTTTAACTGATCTAGCAGCTATTATATCTTTTCAGTTGGGCTGTGTCAACGGTAACAACGCGTCAGAATTTGGTGCCACGTTTGCTGGCAGCGGAGGGTGTGGTGGATCAGTTGGCTCAATTGGATGGCTTTGGCGATGGATCGGAGGTGAAGCCAGATACTGAGGCGGGTGAGGCAATACAACGCATATCGGCATTGATACCCTATTGGGATATGGCAAATCATCGTTGCGGCAAGATAACTTCATTCTATGATCGTGCCACACAGCAGATGGAGTGCACCGCCCAGGAGGATGTCAAGGAGGGTGAACAATTCTTCATCTACTATGGCGATAGATCCAACGCTGATCGTCTGGTGCATCATGGGTGAGCATTGAACTTTAAACTCATTGTGCTTAAATAATCAATGAGAAAATTCGCTGTCTTTAACAGATTTCTGGACATGAACAATCCAAAGGACTTTGTGCAGATACGTTTGGGCCTTAGTCCCACAGATGCGCTGGCCGAGCAGCGTGCTTTGCTGCTGGCCGAGCTTAAGATTGAGCGCAAGGCGGAGCTGCGAGTGCTGCCCGCACCGGAGTATATATCCGGCGAGCTTTTAGCGTTTGTGCGTGTGTTTAACATGAGCAAGGATCAACTGGAGCATTGGTGCAGTGATCTCGAGCGTGCCGTCGATCTGCTGCACATTGATTGTGCCCTCGAAACGGATCTGGAGACGCGCACCTGGCAGTATCTGTACCAGCGTCTCAAGCTGCTGCTTGGTGTGCTCGATGCCACGATTAACGATGCGGATGAGCAGCAGCAGCTGGAATCCTTGCAGGCTCTGAACGAGCCGGCGCTGGAGCGAGAGATTGATGTCATGGTCTTGCAATATCGTCGCCTCGAACGTCGCATACTCACTGAAGCTCTGCAGTACGCACAGGAGCGCCTCAAGGTCTAAAGGGGCAGCCAGCCAAAAATGCAAGAAAAATACAAATACTAACTCAAGTGGCCATTTAGAGCAGTCACCACCAATTTTTTTTCGTAGTACTCCGTACAAAGACTATGATTCTAGCAAAGCCTAAGAAACCAAACGAATTATACATATACATACGTACATATAAACTATATATTGTGTCGTTTTGCCTGCGGCTTAATTATCGCACAATGAAAAGGATTTTCTCTTTTAATTTATTTTTGCCAAGCACAAAAGTTTTTTAGTTTCTTAAATTAACTTTTGTTTTTTTTAATACAAAAACTTAGTTTTGCTAATTTTAAAAAGAGGAATTGTTGCTTTTATTTTTATAATAATTATTATTTTGAGTATTTATTATTTATAGTCAGTAAAGGTCATTTACTAATTGTTGTATGTTTGTTTTCTTGAAATACATGAAATAAAATTTAATAACAAACTTATATTATGAATGTCTAATACATATTAATGTTAAAATTTAATCCAAACTTAAACTCAATAAATTATTCAAGCTTGAAACTCATTCAAAAACCAAATCCCTCTTGATTAAAAATTTTTTTTTTTGGATATTTAATAATTTAAAATGCTTTATCACAATACAAATAACTCCAGCTAGAAGAGCAACAAATTCAAATGAACATTTGGTTTGAAATCGCATAAAAACATATGAAAATGCGCTTAAGTTCGAAAGTACTAAGCACACACACACACACACGCACACATACACACACGCACACAAACACACACACACACACGCACATATAGGGGTATTAGGATTAAATCAAGCAATGCCTTCAACCACGTGTCCATGCGGCTGTCCCTCTGTCAATGTTGGCATGCGGCATGTGGCATGTGTGTGTGTGTGTGTGTGTGTGTGTGTGTGTATGTGTGTGTGTGTGCGTTCGGTGTGCTTAGTACTTGGCAACGTGCGTCGATTTTTTGAAACGTTGATGAAACCCATACACAGAGCAGAGAAAGACCAAATATGCAAATGGAATATTAGAAAAGAACAAAGAGAATGATGGAGCAGAGGAGCCAAAATTGAAGTTAAAGCTCTTAGTTAAACTTGGCAGATTCTTAGAAGAAGAAGAGCTATTAGTGTTTTCAGACCAAGTTAAAATGAGCTGGTTATAAAAAGAAACAATACGGAAAAATAAATGTATTTTTACAGTTTTTTACAACAATTCAAAGTTCATGTAAGGCTAGGTGATTAAATACACGAAAAAGGACAAGTTTTAAAAATTAAAAGTTCCATTTGCAGCTTAGAAACAGTTTAAATTCAAAAACATCCAATTAGTAAACTACCACTGTGTTTTATATTGAAAAATACTTGTGTAAATATGTCATATATGTATGTATGTATGTATGTTTGTACTATGTACATTGACACACCATGTGTGTCAACAATTGCTCAAAATTTTGAGAAGCATTTTGCGTTATTTTTTTTGTTGCTTCCATCTCCCCTAAAATCTCCCTCTTTTCAGAGAGAGGGATACGTATGTATGTATGTAGTATGTGTTGCATAAATGTTAAGCCGCTTAGTTTTTGAGGGCCAATGGGCGTGGCCATTTGCTAATTGCTTGACAGCAACAAATTGGCCAGTCCAATTAGCAAATTTTGTATGTGTGTGTGGTGGCTGCCAACTTGGTTGTGTGTGTGTGTGTTTTTGGGTGTGCAAGTTTAAGTGATGCGATTGCAATTTCACCGTTTTGCGTTCAGAGTTCGAGAGTCCCAAAATGGAAGAGCAGCAAATTCTGAACTCAACTCGAACATATAACAGTAGAAGCAAAAGCAGCAGTTACAGCGCCAATCGATGGCATAAGCCAAGCTGAATTGCCAACAGATTGTATACAGGATACACACGCACACATACAAACATGGTATATTTCAATCAACTGCCTAAACACTTTTCAAATTGTGCAATCGAATTTGCAAGTGCAAGAAAATCGACTGCCAACCGTTTTCGTTTCACGCAGAGTTTCGACTGATGAATGGTAATGGGGGTGGGAGTGGGAATGGGAATGGGAATGGGAATGGGAATGGTACTACCCGCTTAAAATAGCTATTCAAGTGTCAAATCAAATGTCGTGCAGAGTGGGTCGCAAGTGGTTGCTGACGCTGGTTTGCATTACTGATGACTTTTGTCGCGCCAGTTTAATGACATTTGCAAAGTGTTTGCATTTGCAATTTGCCAGGCAGAGCGCATGGGGATTATACAGCGGGTGCCGGGAGGTGTGGAGGGGGTGTTCAAAAGCCCAAATCAAATATGCATTTCGATATAAGCATCAGGTAACATAGCGACAGCAACAACTACTGCTACAGTCAATCATCAATATTTCGAGTTTCATAATTAACTTTACGCATTTCAAATTGTATGATTTATTTTTGGCATCAACTTTTATTGGATCGAGAACCTCATACATATATGTATGGTACAATTTGTATTATTTATTCTGTGGTATTTTCAACCTTTAGAAATGGCCAAAAATATGTATAATTAAAACCCATAGCAAATATTGCCATTTTACAGCAGCTGGATTTTATATTTAGGAATCCCAAAAACAAATTGATTGATTTTCGTACACAAAAGAAAGATACAAATATATGTAGTTTACAACTTCCACAAGCATTCAAAAAGGGTCCTAGCTACCTATAATTTAAAGCTCATTTTAGGTTCTTATGATATTGCAAGCATATCAGTCAGCTTCTCACTTCACTTTTCAACAGAATGTTAATGGCCCATTAACGAAATTTCATTTATATAACTTTACACACACACACAAATACATTTATAACAGCAGTCAGTTGCACAAAAATATATTTGTTCATATGTGTCTCCTCAATAGCCGGACATAATTTGGTCAGCCACGTTGCGTATACGTAGCGTATGCAGCGTAGCATTACGTATACGCAGCTTTGCGTATTAAAAGGAATAAATAATGCGTTGAACACACACTGCACTTGTGTGAGTGTGTGTGTGTGTGTGTGTGTCTGCCTACAACATGATTAAACATATTATTCAGCCCGGAAACAACAAGAAAGAAGAAGAAGAAGAAGAAAAAGCCAAAAAGCTGCCCGCCTGCACTTAAGGCCAGTGGCTGCACAAAAGGAGTGTGGTGGAGCCATAAAAACAGATTGTAATCTGCGTAAGTGGAAGTGGCCACATTTGGTTGCAAGCATGCCAATGTCTGTGCCCGTTGCCCGCCGTCCGTGCAACACACACACACACACACTCGAGAGCTGAGCATGCAAAACAAAAATACAAGCAACAAATAAAAACATTGAACATAGTTATGGGCTAAAGTGATCGGCAAAGAGAATACCCTGTAACCACTTGTAAGCCCGACAAAATACAACAAGCTAAGCATTTCAAGTCAAATGTGAAAATAGCCTACAAAACCAATGTTCCGTTGCAAAACACTTGATGTTGAGACACACTTCTATAATATTTACCGCACGACAAACTCTTTGTTGAGTGCACTTCAAAATTTTTTAAGTTAAAAGGCAATTTATTCTAATCCTTTGTGATCACACTGAGCAAATAAACAAAGATTTGAACGATGTTGTTAATATCATCGCAACTTGTCAGTTTCTGATTTTTACATTTATGAACGTTGCCAAATTAATGTCACGCACAAAATGTCCTCTAATTTTTACAGGGAATGCGAGAGGGGAAAATAATAACCTAGCAACTGTAAGAGCTCTTAAGTTTTTAAGTTGCCATCCAAATGGTTTTTTCTGTTGTTGTTGTTGTTGTGGTTTTAAACCACCAAAATTTCATGGGGGTACTTTTATGTTTTGCAGGAACTTTGTGTTCTATATTTCCTCGTCTTGCTTGCAGTCAGCAGATGCCTCTTGTTGCATGGCTCATGAGGCAGTTGCAGCTGCATTTGAACAAATTTGCTGTTGCGTGCAACGAGAAGACAACATTCAAAAGCCAGAGACTTGATGAGATTTCACAAATTTTCGTTATGCTTGTTCATTTTTGGAAAAACCGGGCAGGGGCTTAAACTGTTAAGCACCTATAGAGAGAACACTTTGAAAATTGGCAGTAAATACATTCACTCATATATCTTAAAAGAATCACATCTGAAATGGCTTTAAACAAGATTTTCATTCCCCTATGAAGAGAAACAAAAAATAATTTGTATGCAGAAGTGAATTCTGGCGTTTTAAAACATTTGTAGTGTTAACAGCACGTTTCATCGTTTCATGTTTCTTAGTTGAAACGTCCGCCAGCAACAACTTGCATAGAAAAATGTCTTGAAACGCTGAAACACCCCAGCCTATGAGGGTGTTCAACAGCTCGTTTAATGTTTCATAGTTGAAACGTCCCGCAACAACAACTTGCAAAGAAAAATTTGTTGAAACGCTGGAACACCCCAGCCTATGTATACAGAAAGTGTTTCATGTTTCATCAAAGTAAAGATGGGAAGAGCACGATATTTAAGCGATATTTGCTATCGATGTTCAGTATTTTTCAGTATATTTGGTGTATTTTTGTGCAAAAAGTATAAAAACATCTGATTAATGGCCGCCGCAAACTAAAGTAATTTAAACTGGTTTTGTTTGATAAAATAAACCAGTAATTATCTCATTTAGAACTGTGGAATCAACAACTATTTAGAAGCGCAAGAGCCCCAAACGCACGTTAGAAACGCCGCTTATTGAGAGAGCTTGCGTTACAATTACAATATTTCCAATAGCTTATGAAGATATATGCAAACGTGAGCTACAGAATTCAGATAATTTTTACTGTACACGGGTAGTATGGCTATAAGTAATACCCCGATTCCAATAGGCTTCATTTCTCATAAAATCGAACTCGGTAATGCAGATCGTTCCACTATCAATCCAACTGAAACTGCGTATAATTTTAACATAAATCCGATTAAAAAGCCGCTAACAGCTGTTTGATTTTCTGTTATACTATATTTGGCACTGTTCATAACCAAATATCGATAAGAAATTTGGTATTTTTGTTGGCTACAGCGCTGTTAAGCTCCTCTATTAACGAAAGGTGAGCATCTTCGTAACAGCCAATGTCTGTAAATAATGTATCAACTATGTCGATTATAACTGAGCGAAATTGAATAAGATTCACATTCACTACATATGAATCTATTTCAAATAGATGCTGCATTACTGAGTTCGAATCATTGCATCCGGCTTTAGTGGAATCGGGGTATAAGCCAGAAAGGTCCAGCTTAGAAAGCGAGACTTGGGGATGCACTGAACCCTAGACTTTACACGTACAGTTATTGTTTGTGTACATCTGTGACTAAACTGCAAACTTCGTTGTCTGTGTTTTCATTATATTATCTTTAGTTTCGATTTAACTTTAAAATCTGGGGGTGGCAGGGTGGTCTTGAAATCTAAAACTTGATGCAGATGTTTAGGGGATGATATCACAAAATTTTGTGACTGAGGCATAAAACTGTTTTAGATAAAGGCATTTCCTATTTTTAAATTCGGTGGGTCGTTGGACGGCATATTTAGCTTCAGTATGGGGTGTCGAGCTCTCTCGACTAGAGCTTTCTCACTTATTTCCTAAGAATAAGATTTGGGGTTGACAATATCTAATTAAGGACATCAATATTATTCTATTAAACGCAATTGCACAGACAGAAAAGTTCATTCAAAAATTAAGCTTAAATGATATCGAGCTAATTATTTTTGAATTTTAAAACCCATATATGATTTGAATACGAATTACAGAGATTTGAATGAAAATAACTAAATCAAGAACAGTTGTAATGTTCACGAAAGTTTATTAAGTCATGAAGTCGGATATAAAAGTACAAAGTTTTAAATTTGTTGTAAAACCAAAACATTGTCATAGTAGCCCTCGAATTTCGAGACAGCTGTACAGCAGTATAAAAAAGCTTGACATTGTCAACAACTCTTCAACTTGTCAACAGCATTTAAAAATAAATATTACTAAAAGCAAATAGCTCTTTGAAATAGTAATTTTACCAACAAAGAAGTCATGTCGCAAGCCTGTCCTAACGCCAAGATCATATTTGATCTCTTGGACACAGACAAAAAGGGCTATCTAACGGCCGAACAGCTGACGAACGCCATGCATCTACATGGCTTCGAACAGAACGAAGCTGATGTCCAAGACATGATTAATGCAATAGACAGCAGTGGCTCTGGAAAACTTGATTTCGCCGCATTTTTAGTAGCCATGGAAGCTTGCAATTTTACTAATGACGTCCACAATCAAGGTGAGGGAGGAATTCTTAATGAGCCACTTGATGATGATAGCGATGAAATGGAAGAGACTGAAGAGGAAGAGGATGAGGAGGATGATGGGGAGGATGATGAGGAGGATGATGAGGATGAGAAGTGGGATGACGAGGAAGAAGATGTGGAGGATGACGAGGAATAACTGACTTTGGGGTTTGTAGAGATTGCGATCTATTTTTGTCCCCAGGTATTTAATACTTTCTTTCGTTAACAGCGTCGTACCATTCGTTTTTTGACGGAACCCAACGAGGTCCTTTAAATTTCTTTGTGAAGCAGATCAATACTGTTATATTTAGCGCATGCTTGTATCTCTCTGAGTGTGTAATTCATGAACAAATTGTCAGTAGATATTTGCCTGTATTAATTAAACCCATATCGTTCGCATTTCATTGGAGCTCTCCGTTTACATAAATCGTTGACAAGAGTTTCTACACCAGGGGGGGAAGAGCACCCGCACCCTTCGGGGGTGCCTTGATTCGCTTCCCTGATTGTGGTTAGTGATTCCCCTTCCGCTTGTACGTAAAAAACTAAAATAACATTTGAGCATTATTATCAATGAATTATCCAAATAATTTTATATTGAAGAGCACGGAGTATGTTCCATTCAACATGCTTCATCATGTTGGCATAAGTGGGTACAGCGGCTTTGGCATGGTAAGTACTGGTATCCATATGGTGGGTAGTAATTGTAGCACTTATGAACCAGTGCTCGGTACTAGAGGAATAATTTAACCGCAATATAAAGATTGCCAGCCATTTTAAAATGCTTGGACTTGTGTTTACAGCCAAGCGAAATTCAGCAATTAAAGCGATTAAATGTTAGCCAGAGAGCTCATACAGTTATTTAAAAGTTCTTTTACTACATGGCCAGCTGTAAAATGTTCAACAGTTATCCAATGTTCCAATTTGAATGCATTCGTGAAAGATTTTAGTGTGCATCACTTTGGAACCATGTATTTTACTGGGATTGAAACTAGCATATGTGCTATTCCAGACCTAGCCCTCTAACACGTAAGAGTGACTGAAGACACATAATTTTCATTATAATGAAATCGGGAGAACTTTATTTAAGTTCAATATTTTTCACGGTAACTTTACATAGACCCTGACATATGTGCAAAAGCTTTAAAAGCTCATGATAGCTTTAATGGGACTTTTTGTTTGGTTATTCACATCCATGAATCTAAGAAAACCAGATTGCGCATTCGCTGTGTCAAAATAAAAATCTACTGCGCATCTACGTCACAGTAGACTGCAGCTGTGGCGCGCAGTTTGAATTTAATGGAATTTGTGTGTAAAAGGCAGTCTTATTTAAAACAACATTCTTGACTGAAAAAATTGTTTTTTGACCCTTCCCTGTGAAGTCCCTTTGCAATGAGCAAAGCTTGGTGGTTGTTTGTTTTAAAGATATTGTGGAGCTAACTTGCACATAAATATCCATGCAAATTGCATACAGCACAAAAATGTTGTAGTCTACTGTGAAGTCACAAAATCAGCTGTTTGCTTGAGAAAAACTAACGGACCTGCGCAATGCGCAATCTGGTTTTCTTAGATTCATGATTCACATCGCTTCAGTGATATCCATTAAGTGCATATAGCTGGTATTTTTTTATACCCTGGTTTTGTGGTTTTGTGCAAAAGTATGAAACAGGCTGAAGGAAGCATCTCTGACCCTATAAAGTATATATATTCTTGATCAGCATCAACAGAAGACTCGATATATCCATGTCCGTCTGTCCGTATGTATGAAGGCGTCGATCTCAGAGACTATAAGAGCTAGAGACTTCTGATTTTGCACTTAAGCTCATCTAAGTCCTAACAGTACAAGTTTGTTTCCGATTTTCAATAACTCTTTCCGTTTTCGATATACACATGCGATCTTTAACATTAATATCGAAAATTATACGAAATAATGAAAGTCTGTGAAAATTTCATTGAAATCGGTTGAGAAACACCAGAGATATCGAAGATTAAAGTCTGGTCACAGATACATACACACAATGACAGAACGGGATAAGTATAGGCTTCAGGGTATCTCCTAGTCGGGAAATCTCGACTAGAGCTTTATCGACTTGGCTGTTGATGCTGATCAAACCCATTATACCCCTTTTACCCATTTTATAAAAACACTTAAGATATCGTAGATAAAACTTCACCACAGACAGTTTGTTGGCATGAGCCTTCTTAATTATTCCTGTTCAGTTTTGCATAATTTGTTCTTTTTATTAAGCTTCTGATTATAACTATCAATAAAATTTCCTTCGAATTAATTTGTTTTCCTTTTACTTTTGAGTTTGCTGCATGATGCGCCCCTCTCTTCGATTCTCAACTATGCATTTGAAGACTTGCTTCTCAGTTTGATATTTGCCTTTCTCTTTGCTTCTTAACTTTTACTCTTGTCGAGTTAAGAAACTCGGTAAAACAAAACCCAAGAACAAGGCACTCGCATAATTGATTGATTCCATTTTCTTTGAATGCAACCAAAAATTGTTAATTAAATGGATTTTTGTTGTTTCTTAGCAAATTTCCCCATCTTGCATCTCCTCTTTGACCGCAACAGGAATTTAAGCTTTGGGCTTTAGCTCATCCCTCCGACATTCAACAGCGCACTTGCATATATGAGTAGCCGAATAACTAAGAGTAACTAGAGTGCTTGAAAGCTCGAGTGGCAGATGTTGTTGCTGCTGTGCCTAACAAGGTTACCTGGGCAACTAATTTGCATGGGACGCGACTGTACGGACAGTGGTGTAAGGCTATAAGGCTGTAAGGCACTGTGTCGCAGTGTTTGTTAGCAATTAACTGGAACATTGTTGTTGTCAGCGTTCTTAGCCAATTGCTTGTGTTGTTGGTGCAAAAATTCTTGCACTTTGCATTTGCCAATAGCCACGCAAAAGCAGCAGCAGCAGCAGCAGCAGCAACGTCGACAAGGGCAGCTGCTTATTTTATTTGCTAATTGCAACACTCAACGGGCAAGCTGGCAAGGACAAGAAAAGAACGAGCCCCCTTAACGACGAGTGCTCGACAAGTTTCTAGCATCTAGGAGCAACAACAGCAACAGCAACAGCAACAGACAACTTTGTCGCCATAGGGGCCAGGAGGTATGCAGGCCTCTTTACCTCTTTACCTCTCTTCTACTGCCAGGCAAACAAATTAAAAGTGACGCATCTATTTCTTCTCTTCTTAGTTTCTTCCATTCCCATTCATTCTTTCTATGGTGGCTGCGTCTTCATCTTTTTACATTTACATTTACATTTATATCTCATTTCTTTTTTAGCTGCAACTTTGCATTTTTTCGTTGTTGTTGCTCCTTACACCCTTCACAGTTTGCAACTTGGCTCAATCCTCACTTTGCCGACAGCTTTAGAGTAGTAGCAGCAGCAGCAGCAGCAGCAGCAGCAGTTGGTGGGTGTTGGATTTATCCAACAGGTAAACAAAATACGCACTTGACTGCACATTGTGTAGCGCTCTAGGCTCGGTATTAACCCAAAAAGCCAAAGTAATTGCTTCTTAGCCCCCGAAAGTTGCAGAAAGTTGTGCTGCCTTTCAAAGATGCTTGTGCATATAGTACCTAAAATTTTGAATTTCACTTAAAATTACATTATTTTGATTGTTTCTACAAGATTTTCTAACTCTCACACGGACGAACATTTCAATGCTTTAACCAATTTATTTCAGTATAGATTACAATCTACTGACACTATTGTAATGTTACAGTGTGCACAAATATTCCTAAGTTGCAAATAATTTTCTCAGTCTTAACTTTCCATGCATCGTTCCAGACAAATGTCAACACAATCAGCTCAATTGCAATTGGGGAATTTGTAGCTTGTGAAAATATCAGTTGTTGTTTATCAATTCCCGATATGTAATCCATATAGAAAGGGAGAAGGGAAGTAGGTAGAGATGGAGATTGAGATGATGCTTACATGAATTGCAAAAGAAAATGTCCAACAAGCTAATAACAAGCTTGCCAGCGAGACAAGAAAACACAAAATGGGAGAGAGAGAGAGACAGAGAGAGAGAATAGAGGTATGAACAAAATGGCAGACAAAAGCGAAGAAGACATTTGGAAGGCTGTTAAAGTCAACACGCATACGCCATGTGTGCAATAGCAGCATCAAAATGGGCTATAAAGGGGTGGTGTGGTGGGCGGTGCAGTGCGTCCGGGAGTCAGTAATCCATACAAAATAGTTGTACATGTGATGCATATTTCATTTGATATGACCAGGGCTCAAGGCAAGAGCACTGACTACCACTGTCTGGTCATGTCTGGCCATTATATATTCATGTTTTCTCCCCGGTTTCGATACAACAACAACGCGCACAAATTGAATATGCTAAAAGGGTTGGGGGTGGGGTAGTAGCAGCGGTGCTGACTATTTAATATGAATAATAAGTAATAAATGCATGTGCTTACAATAACAATGACATGACTTGATGACTTCATAATGTTGTTGATGCTTAAAACTAATGCGCTTTTATCTCTGTTGCATTCCGAAGGGATTTCTGCGGGGCTTTCGAAATCACTCTTAAATGTTTCATAAATTGTTCACTTAGGAGAGAGAGAGAGAGAGAGAGAAGAGAGAGAGTGAGAGAGTGCAATAGTAAGTGGGACAGCAAAACACTTTGGTCACAAATACTAAATCACTCACAAGTACAAGTATGTGAGTGTGTGTGTGTGTTTGCATTACTTAATCAGGCAACAGCACACTGTGTCCACGGGGAACGGGGTATAACGGAGCAACAAATTGACAGACAGGCAGCCAGACGGAATAAGGACAAAGTAAACCCTATCAAAATATAGCTAAGAAGAGGGGAAAGTGGCAGCGTCTCCCAGTGGAGTTTTAGAAATTCCGCTTCATCTGACAATTGCCGTACATTATTTGGTGTGTGTGTGTGTGTGTTTAGTAAGTTTCCCAATTCTCTGCTCACTCTTGATAAATTAACATAATTGCACAATTTTTCACAATATGACAGCTTCATAAATATTAAATTTTAATTAATTGAATGCCGTTAAGAGTGGACCGAAGTGCACAGCTTCAAGTCTTTGCATACTTTTTCTCTGTGTGTGTGTGTGAGTGTGTGTGTGTGTGTCTGTGTACATTTAATGCTGGCAATTAGCGGCCGGTCAACAGTTTCATAAATATATCAAACAATTAATCAAAGTGCGACACGCCGAAAACAGATAAATAAATAAAGAAATGCGCCACAGCCAAAACACAAAAAAAAACCACAAAAATACAGCAAATGGCGGCTTACATTTCCGCTTCCGTTTCAAGGCAATGCATATATAAAAGTTGTGTAGGTGCTTTAGTTAAAAGAAAGAGCTTGACTTCTTAATACCCTATACTAAAATCTTCACTCAGTTATTTTTCATCTTCTTTATTTGGTTTCATTTTATTTTTATCTACATATATACCTTAAAATTCATCAAAAATGAATAATTATTGAGCATTTTCACTTGTTTCGGATTCCATTAGAAACGTTAGCTCTTTTAATGGGACATTAAATAGCAATATTCTGCTTATCTAAGAAATGTAGCCAGTGGAAATGGGCAATGAACTTCATCTGAGTAATCAAGAATCAAGAGTCAAAAGGTGTTACCTAGGGCATGTCTAGTTAAGATACCCTTTCTAGGACTGCGTATATAAATTTATTCAACAGTAATATGGTATCACGCGCACTACTTTGATTAAGTATCCTTTTTGCAATGGAGACAAGCCGCAGGCACTGATACGATCATATACATATTCGTATACGTATTAATAGCACATATATCACCCATCACGTACATACATACATACAAATGTGTGCTTTATAATTACGTTATTTTAATTTGTATTATGTCGTGCAATTAATTAATTTATGTCCATAACTTTGGGCAACATGTGAAATGGGTTTTCAATGCGTCCGATTGCATAATTAATGGCTTAAATACATCTTCATGTTCCATATCTTCAATTCAAAAACATAAGCCTGCAGCATCCAAAAAGGCAAAACTTGTAAGTTATAATGGCAATTATTTACGTAACATATTTATACAAAATTTAGTGTCTAGAATTATTAGAGAGAAATTTTTGTTTATGTGCGATAACTATGAATACATATTTTTTATAAATTTATATGTGTTTAATATTTCTGAAAACTGTATTTATGCCCCCTCTCTATCACCATCAAATGCTGAATCGATATAGCCATTTCGATGTGTACGTCGTTAATAACAAGGCAACTTAAAGACTTTCAATCAAACAAGTAGGAAAGCTTTAGTCGAGTAAACGGTTAATTTAAAACTAACTTGTACCGCCTATGGGTAAGGAGAGCTTATGTTTTAAATATGGTGTCTTAAGATTTTATAGTCTCGGCTGTTGATGTTGATCAAGAATATATATATGCTTTATGGGGTCGGAGATGCTTCTGGTTGTTAAAAGATTTTAAATAAAACCATTATACCCATTTTAGCCCATGTCATATGTTTAGGGTATAAAAAAAGCACTCACATACACACAAATTACTTAAAATACTAACATACATATCCTTAGTGCATGGCTTTTTTGCACACACACACATGTGTTTGTATATGTGAGTATTGAAGTGCATCAAAACGTTTCCCGAAAGAGAGCAGTCCCTGGATTGGCAAAGTGAAATGCAATTTTGTGCAAATATTTAGTTAACACAAGTCTAAACTAAACAAATTGAGTGAATAAGTGAATGAATAAACAAGTAGGTAGTATTCAGTTGGCAATTGCGACAGTTGGAATTGATTATGTCATTCGCTCATATGCATTGTGCAATAAGGCTAACAGTTGACAGTTGTTGGTTGCAGTTTATTTAAATATTTAATATTTCAATTATGCAACCACAAAATTCAAATTTTAAACGACACTCACGCGCACAAACTCAAACACACACACACACACCACACCTCAAATTTGGCGTTAAATGTGCAGGATATTTCGTCTAATGTCGAACACACACATCCAGACACACATACACAAATAGCACACACACACACACACACACTTCCCGACATGGCCTACTTTTTTAAGTTTTGGGGCTTGGGACTGTGGAGGGCCTTTGAACTGAAAAGTTGTCTCAAGTAGCAACCGTCGACGGTTTTACGAGGCTCTGAATAATTTAAAATTATTTTAAAATGAGGTAGCATAATAACCGCAAGCAAATTACTGAAAATTGACCGCACTTAAAGCAAGAACACATATGACATAAAAACACAAAAAAAAAAACACAATTTAAATATTTAATTGCACGCTGAAATTTATAAATCGCGATAAGGCAAAAGTCATAAAACACAACAGCAGCGACCATAATGCAATGTGGACGCCATTTTGTTTGTCGACTTGGCAGTACTTGCGGTAAAAAAGCCTTAGTAAACTTGTTCTTTTTGTTACTGTTTTTGAACCCTTTTTTGTGGACAAATTATTTAAGCAAATTCTTAAAATATAAGCGCTATATAATAATGAAAGTAATTGTGATAGAAAAACATGTAATTGTGTTGCAATTATAGAAGCAGTTCAATAATTTTATCTTTGCCTTTTTATCCCAAAAGTTTCTTCAATTGCTTTGTATTAAAATTTCAATATCAAGAACGTAAACATTTCAATGAGATGTATTATTTAACCCATGAACTATAATTACAATTTTTATTATGGACAAAAAAGTGCTACAACTTTATTATACGTATATGCCTGCAAATTAAACTGACCTTCCATGCACATGTGTTTGTCTTTTGAGTTTTTGTTTGTTTGTGACATTTGAGTGACGTTTAAAGAACAACCCAACTCACTATGGGAAATTTTTGCCAAAAAACTGGCATTTATTCGTTTTTTACATAAATGAACTGAAACATCGATGCTGTTTTGTTATATAACAATTAAAACATAGGGCGAAAATCTGGGTAAACAAAAAATGTTTCCATGCAGAAATGCAATTATTTACCGCTTGTTCCTATGGGAGCTATGTATATGATATACTGATCGGATGTTGGAAATTTTTTGCATTAATGTGAGAAGCATTCAAAAACTTGTTTTTGGACAGTTTGGTCGAGATATCTTGAAAAATAAAAAGACATTTCATGTAAGGAATCGAGTTTTGACCAATTGTTATATGCTATAGCTGACCGATGTTGATTATATTTTGCCAAAGAAATAGTATCATAATTAGACTCCTAACTGCCAAGATTTAGCAAGATACGTTGAACATAAAAAAAATGTTCATACGATAAAAAATGAAAACACTTCTTTTGGTGTTCAATAAAAAAACCAAATCAAAATATCTTGCTCAGGCTACGAGCTGTTAATTAATGCCTTTTTTGGGAAAAAATTTCCCATAGTGGAACTGCAGTGCCCCAGGCTGTGTGTGTGTGTGTGTGTGTGTGTGTATATGCGGCATATAAGCTAGAAGGTGACCTGATTGACTGAGGACGGGTAGGCGGTGTGGGCAAGCGGAAATAGGAGCCGAGCCACACAAAAAACACACACACACACACACACATATAGAATTTGTCTCACAGGCCGCGTGCTCTGCAAAGTAGGCAACAAAGTTATGCATGCAAATATATACGAAAGAAAAAATGTATAAAAACAGCAGCTTAAACTGGTGACATTGCTGCCGTGCGAGTGTGGGTGTGTGTGTATAGTGTGTGTATGTTACGTTGTTTGCTGCAAGTTCCTGTAGCAGCAATTGCAGCAACGAACATTTTTATGGCTCCGCATATTCACGTGTCGCATATTCATTTAAATTTAAATTTAAGCAAATACACACGTATGTGTGTGTGTGTGTGTGTGTGTGTGTGTAGGATGTAAAAGCCGCAGCTAAGTGGCCGCAACAGTTGCAGCAGTAGTGTTGCCGTGCTGCCAAAACGTGCTCACATCATTTGAATAACTTTCAAATGTTCATAATGAGCAACTCATTACTCGTATAATAATGTTTACACGCCGTTAAACACGCACTCACCAAAACACTCAACTCTCAACACGCACTCACTCACATATAGAACAGCAACCAAAATATTTGGGATTTTAATAGCAATGTTTTGAACCAGTATCACCTCACCAGCAATATGGAATCGCTTGGTTTACACTTAGTCAATTTGGTCCTTGTCAGTAATTCTATAAAAACCCTTGTGTATGACCAAATTCCCGTCCCTTGCTACTCCAAAGATGATATTTTTTTTGTATCTTATTATGTTTGTATCAATAAGATGGACCTGATATACTATAGATATAGAGACTTTAGAAATATCGATATGAACTTTATATCTGACGAATTTAATAAATAGGACTGGACATTGATAAGTATACAACATGACCACAGCTGACTGAATATCTGCAGGGTAGAATAATAGATCTGTATAATAATTGTGTCCCGTTGAAATCTAAACTTCCCCAACCCAGTGAGAAGCCTTAGTTAACACATTCCGTTAAAAGAGCAATATTAAAGGAAATGAAGCCTTTTACAAATGTAAGAGATTTTAGACTGACTTTTTGTACCGTACTTTCAAAAGTTTACGACGTGTAGTGTTAAATTAATAAAAGATCATCTCGTCAAGAGAATCATAAATGAAATTAAAGTTGGTAAGGAAAAAGTTAGACATAGTGTTGAGCTTAATGCCGAACAGCTTAATCAAAACTTCGTCAACTGCACATACCTTGAACTAATTATTTGCATGAGGGCCGCGCTGAGACAACGTCAAACTCTCTACAAAAATTACTGAATGTCTTTGCACGAAAGTCAACATGAAAGGCAATGTTCTGCGCCGGTCAAACTTGTCCAAACACCATATTCCAAGCGAAGATGAGGTAATACGAACGTCTCTCGGAACGTCTTGGCGAGCAGGGACACACCAGATGCATTTAGCACCTCAACAAGGTGTACATCTACTGAATTACTAGCCACCAGGCCTTCCAAGGCATCAAGATAGCTGAAAACCTAGCTGTGCAAGGTGAAATGCCTCTAGTCCTTGTAGGAAGCACACGCACTCCGCAGGACCACGCACCTAGCGTTCTTCATTTACCGGTCCGACTAAGGACCCTGAGAGGTCCATGTGTGACACTCTTCTGCGATGGTCAGCCGGCTTTCCCAAACTTAACATAACCTTAGTACCGTTGGCTTATTATAAATGATTTTTTCATATCAACTAAATTAGATCTTTATGCATTACAGAGCATACCAACGCTTTAATTTAAGAGTACTCAATGCCAAGAGTTTGGCAATGTTTAATTGGTAATCCTTACTAAACGTGAAAGTATGATGTATAGGTGTTTTTTACTCCTTAACTCAAAAACGCCACAGAGATAGCTTTAAGTCTGGAATAGCACATGTGCTACATAGTTTCAACCCCAGTAAAATACATGCTTCCTAAGTGATGCACACTTAAATCTTTCAAGAATGCATTGAAAACAGCTTGAGACAACATTGGAATATTGGAGTATCTGTTGAACATTTAACAGCTGGCCATGTAGTAAAAGAACGTTTTAATAACTATGAGCTCTGTGGTTAACATTTAATCGCTGTAAACACAAGTCCAAACATTTTAAAATATCTGGCTATCTTTATATTGCGCTTAAATTATTCCTCTAGTTCCGACCACTGGTTCAGTAAGTGCTTCATTTGCTACGCACCATATGGATACCAGTACTTACCATGCCAAAGTCGCTGTATACTCTAATGCCAACATATAAAGCATGTTTGAAGCATGACAATGGAACATACTCCGTGAACTTCAATATAAATTATTTTGATAATTCATTGATAATTATGCTCAAATGTTATTTTAGTTTTAACGTACAAGCGGAATGGGGATCACCATGCGGGTGCTCTTCCCCATGGTGTGGAAACTCTTGTCAACGAATTATGTACACGGAGAACTCTAATGAAATGCGAACGATATTGGTTTAATTAATACAGGCAAATATCTACTGACAATTTGTTCATGAATTACACACACAAAGCGATACAAGCATATGCTGAATATAACAGTATTGATCTGCTTCAGCAAGAAATTTAAAAGACCTCGTTGGATTCCGTCAAAAAACGAATGGTACGACGCTGTTAACGAAAGAAAGTATTAAATACCTGGGGACATAAATAGATCGCAATCTCTACAAACCACAAAGTCAGTTATTCCTCGTCATCCTCCACATCTTCTTCCCCGTCATCCCACTCCTCATCCTCCTCCTCATCCTCCTCATCATCCACCTCCTCTTCGGCCTCTTCCATATCGTTGCTTTCATCGTCCACTGCCTCATAATCATTTTCTCCCTCACCTTGAACGTGATCGGCAGTAGTAAAATTGCAAGCCTCCATGGCTACGCAAAATGCGGGGAAATCTAGTTTTCCAGAGCCACTGCTGTCAACAGCATCTAACATATCCTGCACGTCTTGTTCGTTGTGCTCGAAGCCATGTACATGCATGACGTTCGTCAGCTCTTTGGCCGTTAGATAGCCCTTTTTGTCGGTGTCCAAGATATAAAAAACTAGTTTGGCGTTCGGAAAGGCTTGTGTCATATCGTCTTTGGTGGTCAAATTACTATTTGAAAGAGCTATTTGCTTTTAGGGATATTTATTTTTAATTGCTGTTGACAAGTTGAAGAGCTGTTGACAATGTCAAGTTTTTTGCTACTGCTGTACAGCTCTCTCAAAATTCGAGGGCCACTATGATAATGTTTTGGTTTTACAAGAAATCTAATACTTTGTACTTTTCAATGTGATTTCCGACTATATGACTTGATATAATTTTCGTGTACATTACAACTGTTCTTGATTTAATTATTTACATTCAAATGTCTGTAATTATTCAAATCAAAATCAATCAAATGCGCTGGCAAATTGAAATGTCTTATTTTTGTGCATATATCACTTCGCTCAGAGCACACATTTTTTGTGATACTTTTGAGCCGCTGCCAATCAGACTTGATACTCGAATACCTTCAGCGTTATTCAAATATAACTGTAAATCTTATTTCATTTATTCTTCATTCTTGCGACTGCGCATAACGTTCACCGATACAATTTTGTCGAAGTGCTCTATACCATTCAATTCATATTACGCATTGTATATTTAAATATCGTTTTTTGGACATTCATGCAGATCTCTATTAAATACCTAGGAACATAAATAGATCGCATGCTGAGTTGGAAATTCAAAAGAACGCCACAAACGCAGTTTTTTCGCAAAAGATGGTAAGAAGCACATGTGGACTCTCACAGACTGACGCATTGGATACTAATATTGAAAGTATTTAAAGCCACGGAAAAGTCCACTTACCTTAAGCCAATAGGAAATAACCAGCGCAATCAACGTCAACAAAATGTCTACAAATATTACTGAATGTCTACCGCATTGACTTTAAGGCACGCTTCACGGCATGAAGGACAGAACAGCGTCTTTGCACGAAAGGCAACATGAAAGGCAATGTCCTGCGCCGGTCATACTTGTCCCACCACTATATTTAAAGCGAAGATGAGGTTTAGAACCTAAACAAGGTGCACATCTACTGAATGACAAGCCACCAACAGGCAACAAGATAGCGGAGAACCTAGCTGTGCAAGGTGAAATGGGATACACTTACTACGACTTTAGGCACTTCCAAGCACTCGATGAGGTGTGCAGACAGGAACCAAGAATGCCTCTGGTCCTTGTTGGAAGCACACGCACTCCGCAGCCTTCTTCATTTACCGGTCTCACTAAGGACCCTGAGAGGTCTATGTGTGACACTCTTCTGCGATGGTCAGCCGGCTTCCCCAAACCTAACCTTATTATAAATTATATTTTTATATCAATAACTAAATTAGATCCTTATGCATTACAGAGCATACCAACGCTTTTATTCTAAAGTACTCAATGGCAAGAGTTTGGTAATGTTTAATTGGTAATCCTTAATAAACGCGAAAGTATGATGTATAGGTGTTTGTTACTCCTTAACTCAAAAACGCCACAGAGATAGCTTTAAGTCTGGAATAGCACATGTGCTACATAGTTTCAACCCCAGTAAAATACATGCTTCCTAAGTGATGCACACTTAAATCTTTCAAGAATGCATTGAAAACAGCTTGAGACAACATTGGAATATTGGAGTAACTGTTGAACATTTAACAGCTGGCCATGTAGTAAAAGGAGCTTTTAATAATTGTATGAGCTCTGTGGTTAACATTTAATCGCTGTAAACACAAGTCCAAACATTTTAAAATATCTGTCAATCTTTAAATTGCGGTTAAATTATTCCTCTAGTTCCGAGCACTGGTTCAGTAAGTGCTTCAATTGCTACGCACCATATGGATACCAGTACTTACCATGCCAAAGCCGCTGTATCGGCTTATGCCAACATGATGAAGCATGTTTGAAGAATGGCAATGGAACATACTCCGTGAACTTCAATATAATTTATTTTGATAATTCATTGATAATTATGCTTAAATGTTATTTTAGTTTTTTACGTACAAGCGGAACCACAATCAGGGAAGCGAATCAAGTCACCCCGAAGGGTGCGGGTGCTCTTCCTCCTGGTATGAAAACTCTTGTCCACGATAAATGTAAACGGATAACCCCAATGAAATGCGGTGATCATGCGAACGGTATGGGTATAAATTATACAGGCAAATATATATTAACAATTAATTTATGAATTACACACTCAAAGAAATACAAGCATGGACTAAATACAATAGGATTGATCTGCTTCACAAAGAAATTTAAAGGACCTCGTTGGGTACCGCCAAAAACTAATGGAACGACGCTGTTAACGAAAGAAATTATTAAATACCTGGGGACATAAATAGATCGCAATCTCTACAAACCACAAAGTCAGTTATTCCTCGTTATCCTCCACATCTTCTTCCTCGTCATCCCACTCCTCATCCTCCTCCTCATCATCCTCGTCTTCATCCTCTTCTGCCTCATCATCATGTCCTCCCTCACTGATTTCCATTTCAGAGTGTGGACCTTCATAGTGGTTGACATCAGTAAAATTGCAAGCCTCCATTGCTACGCAAAATGCGGGGAAATCTAGTTTTCCAGAGCCACTGCTGTCTACAGCATTCAACATGTCTTGGACATCAGCTTCGTTCTGTTCGAAGCCATGTAGATGCATGGCGTTCGTCAGCTGTTCGGCCGTTAGATATCCCTTTTTGTCGGTGTCCAATAGGTCAAAAATTAATTTGGCGTTAGGAAATGAATGGGACATATTGTCTTTGGTGATCAAATTACTACAATATTTTAAAGAGCTATTTGCGTTTATAAATATTTATTTTTAATTGCTGTTGACAATATGACAAGTTGTTGACAACGTCAAGCTTTTTTATACTGCTGAACAGCTGTCTCAAAATTCGATGGCTACTATGATAATGTTTTGGTTTTACCACAAATCTAATACTTTGTACTTTTAAAATTTAAATATGATTTCCGACTACATGACCTAATATAATATAACAACTGTTCTTGATATAATTATTTACATTCAATTCTATGTAATTCGTATTCAAATCAAAATCAATGAAATGCGCTGGCAAATTGAAATGTCTTATTTTTGTGCATATATCACTTCGCTCAGTGCACACAGTTTTTGTGATATTTTAATGTCGTTTTTTGGTCGTTCATGCAGCTCTCTAATTGATAGAAACGAACAGGCAAACTTGTTTTGAGAAGGCCACGTAAACTGAACTACTTGTTGGATTTGGATTTTCGCATTTAAAATTCGAATGGGCTTATAAGCTTGTTAGCTAGGTAGTTTATCGATTACCAAATAACTCAATCTGATCTGTATTTATTGTTTCGTCACTAGCGTAAACGATATAGATCTTTACCCACTTAACTTTAACTTTGCTGTTTCTTTCTGTCAAATTAAAAATTAAATTTAATTCTCTGATTAAAAACATGAAAATAATTATTTGAGAGTCCTTTTTTTACTTCAATATATTTGTAAAACATAAAAATTTATAAATATTATTAAAGTAATGGTCAGAAATCAAAGTTACTCAAGCACAGTTTTACTAAATGGAGTGTAAAGTAAAAATTTCATTAATTTTTAATGATAAAAAAGTTCAAAGCCACAACAATTTTTTTTTGCCACACGCAACAGAAGATGAAATCTACGAATATTGCATTACATATTCGTATATGAATGCGTATTGGACATATATCAGACACAAAATGCGTAAAAGTTCCCAAATGCATTTTTTTATTTTTTTTACTTCAATGCAAATGCAAAAGTTCGAAGTTAAACCAACAAAACTGCAACAAACAATATTTACATACATACATTTGTATACAGATATTTATGCAAAACGTTGGGAGTGTAAGGCGCAATAACTAATTATTTGCCATGGCAGCAACAGTGCGTATGGGTGTTGTGCATATTGTGTATACGTACACGGTGCATTGGGGCGTAATGGGAATTTCGTTCAATTAATATATGTGTGATGTGTGTGTGTGTGTTGTCAAAAAATTGCTGTTTTTGGGAAAATGTTGGAAAGTGCATGCAAAGTTGTAACAGTTGCTACAGTTTTGTGTCCGTGTGTGTGTGTGTGTGTGTGTGACAGTGGAAGTGGCAACAATTGACAGCGACACACATAAAAGCTTTTAAATCTTAATAAATCTTGCATACAATTTCAAAAAGTAAAAGCACCAGCCGCAGCAACAGCAACAGCAGCCGCAGCCCAAGTTAAAGTTTCATTTCGCGGGCCGTGACCGAGTGACAATGAAGTGGCATAGATTGTGGCTAACAGCTGTGTGGCAGGGGCAACAGGGCACTTGGTGGTTGTCTGTGGGTTAAGCTGCTGCTCTTGTTCCTGCTGCTGCTTCTGCTTTTGCTCCTGCTGCTGGTTGCTGGCTGGTGTCGCTCCTTTAGCATTTTTGGCAGCTGTATCTGACACACAGCACATACAGCAAGTAGCTGCTACAAGGCTGTGTGGCAAGCAGGGTGAGCAACTTAGTTGGGGTGCCGTAAGTCAAAGTCAATGCTCACCTGAAAGCGGTGTATGGAAGGAGGCAGGTTTCCTTTCCCCCTTTTGTGCCTTAAACATTTTTCCCTAACCTTGCTCTTTAGTTGCTCAGAATTAAATCTTTGTCTATTATTTATATAACTTTTCTTTTTTAAATTCGTCGTGCAGGCATTTCTTTTATTCAATGTGTGAGTGTGTGTGTGTGTAAGCGGATAAGTATTTCATATACTTCAGCACTCAACTTACAACTTGTCTTATTTTTCATATTTTATTTGGCTGTTGTGCAGCTTCACGTTCAGTAGCCTACGAAAGTAATAAATAAACGATGGTAGCTATTAATTTTAAATGCATTGCGATCGAGCAGTTAGACTGATACTAGATAAATGCTAGAAAGTGAGAGAATTTTGCAAAAGTACAAGAAAAGATAGAAAGCTATTTCAGAAAATCAAACCTTATCAGGTTATGGATCTGGTTCCGGTTTCTCCCGTTACATACTTTAAATTTAAGTTTTGGTTAAGGCTCTGAATTAAATTAAGTTTTTGTTCTTGTTCTTGTTTAAAACGTTAATTTATTAAGGTTTGATTTGATTTGATTCAATAAATGACGGTATAAATCGCTTTGTTTTGTTGCCAAAGACAAGAAGACAACAATCGTTTTGGCTTCTTCTCTTTTCTATCTGTTGTTTGTACCCTTCTCGCTATTTTGTGTAAATCTGACGTAGTTTGGAAGTTGCTGTTGTTTTTGTTTTTGTTTTACGATGCTTTCAGCTTTGAAAGAGGCAACACAATGTTGCCAAACACACACACACACACACACACACACACACACACACACACACACACACACATACACACACACACATACACAGCCACACGTACACAGTCTGTGCTTTTACGTGTATAAATTTTGCACAACTAACTGCGTCACATTTTGCATAAGTGATGAGATCGATTTCCGGAGACGGTGCGTGATGATGTCGAAAAAGAAGAAGAAGAAAAGAACGATGTGTCCGAAGAAGAAGCTGTGGAAAAGGCAACAGAAGCGGCAACAGTGGCAGCTTTGTAGCACGTTGAAAGCGTCACAGCAACAGCATAAAATCTTTGGGGCCAACACAAGTTGCCAAATATTGTCAACAGTTATTGCTTATGCCAGAGCACTGCCATCTAAAGCGTGTGTTTGCCAGTGCCAAGGTGTGTGTGTGTGTGTGTGTGTGTGTGTGCAACTTGCAACTTGAAGTGGCAGCTGAACAGAATAAACCAAAAGTGCCATAAAATGTTTGCACACTGTTCTTGCAAGTAGAGCTTTTGGCGCTTGGCTTTTGGCTCCAGCAGCCAGTTGTCCCCTCCCCTCCCCTAACCAGCCCACTGTTCTAAGTCCACTGCCCTGACTGCCGGTCGCAACGCCGCGCCGTTAGCCACCGCATGGCCATTCATCCATTGCCAAGAAAAAATGTTCACCTCGCACCTTTGCTGCATGTTTTGTTGCTTATTTACGTTCGTTTTTCCCATTTTTATACACGCCATTTATTTGCGTTTCTTTATTTCTGGTTTTCGTCTCCTACTTTTTTTTTTCATTCTTTTTGTTTTCCTTATTTATGTTTAGCTATAGCACGAACAGCAGTTTTTCTTCATAATACGCTTGCACTGAGTATTATGGTTTGGTCTTGAGAAAGAATAAGAAGTACTAATATATATGAGTGGGACAAAGTTCAATTGATATTGTCTACAAATAAAATTAATGTGTAAAGTTGGTGCAGAACAATCTTGTATAGCTAGTTGGTTCACAGTCGGATATCTTATAAAATCACAAAACACAAAACCTGATCATTTTAATACATACATACATATATACTCAAAAGGCAGTTAAAGACTTCTCCTAACTTCTTATCTTTCCGATATACACAGATAACAAAATATTTACCATTTGTATAAATTGCATAATGATCGTTCAAGACACAAAAAGGATATCGTAGACTTAAGTTTCAGCATTTTTTTTTACTACTAGCCTTAGGAAGCTAGGAAAATTTTGAGACTAGTTTCAGAAACATCTTGGCTAGAAAGTGTTTTTCTTATTAATAAAATAAATCTGGCTATAATTATTTTAGCTTCTTCTTTGAAGCTTGTAACTATATTCAATTTAAATAAGTTAATAAATAAAAGAGTAGCTTTTATTCCTTAGAGTATTTGAAGCGTCGCCTAAGGTTAATGTTTCATTTTACAGATGTTTTTATGTTTTGTTTAACAATAAACAGACAAGTTCCCACTATTTTTTTTTCTCTTGGGGTAGGGGAAGTGTTGCCAAACCAAAAACTTGGAAAAGTACAAGCAAATATTTATTTAAAATGTAATTTTAAGAATAGTTTATGACTTACATTAAATTGTAAGCAACGCGTCACTTAAAGTTGTACTGTTTTTGTAGCCTTGAGAATGTTATTTAATTTTATTGTTCAATTTGCGAGTGTAAAGAAGCAACCAAAATAGGGCTGAAAATGTTGAAAAGCTTTGGTTGGGCATGTGTTTAGGGCATTTTATGATGAGCATTTTGAATTTTTCATCAACAACAAAAATACCAAGTACTACAACAACATCAAGAAGTTTGTGTCAGTTAGACAATGTTAAAAGTTGAGGTAGTTTAGGTGTGGAGGTGGGGTTGTTTTGGGCTGGAGATGAGCACATGACACATAAAAACTGACATGAAACTGCCCTTAACGAGCGCATAAATCTTTAACTGGCCTGCAACCAGAGAGAGAGAGAGAGAGAGAGAGAGAGAGAATGGAGGAGGGACTTCATGTTGTTGTTGTTGTTGCTGAGGGCGGCTTTAATTTTGATTGTGCACACATTGCAATTGTGAGTGTGTGTTTTTTGTGTGTGTTCTGTTGTTGTGCACTTTTTGTCTATGCTTGTGTGTGTGTGTGTAAGTGTTTGTGTGCTGTTTTCGCTTTGTGGCAGTCAGCACTTTTTGGGCTGTGCTTATTTTGTAGCATACTTTTTGGCATGCCATTAATTTGATATGCAGCAGCCAAGGCAAAAGAAAGAGAAAGGCAGCAAACGCAGTACACTCATTTTTTGTGTGTGAGTGCATATGTGTGTGTGTAATTGCGCGCACAGCACTTAAGTCATTTTGCTGGTAAGTATTTGAGTGTGTGTATATGTGTAACTTTAAATGCTTATTTAATTGTGTTAAGTGTCATTTACACAGCAGTCCTGACTCTTTTTCTCACACGCACACACACACACACACACATACTCATATGGAAGCTTGTGCCTTGCGCCATTTTAGCTGCAAAACTTTTAGCTAACATTTTAATTTATGTTGTGCCACCACGCCCCCACACACACTCGCACACACATGCACTCTTACATACATATGCGTTTAAGCGACTCAGTTTTCAAAATTAGTTGCAGTGCAAAAGTTGCAACGTCTTCATTACGCGCAGATAAACACACACACACACACACATACATATACCATACAGAATGTGTGTGTGCGTGGGTGTGTATTGTCGAGTTCCAGACAGGCTTGTCAGGCATTCGAGCAGAATGTGGGCGTGTTTGGTACTCACACATACAGAACTCCTCCATTTGGTTTGGCTCCAATTGTTCCCAGCTTAATACCCTGTAACTACATAGATGCTATTTTTAACATTGATGTGCTGTGTAGTCAAGAACAGTTACATTAATTCATAAGTTTTAATTTGACAGTTCTGGTTAAGAACGCTTTTAATTGAAAACTGTAGGGTATCTCTCTGCCTCACACACACACATAAGGGTCTTATTATGTTGCTTTTTGTACAGCTACGCGTATTTTTCTTCTATTTTTTTAAGCGTTGCTTTTTTTTGGTGTGCTTCTTAGTTACTTTGCATACATATATACATCATATATATTTTTGTTAACTTTGGCCAATAAATTTTCTCTCTATTTTCTCTGAAATATTTTTCTTAGTTGACGATAACAAAAAGATGAAAAAGTCTCTACAGGGAAATTTAAGCTTACTTTTTCACTACTTTGACACAATTAAAAAGGATTTCCTTGAAAATGGAAAAGCTTTGGTTTAGTTTGAGTTTCATCGTAAATGTTTTTAGCAAATGGATAATTTTCTACAGAAAAACATATTTGAAATTTCTTAATTATTTCTAATAAAATCATTAAAGTCACAATTTATGTTATCTTTTTTTGTGTGATTTTATAGTAAAAATTCTATTTATCTTTTGTGCATTTAAATAATATTTATTATATTTGTAATTGCATAAAGAGCATTCTCGTTAAATGCCAAATTTAAATTTATTTTGATAATAAATTTCACTTAAATACTGAACAGCACACAGATACACACACACACGATGGCAAATGTTTAATGATTAGCAGCAGCAAATTTGTTGTTGTTGCTCGTTTGGCCACGACAGGTGGAGTGAGAGAGGTGTGGTGGGTGTAGAGGGGAGGCGTAACGCTTTCAATTTAAAATAACAAATAGTTTAAGCGCTTTCAGACTGGGCCGTCTAATTTGTTGCACACATAAATTAAAATGGCAAGCTAATAAATAACGCCTCATTAAACCCACACACACACACACACACAGCAAGAAGAAGCAAAGCAAAGCAGTCAGAGAGAGGGGGAGAGAGGGAGAGAGAGAGAGAGAGAGCAGGGAAGAGATGAAGACAGTGTGTTTGTTGTTGTTGAAATCGAAATTAAAGCAAGGGCAGAAATAGTAGGCAGCATTTATTGGTAAGGGGAGGTGGTCGAGGGCGGGGGGCGGTCTCTTTTGAAATGAACAGCTCTTTGTGAAACGACAATTTCCCCTTCCCTTATGCCACGCCCCCTATCTTTTGTTGGTAAGACTCGTATTTGCTTATGCAAAATGGAATGGGGCGTGGCACAGCATTAAAGCCGGTCTTCGTTTAGTGTTGGCCAGTGTTGGCAAACGCATTAAAACCGTAAATTTGACCGCTAATTATAAATCCAGAGAACGTGTTGCCAAGCTAAATACACATATGTATTTATGTGAGTGTGTGTGTTGTGTAAACGTTGCATTAATTAGCAATTAAAATGCATAAATTAGTAACGCAATTAATTTAAAATGCAGCGCAAATAAATTTTTGAGTTGCGTTCGCCCCTTTTGTATGCGTGTGTGTGTGTGTGTGTGGCTCTTGGGTAAACAACACTTGTAATGTGCAACCTCGGGCACCTTTCTGTTTTTTGTTTCAGTCCGTTATTCCTCTTCCCCGCTCTCAACTGGCTGGCAAACAAATTTAACAAAACAAACAACAGGAAACAACAAGGAAGTTCCATCAAAACTGTGCAGCACTTTTAGCTATATATTTAGCGATGCAAATTAAAAAAATATGGGTGGAATAATTAAATGTTTTTATATAAAATAAACTATCTTGTTTTTTTTTTTTTTTTTGCATTTTAATTAGACGTTTTAATAAAACGGTGTCAAAATAAAATGTTTAGCATTATCAAATTGAGTGTTTTTTTTTTGTTTTCTGCTTAAAGCCTTGTTTTAATTGACAATGAAGATGTATGATAAGATAAATGTAAAAGTTTTAGCAAATTCGTAGAAAAATATCAGCTCGTTTGTTCACGTTTTAAAGATTTTCACTATTAGCTTTTTGCCTATGTCTAAAAAATATTTTTATTAAATTTAAAGTGTATATACATGTTAGTTATACTTCTTATACATATATTTTAATATTTATAATGTCATGCTATTCCAAGAGTTACCTGGCATTTGAAGCCTTCGGACATTAGGCCAATGCAAAATGCATTGAGTCAAGATATTTTGCAAATATGCCCAACAATTTGACTCAGTGTATGTGTATGTGTGTGTGTTCATGTTTGTTTGTGTGTGTTGAGTAATCATAATGACCGGTTGACATATGCTGATGAGCGTAAGTGTGTGTGTGTTGTGTGTGTGTGTGCTATGCATGAGAGATGAGTTCGTATGTGTGTGTGTTTTCCTGGCTTATGGGCTGGCATCATATGCATACATAAATAATAATTAATTGAGTGTATTTCAACGAGCCCCGCAACTTTAGCTAAACAAGTCAAATGGTGTGAAATAATTTGTAGTATATGCTCATCATAATGCTGGCAATGTTGTCGACATTGTAAATAATATTGACCAACAATGATGGATCAATTAGCTTAACCAGAAATTGCGCTTTAACCAGACTTTAAAACTATTGTGGAAATAAATTATAATCATTATCTCCATGGTCTTGAGTTGGAGCTTCTACCTTTTGACTGCTCGACGAAAGGAGATGGTGCCATATAAATTAGATTAAGATCCGGGCAGTAGTTTCTCAGTTATCCTTATTCCATACACAGAAAAAAAAGTTAAAGCATTTTGGACTTAGTTTAATGTCGAAAGTGAGTTTACATTTCAAGACCGAATTTTGGGCTTAAATCAAGTACATTATGTTCAAATATAAGCCTTAAGTAACGGAATCACTCTCATTAGAGAGACGATCGGTATTCATCCATTCTGGTCGCGGTAGTAGCTTCATAATAAGAACTATGGTTTTTATTGTAAGAACGGTTTGCTTATATCGGTTGATAATAGGAACATTTGTTCATACTGGCAGAACAATTTTTCTTGAAAAGCGAGAGAACCTTTTTGAAATGCACCAGAATAAGGGAATTCGTTCATAAGAAATTAGAAAAAAAACCATTACAAATTATTTTGTTCAATCTTACCATCTTACCGTGCCGGGACTCGAACCTGAGATTGCATGTTTAAGCGCATTATCGAGAGGTTTCAGGTTCGAATCCCGGCACGGTAAGTTAATACACAAAACTTTGTAATGGTTTTTATTTAATTTCTTACATTTCTAGCATGAGGATGATTGGCAGTTTCTAAAAAAAAACTATTTAAACAAAAATAGTTAAAAGGTTAAGTAAGAATCAATGTTATTTAATGCAAGTCCGATACACCGTTACTGTTCACGCACTATAATGGATTATTAAAGTTAAGAAACAATATTCTTTGCCACCGTATGTTCAATACCAGTGCGTTAAAACCTAGTTCGTAAATCGAGCTCAAAATAGGCTTGCCTTTCTTGAAATTTGTCTATTTTGGGATTGGCTTAAATCAGAAATACGGGCTACAATCAATCCCAACAAGCTTAAAGAGGGATTAAGTAAGAATTCCGGATTTAAAATAAACGTACTTGAATTAAGTATATTGGTGTCAGTTTTAGAATTTCCGACCTTACGAACCTTTTGGGTTGCGATTTAAGAACGTTTGACTTGATTTTTTTTCAGTATAATTCTTACAAGAACAAAAGAATACTCAACCTCTCTCTCTCTCTCTCTCTCTCTCCTCTCTCTGTCTCTCTCTCTCTCTCTTTCCCTTTCTTCTAGCAAAATAATGAAGCTTTATTATTTTAAACAAAGAGGAATATCATTTATATTTTATTTTGCTGATTGCGTATACGCCTTGTTGTTTGGCTTGCAGAGTGCTGGTATTCGTATTAGCGTTCAGTATTAGTCCTGAGGCACTTGGAACTGCTTTAGACTGTAGAATGAGACTTTTGTCACGTTCATAATTGCATAATGTATTATGCAGATTTTGCATAACAAGTTTACAACGGGTCGAGGGAGGGGGTGAGGTGAGCAGAAATCTGGCGATAGTCGTCTTTGGCTTTTGCCTTTCATTGCATTCGGTCGCAGGGTGTGCACCGGGCAGGGGTGACATTGCAGGGCAAACAGCTCGCTGGCAAAACAAAGGCCAAAAGTGTAAAAGAACTATGCTAATAGCTTGGCTGGGCTGCCAGAGTTGTTTGGCCGCTGAATAAATGGTCTTGGCCATGGCGTGGTCCCTTCTACTTTGTTCTAGTCTGGGGCACATTCATATATATACATATACGTATATAATTTTATATATAAATACGAATATCAATTGCATCTGTGGGGCCTTCGGGTTAACTTGAGTGAGGGCTGGACTAAGTCGTTGGGTTAACTTGCGTTAGTTGGCTGCAACTTAATGGCTAGCTTAGGGCTTTCTTCACATTGATTGCGTAACAATTGGCGATGCTGTCTTCTACAGCTGCAGCTGCTTTACAACACTGGTAATCTATGATCAAACAAAATAGCGGAAATTTAAAATAAGTTTTAGCTTTAGGTTTTAACTTTAAAGTTGAGTTCAATACCTTCGAAAGTCTAAA
Source organism: Scaptomyza hsui (assembly GCA_018152825.1). Lineage (NCBI taxonomy): Eukaryota > Metazoa > Arthropoda > Insecta > Diptera > Drosophilidae > Scaptomyza > Scaptomyza hsui. The sequence goes on from JAECXO010000254.1 coordinate 1,416,843, forward strand.
GTCGTTTAAGTTCGTTACGGTATATTACGTTACTTTATTAACTTAACTTAAGAAATATCATTAATAAGGTAAAGGCTATTGCCTTATGTTATGTTTGAACGTAACTTGAAAATTTGAAATACGTAACGCTGATTAAACTCGTACAGTAACGTAGTTAACAGTTGTAAAGGTTAGTAAGAGTTTAAAAATAATCATTACTTACTTTCCGGCATTACTCAAAGAACCAAAAAATATTTCGTTACGTTACGTAACTATGCATTTTGTCGTTGCGTTTCAAAGTTGTTCGGCTTATTCAATTGATATCGCACACACAACTCGTTGCCAGCCATTAGAAATCCCTGTGAACTACCGTTGCACAAACCGCAGTGGCAATGTGGAAAACACCGATGGGAAGCGTGAGGTTGGAGGGGTGGGAAGGGAAGGGAAAGGAAGAAATATGAAAACGTGGCAACAGCAAAAACAGACTCGTGCAATTTGCATATTTTCCATGCTTCTGCGGTTGCCGCCGTTGCCGCCGTTGCCATTGCTGCAATGTACGACACTCTTAGTGTCGTTTGCCAACACTGAATGGGAAAGAAGAAGCAGCAGCAACAGCAGCTAAAAGTAGACAAAGGCGAAGAAGAAAAATAAGTCTTTTGCATATGCAAAAGCTGCGGCTAGAACCGCCCTCGCCTTGTCTTTGTTTTATTAAGTACTTCTTCTAGTATTATTATTATTATTATTATTTTTGTTGTTGTGTGCCAGCAACAACCGGCGACAACGAACGACAAGGCGACAACGTTGCCAAGAAGCAAACTTTGTGTTAAAATATATGTAGGCAGAATTTATCATTCTATTCCTCTTGTTAATAACCTAACACAGAAGGTAGAAGAGTACATTGGTTACATTGGTAGATACGAAGGAATATAACACATTTTTTTAGTCAGCAAAATTAAGTAGGAAGATAGTTGGCGAATTTCTCCAAAGATCTGTATCAAAAATTTGAATGTCACGCCCAGATATGCATATTTATGTATTTCCTTATAAGTATTACTTATATTGTATTTCGCAGTCGGTTTCGTATAAAAAGGCATTATTGGTTGTGTTAAAAAAAAAAAATATATATATACATATATACATATATATTAATCATGTTGGAAAAAAAAAAGATTGGAAATGTTTAAAATCTTTGGTGTTAAGTTGAGCTATACTTCCACTTAGTTGGAGAGAAGAGTATAAATTCCTTGGCACTACTCAGAACTGAAGTGTTTTTACTGCTTTTTATTTTATTTATTCTCTTCTTTGTATTTTATTATTTTTGTTGTTTTCATTTTTTGTTTTTGTCTGCAACGCGGCTTTTGTTGCCGAGCAGCAGCCCAAAAGTGAACATACAAAAGACAAAGTAGCACAAATTTCCATCCAGTCGCAGCAGGGGGAAGATCAAGACCGAGGGATGGTGGAATGGTGTTGTCGTGTCTTACAGACGATGTGCATGCCAGCAGGCAGTAAAGTAAAAGGCGCCAAAATGAAAGCCTTTTATGCCCAGCGCCACATGCCCCCCACACCTCGCACACCGTGCACCCAGACTCGACTCGAGAAAATGCCAAGAACAAAAGAATCAACGCTTAACACAATTTTTTTTTTCCTTTTTATTCTCCTTCATATTTTTCTTTTTTGTTTTCGTCGGTTTAAGTGGATTGCGGCACACACACACACACTCACCTACAGCCACCCGAGGAGGGACGGGGAGCGTACATATCCAAGTCTGCTAGGCTCGAGTAGGCTCCAACATCGTCTGCTTCACATGTAGGACAAGTCACAGGCGTAGTCCTCCGCCCTAGTATCCTGCCTAGTACTGCTGCTGCTGCTGCTGCTGTTGTTGATAGAATTTATTTAGTTATGCACACCTTCATTTTAAGGCCTTTTACGTGCCACACGAACACATTCTCAAGTGTCCAAGTCCGTGTGTGTGTGTGTGTGTGTGTGTGTGTGTGGTTGTGTGTATCAATGTGTGCCACAAAGTTTTTGGTGTCACGGCTTCGCATGAAATTATTACAACGTGGCCCAAATCAGTAGTGGGCAAGTGTGGCGGTTTATTGACCTTTGCCAAGACAAATCGTGTTTTCTATTCGTGTTATATATTATGTATTATTATTATTGTTATTGAGCATTATTGTTGCCTGGGTTTGTTGTTATGTCGTTGTCAAAGCTTTGGTTTGCTAATTGTGCATCCAATTTGTATAGCATAATTTTAGGATGTTATTTAAAACTCATAATTTTTAAGATTATTTTCAATTACAATCAGAGGAAGCCTTAAATACACTTTATAAACCTGTGAAAAGGATTATTTATTGTTCCTGTTATTCTTTTACTATAAATGTAAATTTCTTACTCAAGGAGTTTATTCCTCAGTAGAAAATAGCATGCATACGTAAAATAAGTTAAAAATGTTTCTAATAGAATGTTGAACGAATACTGTAAAAGGGTTTTCAGGATAAACTGTCTGCCTGTTATCATTGTACCATTTTCAATCACTAAGAAACCAACTGAAAATCTAAACTATTTGCTGTTGAAAATGCTTTTCAGTTGCGAACTGATTGCTAACTGGAATGCCTGTGAATTGGGAATGTGTCCAAGAATCTATCGACGGAAGCATTGCGTTTAAACTGACACTGACTTATGGCACGCAGTCCTTGGTTTGAGGCGTGTTAAAACTGACGGCGCGGCGTGCCTCAAATTGTGGCCGGTACACGGCAAAGATGTAATTAGGCAAGTGCCAAGTGGCCGCAATGCGCACTCAATTATGGGGCAAGATTCCATGCATTCCATGACATATATGCACATATGACATGAAACCAAATATCCTTTAAATGTGTTGTGCAGCTAGAGGGGCAGAGGCAAGTAACCAAAAAGAGACACTGAAAATGTGGGTGTTTGGGTGGGTGTCTCAAGGTCAACAAATTGGCCTTGAAGTTTACTTTCAAAAGCTGCAAAAATGATTCAGTATATTTGAAGTTTAGTAGTGTGGCACTACTTGCTATAAAGTGTGTGTGTGTGTGTGTGTGTAGGTTAAGCCAACACACAAACTAAAATGAATCACTTTGCATTTTCGTAATTGCTAAAAATGTATGTGTTGTGTTTTGCGGTGTCGGTCAAAGACACTACAAAAGGTGCTCGCAATACAGATTATATGTGGGAGAGAGATGGAGAGGGGGAAAGGGGAAGAGAGAGGGGAAAGAGCGGAAGTTAATGTTTAGTTGGTAATCTCTGTGGGTTGCTTGTAGGTTAGTCTCTGTGGCATTTGCGGTTGACAGCTGTTGTTGCTTTTGCTTTGGCTAATTGCTTGAATTCTGATTTTTAATATTAATTAAACACCCTTTTATGCTTTACCTTTGTCTTTTTCACATCTCACCTATGCAGGTTAATTAAGCTTGTTAGCACTGTGACAAGACTCATTAAACTGAAGACACAATACTAATTGAAGGCAGCATATCATTATTGCTTAATCTCTTACTTACTTAAGCAAAAATCCAAAAGGAAACCTCCACATAAATATTATCTTAAAATAGTCACCTCTAAAGTTTTAGCTTTATTACATATTCCCACATAAAACCATTTTTAGATTGAAGACAAATTGCATCTAAGATTTATAAGTTTAGCGAATGTTTTTTCTTCAATCCATTACCCTCATTCTTATTTTAAACAAATACAAATCAAGCCACTTGCAATCACTCAGATGAACAACAACCACAACAATAAAAACTTTTACCAGATTTGTCCAAAAAAACTTTTGCACCAACCCTCTTGTGTTCATCTCTCTTTTTTGTGGGCTTAACCCAAAAACAGTCGAAAAATGTTTTTGCATTCCTTTTTCAAGGGGACAAGAGGTAAATAAATAAACAGCTCGACAAGGTGACGTCGACATTGTGACGTCACAAGGCTCAAGCACGAACAAGACCACGCCCCCACTTCCGCCTTGTTGTAGACTTGCCAGTTTTCACTTTCAAAAAGCTTGAAAAGGTCATGCACGCATACAAAGAAGTCGTCAAGTAGACAATCTTATCACTGACACACTGCCAATTTGTAGAAACATGAATACATAATGAATATATTGATTTATTGAGGATGTTCCAGTATTTGGCAAGTAATCTATCATTTTGCATTAGAAACAAACATGTAGTTTAATTAATACCAAATGCAATTCTAAGCTGCTTTTAATTACATGCCATGAGTATTAGGTTCACTAATTGCTGATTTTGTAATAGCCTGAATTTCACAATACGAACAAAGTCAAACAACTTTTGGTTAATAATTAGCAATTGGTGTATAAAAGACAGCGATATTTAATACATTACTCAGCAGAGGTATGGTGGGTGGTAAAGGGTTGTATGCAAGGGTTGAACGGATTGTGAATGGGAAACTGATGAGCATTAAGAAGCACTTCACTTTATTAGTGCGATTTCCGTTTCGGTTGCAAGTCGGGGGACTGTTGCCTGCCAGATAAGACACTGCAACTTTTAATCGTCATAATAAGCGTGACAAAATGGCGGCGACACAGTGGCTGCCACAGATATGTTTACATAATTGTTATATCTCCTCACTCTCTGTGTTCTTACTCTGTCTTTCTTCATTTCCATTCGAATTTGCCTTATCTGTGCCATTCAGCTTTGTTGCTAATTATGCTTGAAGTGCTTGATATATTGTTCGCGACTATCTAAACGACAAGCATTTGAAATTCAATGATAGTTAATTGGTTAAATTAATTACCTGTAGAAAATGCGCTTTGAAATTTATGTATGGATCTTTTTTTTAAAACATTTGGTCTTATATATACTTACATTCTGAGTTCATCATACTGCAAAATGTAAGTAGTGTATTTCATAGTTTACATGCATACTAGTTTCTAGTTCTACAACAGCTTTGGACAACACAATAAAAAACGAAATTTGTGAATGAAGTTCTTAAAAATCGATTTAACCAGAGTTCAGTTAGGCTACTGCACTAATATAGCTAGAAAGTTTGGCTAACCATCAATTGGCTTTAGACTTGATAAGAGTTGTAAAAACCAATGGACAGCTGCCGTTGAGGGCAATAAAACAGTTAACCAATTTGTGTGGCACGTCCAAAATGGCACATGAAGATGCCTGCCACAAACAGTTCGAGATAAAGTAAGGGATAGAGAGAGAGAGAGGGAGAGGAAGAGAGGTAGAGAGAGTAAGTGGCAGATGCAGTCAAGCGCATCTATCATAAATATGCGTAGCTAGTGCCAATTTATGGCACAACTTAAAACCACTAAACTAAAATCCAAATGTTTATAAACGCAACTGAAACTGAAACCAAAGAACTAGAGCATAAGGAGTAGAGGGACTGTTGTAGGCAGTAGAAGCTACATTTGGGAATGCACAACAACAACAACAACAAAAACAACAGCAAAAACAAGAAAAAAAAGCTATGCCGGAAATACGTGCTTAGCATGCAAACGCACAAAACAACAACGAAGACAGACACACAGACGAACAACCAGGCTGAAAGGTTGAGGCAGAGGCAGAGTCCGTGCCACACACACACACACACACACACATACATATAAACCGCTTAACAATGCCACTTCCGTTTTTGGCATGCGGTTTACCCCGCTCGGTAGCCGGCCTCATGGTTAGACATCAGTCGTTGGTCATTGTCGTTTGCTTTTGTTGTTGTTGTTATTGCCGTTGTTTACGGTTTTTCACACACACACACACACACACACACACACACGTATAGGCAACATTTTCACAAGTTGTGTGCGCCAGCAACAACGTCTGGCAAAATGTCAGTTTAGTTTAGTTTAGCCCAAAATGTATACATAAGTATACCCTGTATACAGGGTGTTGAATGAGAACATTAGCAGACTGTGCAACAAGTACTTAGAAGTCAAAATAAAGTTTATTTTTAAAATATTAAAAATAAAAAACTAAAAATTATTAATTACCTAAAAATCTGTAGAAACTTAGTTAGCAGTTATGGGCTTTACAGGGTGACTTTTTATTAAAACAGTCTCTCTCTTAAGTAACGGGTTCTTTTGCTTGTTTGTTTTGGACGCCAAGTGCATTCGTTTTTGAAAGTGTTTGGAAAGTCTCGTCTGTCATAAATAAGCAAATCTCGTTTAGACTCTTGATGTCAAAATGAAATTATTTCAATTACATTAGTAACTGAGCTAAAACAAATGACAACAGCTGCTGCTTGCCTGCCTGCCAAATTATCCCCATTCTTGGCCTTTATTCGTCCATCGTTCATGCTCATGCTCATCCTCATGCTTAGCCACATTCTTAGACACATTCTGTTTTGGCATTTGCGATACTTAATTTGAACACTTGAACATTTGTCTAACAGCTTCTGCTACCAACCCTCCCTCTCACTCTCTCACATTCATCTGTCTTCCGCTTTCTATCTTTGAGTGCCTCGCATCTTGATTAGTCGTCTGCGCCTGCAAGTAGGCAACGAAATTTGAAGCAGCTGAATGCAAAATTCATCAAATTGCAAATGTCTAATTACTTTTTACTAATAACTCATACACCATATGCAACGCATTGGAAACTTTTTAGAAATGTAAGCTCTTAGAATACAACTTGCATTAAAAGCAAAACCAAGACAAATTAATGAATGTTTAAAAATAAAGCAAACTCATTTGAAATAGAAAATTAACATAAAACATTGTCAGGATTGAGCGAGGTGGCTGCAATTGGTGGCGAGAGTCTGAAGTTAAGTTCTTATGGCTATTTGGTGCTTCTGGCCCTGCTCCACCTGTCAATAACTGTCTCGTTAGGAGCAAATGCCGTTAGAGTAAATCGCAGCTGAGCTCGGCACAAATGGGAAAGGCACAATCGAAGTAAAATCTCGTGCTAACTAAATTCACACACTTAATGCCTGCAGCACTGCAGAACTCAATACTCTCTCCCTTTCATTCCCTCTAAACAGTAAAGTGCAGCATAGCAGGGCGCTGCAGGAGGTGGAGGAAGAGTGGCAGAAAGGTTGATGGTTAGTGGCTTGGGTTTTGGGTTTCGGGTTTCGGTGTGCGGTGGCAGTAAGGGGGTATACTATATATCGTCTATCAGCTGTGATGTGGCACTGAAATGCTTTGGCAGCTTTGGCAAGTGGCAAAAGGCTGCAAAATCCACTCAATTCTCGCCAGCTGCCAGTTCCGAAAAAGAATTTACAGTCAGCCAAAAAGCCAAAACAAAATGCCAGCAAAAAACAAGGAAGAATGGCAAGCATTCAATAATCTACGACTAGCTAAATACCCTGTAAGCCACTGTAATTAAGTGTAATAGTTTTCAGGACTTGTCACAGATATGTTTAGGCATTAGCGTACCACATGAAAGGTTTATTCTGTAAGATAATTTTCTGCATGCATTTAATTAATTTGCACAAAACATCAAGCTGAAAGTTTAAGTATATCATATACTGAATAGATATGTATTTTTCTGTCACTTAAAAGCACTTGAATAAACCCATTAATACACTAAATAGTTAGAGGGTATTCAAAAAATTGTTCACTGTGTAAGTAAGTGTGTTTGTGTGTGAATTGAGTTTCAAGTTTTTGGTTTTCATCGTTTCACTCGCTTGTTTTTACGTACAAAATGCTGCGCATTCGATTTTCAGTTTTCAGTTCCATTCCCAGTTTTCAATTTGTCTTCTTCTTCAGCTGCTGCTTCCGCTCTTTCTGTGTCCGTCCGTCCGTCCGTCTGTCCGTCCGTCTGTCTGTCTGTCTGTGTCTGCTGGTTTGTGTGTGGGCTTGTGTTTGGGCTCTTTAAATGTGTCATGGCAAGACGAACATTTTCGTCGAGCCGTGGCCATTGTGGAACGAGGGCAAAAGTATTTTCACGTGCTTGTCAGTCCCTGTCACTCGGCCAGTCAATTAGCCAACGCTTTTCAATTACAAACAAATCGAAGCAATGCACAAACAGCCAGAGGCGGGGGCGAGGGCGGTACGAAATGTGGTGGTGGTTGGAATCACTTCGTGTGCAGTCGCTCGCTGCCTGCTAGGCATTCTGTCAAAAGCCCAAAAATTTACATTTTTGTCACCTCCCCCAGCAAAAGTGGGTCACAAATGGACAATCGAATATATGACCCTGCCCCCACTTCCTGCTCTCCCCCTTCCCTCTTAACAGCCCTTGACAAGCAGAACCGCATAAACCAGAAATGAAGAGAGAATTGAAATGAGCTGGCAGAGAGGAGAGCTGTGGGGACGAGAGGGGACATGGGGTACACGTTGGCTGCTTCTAAAGCAAATGTGCATTATAAATGACCTATTGCCTTCTGCCATGTTGCTAATTTTAAAAACTACTATTTGGGTCAATGCATTGATGGAAATTACAAAATAAATGCCAAAAGTCCGTGGCACTGTCAAATACTTAATGCCAACTTTAGCACTATAGGGAAAACGTTATTTTCTATTACTGTGGGTAGAAAAGTTTATTGCTTTTGTGCAATTTCCGTAATGCTCTTTGTTTGCCTGTCCAAATAAAACTTTGCAAATACAATACGGACAAAGTGTCAAGATTGGGGCGCAACGCTACCTCGAGGTGCACTTGTTTCCCACATTTGTCCATAATAATCGTATGACGCTTGGGCGCGCAGTTTAACTTTGTTTCGTATCATCGCTAACTCTTGACATTTTTGATAACAATCAAAACTTAAATTTACAAGATGTGGAATATTTTGTGTAGTATAAATTTTCGGTGAAAGATTCATCAAAATCAGTTAAGAAACTCGGCAAATACTAATTATTAAATAACGGCTTCGGATAGGTAAAGTCAATGGCTTAGCGTTGCTTTCTTTAAAGTCTTAATGGAAAGTCAAATCTTTGCCTGTTAACTACTTGAAATTTGCATAATAATAATAGTATGCCCATGTGCATAATTGAACTTTGGAATATTATAAGGCGTCGAGACCTTGTAACGGTGACCGCATTTAAATAATTCAATTACAATGCAAATACTTTAATTATATGAATTTTAATTATACTTGGCCCAATGCACACACACACACACACAGTCACAACGACAAGCTGCTGCAACTGTAACAAAGTGGGAGGAGGAGGAGAGGCGTGGCACCGTTATACTACACGCAAAAGGAGTGTATAGGTTAGAGGGTCGACTGGTGGCAGTCATGTAAATGCATTTACCACAGAACTTCCGCCACACTGAACAAAAAAAAAAAAACACAAACACAAACACACAAGCGGAAGTGCAGATTTCTGCTAGCCCCAAGCGGCTTGTGCAGGTGTGTGTATGTGTGCGTGTGTTGTGCGCCCGGATGTCAACCGGCAACTCGGCATCTTTTGCATGTCTGTCTTTCTGTCTGACTGTCTGTTTGTGTCATACTGCGAGATACTTTTCTTTAATTTTTATTTCCGCTTTTTTAAAAGGCAAATTAATTGAAAATGGCGTAATGCGTGCGCACACACACACACACACACACACACTCACACATTGGCCACATTAATGCTTGCTCTTTTACATTCGAACACGCCACGAAATTACGGAAATTTTTACGCTATTTCTCACATGCCACCGTATTTGGCAACTGTACTTAATTTTTACCACAACGCGCCTCGATGCTCCTTAATGCATTTAAAGCACACGTAATTTTATGGCAATCAATGCGTCTGCATGAATAATGCCACAATGTGCGCATTACGGGGTCACAACGCGGGTTGCTCAAATTGTTTTCAATCCAACTCTTCTCACCATTCACGTGTCGGATAAGCTAGCAAGTTGACAAACACAGAGCGAAATAGTCAATCAGTTTGTGCTTACAACCTCTTATTTCTAACTAAATTTTTACCTTAGTACTATATTTATCCAAGTTTAAGTGGAGTTATACTTAGATCCGGAGAGTTTAACTTGATTTAGAACTATGAATAATTGAAATCGGGGCATGCTATCGATTATACTTATGAGAAAACCGTAACTTAAACAACTTTTGTTTTGTGAAGAATTTTGCCAAATTTCTTAAGCTGCTCTTACCGCTGAATTTGCATTGCCATTGCTGCAACGAGCTGAAATGGAGTAAAGCAGATGCAGAAAAGCAAAAGCAAAACCAGAACCGAAAACGCAGAGCTCGAATGCCTCGTATCCGTATCCTGTGTTCTAGGAAGCAAGCAAAGTCGTTATGGTACTCAAAAAGTTTTTGGCACTCAGGAGCATTGCATTTAATGTGGCATTTAAATATCTATGTGACTTCTATTCTTCTTCTTCTTCTTCTTCTTCATCTTCTTCTACTTTTACTTCTTTTCCAATTGCAGTTCTTCTTGTTATAGTTGTTGTTGTTCTTGTTGTTGGGATCGTTTGCATAGGCAATGAAAAAGTTTGCATGTGACATCTCGTTGCCCATTAAAACTTGGCATCCGGCTCTTGTAATATGCTTATGATGTGCCATCAAAACTGAATCGAATATCTAACAATCGCACTCACTTCAACCATCCCCCTTCTCTCCACGACTATGCCAAACCCTTAACTGTTAGCTGGCACGTGCCAAATGCCGAAAGAAAAACTTGTAGAAGCAATTGCTGCAATTGAATTTAAATGCGAAAATCATTTAATTGCTTTAATTAATGGCTCTGACGTGGCTCACCGTCTGTCTGTCTGTCTGTCCGTCTATCTGGCTCGCACTGAGCTCAAAGCGTTAAGTGTGGACTCCAATTTTTTTTTTTTTAAATACCCTTTTGTAAAATAAATGCAAAAATTTAGGCTATCTATAACAATCATTATTTTGCATTTTTTGCCCAGAAGTAATCCCAATACTATTTCCTGAATTATACAGCCTGTGATAATAAAATATGAATATTTCTTTAGAACAGAGCAATTTCTACAGGGTGTTCGCCCAGTTGAGCATACTTACTTACACACAAACTTGTTGTTTTATACACATATATATATAGATTTTTTTTTAAAAGTGCTGCCCACGAAAACCCGACAGCAGCAAAGCGAAAACCGGCTGCACTGAGTTTCCATATGAAAGAAACCACTGAATTTCAATTGAAAATCGATCAGTCAGTCGAGGCATGTGCATGTGCATGTTGTGTGTGTGTGTGTGTGTGTGCGTATGTGTGTGCGTGAGTGTATGTGTTGTGGCTGCTTGGCTGAAACTTCCGCTTGGCGCTTAAAAGTGTGCTATGAACTATGCATTGCATTTGCAGCCTTCAACCCCTCCAACCCCTTTTGCAACCATTTCCTGTCTATTTGTTGTTTTTGTTTTGTTTTTTGTTTCTGCATATAAACAATGTATATCCATTTGCCATGTGGATGTGCTTCAAATCTGTCTGTGCAAGAAATTGTCACGTTTATTTGTGCATATTTGAGCGCTGAATGCAAAATAATGTCAAATGGAGTTATCAATTGCCGGAACTGAAGACTTTCGCTTTTTAATCAAGCATGGACATGGGGAATGGAAATTGCAATGACTTACAATTTTTAGAATTACTTAGCTTGTGCATAGAAAAAATATTGATTGCATTTGAATTTATGAGCAAATGAAAACATTTGATACAGTTTTTTAAATGTTGATGAGAAAAGTTAAAGACACAATTATTATTATTACAATATGTGTTTAGTAATGAATACTTTTTAATAATAGTAAATAAAATTATGAGTAAAGTTAGTAAAATTTATTTGAATACAAATAATTAATATAAGCTTTAATAAATATTTTAATATTAAAATAAAAACCCGTTTCCAGTTTATCTACATTCATACTTTAATTCAGTGTTAAAAATGTGCAATATTAAATGGATTAGTGGACTCAATACTGATTAAATGCGTCCGTAAATAATAATGGATTGTATTTATTTAATAACTAATTAGTACCAGTACCAGATTGTTAATACAATCTTAACTTGTAGTTATTGCTATATGTAATACACATTCCATATTTACATTTTCTAGTAAGATGAATCTTTCCCTGCAATTAACTGAATATTGAACGTTTTATGGTCAAGTTACTTACATGAAGCGGACAACAAGAACAACTGTTTGGCTGTAGTTTATTGATGACCCACATGCGAACTGTGACTACAGCTGACAAACGCTTCATTACACAGCGCCACACATCCGCACACAGACCGAGACGGAGACGGATGAAGAGATGGTGGTAAGGGGAATGATAAGGGGTGCTCGATGGAGTCGGTGGTTGTCACTCAATAATTCAATAGGTTCAGCTTCAGCTAGCACTTGTTCCTCGGATGCCACTTGACTATGAGACGACGACTCAACCCCAAATAGCCGGGGCACTCAAACTTTGCTTGTCGCTTGTATAAATCTTTGCTTAACCTCGTCTGAACTTTGAATGGCACACACACAAAGAGGGGGGAGGGGACAGTTTCCGAGCGAACACCTTTTGCAGGTCAACTGTCATGCAGTTTTAAACAGTTTACGATGCGTATGAGCGATATTTGTACAGGCATTGCTTTATTTCTCACACAGAGCACTAGCAACAACTGTTGTGTGAGTGTGGAGGAGGGGAAGGAGAAGAGTGAGGGATGTTTGCACTTTACTGCTGGCATTTTATTTTATCGTACACAGAGAAAAATGCTTGCGCTATGTGTGAAAACCTCCGGTCGAAGCGTTAAAAATAGTTAAACGTTTGCCAGAACTCTGAGCAAAGCTTAACGATACGTTTAACTTTTCTAACGCAAGCTTTAACTTTTCTAAGCCATTCGACCGGAGATTTTCACCCACAACGCAAGCATTTTTCTCTGTGTACCGAGTTTTTACCCCGCCACTTAATTCAGCGTAACGTTTCAACGATTGATTCAATGCAGCTAAGTGAGTGTATGTGAGTGAGTGAATGTATGAGTGTAAGAGTGAGTGAGTGCTCAAGTGTGTGTGCGAATCACTGTTGAGTTGTTTTTGTTGTTGTTGTTGCTAGCAATTTAATTACGGAGCAAAATGCCGACATATCACGTTATAAATACAAATGCAAGCACCTACAGTTGCAATACGTGTGTGTGTGTGTGTGTGTGTGTTCTGTACATAAACAAAATCTTTTTGCGACATTATTATCAACTTTTACGCGCTACATGAGGAAATTATAGGTAAGAAACATGAGTACAAAAAGCCGAAATGCCCCGAAAAAAGTGATTGACGATGAGTTACCCAGTATTTCAGAATATGAAAATTTAAAGAAGAGAATTAACCCAGTTGGTTAGAGCATTTTTAGATTTGTAGGGTATAACAGAGAAAATGACAGAAAAAGCGCTATTCGCGCAGTTAGTTAGTTGATTGTTGCATCCCCGGAGGTTCAGCAACGGGGGCTTATCGACTAGTTTTGCTTCAGTTGTTGTTGTTGCTGCTGCAATATTATGCAAGTGTCGAGCTTTCAGAATGGCACAGCTATCATTAGGGAACAACAAAGTTTTGAGCGCCCTCAAGGACATGGTAATTGCGATAATTGCATGCCGCACATGCAGTTGCATAATACCAGTAAAGAGTTCATAAAAGTGTACAAATGAGCATTGCATGGTAGTAAAAGTTATATCGATATGGATATGTTGCTTAGCGCATAACAATTAAGCTTTAGTATTCTTGGCAGTTTATTTGTTTGTTATGCCTTCTATGGAATTTTCAATTGTAAATTTTATAATATTGCTTACACCGCATCCAATTTGATATTGCATTGATACAATACTTATTGATAACATACCACTTGCCACACTTCAGGCAGTACAGCAATTTTAACGTTTTGTGTTTGCAAAAATTAAATAAATATATAAATGCCAGTTGAATGTTGTACAAGTGCACAAGTGTATATTATATAATAAGTGAATGCAACAATGCAGAATTGCTGTTCAATTGCCGATAAGAGCATAGACACATACATGCACACACACATACATACATTCATATATGTGAATGCATTGGGAATGGGTTTCAGTTGAGTTGAGTTGGGTCTGCTCTTATTTCGTTTCGCTTTTATATACATGAATATCTATATATATTTGTTAATATTTGCATTTGCATTGCTCACTGGTCATGCAGTGAAGCGTGCAATCGCAACACCACCAACACACACTCACACACACTCGAAAAAAAGTGCAACAATGTGCAGCTCGGACAACATTTAAACATTTATCTGAGCTCTCAACTGGCCAAGTGCTCGAGTAGTGCTAAAATTGTTGTAATTGTTGTTTTTTCAAATCGCAACGAGTCGAATTGATGATCCTCCCCGCTAACCATACCATACCCCGCTCATGCGTGTGGACCACAAAGTGCCACACCAATGTGGTAAATGGGCATTAATAAGTCACCCGCTGGGAGCGTCAAATGCAATTGCACATTTTATTTAACTAATTATTTAAATAGGCCATTGTTATGCCCTGTAAAGTTGTTAATTGCTAATGGGTAGATGACTTATAGTTATAGCTGTATAGAAATTTAATTCGTTATAATCCTTTTATTCTATTTTTATTTTTAATTTTCGCGGAAACTGAATTAAATACAGTGCAGTTTCAAGCGCTTTTAGATCTTTTAAATATTATTTGTGTAATTTTTAATCGCCGCTTGGTTCCATTGTAAATTTTGATACTTTGATAAGTGTTTAATATATATTTTTCTGTTAGTTGAGAAAAGAGCATTCAATATTGAAAATACTCAAGAAATCATATGTATAACTCTTTCTACTTTGTTTCCTTTTTGGTATTTTTTTGTGCAGCGGTTTGCAATTTCGACGCTTGGAATTAAATCATGCAAGCATGTGTGTGTGTGTGATGGGTAGGTGTGTGTGTCTAGTTGGCTGTATGTGCGTGTGTAAGCTGGTATAAATGTATTTAGTCAAATATTTGCATTTGCACTTTAATTAGTTGCATTTATTTTGGGGTGTAGGTGTGTGTGTGTGTGTTTTTTTTAACTGCTTCTCTTAAGCAAATATTTAACCGTGGTGCTGAAAAATTTTGCGCAAATTTTCAGGACAATGAGTTTGTGTTTGTGTGTGTTTTTGAGTGTGTGTGTTTCACAATTCACGCTAATGAAGCTGTTCCTCAATAGCATATTTACACAGTGTGTGTGTGTGTGTGCGTGTGTGTATGAAAGAGAAACTATGTGGCAAACATGCGCTACAGTTATGAATTGAGAATAATGGCATAAAAAGCTTCAAAACAATTAAGAATTATTTGCTTACAAAATTATTTCAGCTAAATTAAATCATAAGAAATTTTCTTCATTGTATACTTGGATATTAGGATATTATTTAGTTTTTCACGTTAAGGTTAATTTAATCGTTTTCATTTTCCTTTTGAGTTTCGTTTTCTAATTGCTTTTTCATTCATATTCATATAGCCAGCCCAAAGCATTAGTTGTAGCAAACTTGTTCGTCTCTCCTTGTTGTGGTTTCCAATCGATTCTTAAAAGGTTCTTTACTTTTTTTTTATCCATTCATACCCAATATCCTGCACTCAATCTTCAGCTTACTTTTTCGTGCTTTTGTGCCATTTTCATTTTTCGTCTCTGCAATTGCGCCGAAAAGCATGCAGCAAAAAATCGTAGAAATGCTTTTGCAATGACCAAAAACGTAAACGTCAAACAAAATGGCCCAAACGCGTCTCCTCTTTTTGTTATGACAAAAACCCAAAAGCGCAATAAAAGCTGCTCAATTGCGTTCCCAAATCGCAAACCCCAAACCTCAATCGCTTTCATCTAGTATCTCAACTTGAAGACCAACTACTACTTCTCCCTGGGGTGAAGTTTAAGAGCGGAGTTGACAGCCAGTTTGCATTGTGAACTGTGCATTGTGCAGCGTGTGCAACGGAAATGCGCTAATTATGCGGCGAGCAGCATTTCAAAAGCACAAAGCAGATCAAAAGTAAATATGCACTTAGCCAAAAGTATGCATGCCTCTGAGTCAATGTACTGGCTGGCACTTTAAATGTAGAGCTAACATACCCCATATAGCCTAGCATTACAGGGTATATAAGACACTCAAATTCTGAAAAGGATGTTGGACTGGGAGACGGAAGGAAAGTAGGGGGCAAGTTAGGGTGCTAAGGGTTAGTAGTAATGTTCTCGTATTGTTGGCGGATTTTATTGTTGCTGTTCAACGGCCGTGATTATAACGGGCGGTAAAAGCTACCGCAAGAATAATGGAAAAAAGAAAAGGTAGAAAAAATAAAAGAGAGGATAGAGGACACAAAAATGAGTGAAAATATTTCTGCAACGCTGACTGGCCCCAAAATGAGGCAACGTTGTTGCATTCCGCTTGCCGCCTGGATAAAGAATGCAAAGATATGGAGCCATGAACATGACATTAGTATAGTATCTCCATCCTACCTTGCCTACCCCTCCTACCCCTGGCCTATCACTTCCACTCCCTTGCTTCCCACTATTTGCGTCACTTAATCCGCTGCGGGCTGTTTGTTTGTTATTGTTATTTTTGTGCTTGCTCTTGTTGTTTTTGGCTGTACTATCCGCTGTTGTTGTTGTTGTTGTTGTTCTTGTTGTTGTAATGCCGTAAGCCTAAAGTGTTTCCCCGAGCGCTTATCATTCAGTCGCAGTCGCAGTCGCAGTCGACGCAACGTCGTCGTCAAAGTCATCGTTCGCATCACTTGTTTTCCCAAACATATATGTGTGTAAAAATGCTAAAAGTTTTCGCTGCTTTCAGCAATCCAAACAAAAAACACAAAAAAATTTGCCAAAGCTGCGATTTTGTGTGGGTCACACCCTCCCCTGCCTTCCCTGCCACCCGTCAAACGATCGTAAACAACAACAATATCAAGTCAAAGGCAGTGGTGTAAAATTGTTGCAACTATGTTGTGGCAAGTTAATAACGAAATGCTGCAAATTGGTTTGGTTTTTGGTTCTGAATTGGCTCTCTGGCTTTTCCAGCGCCTAAGCTAAAATTCATACAACTAAAAATAGAAAGAAAAAAAATGTATGGTACAAAAAAAAAACTATCAAAGCGGACTGTAGAAAAATTTGTTGGTTCAGTTAAGAAAGGTTGAATTGATCTAAGCCTGAAGCAAACCGCTTAGGTTGTTGTTCAACATCACAGGACTGCTCTAGAACGAACAGGTTGTAATTCCAGGCAATACAGATGAAAATGTTTTTGGAACTATTAAGTCACTGTTAATTACAGTTTCCTTTATGCTAAAATGAGCTTTATCTAACTTCTTTTTTCACATTTTAATATTAGATTTCTATACTTTTATAGTCTTTGTTCTTAATAAAAACGATTCTTTGGGGAATTATAATTATAATCAGACCATTAAAACCGAAGAAATTATGCAAACAAACAACAATTAATCTCAAGAAAGGAACAAAAAAAAACTTTTCGTAACACACATGCAAATTGAAATAGTTGAGCAAACTCGGTGTTCTGGGTAGCAGATTCATAGCTGAAATCCAAAATGTTCGAGATGTTTTTTTGTTGTTGTTGCTGTTTATACATAAACAAGTACAGATTCATATATATATATATATATATATATGTATGTAGGTAGTTCATTAATATACAGGCCTTAATCTCCGAGTCTGTGGCTCTGCGGCCGCCATCATCTCCGACGCTAAGCAAGCGTTAAACGCTTTTTACAGGAAACTTATAAACGCAGCGCGCTAATTATTTTTCGTGTGGCATGTTAAGGCATTTTGCCCGCTTTCCGCTCAGAAGCTGACTGAGGCTTAGCGTTGAATATTTTTGGCCCCGCTGCAGGCTATGAACCAGTTGCAAAGTTTTGCTTACGTGCGAGAGACGGATGGAGAGGGTGGTAAGGGGATGTAAGCAGAGAGAAGTGTGTTTGTGTTCCCCAGGACATAGAACATTTCATTTTGGCTTAACAGCGAGCATTTTCTTTTTATTTCCCCTTCACTGCAATTTCCGACTTAAGAACACTCACACTCACACACGCACACACACACAAACACTTAACAAGATCAGTTTTGAAGTGGCAATTAAAAATTTAGCGCTTGTAAACATTTATTTTATTTTTAAGTGGATTTTTACACAGTTTCTAAAAACGTTTTGTAAGTTCGAATTGAATTTAAAGCTTTAAAAGCATTCTTGAATTAGATTTCAACTTTTGTGAGCTCTCTATTCTCAAATTTCAAAATTATTTGTGCCTGATCGGATGGTAAACAAAAAAGTTTCATACAAATCTGTAACGCGAATTTACAACATTTTTCGGCAGAACTTCTCAAAATCCTTTTTTGGTTCTCAATAGAGCTTCAAAACTAATAGATTCAGCATTTGATGCTGATCAAGAATATATACCTGCATGCATTGAATACTTCCGGGCATCCTTTACTCTACGCATATGAACCACAGTGCAACGGCTTTGGCGATGTTGTCATTTCCTGTTCCGTTTCCGCCCGCCTGCATCCACGAACACATACACACACACACACACACACACACACACACACATAAATACGTGAAAGGCACTTTGGGCCTAGCTTCTGCTTGCCACTTGGATAGACGCA
This sequence comes from Scaptomyza hsui, assembly GCA_018152825.1. Taxonomy (NCBI): domain Eukaryota; kingdom Metazoa; phylum Arthropoda; class Insecta; order Diptera; family Drosophilidae; genus Scaptomyza; species Scaptomyza hsui. Next base: position 1,435,268 of record JAECXO010000254.1, read on the forward strand.
CACACACACACACACACATTACTGTCGTTGTTGTTGTTTTGAAGTTGTTACCAGCTCGTTTTGGCTTGGCGCTTATTGTAGTTAAGTTTTATGCCACCATTTTCTTCCGCTTTGCGTGCTGCACGTATTGCCATATCTAAATTCCGCCCGCACCTCCCTTCCTATACACCTCGACTCCTCTTCGGGGACTAACTGTTTGCGTCTCTTCGCTTGACGCTATCTTCCACTTCGTTTTCTATATCTTCTTCTTCTCTACTTCTTTGTTGTTCTTGTTGTTGTTGCTGCTGTTGTTGCTGCTGTTGTTGTTGCTGCTGTTGATGTTGATGTTGTGAGCTCTCTGAGGCGCCCTTGCACTTAATTCCATTTTCACTTTCTTTGATGGTGCTCAATTTTTTGCATCATTAATCTTAAGCGATTTTCAGCTTTGACGCTGACACACACACACACACATACACAGCAAACTTAACTAGCTCAATCTTACTCCGCTTTGCTTTCTCTTTCTTTCTTTCTTTACACAACTTCCACTCTTGCTTTCAGTTAACATGGAATATTAAGATATAAGTTTGGCATTCGTTAGAATTATATGCAGACAATATTAAATTAATTAATTCAATTTAAAATAAACATTCCATCTCTTGAATAATCCTTAACAGCTGCTATGTTAACATAGATTATATTAGTGGCATTTTCCAAGCCTTTGTAAACTGTTAAACATGTTTTACACCATCGAATTTTTGACATAAGGCGTCACTTTAATACTTTGTACTAATGTACTAACAACACCATATGCATATTCATATGCGCATATATTGTATGTGCGTGTGTGTCATGCTGGTGGCAACCCTAACAATTTTCCGCTCGATTTGCCGCTTAGTTTTGTCAGCTTACAGCTGCCTGTCGCTGACTTTTCATAGTTCGCACACAACAAAACAATTTTCCATTTTTCCCGAACGGAAAATAAGCTAAGCTGACCAAACCAAACGGAACTGAAGCAAACGTAACAAAACCAAAACAAAACAAAACAAAACAAAGCTACACGAAACAAAACAAAACAAAACGAAACGAAACGAAACAAGAAGTAAGCGAACCGAGTCCCTGGCCTGGTCTGGCCAGGGTTGGGTTTGCCTGAGTTGGTTGGCTCGTTGCGCCAGCGTTTTGTAGATTTTAAGAGCCATAAATTTTAAGTGTCAATATATAAAAACCGCATATGTGCGGCCAGCGGCGGCAACGAGTCGAAATTCATAAATTTTGCCATGGGACGAAATGGTAAAATAAAATGCAGCAGCTTTCGTTCTGGCTCACACACACACACATGCATACACACACGCATGAACAATATATATGAATGGAGTTTTGCTTTATAGTTTTTGACTGTGTGTGTGTGTGTGTGTGTGTGTGTGTGTGTGTGTGTGAGCTTGGTTGTGTTGGTTTCCATGTCCATGTCCGTTGCATGTGGCCGGAGGGCATTTGGATGGGGAAAAAGCTATAGCGTAGAGCTATAGCAATGCGGCCACATGACGCTCTGAAGTCTGTGCGGATTTTATTTTATTGCAAACGTAAAGTAAAAACAAGTAGAGCTGCTCGAAAAAAATAAAATAAGGAGTGTGCCTGACCAGCAGATATCCAGTATTATTTATTTTTAAATGAGAAATATTTATAATTTGACTATCAGTTATCGAGTAGTTAATTGCAAATTTGCTCTAACCGAAGATTAAATGTTTTTTTTTTACTATTTACCATCAGAATTTAAATACACACACATCCTGAAGATGGTCAAAAAAGCATTTGCGTGGTACTTAGAGCTTCTAAGATGTCTTTCTGAATTTCATAAGGCTGTAAAGTGGTAAAGTTACTGAATATACATATAAATGTTTTGGACATTCAAAATTGAATTACACTTTTTTTTCATTAGCAATGATTTATTATTTTTATTTTGTTATTTGGATTTTATGGCGTAAAACTTTATTAATTGTTATTTTATTAATTGTATGTATTTCGACAAAACTTTATAAAAAGTTTTAAAAAAGTCTGGATAATTTTTACTGCAATACGTTTAGTGAATCTCAAAACTTGTGAAACTATTTACGATTTACTAAGTTTTGCTAACTTAGCACAATTCCCTTTCAGACCTATTTTGTTGGCAACAGGGTATTGCACCAAAAACAATAGCAGCCAAGTAGTTGATAAAAAATAGATGGAACCAAAAAAAAAATAGTCTGATATAAAACAGACGACAATGGCAAAGAAATTGAGAAAGAAAGAGACATAGACGCATTCAGTTAACTTTATGGCCAATGCAATGCGAAGCTGAACCAAAATCCACTTAAAGAGCCTTGGCCAGCTGCTCCTTCAGCTGGTTAGCTAGTGAGCTGGCTCAGACAGCCGGCAATCAAAGAAGCGTCGAACCAGTCGTGATGACTGTCAAGTATTGGCCAAATATCGCTCGCATTCTCAATATAAATATATTTCTGTGTATGTATGGTGTGTGTGTGCAATAATATTTTTGTTAGCCACGCGAACTACAAACTGCAAGTGGCCCACAACCCAAAAAGAAGAAGCAGAACAAAAAATAATAATAAAACGCAATCGACAATCGGCAATCGCCAATGGAATCAAACACAAGCAATTTTCCAACAAAGTGGTTTATGGAATCACTTCTCGATGGGCAAGTGGTTTCAACCATCGATGGGTGGTGGGTATTGTTGGGTAATGGTGGGTGGCAGCTGCTACCGCAGGGCAGCGAAAGTGCAGCTGAAATAACGGCAGAAATGTGCTTTCAACTATTTGAAAGATATTTTCAATACGATTATTTAATTAGAACGTTAAATCGTTTTATATGTACTTGGACAGCAGCAATAACTTTTGGTTAACAATTCAATACGCATAACAAATAAATATACTATTTAAGTATTATATACTATTTAAGTTTGTAAAATATTAAGATTAAAGCTAGCAATATACTTATAAATAATATCCTTAAAATATGATATTTTTGTTAAAAAATTGTTTTTTTTACATTACATTACCTTTAACTAACTCTTAACTGTTAAAAGTTAGTAACTTTTAGCTTTTCATTGAAATATCACTTAACAGTCATTAACAGGATGTCACTCATGATGACTCATCTCTTAACATATTAGGAGAGAGAGTTCATACATTTTAAATTTTTTGACAAATGTGACGCCTTTTTTGGCGCCTCTCAAACTTAAGCGTCATCTTCACTCATGCAAATGCCAAACAGCTTGCCAGTTTTACAACAATTTCAGTGGCTTGGCACAAAGTTTGGCAAATTAAATGGTTTTTGGCTTTGGCAACTGTTCAAAAAGATGGCCAACAAGAAAGTTGGCTCTAATTATATATAGCTTAAAGTCTATAAAAAACAAATTAATCACTACGCGTCGCAAATTGTGTAACCAGAAGAAAAAAGGAAGACAAAGCCAAAGCCAAGTATATTTTTTTTAAAGAATTTTGGTTGCTGATTTCATTTGGCTAATCAGCTTATTGAACTTTAGGTCGCTGCGGTGGAGGGTGGGGGGGGCAGGGGTGGCCAGAAAGGAGAGCGCAAAAGAAAAATGAAGTTGACGTCAAATGAAGTTGGCATTGGGATTAAGGTCTTCAAGCAGTTGCAGCTGCAAAACTCGCAGCCCCCAAATTCAATTTGTCGAGCTAAACGAGCGAAAAGTGGCTAAAAGCAATCCAAGGTAAAGAGATTCGCTTGGAGGTAGTAGGGTAAACAAAAAGTCAGATTAACCCAGCTGCAGCTGTGTCGCCCTATTAATTAATTACACAAGAAGTTCATTGAATTCAAAAACAAGAGTTTGGCAAGAAGGGTCTACTAAATGCTTGTAAGTCAATCAGTTACTGCACTTAAATAAACAAATTGCTAAATTTAAAGTTAAGCAGGTAGAAAATGTATCGTGCTGTATTTTATTATACTGAAATTGCCCAAATTTACTTGATGCCTAGTCAAGTAAAATAAGTAACAAATAAGACTTGTTGGCAAGTTGGTAAGCACTTGATATCCGCTTCAATCAAGACTAAAGTTATTTTTCAATCAGGTACTCAAATATTAAACAGCACTTACCTGACTTGGTTGGTTGGTGGCTAACAAATCGATAGGTTGCTCCGGTAACGCTTGTGCTTGTGCTGTTGGTAACACTAGTTGCTGTTGCTGCTGCTGTTGTTGCTGGAACTGCTGTTGATAGTGCTGCTGCTGTTGATATTCATATTGCTGTTGCATTTGATATTGCAGTTGCTGATATTTAAGTTGCTGCTGCTGTTGGCCGCCACCAGAGCTGGAGTGTTGCTGTTGCTGTTGTTGTTGTTGTTGTTGCTGTTGGCCCTGCACCAGCGGCAGCATCACAAATTGAGAGCAACAATAAAAGGCGATTGCCAGCAATTGAACTATGTTGGCAAGTCGGCATGTTCTTGTTGTTGGCTTTCTCTTCCTACTCTTCGTTGTTGTTGCTGCTGCTGCTCTTGTCGACAACAACGACATGTTGTCGCCTTTATATATATATATATATATATATATATATATGTGTGTGTGTGTGTTTTGTTGTAACTGCCAAAGTATGCAACAATTTGGCTTGTTGCAAGTTGCTGTCTGCGTCTTCTCCTTCTTCTTCTTCGGTTGTTGCTGTCGTCTGGCTGTTGCTCTTGTGTTATTCTTGGCCGTTTCGCTTCAGTTGCTTCAGTTGCTGCTGCAACTTCTCTCGCAAATTGTCTAACACTGCAAGTAAAAAAAAAAAACAAGTAGAAGAAACAGTAGCAAAAGTCACTTTAAGTTGAAGTTGCTGCTAAAGTTGCTGTCAATTGCAAGTGGATTGTCAAAACAAAAATTAAAAAGAAATGAAAAAACATCAGACACTTTATCCTAAAGTTAAGAACAAGCTTTAATAAACATACATACATAGTTTGTTTGACAAATTTAACAAATACAGTGTAAAGTTAACATAACGTTAACACATAATCCTATTTCTATAAGCGTCAAAAAGTTGAGATTTTTAAATTAAAATGATTTTCAGGAAATTTTCAATATAACGTAGTCCCCTAAACATCAAAAAATCTAGAATTTTTAGGATATGTACAATAGTTCTGCCATACCAACTATTTGCAGTGGAATCAGGAATATATGTTACCGCACAGCTTAAATTGGATTAAGATATGTGTTATAGTTTGGTTGTAAAAAAGCAGGCCCATCTCATGTAAACAGAATATATAACACTATTTTAATACAAATAAATATGTTGGTAAACCTCAAAACCGTTTCGGATGGGTTATACTCTCTCATGAGAATAAAAAACGCAATTTAATATATAAAAATGAAGATTTATTTAGTACTTTCCATTTCATGAATTTTCACTTCCAACCTTACCCCAGTGTGTTGCACATGTTGCACGCACTTAAGAGAGTCTTTTCTTCTTTTAATCATAGGTGGTATAATTGCTACAGTCCCATAAAATGCTGAATTTCAATGATGTTCATTTGTGCAATTACGGCGCAATTAAAGCAGCTATTCAGAAGACGCACAAATGCCAACACTGATTAAGATCAAGGGGAGTGAGAGGGACAGAGAAGAGACAGAGAAGGAAAGAGAGAGAAAGAGGTAAACAAAACGACAAACGAAACTCGAGTAATGGAAAATGCAATGTTGAAAAAAAAATTAATGAGCAACAGTCGAAAGATTTTCGCTGGTAAATCTGAAGAGAAGAAAATAAACACAACAAAAAATAAAAATGGAAAAATTTAAAAACGTAAAACGGTATATGTATGCAGACTTGTTTATAATTTCAATAATAAATGCACAAGAAAATGAGCAACAAAAGAAAAACCAGGAAAAGCATTTTCACTTGCAATCAACAAAGCACAAAGTTGGCGTAAAATCAATTTCACTTTTCAATTAATTGCGATGAGGAAAAACCAAAAGCTATAAACGAAAGCAAAAGCAAATATCCCAAACACACAAAATATCAAAACGCAAAACTGACCAAAGATGATAAATTCCATGAAGATGTTCGTAATGTTGATGTATGATGTTTGCATTGTTTTTTTGCTCTTGCTAACAGCTTGAAGGGCTTAAAGGCAGTTGCAACGTGAGAGGGGGGCAGGCACTGTTTTCGGGGTGTGGCACACAGCGAGAGCAGCAGTAACAGCAGCCAAATGAAAATAATATGCAATAATAACGTAAGCGAAAATAGCGCTTTTGATGTTGCTGCTGACTCTGTGCAACATTAAAGACGCCAACGCGTCGAGTCACTCGAACGTGCAACACGCGGCGGCATGACGTACAAAGTTTCGTTGTGCCAGTGGGCTGCAATTACAAAAAGCTGGCAACAACAAAAAAAAACTTATCTGCAATTACAGCGCATCCAAAGCGGCCGCAATCCAACAACAGCAATAATATCACAACATTTCACTTGCGATCATTTCAAAGCATCTCCACTCCCGACTCTGACTCTCTCTGTCTCTCTCTTCCCTCTTTTGCCTCTATCTCCTCTTTACGCTACTGCAAACGAGTCAAGAGTAAACGACGTAGTGAATACCCTAAATTTGCGGTTAAACTTATAAATATTATTTTAGTATATGTATGTTAATTGTTGAGAAGAAAAATAACAAAACCAAGCACCTAAGCTTAAGTTTTCTTTTATTTATTATATTATATATTAGGTATTTAAGCAATTTATTACGTCCCATTAAAATAACCCATATAACCGAAGCATAATTTTTTCTTTGACAAACACATTTTTACTGCTGTTATTAAAAACAAAGACTTATTAAAATTAGTTAAATTTTTAATAAAGCTGACTTAACCAATGCATTTAGTTAAAATAAAAAAACTTCAATGGATATTAATTTTTTCTTAATTTTGTGTAAGAAATATTAAATTTTATGCTCAAGTCTTCAAACTTATATTTCAGAAATCTGAGTGAAATTTGCATGTGAAAGAGTTGCGAAAATTGAATTAACGCAAACTCAATATTCAGATATTAAAGTTTTAATTGCCACCCATCTTAAGACACCCATTTTGAGCCAAGTTGTTTGGGTACGGAAATTAAAAAAAAAACAAGTAAGAAGGCTCTATTCGAGATTTCCCGACTAGGAGATACCCCGAACCCTATACTTAACGCGTACAGTCGTTGTCTGTATGCATCTGTAACTAAACTTAAATCTTCGATATCTCTGGTGTTTCTTAACCGATTTTGATGATATTTTCAGAAAAGTTCTATCGTTACCCATTATTTTAACCCCTATTTTTACGTATTCCAAATTCGAGATGTTTTGAAACAAACTTGCTCCGCTCATGGTATAGGAGAACTTATATTCAAAGTCTGAAGTCTCTAGCTCTTGTAGTCTCTGAGATCGACGCGTTCATACAGACAGACAGACGGACAGGCAGACGGACATGGCTATATCGACTCGGCTGTTGATGCTGATCAAGAATATATATACTTTATAGGGTTGGAGATGCTTTCTTCTGCCTGTTACATACTTTTGCACAAAACCATTATACCCCTATTATCAATTTTATGGGTTCGGGGTATAAAAAGATAGGTAAAAGAAAAAGATGCGCCATCACTGCAAGAAAATAAGCACACATATATGTAAATACGAGGACATATGTACATGTATGTGAACAAATATGAATGCAAATATGCTCAGATTTTTACAATTTATGTGCATGCTGCAACAGCAAGGAACAAATTGCACATAGAGACTAGTCAATACCCTATGCTATATAAATAGTATTTAAGCGAATATTTCTGGTATTTAAATGCTTTAAATTCCTTAAATAAATCTCGGCGGCTGTTGGCAGAGTAGCTCACAAATATTTTGCAACTTTTGAACTGTGTTAACAGCATTTTGGTTGAATGTTGCTCTAGTTTTAGCTGTTGTTGCTGTTGATAAGGATTCAGGGGCTGCAGTTGTTGCTGCGCTTGTTTGGTGTCAATGATAGCGTGAATGATACTTTGTATACCCACACATTCACACATTTACACACACACACAGTCATACATACAGCGTATTTGGCATCGTTTGCATAAGTGGGACGCCAGTTTCCGGCAAACGTTGCGTATACACAATATGCAACACAAATATAAAAAAAAATAGCGAAACGAAATGAAATGAAACACACACTCATTCATATAGCCAGCAATTGTATGTGTGCATGTGTGTGTGTGTTCAGGCTTTAAGCTTTATGGCCACTCAATGGCCTTTCAGCGGTCAACAGGGAAGCGACGCTAAGAGAAAGCGTGGCGGCAACGAAGCAACAACAACAAAAACAAGTGTGAGAATCTGCATCAGGCATCTGGCCATCAGATACATGAAGCATCCGGTGTGCAGTATGCAACGTAGTTTGAGACTTATATAAACATTGTCCAAAAGGTGGCAGAATGTTGTGGCAATCAGCGCATTTCATTTGACTCATGTGGGACTCATAATGTAATTCTCGCATAGCCATAAATTGCTTGAGTTCGGACTTAAATCCTGTGAAACCTGTGAAACCAAGGCGTCACCTCGAAAGGGGGGACTCAAAAGTTAACGATATATATATATATCGATGCGAAAATCGATTTATTTACAGCTGTGTTTATAAAAATAGTAGTACAGCACCTCATAACATTCAATATTAATTTTTCGACATGCATTTCCAAATTCAACACGTTTTCATATTTATATTTTTTAGAAAAGCACCTAAAGAAGAAATGAGTAATGCACCAAAATTAGGCTATTCATACAAATAGTAGTGGCTATATGAAAGGATCAAAAATCAATTTGCAATGTTCAGCGTGTTGAAAAATTGTGAGTTGTGGGGTTATGAATACAGCTGTTAGTACAGGGTTTGCTTTGCTGTACTTTAAGTTACTCATTCTTTTAAATTGAATTTTCCTTTACTCCCAGTTCATTTTGTTTATTATCGTGCTTTGATTTTGTCTCTCTTGTTTTCAAATTTTCAGGCTACACTTTATGGGCTCAGCTCTCTCATAAAATTGATAAACAACAACGTGTTGTCTGAGTTTTCCGAGTGGCATCCGGTTACATTTATAGCCACCGTCGCTTGTTCGACTTGTAAGCGTATTACGTATACGTAATATGTATACGTATGCGCATATATAAGAACTTTTAATGCATTTTAACGGCCCATTGGGCCATCGGCTGGACAAACAACTTCACATTTTATCGCCTGGCCCAACATTTTAGCAAGTAACATATATATATATGTACGTATGTATGTATGTCTGTTTGTATATGTCTCTTCCGCCTGCTACTTGCGGCCACAAAAATGAGCGAGAAATTGCAAGCGGAGTGTAAAATTTATGATAAAAACGTGTGACGCTGATAAGAAGGGCGGTTGCGGCTGCGGTTGTGGGTTGCGTGTGGTTGGGCGAAGGAGAGCTTTAGGATGAGGCCACATAAAAACTTGAGGGAAAGCATTGGCAAGTGGACGGCGGCTAGGTCAGGCAACGTTCGGGGCGTTGGTGTGTGGGCGTGGCATCTTGTTGCTCGTTAGGCTAATAGCGAACACTTGCTGCGCTCTCAAGAGCCTATGGGGATGGGGGGGGGCGGTGGTGGACTGAGCCATGCAGATTTACGGCGATAAAACAGCTCCCAAAAATTGCATTGAATGGCAAAGCGTTTTGATGGGCCACACACACAGAGGAAGAAAACAAGTAAATGTGGATTAAAGATAGTTGCAAAATATCTTCTTTAAGATATCCTGTGTAAATTTAAATAAAATATATGTAAAAAAAAAATTATGGTAACACTTGCATTAAATGGAAAATTAAGCAACTGAAAACGTAGCAATCAGAAACAACTGACTGCGAAATCAGTCTGATATTACGAGCACAGTACAAGCTATCTTCTCACCAATTTTGATGAGTCTTGTGCAAATGTGAAAAATAAGTGTGCTTTATCGATTTGCATCACGACTTGTTATCAAAACTTCAGCCACCAGTGGATCCCAATCTTGACACTTTGTCTGATGCAGCCTTTCTACCTTCGGTATAACAGAATAATTATATTATGTTTTTTGACGTGCTAAAATCATATTCAATCCTTATTTGGCCCGTATGCTGTTATAAAAATGTGAATCAAACAAAAACATACAAAAAATTTATTTTATGTATACGGTTTAAATAATCTTTGTTTTCTTATTCTACTGAATCGAGCAGCATAAAAACAAGCTTGAAACAGGTGCAAACAAATTTTTTCAGCATTGTAACTGCAGTTTTTTGCGAGCTTAAACCGTTTTAAGTTCTTGTTTTTTTTTTTGAGTTAATTAAGATTTTTTATTTTTGGTGGAGAAAGCCGGATGAACTGTTTTTATAAACTTACTTTTTGAGAATTTTATACAATAAATTACCAACGAGGAATACATTCATATTTATAGATCTATCAGCATTTATTTCTAACACTCTACTTACACACCAAAATTTAAAAACACTACGAATAGTTCTTCAGTTTCATACATTGTATGTACAAGGTTTAAAAAAAAAAAAAAAAAAAAAACGGAGGGCCAGGTGGCAATTGGCCGCATCAACACGGCACCGCGGGCAAAGCAATCATGACCATGGCCAATACTTTGAGCCTATGCAGCGCCTAACAACTTCAATCGCACGAACTGTTTTTTGCGTTCTTGTTGTTTGTTGTAGTTGTGACTGCTGTTTGGTGCCAGGACGTGTTGGTGTATTGGTGTTTTGATTAAAAGCGTTGAAGCCTTTGAAGTGCGGCAAAGCTGCAGCTGATCTAATTTGATTTGCATACAGAGCCAAATTCAATCAATTGCCAATTGAAGTTGGCCAATTAAGCATGGGCCAATGCGAGCGTAACTAATTAAAGAGCCCTGAAAACAGTAGAACATTGATGCTTCAAGGACACGCAAGATAAGTCAATGAACAGTTGTCAGCAATTAACCTTTTGGCCGAATGGGAATACTACAATATTTGGCAATCGAAGCCAAGAGCGAACAATTCCCAAAACTAATCAGCATAAAAAACTAAAACGAAGAACACCCAACGACATTTATCAAACACACACACACACACACAGAAATACATATATGTATGTATGTATATAAAAAATGTGCAAATGCAGATAGATAGATATATCAAATGATGTGGCATACAACATGAGGACCAAAGTAACAGTTACAGTAACAGTTACAGTTACAGTTGAGTAGATAGTTCAGTGTTCCTGTTCAAGCGCCAAGGCAATAACACGCATATTCAATGGCCAGCATCGCTGCTGTTGTAAACTTGTCTCATAAACGCAACGCTCTGAGCCAAAAGCAATGCACAAAAACCATTAATCAAATGTCTGCTCATACCCCAAGCGACCACCCGACCAGTCTGTAGTATTAGTCTGTACATAAACCTGCCCGCTTGGTGTTAGCATATATATGTATGTACATATGTATGTGATGGTGTTGCTGTTGATGCTAGTGTGTTGGATGTTGGGTGTTGGAAACGGAAGTGTTACTCTAAGCCATTTTGTCTGTGGCGTTTGTCAACTGTCAGTTCTGCTGAGCAGTAAGTAGCAGCCATCTGTAATAAACTTCGAAGAAGTAGAAGGAGGAGCAGCAACTCATTCTGACCCCTGGGAATCGACTACTAGTTTTGTTTGGACGATACAAATATTTCACTTTTGTTTTTCCATGTAACTCAAACAAATGACGTATACAAAAACATACATATTAAAATCGTAAGTGATTAAACCAAATATAGGAAGAGAGTTTGCTTAGAAAAATTAATTTTGTCTTTTAATTGTCTTTCACTTTTCTTAAAGACTTTATTTAAAGCTATACAAGAGAATTTTCAACCGAACGTATCGTGGTAATAGCAGCTGGTGTACTTTAGCTAAATTGATGCTTAAGTTGTTGTTGTTGTTTCCCCAAGTGATTTTGGAATAGAAAAATAACGTACGCACATTGCTTAATATTTATGTGCCAGGCGTTTGTGTTTGCATATGTGTGTGTGTTTGTGTGTGTGTGTGTGTGTGCAAAGTGCAGCTGTTGGCCAGCATTAACATTTGGCCACCTTTCGGTAACCAGTCGGGTTGTTAGCCCGGTTGGCTGGCTGACTGCCTTGGGCTATATAAGTAGGCAAAGCCAAAACTTTTTGTATAGTTTTTGCTCGGCTTCTGCTCGTCGCTCGACACTTGTTTGACACGCACACTACTACATGCAAATACACACACGCACACACAGACATGGTCACAACTTTTATGGAAACATGTGTTTGCGCATTTAGTTGCCAGCTATAACGATAAAGAGGTGGCGGGTGTGTTTGGGGGGTGCCCACACTCAATGCCATAGTCAATTTGATGAAGTGCGAAGAAAAAAGAATGAGCGACAACAACAACAACAAGGATGAGGTGCAAGAGTTAGGCTCCTGGCGTAAAGCAGTGCAAAATCAAAGGCCTGACAGGCGGGGCAATCTGTTTTGTTGCTGTCATAGCTTAAGGCGCTTAGCCAGGTAGCTTTACTGTCTCGTCTCCTTCACTTTTGGCCAGTTAACTAGAGTTGCCTAAATCTGAGCTTTGCTTCTGCTCCAATCGACTTTGCCACCTAAAAGCAAAGTCAAAGCAACAACAACCGAAATCAGTTGTTTTCTTAGGTATCAATTTAGTTTTCAGCGATCTTTGCCAACAAAGTTTTACGCTTAAGCTGCTTGGAAATTATAAATTTTCCAGTCAATGTTTGTTATCGGAAGCTTGATTGTGTTGATATTGGACAACTTTGTTCATCAAATTTCTACCTCCGATGAAAAACAAGTTAGCTTACTCTAGTTGAGAGTGCTTGACTGGAAGAAACATGAAACTCTTTGAACCAAGAAACTGTAAATGCTCCCACGTTTCTAAATATATTCTTCGAGTTTCTTCAGCAATCTTTATCAGAACTTTTACAGTAGATCAATGTTATGTTAAAGATTAGACTGCTATGCAAAAGTTTGAAATATGATAGCAAATATTTAATTCTCATATATTTATGAATCACTTTCTAATGAGTTCAATGTGATCCTGCAGAGAAATTTAATAGTTTTAAACTAATCTTTGTTTAGCATTTGTACTTAAAAGCTTATTACACTAATCATAAACTTTGGCTATTCGGCTTTGGAATATTTATTGAAATGCATTGATTTAAAACTGCAACTATTAAAGAAAAATTTAATATACACATGTCGTATAAGTACATAATTATAATGGGGAATGTGTTACAATTTCTGTATAATCTGTTTTAAGCTGATGTTGGCAAATTAAATTACGCCAACAATATACCATACATAAGTAACTCGGATTACACACAATTATTATTTGAATTTTGCAGTCCAGATTTGCAAATTGCTGTTTCATATTTGGTTTAATTATGAGCAGAAATCATACTCACACACACACAACTGAGTGTAAGCTCTTCACGCACAGTTAATTTATGAATTTATTTATTTATTTACGAATTTTATAAATATATGTATGATTTTTTTTTGTTTCGTTTTTGGTTTTTTTTTCTTGTTCCTCTTATTCTGCAACCGCGTGATAATTAAAAGGCATTTTGAATGCATCGCTGGCTTCGCTGGCGTGTTGTTGCTCTATGCTGATGGGCTATGAAAACTGAGGGGCGTGGCTACTTAGAGAGTTTTTTTTTTTTGGTTATTTTTTTTCATATTTTGCAGTTATACTTTCGATAGTTTAGGTGCAAGTAAAATATTACGTTGAATACAATAGAGCTTAAATTTGCAATTATTTTTGCAGATGTTTGTTTATTTATTTTTTTTAAACACACACAGTGTATACATTCTTTAAGTTTCTGAGGCATTAAGCTAAAATTTTATCCAGAATCTTCCTTTTTTTGCAGTTATATCATTTGCTAAAATCTTCAAGATCAGACAGCCATTTAGCAAGTGAATAAAACATTCCTCAGGCCGAAGACATCTTACTTACTTGTTGTAGGTAAACTCAGAGTATCTTCAGAGCATTTTCAGTTTCCCATTTACCTTTTCATGCTTGTATTAAATCATAAGTAAATAATCGGTTTGCTGCTTAGTTTTAGACTTATTTTTGATCACAAGGCATTAGAGAGCTAGCTTAAGAGATAACAATAATGAATTCTCTGTTTAGCAACATTTGACAACAATCAAAACACAAAAAATACAAAAAGAAACTCTCATTTTTTTTATTATGGATTTAATAATGAACAAAAGTTTTATATTAATTACTAATAACAATATCGAACTTAATATAAATGTTATTAAATATTTCGAATTTTAGCCGTTATTGAGAGCATAATCAAGCAAATATTTGTTGAACAAAAATGTAACAGAAAAAAAATAATGTAAGCTTTAATTAAATTAAATGAAAATAATAATCAAATGAAACAAATCGCAGGCAGCATAAATTTTCAAACGTTTGACAGCAACTGACACTTGACATGAGGTCAACACTCAGATTTAAATAAATATCTGTATGTGTATAAAAATAAATATATCCAGTGTTTATCTCTGCTGAGTGTTTGTGTCTGTTTTTGTGTATATTAGCTCAGACATAAATCTAGAAATATATGCAATTTGGCATGTCAATTGCATATCGAGCAGGAAATGCATTTCCGACTCAGTTCAGTTTTTTTCATTAGCCACTTCTCCATACAATACATACAAAATGTACATCCACACCTCTACCAACACCCACACATACACTCACACACACAAATGTAAATGAATGTGAGTGTTTGTGTGTGGCATTCGTAATTAAAATTAAATTAAATGGGGTAAAATACTTTTGGTTATTGAGTAAAGGACAAAAACCAAAGCGAAATTAAATTGCAAACGCAACCAACACTAGCCATAGAAACTGTTTATGAAAATGCCAAGCAAAACAATTTGTTTAATTGAACAACAGTTGCTCAAAAGCACTCGATGCAAATCAAACAACATCAACCAGCAACCAACAACAACAATAATAACAACGGCATCAAATTAAATCGACAAATCAGCAAAATTGCTAGCGAAATCTCACAAAAAACCCAAAAAATAAACAAAACATGCAGTTGACAGTTTGTGTGTATTTTCTTTCTACAAAGAGCCAAATTAAATTAAGCGACTCTTATAATTTAAATCATAGTTGTAAGCGGACTTGAGAAAGTTATTTTTATTCTCTACTTAAGTACTTATCTTGGAGCTTTTCCGATTCAATTTTGACATAGAAAAAAAAAAACTAAAGTATTTTAACAGCAACAATGTTAATTAATTAAATGTGGATTTTATTGCGCTTAGTGCTTTTTTCGAGTTTTACACATTGTCATTGAAAAATGCTTTTATTTTCTTTTACTAAATATACAAATGCCTATCACAATAAAAATTGTCAATTTTTAAAATATCTCTTTTGCTGTTCCTGGCCAGAATTTGTGGTATAATTTGGAAGCGATTTTATAGATTTTATAGTGCGACCATAGTCCCCCATTCTGTGGTAAAAATATGGCATTTTGACTTAAATACTTAAAAGCACTAGGTCACACTGAGCTATTTAAATTTAAGTTTAAAGTTTATTAGAAAAAAACACCAAATTAAGAAGTGCAACTAGTTTGTTTCTTGTCTATCAACATATAATACTGCTTAAAAGACCAGAAAACCAAAGAACACGGCGACACCGGTAGCACAAATGTTGTTGGTTGCTGCCTTGGGCACAACAAAATATATGATTTGGTATTTCCTAAGCCCAGCGCCCGTGTGTATCGATTGAGAAACAGATATCGGGAAATCTCGTCTAAAGCCTTCTTACTTATATTTGTATTGAAAATTATCTCCAAATGAAAAGCAAATCTTAATTAAAGAACTTTATTAAGTGATTTTGTTTTTACTTTTTACAACTATAAAACTGACAAATATATCTTAAATAGTTCAAAAGCCAACATTCAACTAATGAAAGCTTCAAAGCATCAAAAGTTAAAAGATGCTTTGGTAAACACTATCAGAAATAAAAAAATTGTATTCATATTTAATTTAAAATTTTTTGTCACTTTTTGACGTTACATTGAGTTGAGTGAAAAATGTATTAAACTGCCAATGCTAAAGCTGTTACATTGGTTCAAAGCCACTTTTCAGGCAGACACAAAAACTATAAATTGATCTATTGACTGTCCAATAAAGTCGTTTGTTTCGGGGACCTGGTTTTAAATTTGTGTGTGGAAAACGGTGCAAAGCATTTTTATGGTGAAAATTGATAAAACGAATGAAAGGAAAAGCGACAAATGTGTGTGTGTGTGTGTGTGAGTGAGTGCAGAGTGTGAAGCAAACAAGAAATTTCACTTACCTATTCGCCACGACCAATTAACACACAAAATTGTTGTGGCGTCAAACGCTGCGTATGCGTGATGTCAATTGTTGTTCAATGTTGCCGTCAAATGTGAGTTTTGTTGTTGTTGTTGATGCTGCTGCTGTTGTTGTTGTTGTTGTTGTTGTTGAACATGGATCGACAATGCGTATATATGGAATGGCGATGAATCGCAAAGTTTCAAGTTGTGGGTTGCGCGTTGTGATGACACAAAAATAAAGTCATTGCACATGCAATTTATATTTGCAAACGTGGCGAAATTTCTGTTCACATTTCTCTCATTTCACTCTTAATACTACGCACTGTCTCTCCAACCCCCTTGCTCAATTGTGGCTCATTTGCCATGTATTGAAATAAGCGTTGCACATTTCATAGGCGCATCAGTTTTTTTTTTGTTTTTTTTGTATTATTATTTTTTGGATCTTTTGCTTAAATGTGTCTTTTTTGCTGTTGTTGTTGTTATTGTTAATTATGGGACAAAAATGGAAGAAACAGAATGAATTGAGTTAGTTGAGTTAAGTTATTCTAATCTTATCCTAACCAACCGCAATCTTTAGAAAACTCTTCATTGAGTTTAATAAGTGTTGTTGACAAAATTAATAAATTTGAACAAACTTGTACTGCTTTTGAACTTAAAAGGTTATTGCACACCCTGTTTGACAGTTTGATCAAGTACAGGATATAGCAACAACAACAATGACAGCAACAAAATTAATGCAAGCAAATGATTAAACGCGAAAAAGCAGAGAGCAAAAAAAAAAAAAAATTAATGCCGCCAATTGCAAATGCTGTGAAACATTTTCATTTTTCTTTTTTGTACACACGGGATTTATTCACTTGCACACACAAACACACACATATACACACATACAGAGACAAGAAGGAGCCGCTGCCTGCGGGACACGCTTTGTTGTTGCTGTTTGTGTACTTAGTTGACAAATGCTCACAGGATGCGCATTATGAAATTTTTAATCAAATGAAATGACAATAAGATTTTCAATGAAACGAAATGTGCCAAAACATTAAGCACGAGCAGGCAGGAAACAGCATTAATCGAATTTTGTCCAAGCAAGTTGAAGCAAGAAGCCAGTTTCAAAATAAAAGTGATAACAGAACTTACTAAAGCTTAAACTGTAAAATGTTTGCAGTATGCAAAAATATTTGTACAAGAATTAATTACCCATCAGTTTCTAGCTCTAATGGCTTTCTAGTTTATTCAATAGGATTTTAGACAATTTTTTGTGCTCAAACTGATACTCAAGTCACGGTATGTAAACTGGCTGTAAAATAATGTGCTTTTAATTCACAAGCAGCTTTAGCAAGTTACTTATTTAATTTGACATATAAGGAAAGAAACAAATAAAGAAAAAAGAAGTGGGCTTATTATAATTTTTAAGATCGTTTCTTCTTGCTGACAGCTCAGAAAAAAATCTATAAAGTTAAGAATAAAGAAGTTAAAATAATGAGAATTACAAGATGACGAACTTTAAAATGTCGAAAATGTTTTACAACTTTGTCTATAGTGTTTAAAATAAGTTTCAAGTCTTCTAAATTCTAAATTTGATTGTTATCGATATCATGTGTATATCGAAGACCGGAAAAGCTATCGATCATTTGAAGCAAATTTGATCACTGTTTAAAGTCTCAATCTTTCATGGTCTCTGATTGACGAGCTTATACAGATGGACGGACAGACGGACATCTTAAAATCGGCCTTTCTGGTTTTGCTTATCAAAATTATATAAGTATATGTATGTCTTGTGGGTCGTAGATATTAGTTTGATACCAATCCAAAATTAATCCTTTAAAAACTTTAGCTCTTACAAATCCATTTAAATCAGACTACTCACTCCCACATGCATCACTTGCAGTTTCGAGCTAGATTTTCTATTGGAAACTTGAAAGCTTTTGGTCCAAAATAAATATATGCAAAACAGAGAAAATCTTCTTAAAAACTTATTTCGTATTTGACTTGATTTCCAACAGCAAAGATAAACACTGATCTTAAGACTATATTTATGCAAAGTCCAGCATTTGAAATGGCCTAACTACTTTTAAAAGAAATGCCAAATAGCAAAGACGGAAACAAATACAAGCAACTTTCGCTAAATCGCAAAAAAAAACATCGTATGTCAAATCGTTTCTGCATTTAAGATGCTAATTGCAGCAGCTTCTTGGAGCACACACGCACGCACAGCAAACAAACAAACACACACAAGCTATAACAACAACAACAACAGCTACAACAACAAACAAACAAACAAACTGCAACCGCCACACGCAGCACGTGGCACGTGAAAAACGCGCGAAAAAACACTTGAAGTAACACTTGAAAAAAAAAACGAACCTAACTAAGTACATAAGTAACAAGCAGAAAACATACGACAAAATGACGCGACGTTGACGCTTCGCAGTAACTGCGACTGCGATTCACTGTGACTGCTACTACTGTGTCGTTACACAGTGACTGATGTACTGTGACTGTTACTTAGTTACTGCTATTCAGTTACTGCTACTGCCAGACACAACGTTCACACGTTGAGCGCTCGCTTGCGACTGAAGTTGCCGCCTCTGCCGGGACATGATAATGCCGCCTGACGTTGGCGCCGCCAGCAGCAGCGGCAGCCGAAGCCGATGGAAAATCGTCGCACGTCGTGTGCAAGTTAAGCGTGTGTGTGTGTGTGTGTGTGTGTGTCTGTGTGTGCAGACGAAACACAGGTTTGACCACTTTTCTCCACTGCCTGGCCTGCCTGCGTGTGGTGAAAACTAGCACCAAAAATATGAACTTGCACTTGGCCACTACGCAAAGCATTGGGACAGTTTGCACTGCTTAACAGTTGTACAAGACCCTCGAGTAACCACCTACTTACTTTCCCTCCCCTTGTTACACTCAAGCTGATTGTGCAACTAATGAGCACTTGAGCAAAGCTTAAGGTAATATTGTATGGTTGCAGCTTGCATTCATAATATTAAAGCAGATACATTAACCATTTGATTTTGTATAGAGTCAAATTTGTAATTACCAACATTTAGAAATTAATCTATTTGCAATGAAATTTTGTGTATTTATCGTGAACCACGCTTTGTGGCTTCTCAGCAGTTCCTGAATTTTATTTGCAAAGACTCAAATATTTTCAAAATACTTTTTTTCACATAGGTAGAGATGACACAGAAACTTTGATAAAAATAAGCCCAAAAGAAACCAAAATATGTTAAAATATATACGTTTTATACTATAGTTTTAGACAGTATAAGACTCTTAGCCTCTCAATTATTTTTGGTTCCTAACTCTTCCCAATCCAATCTTTCGTTTTAAAACTCGCATATGCCAGACTAAAGCTGTCAACCCGCTTAAGCAAATTGGTGAGAGCCCCTAAAAAATCCTCTATCCCAAAAAAAAAAAAAAAAAAAAAAAAACCATTCTAATTCGCACAAAAAACTGTCACAGTGAAAGAAATAGTCGTAGACGAAAAGAAATCCGCGGACAGCAGCCACATGAGACGCGGGTACTATCGAAACACATAGCCGAATAAAATTAGGAGCAGATAAGAGCAGCAGACAGGCACGCAAATGGCACACAGCCCTACAACTCTAACTCGAACTCTAACTCTGACTGCAAAAAGCCAACTTTAACCCTGCCACTGACTCCTACGCCAACTCCGACTCGGAGCGCCCTTTGGTCAGCGGTGTCGTTTGGTTGGTGGCGCAACGTTATATGTTTGTGCATCCTCCGACATTTTGATGATGCCCTTACTGAAAAGTATATAGGTTCTGCAGCTTACCTGTTACAAATGAATGTCTAAACTAAGACTCACTATCAAACTGATGCTAAGTTGGTTGTCTATCAAAAGCAAGCTGATCTTTGGGTTGATTTCTTTTTGTATGAACTAGATAAAGAGTATTCAAATGACTTTACATTGCAGTTACTTATTTTCCATTTGATATTTTTCTGTTCCTTTTACATTTTCGCCGCAAATCTTTGACAAATGTAAACAGTTGGCTTGTTTTTTTTTTATTATTATTCGACATGTCTTTTCTGCAGGTCCTGAGCTCTGTTTAGCTTTATACCGCCAATGCAAGGGCGGACTGTGCTTTTCTCTTTCTCTTTCCTCTTAAACTATCAGCTTAATGTTTGTGTGTGAGTGTTTTTTTTTTTTTTTTTAATTTTTGTTTTTCTACTCTTGGCGAGTGTTCTTACTTTAGATTAGAGTTAATCAGCTTAGCGTGTCACTTTGACTATTAAAAACGACGTGTCGCCAAAGGGTTTTTGGGTCGTTATTGGTGGGCTTACCCACACACACACATACTACCACAGACACATGGTGTGAAGGACAAGAAAATAGACGCGAAAAGTGGACACATGTGATACGTGAATGTTAATTATAGTCCAGTGTTAGGGTTGACATATTGTCAGGGGTACGACAGCATTTTAGAAGCAAAAAAGGAAAGAAGAAAATTGTTAATGGCATTGCTTAGTCAATAGCTTTCCATTTGGTGGTTAAAAAAGTGAATTTCTAAAACTAGCTTGTATCTTCAGAATGGAACAAAGGTTAGTTAGCTTACACAATATCCTTACAACCTTGAATCAAATACAACAACTATTTTCATGGGGAAGCTACAATTTGTAAGCATTAAAGAGTGTTTCCTCTACAAATACACACCGATAATCTATAAATGCTTTATTAAGCCAGTTTTCTGAGCCGTTTGCCTATTTAAGGCCAGTCTTGAAGCTGGTCCAAGATGCTGTCGCTGTCTCTAGCTGAATTTTGAGTGAAACAGCACACACGCACACACATACACACCAGACTTCTGTCACAACTTGACTTGACAGTGGCAGCATAGAAAGTGAGCTGCTGCTCCACATGGACTGCCCAACTCTGGCCAGTGGAAGTTGAGACAGTTGCTCCACTAAAAACAAAAACAAAAAAAAATCAAGAAGAAAAAGAAATAAAAGCGCTAGTGAACATTTTCACCAAACAGCACTTGACTTTCCATAACGACGCCTCCTCCACGATGGCAAAATCAACAGCGGCAGCGGCAGGGAGCGGCAGAAGCAGTCACAGTCATACTAAAGTCACAGTCACGCCTGCGTTTTTGAGTTTGACTTTGAGTTTGGCAAATGAATGCAAGTGCAAACAGGATTTTCAAGTTGTTTGGGAAAGTAACAGTGATGCGCGGCTAACAGCGCCAACAGCTGTTGCAACAAAGGCAACACAAGCAACAAAAGCATACATTGATTGCCTTTTGGTATTAGTTTCAATTTATTTCACTTTGAGTGTGATGGATGGCAACAGCGACAGCAACGAACGTGGCATGCCACACCAGTAGCAACAGCAGCAGCAGCAGCAGCAGCACCAGTAACAACAACAACAACAACAACAACAATAGGGTCATCAATTTGCAGGCTTTACAGTATGTTTTTCTTACTACTGCTCCGCTTGGCATTTTTATTGCACACTGTTTAATGCCAAAACAATTGTTGCGCCAAATAAATTGCCGGACATTGAACACCAAATTCAATTGCAGCGAAAAATCTTAAGTTGACTTACTACCAAGCTATCACCATGGGCATTGTGAGTATTCCAGCTCTGTGTCTTTACAAAAAATGCCCAAGTATAGAGGAAATTGAGGCTTTTGGGTGTTTTGGAGCTTAGTCGGCAGCTTTGACAAATGCGACACATTTTCTTGGACATTGTTTAATTGCCAAAAAGAAAAAAAAACAAACAAAAACCCAACCGGGCTTTCAGCTCTCTATTTATAAATGACCCATCCAATTGCTGTTATTGTTGTTGTTGTAAGCAATTTCTAATTGACTTATTGCCACGCACAGTTGCTCATCCATTTGTGGCACGCAGCTGTGCGTGCATGCGGATGAACTGGTTCCCATATTCATCTACAGTTGCAAACAAACAAAAAACTGCCACAATTTAATCGCACATTCAATGGCATGGGGCAAGTTTTTATCATTTTTAATCTCGGCTTTGATTTCGACGGATTTTTTTTAGCATCTGTATCTATCTATCTTAGTATATCACTCTTTTAAGACCAGTCTTAATTCCTACACATAGAATCTTAACTAACTCTTTTCTCTTTCTGTATTCTTTTTTCTTTCAACCTCTCCATTTGTCTATCTTTCCGAACAGAGAAGAGCTTTCAATTTTTAAATCTTTCTACACCATACATACTGATCTCTCTGCGCCTAAGTCTTAGTTAAGCCATGTACTTTTCTTAATATCAAAGACTTTATATATATGTAACTGACAGTATAATGCTTGACGAACAGTTCTCAACTGTCGGTAGTCAATCACACATTTCGACAGCCGTGTTAAGGCAATCAAATAAAAGTAGTGACAAAAATCAAAAAACTATGGCTTAACAAATGATACATAATGATATTGGTCTTAGTATTTATTGAATTGCAAACTTATGTTAAGTGTAAACTACGGATTTTTGATATAATATATGTATATGTTAGGCCATGCCTTAATGAACACATATGTAAATATATTATTCGATTTATAAAATGTAGCTATCATTAAATTACCTTTCCAATCTCAATGTCTAAATCTTTATTAATTGACTTTGAGTCGTTCTGTCGAATCTTTTTAAGCTTAGTTACCTAAGAAATCACAGGTCTGAAATATTCAACAGCATAGCGTAGAGCGGGCAGATCTTGGCAGAAGCGCTCTGATGTTGGCGTATGATGTTTGATGTTGTCTTCTGGACATTGGGATGTAGGTGGATCAAGCTGAACGCAAAGGCATAGCTTGGCCTAGACTAAGAAATAAAACCTTTCAAAGAAAGCGAAATGTAATATTATTATTAGCTCTAGCTCCGTAGCTCTATAGAGCGTGTTCAAATGATTCGAACCTACCATATGATTTGCGATTCTTAAATATATGACTGCATAAGATGGCTTTTTTTTGTCCCCTGACTTCCCCTAAAAGTATGTCACAATTTTTGATATTCAGTTTAGAGGTGGGCGCGGGCCTATTTTTTGAGGCCGGAGCCCGCACGAACAGGAAGTTTTTCTTAAGTGGCCCGGCCCGACCGGGCACGACTTTTTTTCATGGAGGCCCGGCCCGGCCCGAAATTAATACATAAAAACCATATGCATTTGAAGATATGGATTAATTTGTTTTGAAATGCACTTATTTTAAAATACAAACTTTTTTTTTAAACTTTGCTATTTATTTTTGGTTAATCCCTTATAAGAATAAAAAAAACAAGGAAATGACAAAAGTTTACATAAAAGTCTAGCAAAACATTAATTAGCTAACAAGTTCTTTTGGACTGGTAGCTTGAAATCGCGTTCCTCAACTCATCGCTCGGTAGGGAGGTCATTCCGATGAAGGCGGGATCGGCTGCACGTCTTTGTGAGGCCTCTCGCGAGATTATTTGGGTGCGATGAGAGCTTACTCAAGTACCTTTCTTTGTGTTCCACTATGACTTCCCTGACCGGTGGTACGTTTAAGTCCCTTTGTATGTTTTCGTTGCAAACTTACCACGGTGCCCCGGTGATAGTTCTCAGGATCTTCGTCTGGGCTCTTTGGACGATGTCGATGTTACTGCTGCACGCGTTACCCCATAGCAGATTGGTTTAAGAACGGAGTTGTAGAGCAGAACCTTGTAGTCCAGACTTAGCGGAGAGCGAGCGTTGATAAGCCAATGGAAACTATTGGCTTTGAGTTTAAGCTGTGTTCTCTTAGCTTCAATGTGCCTGCGCCATGTAAGTCTTCTGTCCAAGTGTACTCCCAGGTACGTAACTTCGTTTGCTTTCGGTAGTGGGGTGATGTGGTGGACAATCTTGCCTGTTTTGGGTGAAAGTTAGATGTTTGCATTTTTGTTTGTTTACCTTAATTCGCCAGTCGGATAGCCAGTTTTCCACTTTTTCCATATGTCGAGCAAGCTGTGATGTTGCTTGCAGCGGGCATCTGGAGTGGCTGAGAATAGCTGTATCGTCAGCAAAGGTTGATTTTGTTAGGCCTCTGCATGTTGGGATGTCTGATGTGTAGAGAACGTATAGTGTCGGCCCAAGTACGCTGCCCTGAGGAACGCCAGCTTCAATACGGTGTTCGTCGGATATTGCAGAGTTGCATCTTACTGCAAACTTCCTGTCGTAGAGGTATGACTTTAACAGTTTATGTGTGTTGACACTGGGAGCGTTGATTTGATCTTATACATCAGGCCTTCCAACCAGACTCTGTCGAACGCCTGAGACACATCCAAAAATATTGCAGTACAGTATTCTCGATTTTCGAACGCGCCTCGTATATCTGATGTTATGCGGTTGACCTGCTCAATAGTTCCGTGTTTTTCACGAAAGCCGAATTGATGTGATGGGATTATGTTATGGACATTCAGGAATGGATTAATTCGAGTCAGCAAACATTTTTCGAAGAGTTTTGATAGACACGATAGAAGGCTTATAGGTCTATACGACGAGGGGACTGTACGATCTTTACCCAGCTTTGGAATCATTATGATGATAGACTTTTACAAACTTATACAAACTTAAAATTATTTATTTACTTAGTATGTAATAGAATACTAAATAAAACAAATCTGCAAACTGGTGGTTTTATAAATAGAAGTCCTAACTGCTCCTATTTACAGGGGAGGTCATAAGTATTTACACAACACTTAAAGTTAAATCTACTCATAGCTTGAACTTTCTTCATGTGAAGTTTGGTACCAATGAAACAGTCATTTAAAATCCATTTAAATGATAGAATACTTTCCTAAACCCATTAAGTACTCATTAAAAATTAAGATTTGTAAAAGTATTTGATGCAAATAGTTTTTCCAAACAATTCTTATAGTGACTGCACAATTTTTTTTTTCAAAAATCTCATCGTCAGTATTTTTTTTTTATGATTTTTTTAAAATTGCAAGAAATTAATATTTGAACTACATTTCATACACAACTATTTAGAAATTAAAAGCTAATAAAAATGGTTTGTGGTTTCTTGTCGGGCTTTTTCGGGCCTTACCGGTCCGGGCCTTTTCGCTGAGGCCCGAGCCCGCACGAAGCCCGCACGAAACTCTATTTTGAGGCCCGGTCCCGTTCCGGGCCTGTGCAAGCCCGCGGGCCACGAAAAAAAGCCCGGCCCGCGCCCACCTCTAATTCAGTTCTAAGGTTTTACCTATATCGCTTTTATTTATACTTACTATTTTCAATGTTTAGATTGCTAAAAAAATTTGTATACTGTTAAAGAACGAGCGTTTTTATTAAAGGCAATGTGTTAAGTAGCTTATTATTTTAACAGTGGTCCCGTCTGTTCTGGTACAACATTAAAGATTATTAATTTTCTTATCTTCTGCCTTCGGTATCAGGTTAACAAATCGGTTTTCAAAAAGTGGTATTTTGGATGAAAAAATTCCATGATTTTTTTTCTTTTGTTTTTTAAGTGTTCTGCTGCCTTCCAGTTTTTCAACAGCAAGCTGCACAAAATGCTATACGGAGTGATCATTATTATATTATTCACTGCCACCGGCGCATATAGTACATATACGAATTTTCGAAGTACTATGAGCTGCTTTTTCCTGTGAAAGTAAAAACGTTTTGTGTTGCACCACATAACTACTACGAAAATTGTAAAAAAATAGCATAAGTCCATTCAAAACTGTAATTTAATAGAACGTAATCGAATTTAATAGCGTAGAACAAAGGGCAGACAAAACATAGAATGGGAGAATATGAACAAAAGCGTGTGTCGATACTAATATTGTTCAAAATTCTTGACATTGAATTTAAATATTATGAGTAAAAAACGCAATACATACTATGGCCTGGACTGAGACATTCATTTGTATTGACTACGTTCACTTCGTGGGCCTAGAAAAACTAGCTGAGGGTCTGATCGCGAGCGAGCACACAAAAACAAAGTACATGCGTTTCATCGCCAGCGAGACGCACAAGCAACTCGGGCACAGGGTCATAAAAAAAGGGTTCTGAATGTGAACGATGCGAACGGGTGCGGGTGCTCGTGGAAACTCTTGACAACGATTCATGTAAACGGGGAACCCCAATGAAATGCGAACGATATGAGTTTAATAAATATAGGCAAATATATATTAGCAATTAATTTATGAATTACACACACAAATAGATAGAACTATGGGCTGAATATAACAGTATTGATCTGCTTCACAAAGAAATTTTAAGGACCTCGTTGGGTTTCGGCAAAAACAAATGGTACGACGCTGTTAACGAAAGAAAGTATTAAATACCTGGGGACATAAACAGATCTCAATATCTACTAACCCCAAAGGCAGTTATTCCTCGTCATCCTCCACATCTTCTTCCACGTCATCCCACTCCTCATCCTCATCATCATCCACCTCCTCTTCCGCCTCTTCCATATCGTCGCTTTCATCTGCCTCATCAACATTGCAAGCCTCCATGGCTACACAAAATGCGGGGAAATCTAGTTTTCCAGAGCCACTGCTGTCTACAGCATTGAGCATCTCCTGGACATCTTGTTCGTTGTGCTCGAAGCCATGGCTGTTGGATATCCCTTTTTGTCGGTGTCCAATAGGTCAAATATGAGTTTGGCGTTCGGAAAGGCCTGCGACATAGCTTCTTTGGTGGTCAAATTACTATTTCGAAGAGCTATTTGCTTTTAGTAAAATTTATTTGTAAATGCTGCTGACAAGTTGATAAGTTGTTAATGTGAAGCTTTTTGCTACTGCTGTACAGCTCTCTCGAAATTAGAGGGCTACCATGATAATGTTTTGGTTTTTCAACAAATCTTATACTTTGTACTTTTTAATATTATTTCCGACACAAACATGCATACATAGCAGACTTGATACTCGAATACCTTCAGCTGTATTCAAATATAGCTATAAATCTTAGTTCAATTAGTGCGTGCGTGTCATACATAACTATGGACATAAATAGATCGCATGCTGAGTTGACAATTCAATGACAAGGCAACATGCAAGGCAATGTCCTGCGCCGGTCATACTTGTCCCACCACTATATTTAAAGCGAAGATGAGGCTTAGAACCTTAACAAGGTGCACATCTACTGAATTACAAGCCACCAACAGGCAACAAGATAGCGGAGAACCTAGCTGTGCAAGGTGAAATGGGATACACTAACTACGACTTTAGGCACTTCCAAGCACTCGATGAGGTGTGCAGACAGGAACCAAGAATGCCTCTGGTCCTTGTTGGAAGCACACGCACTCCGCAGCCTTCTTCATTTACCGGTCTCACTAAGGACCCTGAGAGGTCTATGTGTGACACTGT
Source organism: Scaptomyza hsui (assembly GCA_018152825.1). Classification (NCBI taxonomy): domain Eukaryota; kingdom Metazoa; phylum Arthropoda; class Insecta; order Diptera; family Drosophilidae; genus Scaptomyza; species Scaptomyza hsui. The sequence continues at coordinate 1,462,853 of JAECXO010000254.1, forward strand.
TCTGCGATGGTCAGCCGGCTTCCCCAAACCTAACCTTAGTACCGTTGGCTTATAATAAATTATTTTTTTATATCAATAACTAAATTAGATCCTTATGCATTACAGAGCATACCAACGCTTTTATTCTAAAGTACTCAATGGCAAGAGTTTGGTAATGTTTAATTGGTAATCCTTACTAAACGCGAAAGAATGATGTATAGGTGTTTGTTACTCCTTAACGCAAAATCGCCACAGAGATAGCTTTAACTCTGGAATAGTACATATGCTAGTTTCAATCCCAGTAAAATCTTTCACGAATGCATTGAAGAGACAACATTGGAACTGGCCATGTAGTAAAAGAACGTATTAATAACTGTATGAGCTCTGCGGTTAAAATTTAATAGCTGTAAACACAAGCCCAAACATTTTAAATAGGCTGGCAATCTTTATATTGCGGTTAAATTATTCCTCTAGTTCCTACCACTGGTTCAGTAAGTGCTTCAATTGCTACCCACCATATGGATACCAGTACTTACCATGCCAAAGCCGCTGTATCCACTAATGCCAACATAAAAGCATGTTTGAAGAATGGGAATGGAACATACTCCGTGAACTTCAATATAATTTATTTTGATAATTCATTGATAATTATGCTCAAATGTTATTTTAGTTTTATACGTACAAGCGGAATGGGAATCACCAACCACAATTAGGGAAGCGAATCAAGGCACCCCCGAAGGGTTCGGGTGCTCTTCCCCCTGGTGTGAAAACTCTTGTCAACGATTTATGGAAACGGAGAACCTCAATGAAATGCGGTGATCATGCGAACGATATGGCTATAATTATTACAGGCAAATATATATTAACAATTAATTTATGAATTACACACTCAAAGAGATACAAGCATAGACTGAATACAATAGGATTGATCTGCTTCACATTCCTCGTCATCCTCCACATCTTCTTCCTCGTCATCCCACTCCTCATCCTCCTCCTCATCATCCTCCTCTTCATCCTCTTCTGCCTCATCATCATGTCCTCCCTCACTGATTTCCATTTCAGAGTTTGGACCTTCATAGTGGTTGACATCAGTAAAATTGCAAGCCTCCATGGCTACGCAAAATGCGGGGAAATCTAGTTTTCCAGAGCCACTGCTGTCTACAGCATCCAACATATCCTGCACGTCTTCTTCGTTGTGCTCGAAGCCATGTACATGCATGACGTTCGTCAGCTCTTTGGCCGTTAGATAGCCCTTTTTGTCTGTGTCCAAGATATAAAAAACGAGTTTGGCGTTCGGAAAGGCTTGAGTCATGTCGTCTTTGGTGGTCAAATTACTATTTTAAAGAGCTATTTGCTTTTAGGGATATTTATTTTTAATTGCTGTTGACAAGTTGAAGAGCTGTTGACAATGTCAAGTTTTTTGCTACTGCTGAACAGCTGTCTCGAAATTCGAGGGCTACTATGATAATGTTTTGGTCTTACAACAAATCGAATACTTTGTACTTTTTAATATGATATCCGACTATATGACTTGATATAATTTTCGTGTACATTACAACTGTTCTTGATTTAATTATTTACATTCAAATGTCTGTAATTCGTATCAAAAAAAAAAAAAAAAAAACAAGTAAAAACGTTGCAGTCGGACTCAACCGACTGCGGAATACTTTGATACCAGTAAAAGAACGGATGGTAAGGAGTCTGCTTGCAAAGGAGTGGGCCGGGTGGCAATCATCGCCAGCTATCATGTTACCAAATTTTATGACTTTACCTCAAAAGCTGTGGAAGATGACTTAACTTCCAAATTTAAAAGGTGGGCGGCAGAGGTGGGCGGCAACCAAATTTTTGTTCAAATCTTTTAATTGTCACCATTTATCTTCCTACCAAGTTTAAAGGCTCTAGCTCAAAAACTGTTAGAGATATAGCCGATTCCAATTTTATAAGGCGGGTGGCTTGGGTGGGCGTGGCGTCCAAAATTTTGATGCAGATCTTTGGTAGATGTTGCCATCTATCTTTTACCGAATTTAGGGGCTCTAGCTTAAAAACTGTAAGAGATATCGAAATTTCCGATTTTAAATGCTGGGCGGCAGATGTGGGCGTGGCATCCAAATTTTTGACGCAGATCTTTTGTAGTGTCACCATATATCTTCCTACCAAATTTGGTGACTCTAGTTCAAAAAATGTGGAAGATACACTAATGTTTTAACAACGGCGGGGGTGGGGCGTGGCATCCAAATTTTGATGCAGTTTGTTGAAAACTTCACTACCTATCTTGACACAAAATTTGGTGGCTCTAGCTCAAAACATGTGAAAACTATAGGCGTTTCCAATTTCAAGAAGAAGGGTGATGGGGGCGGAATCAGGGGGCGTGGCATCCAAAATTTTGATGCATATTTTTGGAGAACGTCAATATCCATCTTGACACAAAATTTGGTGGCTCTAGCCCAAAAAATGTGAAAACACTAGGCGTTTCCAATTTCAAGGAGAAGGGGGGATGGGGGCGGAAGGAGTGGGCGTGGCATCCAAAATTTTGTGACTAGCTATCTTCGTGCAAAATTTGGTAATTCTAGCTGTAAGAATGTGAGAAATATTTGGTTTTATCGGTTTTAAGTTATCGAATTTATCGATTTCCCAGCCTCCTAGTGGGCGTGGCGACCCAATCTTGACACTTTATCTGTCTCGCCTATGGAAAAACATAATTGCAAAGTTTCAAGTCTCTAGCTTTACGATGTCGAATAAAGTTGCGTTCATACGGACAGACGGACGGACACCATGACGGATATTTACCACAATTAATTAACACTGTTTAACTACACTGACATTCGCAGCTAGTTAAAAGATGTTTGGGTTAATCACAATTATTTGCCAGGGGAATAGAGAGTTCGTTCAGCTTGAAATAATTAAATTAATCAAAACATTTAATAAATTGATTAAGTGACTGAAAACCCTAATAAAGGCCTACAAAGCAATTTTAAAAAATACATAATATTGGGTATTGGTAGGCCGGAGGTAAAGGCGAAGAAATCAACAAGTATTAATAAATAATAAAAAAAACTAGGCATTATAAGGGCTTAAGTTCTGCTTTTTATACCCCGAACCCATAAAATGGGAAAAAGGGGTATAATTGTTTTGTGCAAAAATATGTAACAGGCAGAAGGAAGCATCTCTGACCCTATAAAGTATATATATTCTTGATCAGCATCAACAGCCGAGTCGATATAGCCATATCCGTCTGTCCGTATATATAAAGGCGTCGATCTCAGAGAATATAAGAGCTGGAGACTTCAGATTTTGAACATAAGCTCATCTAAGTCCTAGGCAGTACAAGTTTGCTTTCGATTTTCGATAACTATTTCTGTTTCCGATAAACACATGTGATCGTTTACGTTAAAATCTTGAATGTGTTAAAGTATTCACATACAAACTCATGAAAATCTGTGAAAATTTCATCGAAATCGCTTGAGAAACACCAGAGATATCGAAGATGTAGTTTAGTGACAGATGCATACTGACAATGACTGTACGCGTTAAATATAGGGCTCAGGGTATTTCCTAGTTAATTTTGTCAACGATTATTTACTTATTGAAATCTATAAATGTCTGTTGTTCGGAAAATTGCACAAGGGATATTTTTTAATAATGTTTTATACTTGCACTGCAGTGGGCAGGGTATGCAGTGCAGTAGTGTAAAGGGTTCGTCACTGCATAAAATTGAATAAATAAGAGTGAAGCGAGGTATATTTATTAAATTTGCACAACATCCGCTGCTGTTGTTAACCATTTCCGTGTCTGCGCCAACTGTGAATGGCAAACACCCAAACTCTCTTACACACACACGAAAACGACCAAGGCTGCAGCATGTGGGAGCTCAAGGGGGGTGGGGCATTACACTTTTCGATATTGTAAAAACCGAAATATGCGAGCAATAAATTCATGTGGAAAAAAAGCAAGCGACGAAATAACAAAAAACAAATACAACAACAACAAAAAAAATGAGATTGTAGGCGTGGCAAAATAAAGTCAAATAAAATGCACACAAGTAAGGGGCGGGAGTGGGCGGTACAAGAGGTGGGAGGGGGGGAGGGTGAATGCAATGGGCATCCAAAAAGTGCAAACAACTGCGAAAACCATATCAATAATGATGTTCAGGCCTGCAGCAGGCAAAGGTGGGTAAAAGCAGTTGGTGGAGGCTAGGGGAATGGGTGTGGGTGTGGATGTGGGGGGTGGGGGTGGGGTGGTTGACCATGTTCGCAATATATGTTACTACAAAAACAACAACAAAGTATATGGTTATGTTTAAAGTGCTACGGTTTCAGTTGTTGTTGTTGTTGTTGTTGTTGTTGTTGTTGTTGTTGCAGGCAACTGAATTATTGCCGGTTAAACAACTTTTGGTGCCCAACATATTTCAATTAAGTGCCGAAGTTAAGACATGGGAATTGGCAAAATACAAAATAAAAAAAAAACAACAAACAGAGAGACTCTTAATTGAATAGAAAAATTACTACGATATGGTCTTAATAAATAATCAATTGAAAATAAAAATAGAATTCCCAGCTTGCTTGTCGTGAGGATCGATATTGTATAGATGGTAAACAGTTCATATGCATCAACATGAAACACAAGAAAAATGAACTTACTTAAACATTAACTTTGTTTAAAAGTAAAAGCTTAATTTTTAATTTTAATATTTTACTATGTGGCATACGATATGGCTGCTATTTTCTTTTTGTACAGCACCCTTCAAATGTCGATAGTGTAACAAGGTAACGTCAAACTGTAGGCGAACGTTTGGACAAGGCAAAGTCATACCGTTATTTGAATGCTAGGCCGCAAAAGAGAGAATAGGAAGAGACAGGCGACACTGAGAAGTCAAACAACGTTAAGGACAATAACCAAAAGCAAACTGGGCAGCTGACAAATGTCAACTGTGAATAGCAGCTGTAGCAGAAGAGCAGAGAAGAGAAGAATAATCAGCAAAGAAAGGTGGAAAAATAATGTGCGGAGTAGTTGACGGCAGCGTTCGAGTGTCAAATGTCACAGCAACCGATAGCTCGACATAAAAAAGTATGTCAAGTAAAAATAGAAATGACAGGTATGATTGAATAAGCAGCGAATACAAGACTTAATCGATACCCTGTAGCCCATATGTTAACTAAAGGTTTTATTCAAAATAAGTAGAAAAATGGATGATATGATACTTAAGAATTGGTAGAGAACGGGATGAATAATTTAATTTTTGTTAATTTTTCTTCATTAAACTTTAAGAAGCATTATTAATAAAATAATAAAAAAAATCAGTCTTGTTGAGAACCTCTGACGACATAGTAACAAGTATGCACTCTGTCATATAAATACAAACTTACACTTTCGGCTCGGAACAAAATACACTCCAATTTCCCAAATTTGTTCAAGACATCATAAATGTATATGGCCTACAAAGCTCAAGGATGTTTTTGGCATTAATCTGCGAAATTTGTTTTGTGACCAAAGGAGCGAAGAAAAAAAGTTTACCGGCAGCCTACTTTTTAATTTTTTCGGGGTGGCAAAGGGCGCTTCGTGTGACCCTAGGTTAATGCGAGTGCACAGGGTGAATGAGAGGAGGGAAGGGCAGGGGCTGGAGGGTTTGTTTGATCGCGGACATGGACCACGGCAGTCAACCGCCAACTTATGGCCCCGCGGCAATTTAACGCTTGCGATTTTCGTTAAGGGATTTGGCGCGCGTCGGGGGATTGCGATTGAATGCCAAAATGCACACAAATTGTGCAAATGCCGTTGCATACTTGCAGGCGACGGTAACTGCAAAAAGTGCGCAATCAGAGCGGGGGGAACGGGGAACGGGGAATGGGGAATAGGGGATCAAGGGGTCGAGCTCTGCTCGTCACGCTCTGGAGCGTCTGTTTTGCTGTGGAGCTTATAAAATTCACACGCTGCACTTGCCAGTTGTGTTTTTTTCTCTTTAGCTTTTAGTTTTTGGTTTTTGGTTTTTTTTACTTTTGCCATGTGCCGTTTAAGTGCTTTATTCGCGTCTCAGTGGCTCGGCACTGGCTGCCACGCCCCACAGCGCCTTACAGCAAACCTTTTGCCAAATGCAATTTACTTTTGTGTGCTTTATTGCAGAGGCGCCACTAAGCGGCTCACTCTCCTCCTCCTCCTCCTCCTCCTCACCGACGCAGCCGCCGTCGCCACCTTACGCAGTGGAAGCGGCAGCTGCCTTTTTCGGTTTTGGCTAATTAAATTTTATGCTTGGTAATTTTAGAAAAAGGCCTTTTACGTTCTCTTATATATTTCTCTATTTTTTTTTTTGTCCTTTCTTTTTTTTTTTGAAGGGAAAGTTGGGGGTGCTGCAGGAGGCGTAAGTACTTCTCTCAGTGTTTTTTGGCTTTGCCTTGGTGCAATTTGCAAAAATCGCACAAGTTGCGCATAAAAGAGGCGACCGGCAAATTGCAGGCAATAAATAAAACATCCACGAAAAATCGCTGCATACTCTCAGGCACAGCCGCAACGGTAAAGAGGGTTATGGAAAGGGAAGGCGCGACGCGACGCCACGCGTGCTTCACTGCCAAAAATGGCCGCATATCTTTGCAGCCAAAAAATGTACAAAGCCAAGCAACAACTACAAGTACTACACTCAACCAAACTAAAAAAAACTTTGTTCCCCTTCAACATAGTCCTAAACTATAAAATGCCAATCCATTTTTGCATATTATGAGCTAAGGCTTAAACTTAAACCTTAACCAAAAATTAAGGCATGAGTTCCAACCACGCATCAATTAGGGCATTAAAACAACAAACAACTAAATTTATGCACTTTACCGCACTAAAAATCGGTTCAAAAATAACCAAATATAATTAAATACTTTTTTTTTAAGAATCGTATAAGTGAACGTTAAAATTTTCCTAGATTTATTTTATAAATACTTGAGTGACTTGGGATTGATTTAAATTAAAAAATATTTACCTTTAAAGTTTAAACTGTTTAGACTTAGACCTATATTACAGTACAACAATACAAATTCAGTATTTAGTTGAGCCCCTACACTGAAAATTATTTAGGAATAGTCGATAAAAAAAATATTATGAAATAAAAAACAAAATTGTTGTATTATAACGTCCAAAATAAACATTAACATTTAAGCGCATTCAAATTAAAAAAAAAAGATCAATAGAGTTAAATTTAAGTTGTTTAGCCTTCATAACTGTTTTTCGCGATAATTAGACCTTTTTTTTGTGGATCTTGTCGATTTACTAAAGACTTTGGAGGTGTTTTTGGATGAATCTAATTAACTCCTGTAGTCTGTATTCTTGTATACCGTGGAAAGGCGTTTTAAAATTTGTTTTACCAAATTCATGTTAATCACTATGAATTTCTCTCAGTGTAGAGTAGCAGCAGCTGCAGTAACTGGAGCGCAGCAACTTTAATTGAAAAGTAAAATAGAAAAATGTTTAACAAACTCACAAAAACTTTAAAAATGTATATATGTGTGTGAATATCATAGAAGGCTGAACAAGCAGCGCATTAGAGCCCTTGCCCCGCGGCGCCTAAATGTATGCAACATTAGTCAGTGGCAGCATGATCCCTTAGTCTGGGCCCCAAAAAAAGAAACACAGAAAGGAAAAACCAGCCAGAGGAAAGCCCGCGCATCATAACAATACATAATAAATAGCAGCTGATGCGACAAGCCAACAATGAAATCGATTTTCAAGCGACAGCGAAATGCAACAAAAGCTGCCGTACAGCATAAAAAATCGTTTGTGAGCTGCAAAAAAGGGAAGAAGAGCGAACCCACTGATGACCGACTACTGAATGCTCTGGAAATTTGTTATCTCTATGACGGTAATAAAGATTACAATTGTAAGGTAATCTGACATTTAAAATGTCATATTCACAATATCTATAAAACTAACATTACCTGGTTAATAAATAGCAAAGATTATAGTACGTTAATTGATAATCAGTTCACAGCAGGGTATCAACGTATATTTATTCCACTTGTTTCGTAAAGATTTTTCGATTATGAAGAAAAATGCACAGCTGACGGGCGGACATTTATCACTTGGCACAGCGGGTGGCAAAGAGGCAAGCAACACGGCCAACACTGAGGCTAACGGAAGCAAACGGAAGCAACAAAGTTGTGACTCCCAAGGAGGAGCTGACGGCTGCACTGCAGCATCCTGGATTTCTGTCTGGGTGCCAGGCAGGCCAGAAGCCAATTAAAATGAATTTTTGAAGTTGATTAAAATGTTGATCGCTTAATTTTGATCAAATTAAGGATGTGTATGTATGCAGCTCTCGTTTGAAAGCCAACAACAGCAACAACAACGAGAGCGAATAAAATGCAGCAAATTAAATTTGCACCCGAAAAATAAATCCAGGAGAGTGCGAATTTTATGTTAAAATTTGATGCTATAAAACTTAATTGTGCACACATATCCAATCAAAACGGCCACAAACAAGACAGAGAGCAAGCAAAAACGAGAGAGAGAGAGAGAGAGGTTTGAAAAGAAGGAGCAAACATTTTAATAAATCCTGAGTTTCTTAAGGAACAAATTATGCCACGACGAGGTGTTCAAAGTCAAGCACAAATATTTGCCAAAGCAACAACAGCAAGCTAAGTGTGTGAGTGTGTGCTTGTGTGTGTGTGTGTGTGTCTCAGACAGGAAGCGGATATTAAAGCAGAAAAAGCACAAAGCAGCCAAAAAGAAAATTAATTTCTGACAGCAGTTAGGAATAAAGACTCCATAATTTTTCGTTCTTATGATTTATGCATAAACGTACGCATAACTCAAAAAACGAACAAAAAAACACGAACAATTTATGCAGTTTTTATGACAATAATTCTTTGTGAAGTGTGTGTGTGTGTGTGTAGATGGTGATAAGGTATTTAAGCCTGTCTGTCTGTTAAACTGCGGGCCTCTTTGAGATTTTATTTCCCTTTTTTTTTAAAGTTTTTTAACTGAGAGTCATTAAAATGCAAACTTGGCCAACTAATAACCAGACCATACCAATTTTGAAATGGTCGAAGTCAGACACATTTACAAAACTTGCAGCTCACACTGACACACACACACACACTAAGTTCTTGAATTTTGAACTAAGACTAAAATTAATTTAATTATTTAACATTGATGTAGGGTTTGTAGGGTTTTTTAAACAATTTAATGATTTTAAATCCGATATATTGTATTTCGCCTGCACATCGGAAACCGTCTTCAGGGCGACTAAAACAACATATAATAAAAACAGTAAAAACATTAATTTAAACTTCACTAATTAACATTAATAAATAAACACTAGAGACATATGTACATTTATTGACACGTCTGAACCGATCGACGTGGAGTTCTAAACTGGTTTTGCGAGAGTAAGTGTCTGTATATATGGGCGCAATTGTCTGTGTCAGTCTTGTAGATTAGTCGTAATTTTTACTCAATATACCCTAAAACAATGATAATAAATACAGCACTTGGTTGTATAAAACGTATGCTAAGTATATCAGACACAATATACCATAAAGAGACAACAAAAGAAGTAAAACGGCTGTTAAAGGATAATGATTTCCCAGACAATATAATAAAGAATTTATTAAAAAGAAATAACAAAAGACTAAATCGTACAAATCGGTAACCTAAATTCCTCACTTATCCGAAAGACTCACAAAATCCGATTGCTATAACAAAGAAAATATGAAAATTGCAGTTAAGCCCACCATCACTTTAAGATACATATTTAACAGGACAAAATCTAACATTAATAAAATGGATATAACGAACGTCATATATAAAATCCCATGTAGTGGTTCTAACAATGAAAAGTACAATAACATTTTTGTAGGAACCCCCGAATCAAAATTAAGAACTAGAATATCACAACACTAATCAGACTTCAAAAGCAGACATCATACCGACATTTAAAAAACCGCACCTGTATCCCACTGTGCACAAAACGGACATTCACCTAATTTTGAGAGCACCAAAATATTAGCACAGGAACAACACTCCGACACTATCCATAGATAGATAGATAAACAAAATAAAGCCAACAATTTAAAATATTTTAAAGAAATATTTAACAATAATAAAAAATACGTATATAAAATTAAGAATTTAACTTTATATTAATTTATTATTAATTAAGTAAGAATTTTAAGCTTTTTAGTAACTTTATTGTTGTTTTTTTCTATCAAACATTTAAGGGCCATTGCATAATTGATATGGCTTTAATGGACTCGAAGCTATTTGGCTTAATTGGCTGCCAGTCAAATACTTTGAGAAGGTCTACAGTGAATTGCTATTTTCAGAATGACTTGTCTCCTTCTTTTTCTCTCTTATTCTCTCTTTGTAATAAATGCAACAATTTGCAACAACACACTATAAAAAAACAACTGGATTTTCAATAGTCAACGAGCAGAAAAGTTATCCCGAATGACAAAATATATAAAAAATAAAACCACGTGTCAAATTTTCTTTTTTTTGTGAGTGTGTGTGTGTGTTTGAGTGTTTGCTTTTTGTTTTTATTTCCCCTAACAATTATAGTAGAATAGCGAAAAATATTTAAATATATTCGTACTGCATTAGATGCAAACCGAGAAATGTTTACTTTGGGCTTCTATTTTGCTTTATAGTGTGCACTAAAATATTCTTTACAATGATCTGCACTTTAATTACTGAGACTTCTCGAACTCAATTCTAGTATTCAATACAATATTTAATTTCCCCTTATTGCATTTCCAAAAACAATCTTACTTACTTACTTCACTATAACTTGAGTATTTTAGCTATCGGAGGCGTGCCAAACTTAAAAGAAAAGTTTAACTGACTTTTGGAATTTGAGTCAGTGTGTGTGCTTTATTCCTTATGCATATTAGATACGCCTGTAAAATAGGCAAAGGCTAGCTATCCTGGTAAATCTACGCCAGTGCAGTGTCAGGACCTTCTGCATAACACACACACACACACACACACACATACATCGACACACATCGACACTCTCCGCGCTGATGGTTCACTTTGGCCTGGTGGGCAAACGATAGCCGGCTGTCAGTTTATTTAATTGAAATGTTCCTGAAAACCTATAAATTACAAACACATGCAGCATGCATATGTGCCTGTATGTGTGTATGTGTGTATATCTGTGTGTGAATCTGTGTACCGACACACCAGCACGCACACAGTCATGCAAACTTATTCACATTAGCAGCTGAAATTTTATGCATGCCAGCCCGCAAAACAAACAAATAAACCAAGCAAGAAAATGCATGCCATAGAATAGTTTAACAAATACCCTGTAATCAAATGATTTTTCTTTTTTCACAGTAAAGTTTTTATGTGTTTCATTGTATTGTTATTTTAAAGATTTTTAAACGATTCGATAATAATGAATCTTAAAACAACATTAAAAACCGAGATGTTTTTGGAATAAAATAACGAAAGAGAATTTTTTGAAAGCATAAAGAGGATCTTGAATTTAATGCCATGAATATAGTTTCAAAAGGACGAGGCTACAATCTGTTGCCGTTATATTTACGAGATAAGCTTGATTGACCGTTACTCCGTTGACAAAGCTCTTCTTGTCCTCGTCGGTAGGTGGCGCTCGCAAGTCACCAACGAAAAAACTACTGTAGCGTCACTTAATAGCATAACTTTACCGGTACAACATTTTCGTTCCCGTTTCTGGTTTTGGTAATGACATTAAGCCAGTTAATTCCGGTTAACGGTTTCGTTTTTGGTTAAATCAAGAATAAGTTTTTTTTAATCGTTAAGTGATTCTTATTTTGTCACATTTCTTACAATCATATTGTTATATGTATGTTTAAAGGGTATGAAAAAGCAAACGCGTACGTCAGCTAAAGCGTACGTGCGAACAAATGTGCAGTCACTTAGCTGCTCTTTCGAAACTAAACAGCCAGTTAGACGGTCAATTGAAGTGTGAAAGTGGCAAGTAGCAAGTATCATGTAGCATGTAGCAAGTGCAGCCAGCAATCGGCATTAGGTAAAGTGACAAAAATAGTGCATTCGATAAGCCGGCAAATATATTTTTTTCAAATGTGTCGAAGATACATTTCAAGTCGAATTATGCCAAATGTGAAGTCAGCGCAAAAGTCGATGTCGTTTCCGCTTGCTAGATAGCCAAAAGTTAAAAACATTTTGTTTGCTGTCTCTGAAACTTGTGCAAAACTTAAATGCTTCAAGTTGCAGCATGTCCAACAGTTCAAATGTTAATTATCCATATCTTAATAAGTTGTCCTGACTGTCGGTCTTTGACTGATGGGTTTTCAAAACACAGCCTAACTTCTTAGAGCCACATAGTCTTTTTTTGCCAAAGTTAAGCACTAAGAATCTAACAGACAATAAGAAGAACAAGTAAGAAGGCCCTAGTCGAGATTTCCCGACTAGGAGATACCCTAAACTTCAATCTTCGATATCTCTAGTGTTTCTCAACCGATTTCAGTGAAATTCTCAGGAAAGCTCTATCGTTACCCATTATTTCAACCCCCATTTCTACATTTTCCAAATTCAAGAAATTCGTAATCGATTCCATGTGTTTATCGGAAACGGAAATAGTTATCGAAAATCGGAAACAAACTTGTACTGCCTAGGACTTAGATGAGCTTATGTGCAAAACCTGAAGTCTCCACCTCTTATAGTCTCTGAGATCGACGCGTTCATACAGACGGACGGACGGACAGACGGACAGACGGACAGACGGACATGGCTATATCGACTCGGCTGTTGATGCTGATCAAGAATATATATACCTTATAGGGTCGCAGATGCTTCCTTCTACCTGTTACATACTTTTGCACAAAACCATTATACCCCTTTCACCCATTTCATGGGTTCGGGGTATAAGAATAAATATCAAAGGCTAGGTAAGAGAAGAAGCTTGCTATCGGCTCAGAAATGGGAAGCTGTCAATCCAGATTTCGCTATTAATAGTTGACTCCAACAGATTTGATTAAAGTTTGTTGTTGCTTAGCAAATAATCTTTTCGAGATTTCCTCTGAAAATGAAAAAGGAATGAAGCATTGTACAACAGATCCGATTGCGCCTAAATCGACAACACACTTGAAATCAATTATGAAACGTAATAAGCAGAGTTTTGCGTTAAGTGCAACCCTTGTTGAATAACAACAGCAACAACAACAAGTCTTGCATAATTGTTGGCTCCAAGCTGAAAACGTATTCGATGTTAAAGGAGAATTCCATAACTGCACACACTTATCACACACACACACACACACACACACAAACAAACGAGTTGAATCGATAACAGCAATTTATCGTTTAGGCTGCAGGAAAGCAGGTAACAAGTAACCGAAGCAGGTGTAATGGCTTCTTAAACACACACAGACACACATGCAAACACACCTTATATCTTACACGATGTACACTCAACAAATAGAGGCACAATTTGCATTCGGCACAGGCATAGTTACAGTTATTTAATGCTCACATACACACACCTGTGCTTTAGTACAAGTGGTTGTGCTTGGCCAAGCAAATGAAGCATTGAAGGACGAGCCGCAGCAGACAAACGAATCCTGAGCACTGCCTATCCTACCAGGGTAGCCCCACTAAATATGCATTTGTTCGAATGCATTTCTAGCAGGTGTGAGAGGCTGGGAGCAACGGTTGTGGGGGAACAGTAACTCTGTGTACTCCCAAAATGGTTGTCGTAAAGTGTAAAGTCAACATTTTGTGCAGCAATTAAAGCCAAATTGCAAAAGCAAATAAATTTGCCAAGTAAATCGGTTAAAAGTCACACACAACTGAAAGCTGGGTAATGCTTGACCAAAGTCCCTTTTCTGTCTCTTTCTTTTTCTAGCTAACAGGTAAGTCTTGATCACAAGTTTGCTCAAGATTTAAAACTTATGAGACACGACTATATATGAACGTTTGTAAGACTGCAATTTCTTGCGCAGATTTAATCTGAAAATATAATTGACATTAAGTGTACGCAGCTTTGGATTCGGTCAGAAGATTCGATTGCCAAAGTAAGACACAGTAACTGTGACTTTAACTGTTACTGTAACTGTTACTAGAAGCAAAAAAAATTAATGCACACAAATTCAAACTGACAGTCCGTGGCCAGCTTACGAAAAGCCTTTAAGCCCTGATTCTGAGAAAGGAGCAAAGTGTGTGAACAAGACAACAAGACTAATAGGGGTGGAAAGGGTGCGAAGGAATCAAAGTGTTAAGGCAACACCCAAGTTAGCCAGTTCAGTTGACGCCATTTTGCTGGCAAGCTGGCGAACTCTTTTCCGTTTACCGCAAGTTTTGTCCGAATTGTGTGTTTTGATTGCGGTTGGCATTGCGGCCGTATTTGCCAATTGCCAAACAGATTCGCCTCTGAATCTGATTGAGATTCTGAAAACAAGTTCGGTTAGAGCAAACGCTTCAATTCGATTGTGGAATTGCGTCTGGCAGTTATTAAATAACATTTGCGGTTAGCTTCAGAAGCTCTTGTGTCTGCGTGTGTTTGTGTGCGTGTGTGTGTGTGTGTGTGTGTGTGGGTTTTTTATTTTTATTTATATGCGTGTGTTTGTTGTTGGTCACTTTAAAGATTTATGTATGTACGTTTGCTATACGCTGCATGTGCGGGACATCAATTCAAATTGTTTATGGCATCACATGGCGTATGCGCAATTTGTTATAATAAACATGTTGCTCGGCATTTTGAGCGTTGCACAGCCTTTCCTCTCGTACATCCTGTCAACTTGTCAAACAATTTATTACGCCCTGTCCCGCCCGCCACCGTTGTCGCCAAACGTCCTAACCAACCGCACCAAAGCGAACCGAACCGAACCGAATCGTACCGTTCCGCACCAAACTGAACCCAAGGCAACCAACCCATCACATCATGATTTATAGCTGGCGGGTTTAAGTTGTCGCCTCCGTTTGGTATTTCTTTTCTTTACTAAGAACTTTTATTTGTATTTTTTTTTTCGTGTGTTTCAAAATTTAATTTGCTCGCATTGTTTGTTTGATGCTGCACACAAATGTTTACATAACATAATTGATGACGCAGGCAGTGTATGAACTAGATACTTGTATGTAGATAAATGTTTGTGTGTAGTATATAAATAAGCATTATGAAGGAAACACATTTATAAAGAGAAATGCAATTTTCAATTACCTCAGATATGCTCTCATTAGAAAAATCTATTACTCGGACATTTCGTTTTCTCAGTTAATTTAATCAAATCAATCAAAAATAAAGCTCTTGAGCTGAAATCAACCTTAGTCAAGTAAACTGGTTGCTTAGCCATGGAATTGACAATCGGATTCGCAATGGTCATTGGCCGGGTTGGAAGAGAGAGAGAGAGAGAGATTCAAGTTAACTGTTACGTTAAGCAGTCCCCAGATGACAGTTGGTCGACAATGAAGCTCATCTATCTGTGAAAAAGTTGGTGGGAGGGGGGAAAGATACTTTTTGCACCCGCACTTTGATATCTATTACAATCAAATTGCAAATTAAATCAGAGAAACGGAATCAAGCGACTTGGTTAAGGGAAACGCAGAAAGCCAAAAGCCCCAAAGAAGAGACAGGGGGAAAAGGAAGTAGAAGCCAAAAAGAAATGGCAAAAACAGGCAGCAGGCAGTTTGGTCTCGATGCTGTGTGGAAACTGTGGAACTGAGATGAAAATCGTTTAAATGCGTTAGTTAAACAAGTCAAGTTATAAGTTCATTTTCCGGCAACCGCACATACCCGGCAAAGGTAAACGCAAATCCTGCAGAACGCACCCCCCCTCCCCACCCCACTCACCTTTCCCATATCGCCCTATCCCTTTTCTCTCAATCTCTCACTCTAGCCCCCCCTCTTCACACCTCACCACACCACAAGGCAGGCAGCTGTCGCCAACGGGCAAGCGAAGCGTGTGATTCCATAAAATCGTGGCCAGGTGAAAAAAAAAGAAGGAAAAGACGACTGTGTGCGTCCAGGGAATCATTGTCGCTATGCAAGCGAATACGAGTAGCATACAGAAGAACATGGTACTAGTAGTAGTAGTAGTAGTAGAAGTAGAGAAGTAGTAGCCAGCAACCGACCAACAAACCATGCAGCAAAGTCAAAACTGTCCCCCAACAGCAGCAGCAAAGGGAGCAGAGGCAGCAGCCCACGCCTGGAAGCTACAACAACAATTAACGAAAACGTGTAACCGGACTGGGAAATACTCTGTATAGAAGCTACACAGACATAAAAGCGGATAAGGAATTAACATACAGCACAAACTGTTAGAGCTACAAAAGTCAACGTAGTTTCCTTAAGGCCTTGTGGATTATATATTCGGATTTAAAAAAAAAAAAAAAAAGCACTGCACTTTTTTGATATTTTATTGAGTTCGACTGGATCTAAGCTTACCAGATATGGGCATTGGTAATCTATACTTGTATGTGTGTTACGGATTAACTCAAAAGTAATGGCAAGACATTGACCATATTATTTGATAATAAACTACCAAAATCTATTAATATGACTTTTGTATGCTATCAAATTATATTGTCATATATCTAATAATTTTCTTTTACCTGCACTTTTGCATTTTACATCATTTGACTTTTTAGCAGGGTATTTTGCAATAAAAAATAATAGAGAAGAAACCAAAAAATGTACCAGAAACAAGTTAAAGCTCCCAGTTGTACGTTTTGTAAGGGTCTTCAGCTTCGCCTGCGCTCGACTGCTCCGCCACTCAACTGAACTAAACTGACGACAGCGCAGCTGGAAACTGAGGAACCGAGGAGCTGAGGAACTGGGGAACTCGGGAACATGGACAACTTGGCCAACTGGCGATTGGGAGCTGCTGGCTAACTGAAAAGATGAAAACTGGTGAATGTCAACTAGCTTCAGCCTCAGCCTTAGTATTTGGCCAATGCAATTGCCCCTACCACAAAAAACCCTTCCAAAAATAGAAAGGAGGAGAAAAAAGAAAATGGCAACCCCTTAAACTTTTGGTAAAGCGAACATTTTCAGAGGGAAATTAAATGCTGCGTTTGAGCATTTGAGTAAATGCAGCTTTGAAGGGAGATGCAGTCACATCTAATGCCGCATATTTGTGTCAAACGACCACACATACGTAAAAAGGGGAAGAAGGACGGGAAGGGCAAGGGGGAAGAGGCTGTGGAAAAGTTGAGAAAGTGTATGGTGAAGCGAACCGTTTAATTAGCGTAAGTAAGTGGCATAGAACTGTCAGCCATTCATTGGGTGACAACCAGAGCAACAACAATCATCCCCCAACCCCAACTTATACCCGTATGTGTATGTGTGAGTGTGTGTGTGTGTGTGAGTGTGAGTGTGGGTGGGTGTATTGTGTATCCAACCGCGATAACAAACACTTTGGTTACGGCTCGGAGGGGGCACAAAACGTTTTAGTGCAATTGTTGTACGAATTCGAAATGTGTTCAAATATGTGCGTATGTGTGAGTGTAGTGTATGTGTATGTGTGACAAGATTGCCATCGATGGCCAATACAATTAGAGCTAAGCACAATTTGTGCAAATAAGTATTACGGCATTCACAAGTGAAAGTTTTTTCGCTGAGTTCTTCAAACTAGTGGCAACATCTAATTCCAACAGTGAACCGATTTGTTCATAAATTCTGTGTGTTCATTGGTTCATTGTTCAGTTGAAACTAAAAAGCCTTTTACCAGCTGATTCTAATTAATACTCAGAAGCTCTACACTCAGAAAAAAAGTAGTAAAGATAACCATATTGATGGTAAATCGAACAATATCGGGTATTATTTCATCTTAAACATGAATATGGCAAACTTGACTAGTAAAAATGTTAAATCAAGAATTACTATGAAATAGTAAAATTAACATTTTTCATATTTAATTTAAGGTGTTGACGTACTTCATTTTACTAATAAAAGTAGTTAACTTTACGTCTTTAATTCGGCAATGGCTTATAGTTAAATCAAGTACTTTTGTTCTCAATTCAACTAATTAAAATAGTTAATTTACAAAATTCTCATATTTAAATTAGTACATTGAAGAGTTTAATTCAACAACTGTTAATAGTTTAAATGAAAATTTTTAATTTTGATTTAACCATTTTTTTAAGGAAGATAATTATTCAAATCAAATGTCGAAAAAGTCAATTTAAGAATAGAATATGTTTAATATAAGTGATCATACTCCTGAAAATGAAAAGTATATTGTTAAATTTAAACACCCACAACTTTTTAAATATTTAATATGTGTACATAAAGGTGGGTAAATTTTTTTCGCGGCAAAGCGGTTATCAGAATCGTAAACTAGGATGAATTCTAAGAAGTTTTGCCCAAGAAACCTTGGGTTTAAACACAAAACGAAGCCCGCCATTTTGACGATGAAGTTTTTATATCTTAAAGATACATACATTACTAATTTTTTTCATAAAATTGACAAAAATTCGCTTTTAAAAATTTAAATAACAAATTTTGTGGTGTTAAAAAATGTTGCAAAATATTCAACTTTAACTTTCTTCACCATCCGCCAATAATATGGTAATAAACTAATTATTTGTATCGACATACGCTACTGTTCATATTCTCCAATACTATGTTTCGTCTGCCCTTTATTCTACTTTATTCCATTCGAATACGTTCTATTGAATTACAGTTTTGAATGAACTTATGCAGCTCTCTAGTAATTAATACTTTCCTTCGGTATCAGCGTCATTTAAAAATTAAGCTTAAATGATATCGAGCTAAATGATTTTTTAATTATAAAATCCATATTTATTTTGACTACGAATTACAGAGATTTGAATGTAAATAATTAAATAAAGAACAGTTGTAATGTACACGAAAATTATATTAAGTCATATAGTCGGAAATCATATTAAAAAGAACAAAGTATTAAATTTGTTGTAAAACCAAAACATTATCATAGTAGCCCTCGAATTTTGAGAGAGCTGTACAGCAGTATCAAAAAGCTTGACGTTTTCAACAACTTGTCAAATTGTCAACAGCAATTAAAAATAAATATTTATAAACGCAAATAGCTCTTTAAAATATTGTAGTAATTTGATCACCAAAGACAATATGTCCCATTCATTTCCAAACGCCAAATTAATTTTTGACCTATTGGACACCGACAAAAAGGGCTATCTAACGGCCGAACAGCTGACGAACGTCATGCATGTACATGGCTTCGTGCAGAACGTAGATGATGTCCAGGACATGTTGAATGCAGTAGACAGCAGTGGCTCTGGAAAACTAGATTTCCCCGCATTTTGCGTAGCAATGGAGGCTTGCAATTTTACTGATGTCAACCACTATGAAGGTCCAAACTCTGAAATGGAAATCAGTGAGGGAGGACATGATGATGAGGCAGAAGAGGATGAAGAGGAGGATGATGAGGAGGAGGATGAGGATGAGGAGTGGGATGACCAGGAAGAAGATGTGGAGGATGACGAGGAATAACTGACTTTGTGGTTTGTAGAGATTGCGATCTCTTATGTCCCCAGGTATTTAATACTTTCTTTCGTTAACAGCGTCGTACCATTCGTTTTTGGCGGTACCCAACGAGGTCCATTAAATTTCTTTGTGAGGCAGATCAATCCTATTGTAATCAGTCCATGCTTGTATTTCTTTGAGTGTGTAATTCATAAATTAATTGTTAATATATATTTGCCTGTATAATTTATATTGAAGTTCACGGAGTATGTTCCATTGCCATTCTTCAAACATGCTTTATATGTTGGCATAAGTGGATACAGCGGCTTTGGCATGGTACGTACTGGTATCCATATGGTGGGTAGCAATTGAAGCACTTAAGAGCCAGTGCTCGGAACTAGAGGAATAATTTAACCGCAATATAAAGATTGCCAGATATTTTAAAATGTTTGGACTTGTGTTTACAGCGATTAAATGTTAACCACAGAGCTCATACAATTATTAAAAGCTCCTTTTACTACATGGCCAGCTGTTAAATGTTCAACAGTTACTCCAATATTCCAATGTTGTCTCAAGCTGTTTTCAATGCATTCTTGAAAGATTTAAGTGTGCATCACTTAGGAACCATGTATTTTACTGGGGTTGAAACTATGTAGCACATGTGCTATTCCAGACTTAAAGCTATCTCTGTGGCGTTTTTTAGTTAAGGAGTAACAAACATCTATACATCATTCTTTCGCGTTTATTAAGGATTACCAATTAAACATTACCAAACTCTTGTCATTGAGTACTTTAGAATAAAAGCGTTGGTATGCTCTATAATGCATAAGGATCTAATTTAGTTATTGATATAAAAAAATAATTTATTATAAGCGAACGGTACTAAGGTTAGGTTTGGGGAAGCCGGCTGACCATCGCAGAAGAGTGTCACACATAGACCTCTCAGGGTCCTTAGTGAGACCGGTAAATGAAGAAGGCTGCGGAGTGCGTATGCTTCCAACAAGGACCAGAGGCATTCTTGGTTCCTGTCTGCACACCTCATCGAGTGCTTGGAAGTGCCTAAAGTCGTATTAATTTCCATTTCACCTTGCACAGCTAGGTTCTCCGCTATCTTGTTGCCTGTTGGTGGCTTGTAATTCAGTAGATGTGCACCTTGTTTAGGTTCTAAACCTCATCTTCGCTTTTAATATAGTGGTGGGACAAGTATGACCGGCGCAAAACATTGCCTTTAATGTTGCCTTTCGTGCAAAGACGCTGTTCTGTCCTTCCTGCCGTGAAGCGTGCCTTAAAGTCAATGCGGTCGACATTCAGAAATATTTGTAGACATTTTGTTGACGTTGATCACAGCGCCGCCCTTATGCAAATAAGTGCATTTCGCTGGTTATTTCCTATTGGCTTAAGGTAAGTGGACTTTTCCGTGGCTTTAAATACAATGCGTCAGTCTGTGAGAGTCCACATGTGCTTCTTACCATCTTTTGCGAAAAGACTGCGTTTGTGGCGTTCTTTTGAATTTCCAACTCAGCATGCGATGTATTTATGTCCCTAGGAATTTAATAGAGATCTGCATGAATGGCCAAAAAACGATATTTAAATATACAATGCGTAATATGAATTGAATGGCATAGAACACTTCGACAAAATTGTATCGGTGAACGTTATGCGCAGTCGCAAGACATTCAAACGTAGGGGCACGGACTAAATGAAATAAGATTTACAGTTATATTTGAATACAGCTGAAGGTATTCGAATATCAAGTCTGCCATGTTTGCATGTTTGTGTTATTTTGCCTGCTATATATGTATGTATATATGCCGTTAGGTCACAAAAATATCACAAGAAATGTGTGCACTGAGCGAAGAGTGTATGCACAAAAATATAACATTTCAATTTGCCAACGCACTTACTTTGTTTTTGTGTGCTCGGTCGCGATCAGACCCTCAGCTTGTGCCTCAGTCTGGCGCCGTACATATAATGCATAAAATAGTTAAGCTAGGCCCACGAAAGGAACGTATTCAATACAAATGAATGTCTCAGTCCACGCCATAGTATGTATTGCGTTTTTTACTCATAATAATAATATTCAATGTCAGGAATTTTTAAGAATATTAGTATCATATTATTATTGGACGTATATGTACTAATAAAAAACAGTACATTCAAGTGGCCCAACGATACCAAGCACCGGCTTGTTAACGCGCGGACTACACCAAGCATTGTTCTGCGATCAGCAAAAGAAGGAAGATTTATTCGTAAAAGTCTACTGTGGTAGGAAGGTAGGTTAATGTTAGTATCCCAGTTAAATCTCCTAAGGGCAAAGAGCAAAAATTGTTTTTGTACTGATTCTATTCTATACTGGTGAATCCTGTATTTGGGATACCAGATACAAGATCCATAATCAAGAATAGGACGTACTAGAGACGTGTAAAGAGTTTTGGTTATATAGGAATCGTCAAATTCTTTCGACCAGCTCTTAATGAACCCCAAGGTACTAGAGGCTCGATTTGCAACTGAAGAGATATGCTTGTGAAATTTAAGTTTTGGATCAAAAAGGATACCCAAATCATCAACCCATTTAATGCGATCGAGTGGGCTACCATCAAGAAAATATATATTTGAAAATGGAAGGCTAAAATTATCTAAATCAGTTTGTAGTTTTTGAGCAGACAACAGAGCATGCATAATTTTACATCGTCGGCATACATCAGCACTCGAGAGTGGTCAATAACAGATGGAACAGGTGACTTCCTTGCGGAACACCGGAAGTGACATGAACTACCTTAGAGACAGCACCATAAAAACTGACTCTCTGTGTACTATGAATCAAATATTCCCTTATCCACCGAATAAGATTGCTTGGAAAACCTAAAAGTTGAAGTTTATGAAGTAAAAGGTAGTGATTAACCGAGTCAAATGCCTTACTGAAATCAGTGTAAATAACATCCGTTTGCATTTTATTTTGAAGACCATTAACCACTAGTGATGTAAATTCTACAGGTTAGTGGTAGTATAGCTTTGTTTCATGAATCCATGCTGGCACGGTGAAATTAAAGATCTGCAAAAATGTTGTAATTGAGATAATTGTTGGTATAGCAGACAACTTGGAGATACCCCTATAATTTTGAACTTGTCTCCTTTTTTATGGAGCGGAATAATAAATGATTCTTTCCAGATATTAGGAAATGAACATTTCTCAATAGACAAGTCTCAACAATTTATGCAAAGGCTTTAAGAGACCATCAGCACAGTACTTAAGCACACAGCTTGGTACGCCGTCGGGTTCCGGGGATAATACAGGCTTAATACCCTGTAGATCACGTAGTAATGAACACTCAGTGATTCTTGGTCCAAAAATGCAATTAGAGCCATTAACCTGATACGGGTAAGGCAGATCAACCTGATTATCAAATGAACTGTATGTTGTTTGAAAAAATTCAGCAAATAAATCGGCAATGGCCTGATCTGAGTTGGCCGACTTGTTCTCAAAAGATAAATTAGATGGAAGTGTTGATGACTTTCGCTTGGCATTAACGAAGTCAAAGAACCTCTTAGGATCTTGCTGAAACTGTAGTCTGCACCGACTTGGGTAATTTTTATAACATGAATTATTCATGACTGAAAAACTGGAACGCGCAATCAAGTATGATGAGTAATGAACAGAAGAGCCAGATTTTCTGAAACTCTTATATAGCTTCGATTTTCGATTTTTAAGGGCAGTCAACTCTCGTGTAAACCACGCAGGTTTTTTTTTCCTACTTGGCCTACCAAAAGGGACACACATGTCGAATAAATTGTCAAAGGTTCTATAAAAAATACTGATTGTCGTATCCAAGTCCTCAGAACCATAGAGGGACGACCAGTGCTAGGAGCCGGGTAAGTTTTACAAAATCGGTTTTTCGAAATTGACGTACCCGTCTTAATGGTTCACTACACTGGCGTACGGCACAGGCAGGCAAAGTGATCAACACCTCCAACGTCGGGTGGTATAAGTCTTCGAGAGTGGATATGGGAAGGGATCTTGACACAGATAGAGTAGATGGATCCGAAACAAATACCAAATCAAGCATTTTACCAAGAGAATTTGGAATGCCATTGATCTGACTATCTGACAATATTAAAATCGCCAAGAACAACAAGAATATCATGATCGGAAAGCATAGAATAAATGGAAAGTATTGCTGACAAATGTTCATTGTAGACAGAGTTGTCAGATAAAGGTGGTATATAGGAACAAGAAACGTAAATACCAACACCTAAAATTACTGTCTCAGAGGGAAAGTCCACATCAACAGCAATAAGCACCCCGCCACCTCGGCGCAGAGTACGGTCCTTTCTATAGGTGCAGAATCTGTTTGATAATATTTCCGAATTAAGTATGTCTTGTCTTAACAACTTTTCGGTGAAGGCAACGACATGAAAGGGAAAAGAATGACTATTAAGGTACAAAGTACTAAGTTTACTACAAAGTCCTCTAACATTCTGATAACCCAGTTAGAGGTAGGTAATCAACTGTGTTAGTTTTTTGCTACTAAAGTGGATGCAACAGGCGGAGAACTACTGATCCTAATATTATTATTACAGTGGACGCTCGCAAATTAGAACCAGTTGGTTCCTGGGGTAGTTCTAATTTCTGAAAAGTTCTAATTTCTGGACGAATTTTTGAAATGTCGTATAAGGCAAGAAATGGCCTCTTATCTGCTAAATATGCTTCGAAGGGAATGTTATTTTAATAAAAATTAATTTGTTTTCAACATTCAAGAAAAATAATATTTTATTCATTCATAATTGAGCAAAAAAATGTTTAAATGACTTTTATTTAGAATTATTTTTCTTTTATTATTTATAGTTATCATGTTGAGCGTTGTGCTTGTGCAAGGATTTATTTTTTGCCTCCTGGTATGTGTTTGATACGGCATTCAAGATTAACTCCCTTTTCGATTTTATATAACTGATGGCAGATTTTGTCACATTGTAATCTAAGGCTAAACGGTTTGCTGGAATGCCTTCGTCGAGTTGTTTTAATATTTTTGGTTTAGTTTCCAAAGGCAAACTGTTTTTCTTACGCTTATTCGACATTTTAAACTAGTTTTCACTTAATTTTCATCCCCGAATATGTGCCTGCTTGTCAAAAGTTTGCATGTGAATGACCGAATATGAGTGCACACAAATAGAATCGGAACACACGCAGTTGGGTGAATCCCCTTTTTTTATGCAATTCGTTAAAAGGCAAACCAAAATAAAAAATTCACCAGAAAAAAAACGCTTCTGAAATTAGAACCGCGGTTCTAATTAATGAATTAATGTGGTCTTCCAACTCTTTAATAATGCCACGAAGAGTATCGAATTAATTGCGGACAGCTTTGAAATAATAAAAGGTCTGCCTCATGAACCTAGACGGTTCCTTCTCTATCTCTTTGCAGGTATGGCAATACCACTTAAGACCAGAATCAGCTGCTAGACGGTCCCTGATTTTGGCATTGAAACTGGCACATTTAATGTGAATCATGTTATCACACGCCCTACATAAAATAAAATCTTGGGTGGATCCACCAACAATTTTGCAATTTTTATTGCAACAGACAAACATGCTAAAAGAAAAATGTAAAAAAATTAGAAATGTTTAAAAGTTTGGAAAATAATATGCTTGAGCAAAGAAAAGTAGGGTACAAGTGCAATGAGCGCAATATAACGGACACAAGAGGGAGAACGTGTTACTTACGTAATACATAGTATGTACATATGTATGTTATTTTCTTGAAATTGGCTTCCAAATTTTTGATGCAGATCTTTGATAGATGTCACCATCTATCTTCTTACCGAATTTGGTGACTCTAGCTCAAAAAATGTGGAAGATACACGCATTCTCGGTACAGAAAATGAATGAAGAATGCATCTGTGACTAAACTTCAATCTTCGATATCTCTGGTGTTTCTGAACCGATTTTGATGCAATTTTCACAGATTTTCATTATTTTGTATTAAGTTTCTAATTTTTAACGTTAGCGATCACATGTGTATATCGGAAACAGAAATAGCTATCGAAAATCGAAAGCAAAATCTGTTCAAAATCTGAAGTTTTTAGCTCCTATATTCTCTCTGAGATCGACGCCTTCATACATACGGACGGACATGGCTATATCGAATCGGCTGTTGATGCTGATCGAGAGAATATATACTTTATAGGGTCGGAGATGCTTCCTTCTGCCTGGTACATACCTTTGCACAAAACCATTTTACCCCTTTTACCCAGTTTATGGGTTCGGGGTATAAAAAGCAGAATTTAAGCCCTTATAATACCTTGGCTTTTTTTTAATTTTATAATACTTTCTTTACCTTTACCTTCGGCCTACCAATACCCTAGATTATGTTTTTTTTTAAAATTGCTTTGTAGGTCTATATTAGGATTTTCAGTCACTTACTCAATTTTTAATATGCTTTGATTAATTTAATTATTTCAAGCATAACACTTTATTCCCCTGGCAAATAATTGTGATTAACCCAAACAGCTTTAAACTAGCTGCGAATGTCAGCATAGTTAAACAGTGTTTAATTGTATTAATTAATTGTGGTAAATAGTATTTAATTCTTTCTTTCGGTATCAGCGTCATTCAAAAATTAAGTTTAAATTATGTCCAGCTAATTATTATTATACCCCGAACCCATAATATGGGTAAAAGGGGTATAATGGTTTTGTGCAAAAGTATGTAACAGGCAGAAGGAAGCATCTCCGACCCCATAAAGTATATATATTCTTGATCAGCATCAACAGCCGAGTCGATATAGCCATGTCCGTCCGTCCGTCCGTCCGTCTGTCCGTCTGTCCGTCTGTCTGTCTGTATGAACGCGTCGATCTCAGAGACTACAAGAGCTAGAGACTTCAGATTTTGAATATAAGTTCTCCTATACCATGAGCGGAACAAGTTTGTTTCAAATTATCGATAATTTTTCTAGTTTCCGATATACACATGTAATCGGAAAATGTAATAATGGGGGTTGAAATAATGGATAACGATAGAACTTTTCTGAAAATTTCATCGAAATCTGTTAAGAAACACCAGAGATATCGAAGATTGAAGTTTAGGTCACAGATGCATACAGACAATGACTGTACGCGTTATGTACAGGGTTCGGGGTATCTCCTAGTCGGGAAATCTCGACTAGAGCCTTCTTACTTGATTTTTTTTTTTTATACGAATTACAGACATTTGAATGTAAATAATTAAATCAAGAAAAGTTGTAATGTACACGAAAATTATATCAAGTCATATAGTCGGAAATTATATTGAAAAGTTATCATAGTAGCCCTCGAATTTTGAGAGAGCTGTTCAGCAGTATATAAAACCTAGACATTGTCAACAGCTCTTCAACTTGTCAACAGCAATTAAAAATAAATATCCCTAAAAGCAAATAGCTCTTTGAAATAGTAATTTGACCACCAAAGACGATATGACGCAAGCCTTTCCGAACGCCAAACTCGTTTTTTATATCTTGGACACCGACAAAAAGGGCTATCTAACGGCCAAAGAGCTGACGAACGTCATGCATGTACATGGCTTCGAGCACAACGAACAAGACGTGCAGGATATGTTAGATGCTGTTGACAGCAGTGGCTCTGGAAAACTAGATTTCCCCGCATTTTGCGTAGCAATGGAGGCTTGCAATTTTACAACTGCCGATCACGTTCAAAGTGAGGGAGAAAATGATTATGAGGCACTGGACGATGAAAGCAACGATATGGAAGAGGCTGAAGAGGAGGTGGATGATGAGGAGGATGAGGAGGAGGATGAGGAGTGGGATGATGAGGAAGAAGATGTGGAGGATGACGAGGAATAACTGACTTTGTGGTTTGTACAGATTGCGATCTATTTAGGTCCTCAGGTATTTAATACTTTCTTTCGTTAACAGCGTCGTACCATTCGTTTTTGGCGGTACCCAACGAGGTCCTTTAAATTTCTTTGTGAGGCAGATCAATCCTATTGTATTCAGTCCATGCTTGTATCTCTTTGAGTGTGTAATTCATAAATTAATTGTTAATATATATTTGCCTGTTATAATTATATCCATATCGTTCGCATGATCACCGCATTTCATTGGGGTTCTCCGTTTACATTAATCGTGGACAAGAGTTTTCATACCAGGAGGAAGAGCACCCGCACCCTTCTGGGTTGCCTTGATTCGCTTCCCTTATTGTGGTTGGTGATTCCCATTCCGCTTGTACGTAAAAAACTAAAATGACCTTTGAGCATAATTATCAATGAATTATCAAAATAATTTATATTGAAGTTCACGGAGTATGTTCCATTGCCATGCTTCAAACATGCTTTATATGTTGGCATAAGTGGATACAGCGGCTTTGGCATGGTACGTACTGGTATCCATATGGTGCGTAGCAATTAAAGCACTTACTGAACCAGTGCTCGGAACTAGAGGAATAATTTAACCGCAATATAAAGATTGCCAGCCATTTTAAAATGATTGGACTTGTGTTTACAGCGATTAAATGTTAACCACAGAGCTCATACAGTTATTAAAACGTTCTTTTACTACATGTTGTCTCTTTGTGCTATTCCAGACTTAAAGCTATCTCTGTGGCGTTTTTGCGTTAAAGAGTAACAAACATCTATCATCATTCTTTCGCGTTCAGTAAGGATCACCAATTAAACATTACCAAACTCTTGCTATTGAGTACTTTAAAATAAAAGCGTTGGTATGCTCTGTAATGCATAAAGATCTAATTTAGTTATTGATACGAAAAAAGCATTTACAATAAGCCAACGGTACTAAGGTTATGTTAGGTTTGTGACCATCGCAGAAGAGTGTCACACATAGACCTCTCAGGGTCCTTAGTGAGACCGGTAAATGAAGAAGGCTGTGGAGTGCGTGTGCTTCCAACAAGGACCAGAGGCATTCTTGGTTCCTATCTGCACACCTCATCGAGTGCTTGGAAGTGCCTAAAGTCGTAGTAAGTGTATCCCATTTCACCTTGCACAGCTAGGTTCTCCGCTATCTTGTTGCCTGTTGGTGGCTTGTAATTCAGTAGATGTGCACCTTGTTAAGGCTCTAAGCCTCATCTTCGCGTGGAATATAGTGGTGGGACAAGTATGACCGGCGCAGGACATTGCCTTTCATGTTGCCTTTCGTCCAAAGACGCTGTTCTGTCCTTCCTGCCGTGAAGCGTGCCTTAAAGTCAATGCGGTAGACATTCAGTAATATTTGTAGACATTTTGTTGACGTTGATCACACCGTCCTAATGCAAATAAGTGCATTTCGCTGGTTATTTCCTATTGGCTTAAGGTAAGTGGACTTTTCCGTGGCTTTAAATACTATCAATATTAGTATCCAATGCATCAGTCTGTGAGAGTCCACATGTGCTTCTTACCATCTTTTGCGAAAAGACAGCGTTTGTGGCGTTCTTTTGAATTTCCAACTCAACATGCGATCTATTTATGTTCCTAGGTATTTAATAGAAATCTGCACGAACCCCCAAAAAACGACATTAAAATATACAATGCGTAATGTGCATTGAATGGTATAGAACACTTCGCCAAAATTGTATCGGTGAACGTTATGCGCAGTCGCAAGACATTCAAACGTAGGGGCACGGACTAAATGAAATAAGATTTACAGCTATATTTGAATACAGCTGAAGGTATTCGAGTATCAAGTCTGATTGTCAGCGGCTAAAAAATATCACAAACAAGTAAGAAGGCTCTAGTCGAGATTTCCCGACTAGGAGATACCCCAAACCCTATACATAACGCGTACAGTCATTGTCTGTATGCATCTGTGACTAAAATTCAATCTTCGATATCTCTGGTATTTCTTAACAGATTTCGATGAAATTTTCAAAAAAGTTTTATCGTTACTCATTATTTCAACCCCCATTTTTACATTTTCCAAATTCGAGACTTTTTTGTAATCGATTCCATGTGTATATCGGAAACGGAAATAGTTATCGAAAATCAGAAACAAACTTGTACTGCCTATGACTTAGATGAGCTTATGTGCAAAATCTGAAGTCTCTAGCTCTTATAGTCTCTGAGATCGACGCGTTCATACATACAGACGGACATGGCTATATCGACTCGGCTGTTGATGCTGATCAAGAATATATATACTTTATAGGGTCGGAGTACTACCTTCTGCCTGTTACATACTTTTGTACAAAAACAATATACCCCTTTTACCCATTTCATGGGTGTGGGGTATAAAAATGTGTGCTCTGAGCGAAGTGATATATGCACAAAAATAGGACATTTCAATTTGCCAGCGCATTTGATTGATTTTGATTTGAATACGAATTACAGAGAATTGAATGTAAATAATTAAATCAAGAACAGTTTAATGTACACGAAAATTATATTAAGTCGGAAAACTATATTTATAGTCGGAAATCATTTTGAAAAGTACAAAGTATTAGATTTGTTGTAAAACCAAAACATTATCATAGTAGCCCTCAAATTTTGAGAGAGCTGTTCAGCAGTATATAAAACCTAGACATTGTCAACAGCTCTTCAACTTGTCAACAGCAATTAAAAATAAATATCCCTAAAAGCAAATAGCTCTTTCAAATAGTAATTTGACCACCAAAAACGATATGACTCAAGCCTTTCCGAACGCCAAAATAGTTTTTGATATCTTGGACACCGACAAAAAGGGCTATCTAACGGCCAAAGAGCTGACGAACGTCATGCATGTACATGGCTTCGAGCACAACGAAGAAGACGTGCAGGATATGTTAGATGCTGTTGACAGCAGTGGCTCTGGAAAACTTGATTTCGCCGCATTTTGCGTAGCCATGGAGGCTTGCAATTTTACAACTGCCGATCACGTTCAAAGTGAGGGAGAAAATGATTATGAGGCAGTGGACGATGAAAGCAACGATATGGAAGAGGGGCCGAGGATGATGAGGAGGATGAGGAGGAGGATGATGAGAGGAGGAGGATGAGGAGTGGGATGACGAGGAAGAAGATGTGGAGGATGACGAGGAATAACTGACTTTGTGGTTTGTAGAGATTGCGATCTATTTATGTCCCCAGGTATTTAATACTTTCTTTCGTTAACAGCGTCGTACCATTCGTTTTTGGCGGTACCCAACGAGGTCCATTAAATTTCTTTGTGAGGCAGATCAATCCTATTGTATTCAGTCCATGCTTGTATCTCTTTGAGTGTGTAATTCATAAATTAATTGTTAATATATATTTGCCTGTATTAATTATACCCATATCGTTCGCATGATCACCGCCTTTCATTGGGGTTCTCCGTTTGCATCAATCGTTGACAAGAGTTTTCACACCAGGAGGAAGAGCACCCGCACCCGTTCTCATCTTTCACTCATTTGCCTATGCACTAATTCTCTTATGCAGCTCTCTAGTAAATACGTTTCATGTTCATTTTGTTGTTTGGCTATGTTTTTAGTTGAAACAACATAGTTTAGGCCCGCATAGTCAAGTTCACTATTTTCGTAATAGATTCTCGTGTGGTTTTTTTCTGGGTGTACGTAAACGTTGTTGAAAGCGTTATAAATGTTGGTATTTTCCGTACTTCTATTATTCGATATCCAACTATGACTGAGATGCATGTTTCTGCATGTGAGTGTGTGTGTGTGTGTGATTTGAGCCATGTTAGCACCCTTGTGGCATGCAACCAATAGACTACCATGCAGGCGGGCTGGTTTGCCATTAATTTGGTGCACAGTTAAACCATTTTGGCCATTTTGGGGCATTTTCCGCCCCAAGCAAGGCACTCTGATCAGCGTGTCAAGATGCCCATCCCTTACGCCCCACCACCCTTACGTGGCAGCCGTGGGCATTTGACATTTCCTAAATGCAACTGGTGGAAGTTGTGCAAATCTCATTTCTTTATGCCTAACCGGGGACCCACAACTGTGACCGTTCCGTTCATGTCGATTAAGAGATTTAACGGCCACAAGCTGGATGACTCTAGCTCTTGTTGTTGTTTTGTTGTTGTTGTTGTTGTTGGTTGTTTGGGGCCAAAAGCTGATGCTAATGCTCTGTCCTTTCCAGTTTGCCGTTAGCCCCTAACGAGCGTTGGAAACACTAAAAATTAAACTTTAAATTCGACTGCATAAATGCAAAGTCTGCAAACTAAGCAAATGCTCAACTGGATCAAATCAAAACAAACTCCAACCAAAAATGCCAACCCATTCCCCAACAAGTGTGTGTTTGTGTGTTGACATGACACCAAAGCGACTACACATTATAGTTTTTGAGTAAGTGCACAACAATATGAGCGAGCCAAGTGCATAAATGAATGACTCGACACACCACTGGAATGACATAGACAGACAGACAGACAAACAGACAGGCAAAAAAGAAGGGGAGTATAGAAAGGGAAATGCCACAACTTCAACAGTTCCGCAACACATACATATGTATGTATGTATGTATGTTTGTGGTTCATATATGGCACGTGCCTTGTGACTTTCAAAGACAATGAGAGCAATGAGATGCTTTCAAGAGCTCATGCCCTTCACATAAGAGAGGATTATGCATTACTTATGTGGCTTGTAACATTTAATATTACCCGAGAAGATACCGATAGGAGCATAATTGAATTTAACGTTTGTAAGAAATAAAAAAAATTAAACTTGTTTTAAAATTAGGCATATTTAAATGAGTAATACAACAAAGAAAAATATGTGAGAATATTTGTATGATCCTCACTTGGGCCATTTTTGGTCGTTTCATGCTTTTTTGGCTGTTTTACTTTTAGTTGTTGTTGCTGCTGTTGTTACATCATCGTTACTTGGCTTTTTGCAGTGTTTTTAGTGCACGCCTGATGCTCATATGCTTTATTATACTTATACTTAACTACATATGCGATGTCTTTTACGGTCTGTACGTGCGTTTTGAACGATGGCTGCCACAAGGACGGCGTGTTTAAGCAGGGATTTAACATAAGTCCTCTTTGGCGACTTTGCAGTAGCTAAGTTTTGATGGGATTTGTCAGAGTTTAGCTGGTGGTTAGCTAAATTTTATGAGGGCTTGAGCTGGATTTTTAAAATTACTTCATTGTTATCTTTTTAAATCAAGTCGAGAGATTCCCCTTCTGGAGACTATGCCACTGTTCGAAACACTCTCAGCAACACAAATACAATTAAATGTGAGAGCTCGTGTATGCGAGCATTATAACAACATTTCATTTAAAGAAAAAAAAATATTATTCGTGACGTGATTTCAACTACCAGGACTCTAGTGACTGACATCAAAAAAAGAGACAGGCAGACATAGAGAGAGAGAGAGAGAGATACTGTAAAGCAAGTGAAATGGAATGATAGACAGTTGAACACATACTTCAATTAGCATATAATTTACTTTGGACTCATCAGAGTTCATCAGTGCGCTAATTGAAGCGCATTTAGTTGGAAGCCATAAAAGCCAAGGCGAGTGTGCGTGTGATGGGATGACTGTATAATACTATATATATATAATATAGTATAGATGTGTGCATGTGTGTGTTAGTGGCAAACTCTTTGCACCTTTATGCTTTTGTTGAAGGAAAATGGAATTGGCCGCATCTGGGTCTACAGTAGCTGTTGCCATTAACAACCACAAACATATTCCCAAATCACAGCCCAGACTATATATTTTACACTCTCTCTCTCTCTCTCTCTATTTTGTTGTCTCTTGCACGTTGAGTCAATTATTTTGCAGTTTTGTGGTTCTCGTTGGCTAATTAAAACCAAAATAAATGCAATTGTCACCGCTGGCAAAAAAAAAAAAACAAGCAACTGTCAACGTGACAAACATTTTTAGTGTGCTTCTGTGTGTAGGTGGGTGTGTGTCATTGCTTAGCCATTGCAGCAACCGCAAAACAATAAGCAAGGACAATGCAAATGAAGTGGGCAGCAAAGTGGGCGCAAGGTCTCAAACAACGACAACAACAGCAGCAGCAGCAGAACAACAGAATGAGCAAAAAAGTCAAAACTGAGAACGACAAATGCACATAGACAATGAATGTCACCAGCGAGAGAGAGAGAGAGAGAGAGTGTGTGTGTGTGTGTGTGTCTAGCCCATACCTCGCCATTAGAAGATCTTTAGCCCCATCTCTTCTCTTCCTCCGAACCACTTACTGTTGCTTTGTGTGTGTCCGTTTGCTTTGTTGTTTTGTTTGCTTTGAAACATATTCCCACTGCGTGCTGTGGTTTTTATTTGTTGTCAACTTGCCTTGTCTGTGTTGGATATGTTGTTGTTGTGGTTGCTCTTGTTGTTGTTTCACTTATATCACAGTCGAACAAAGGGGCCCGAGAATCAACAGAGAATAGATTGCTTTAATTGTTGGGTGGAACGATAAGTTACCAAGCATTTCTCAAAGTGCATCGCTTATAAAATAGCAATGCGAGCTTTATTTAAAGTTTATTTCATAAACACCATCTTAACCCTTTCATGCCCGAATTAAAATAGAGTTGACACTCACATCAACCGACAAAAATTGCAGTGTCCTAGGTGTCCTGGTTCAAGAGCTGCAGGATAATGCGTATAGGCAACATTGGGCAATGGTTTTATAAATTTAAATACAAGTTGACGCTTAGACGCTCAAAAGCGCAATGTTGCTTAATGTTAATAGTTTGAACAAGAAAGAAAACAAGTATGAACTAGTAGCTCGGTCACAGGGTCATAAAAAATAGGGTTCTGAATGTACAATTCTCAAAGAAGTGCATAGCCAAATTAGTGAACGATGCGAACGGGTGCGGATGCTCTTCCCCCTGGTGTGGAAACTCTTGTCAACGATGAAATGAAATGCGGTGATCATGCGAACGATATGGGTATAATTAATACAGGCAAATATCTACTGACAATTTGTTCAAAAATAACACACTAAAAGATACTACTATGGGCTGAATATAACAGTATTGATCTGCTTCACAAAGAAATTTTAAGGACCTCGTTGGGTACCGCCAAAAACGAATGGTACGACGCTGTTAACGAAAGAAAGTATTAAATACCTGGGGACATAAATAGATCTCAATATCTACAAACCCCAAATGCAGTTATTCCTCGTCATCCTCCACATCTTCTTCCCCGTCATCCCACTCCTCATCCTCCTCCTCATCCTCCTCCTCATCCTCCTCCTCATCCTCCTCATCATCCACCTCTTCCATATCGTTGCTTTCATTGTCCACTGCCTCATAATCATTTTCTCCCTCACCTTGAACGTGATCGGCAGTTGTAAAATTGCAAGCCTCCATGGCTACGCAAAATGCGGGGAAATCTAGTTTTCCAGAGCCACTGCTGTCTACAGCATCCAACATATCCTGCACGTCTTCTTCGTTGTGCTCGAAGCCATGTACATGCATGACGTTCGTCAGCTCTTCGGCCGTTAGATAGCCCTTTTTGTCGGTGTCCAAGATATCAAAAACTATTTTGGCGTTCGGAAAGGCTTGCGTCATATCGTCTTTGGTGGTCAAATTACTATTTCAAAGAGCTATTTGCTTTTAGGAATATTTATTTTTAATTGCTGTTGACAAGTTGAAGAGTTGTTGACAATGTCTAGGTTTTTTCTACTGCTGAACAGCTGTCTCGAAATTCGAGGGCTACTATGATAATGTTTTGGTTTTTACAACAAATCGAATACTTTGTACTTTTTAATATGATTTCCGACACAAAAATGGATACATAGCAGTCTTGATACTCGAATACCTTCAGCTATATTCAAATATAACTGTAAATCTTATTTCATTTAGTCCGTGCCCTTACTTTTGAATACAATTTTGTCTAAGTGTTCTATACCATTCAATTCATATTACTCATTGTATATTTGAATGTCGTTTTTTTGGCATTTATGCAGCTCTCTAATACAGACGGACAGATGGACAGATGGACAGACGGACAGAGTAGCAATAATAAATAAATATATAAATAACTTAAAGCAATTTAACTAATGGTAAATTTAATACTCAAGTTGCTCATAAACTAACTGAACAGCCCGCGACGCGACGTGGGGAAATATGTATTTCAGTGAACTAAAAGCCAAGGCAAACAATTTGAGGTGAGTTGAGGCATATGAAACCAACACTTGGCATTGTAGCTGCTGTGCTGGCTATTGTTGAACTGCACATTCCTATATTGTTTGAACAGAAGTGTTGTCTGCTCGTCGCATGTCCTGGTGAAGTCCGTGACAAGCTATGATACTATTTCACTACACTACACCCTCATCATGATCGTCTTTCGTCTCCCCCCCTCTCTCTCTCTCTCTCTCTTGAGTTGTGTGCGGGTGCATGGCAAACTAATGTCATAGTCACGCCGCATGACGTTGACAACAATAATGTTGATGATGATAAAGGGATAAAGGCGGGCGGGCGGGCGGTTGGTGTGGTTGCGCATATACACATAAGTATGATTTCAAAGCATCACCTGTGCATTGTGCGGCTGCCACACATGGCGTATGTGTAATGAGCAACATTTGCCATTTGCCATTTGCCGTTTGCTGTTTGCTGTTTGGTTTTTTTCTTTTGTTGCCTGCCAACTTGCAAGTGGGTTGCAACATTTGCCGATTTGCCGCATGCATTTCTTTTGTCCCCACTCCTCCTCCCCTCCCTTTCTCGTTGCCGCTGCATTGCTCCAGTTTTGTTGCCACAAATGAGCTGCAAAAATGAGAATCGAATGACAGCCGCGCATTGCCTGCCACATTGCAACATGCAACAACAAACATTCAACTGTAGCAAGAGGCAAATGGCAAATGGCAAAAGCCATTGATATGACAGGCAGTACGCATGTATCATATGTGTGTGTGTGTGTGTGTGTGTGTGTGTGTGTGTGTGTGTGTGTGTGTACGGCCCAAAGACTCCAATTATGGCAATGAGAGCGCATGATAGCTGTACATTGCATAACCCGATAACCCCGACTCGTTGCTCGTTTTACTTTCGGCGGCGACGGCGGCGACGGCGGCTAATGGCAACAAATTTTCAATGAGCGCCATCTGTCTCTCACTCTTGCCCCCCCCCCGCCCCCTTCTGTCTTTCGCTCCCCTTCTGTATGTGTGCGAATTTTTATTTCCCAGCACAGCTGACATCGCCTTTTGTGTATGACAAATGGCATAAGGGCTCGCCGGTTCGCCTATCTGTCTCTCTCTCTTCGTCTCTCTCCCTCTCTTTCCTCTTTTCGTTCTGTTTGGAGCTGTCTCTGTGTCTTTAGGTCGGCAGTTGCATCCACGGCAAATGTAATAAGTAATGCATGCATAATAAAATAGATATGTATGTGCGTGTATGCATGTATGTGGGTGGCATACTTTTAGGCGCTGTGTAGCAATTTGTAAGCTTAGAATAGTTATAAATCATAGTTTCCGTGAAACTCAATTTTTGCATAAAAGATAGCAAGAAAATCAAGACATATATTTCTTTTCTTTCTGCTAAAAATAAATATTTATATTATTTTTTTACTGGTTTAACGTTAAGACCTTTATAAAGGATTCTTATGTTGATCAATATAAATAAATTAATGCATTTTACAAGAGAGACAGAATATATTGTAAGGGTTTCTAGGGACGTTTTCATATGTATTTTCTCGTTAGCTTCCTCCACGTCATGGTCAATTTGGATTTTCGTAACATTGAAAATTGTGAATAAACAGTTCTGGACTGTTCTGTTAAGAATTGTTTAAACTCAAACTTATAGTATACAAAACTATAGTCGGTGTCGGAAAATCAACCTGCGTTAGCTATACGTAAAGAAAGATAAAATATATTCTTTGCCTTTTAAAAAGTGCTTATACTTCAAAATTTTTACATTTATTGGAGATTTATCGGATAGATAGATAACGGTGCAACCACCCCCTTCCCTTTAAATTTGGCTTAAGCTTGGGGCTTTCAAAACATTATAGAAATATTTTTACTTGTTTTGAAAACCACAAATTTTTACATTTTATTCACCAGTATCTTACTTTTTCTAAAGTTTCGAAACTGAAATTTTCAAACTATGCATAAAAACTCTTTTTTATTGGTTAAAATTTCAAAATACTTTAACACCTTACCCGAAACAAGTAAGAAGGCTCTAGTTGAGAAATCTCAAGACAAAATATTGAATATTTACGGAAACAGAGGCAATATTACGATTGACGACACTACAATAGGTGCTAACAACACAGCATGTACGTACATATGTAGCGATAAGAACGTTTTTTCGTATGTATTTATGTAGGGTAAAGAAAGCAGAAAGCGACAAAGCCGTCGAAACGTGTAGAAGGATAATTTAAGTTTAATGTCTTTAAAATTTTCAATGAAAAACAATGGCCCCGGAGCAACCCGACAATAGCAAAAACCCACATAACAGCATATACTGTAAGTTTAACACACAGTATTTAGTTTACAAATTGGTAGTAAACACAAAGAAAAAACATTGACAGTTTGAGTCTTCCCAAAACAACGCAAACAAAGGTACAGCTAACAACAAATTACGCTTGCTGCAACACGCACAGTGCAACAATGCACTGCAGTACGAATAAAGTACAGACATTATGCAACGACTGTCAGTTGAGAAGCCAGCTTTGAATCTGCCTCAAAGTCTTACAAAGCCAAAATAACACAACAAAAGCCTCAAAATACTTCAGTAACTTATTAGCTGATGCCATTTTCTGTTCCTCCAATGATAGGTTCTTGATAATTAAAACATTTTGACTCTAAATTTAAGAATAATAAGCAACATTTTTTGAATCTACATCGTAACATAAACACTTAATATTGATATCACTGTCGAATAGAGTAAAAATAATACTCTTAAAAATTAAAAAAAAAAAACCTCATATTTTTGAATGTTAAAATAAAAATTTAAAATTAACTCTTATTTTTTACTTTTATAATAAAGATTGAGAAATAAGAATTATTTCACAATTTTTAATAAAAAATACTTAGGTCAAAAAATAAGAGATATTGTTTAAGTAAAATAAAAAAAAATTGGTAAGTAATTCTAATTATTAAATTTTTAAGTTACAAATTATAATCGTTACAGTCCCTGTTCTTAGTAAGTTACAATGCTTTAGCCTAATCAATTTTGTGCAAAGAATTAAAATCGAAGTATATACAGAGTGGTCTGAGGTCGGTGATGCTTTTTCCACAAGTTTATTGTTTAATGCAGAGCATTTTTAATGTGTTGACGGCAAGCTAAATCAAGAGTATATTTGTTTTAAAATTAAGCATACGCCACGGCTGCTGCTGCATAAAGCTGAGAAAGGCAAGTAGAAAGGCTAAGTGAAGGCCTAAGGCACCGGACATATACATTTACACATATTTATGCATATATGTATGTATGTATGTATGTATACACATTCATATATAGTACACTTAAATCGTAAAGTGGCCCGACATTATCGTGGCCTGTGCATAATTATGTAATAAATATAATTTCCATGGAGAGGCCATGATGGTGACAATGTTGAGAAACATGCAGCGGCGCCTTGAGGGTGGGAGATGGTGAAGGGTGCTTTTAAGCACACTGTTGGACCACAAAATTTTGTAATAATAAAGTTTTGCCACAGCATATTGCAAGTGTGTGAGTTTATGTGTGTGTTGTTTCGGGTCAACACACTCACGTTTAATGCTTAGTATGTGTGTGTGAGTATGTGTGTAATGTGACGACTTTCATATAATTCATTATTAAAAAGGCTTAATGACAAAACTTTTAGCATTTTATGTGAAAAACGAAATAAAAACCAAAAAAAATATGCACAACAATTGCTGAACAATGGAGAGGAAATGTGGCTTCGGGGGGTAGATCAAAAAAGGGACAGTTTATTTTAAAACTTTTGCTAATTGAAATTAATACATGCAATTGGAATACAACGAAAATAAACATTAAGCAACAAAAATAAATTATGTTACATTATTTATTGACACATGAAAACTTTAAAAATAACAATAGCTTTGATAGCAACATTGCAAAATGCAATTTTAATTGATCATGAAAAAAAAATAAACGGACAGAAATAATTGTAAACAAGTCAAAACGTTGCATTCGGACGCAACCGACTGCGTAATACTCTAATACCAGTCATCGGCAGTTATATTGTTACCGAATTTGGTGACTTTAGCTCAAAAACTGTGAAAGATAACTGAATTTCCGATTTTAAAAAGTGGGAGGCATGGATGAGCGTGGCATCCAAATCTTTGATGGAAATCGTTTGTAGATATTACCATCTATCTTCCTACCAAATAAATACATGCGTTCTCGTTTTAAAAAGGTGATGGATGGGGGCGGCAGGTGTAGGCATGGTATCCAAATTTTTGATGCAGTTTTTTGAAGAACGTCATTACCTATCTTTTATCTATCACCAAATTTGGTGGGTCTAGCCCAAAAACTGTGAAAACCATATGCGTTTTCAATTTCGAACAGCAGGGTGGCTGGGTGTGAAAAGAATAGGCGTGGCACCAAAACTTTGGATTCAGTTTTTTGGGGGATGCGACTTGCTATCTTCTTGTCAAATTTGGTAACTCTAGCTGTAAAAATGTGGGAAATATGTATATGGATTTATCGGTTTTCAGTACTTTACACTTGACACTTTATCTGACCCGCCCATAGGCAAACATAGTTGCAAAGTTTCAAGTCTCTAGCTTTACGGGTGTCGTTCATACAGACGGATAGACAACATGACGGACATTGCACAAAACCAATATACTCTTTACCTTCGGTATCAGAGTATAAAAATTGTGCTAGATTTACCCTCTAATCGTAAGAATATAAGGGTATATTACTTATAAAAAAAACTTGAACTTTAACTATCCTGAGTTATATTAAAGACTTCCCCATTAAGGGAAATTCCAAATGAACCAAAAAGCCTTAAAATAAAAATAAATTGTATTATTTTAGGCGGCTCGGACTCACAAACGTTATTTAGCATTTCAAGCTGAATGCGCGATGCAATTAGCAACAGAGTTGAATGCCACAGATAGCGAAAACTCTAATGGAAATAAAGATAGACAGAGAGGGAGCATAGCGGGTGAGGAGACGTGTCAACTATGTAGACATATCTGTGGCAGCCACTGTGTCGCCGCCATTGTGTCAACCTTATTATAACGATTATAAGTTGCAGCGTCTTATCTGGCTGGTAACAGTTGTTGTACTTGTTACAAAACCACCCCTTACCCCTCCAACACCGTTCCTCGACTTGCAACGGAAGCGGAAATTGTGTTAATAAAGTGCGCACTTCTATAGCGAGCTGCATTTTGAAGTGCTTCTAAATTCACACCAGTTTCCTTCCTGGTCACAATCTGTTCAACCCTCGGTATGCAATGACATCCAATTCTACACCCCACTTACCTCTGCCATCCACACAGCAAATCTGCCCAAGCAATATAATTATTTCTTATTATTGATCCGTCCCCTCAAGTGATGTAACTACGATTTATCAATTTGAGTTTCCTCTTTGTCTGTGAGGCAGAAGGCTTAGTTAATATTGTGAAAATCAGTTAATTACAAAATGAGCATTCAGTGTGCATTATAATACTCATGGCATGTAATCAAACGTAAGCAGCTTTAAATTGCACTTTGCGTTAACTGCAAATATGATTACATCGAGCTTGTTACACAAAATTGTATCCTGCATCGACATAATTTTTATTGAAGGTCACAATGTCAATCAGCATGTTTACTCAGCAGAATGCGTTCATTATAATATCAATATATTAAAGCCAACTAAAAAAGCCCTCTAATCAATTAAGCTACAAGATTTGATGTCATGACATGGTCGAAACTTATGCAAGGAATGGCATTGAAAAGTATTCAACAAAACTATTTTGTATGCAAAGTTTTACTGGCAGCTGGGAATGTTCAATGGGATGGAATATAAATACTACAGAACTCCTTGCGCTTATTCCTAAAAACAAATTTTGTCAAGTCAAGCAGCCATTTACATTAGTTTTTGTTGCTTTTAGGCTTACGAC
This sequence comes from Scaptomyza hsui, assembly GCA_018152825.1. Lineage (NCBI taxonomy): Eukaryota > Metazoa > Arthropoda > Insecta > Diptera > Drosophilidae > Scaptomyza > Scaptomyza hsui. The sequence continues at coordinate 1,504,097 of JAECXO010000254.1, forward strand.
TTGTGAGCTAGAATATATATTGGTTTAGTTTAAGCTTTTTGCTCTTGGGGAAAATGTCACAAGGCAGTCAAGGCATATTAACTTGACTCCAAGACTCCTTCCTGCAAGCACCAACAGTAAGAAGCTAGCTAATTACCAAAAATTGGCCCAAGCACCTTAAGCAGGCAACAAAATGTCGCGAACTGGAGAGGGAAGAAACATGGCGGGACGGGGCGGGGCAGCCACACTTAGGCAACCAACAACTTTGCAACTATCAAAATGTGGTGAAAGAAAATGGAAAATAAGACAACGCAATAAACTTGTATGATGCTGAAGATTTAATACCCTAGAAGGTAAAAGCTCTAAACTTTTTTTGCCTAATTGGACGAGAACTCAATTTAAAAAACTTTCTATGATGATTCAAATGAAATAATGCTTACGTGCCATGTCTAACAACATAGTTAACATACCCAATGATTGAGTATAAGCATTAAAAAATTGTTACAGCAACCGAGCTACAAACTACAAGAAGGAGAAGAAAAGGGCGACAACAATAACTGGCAATGAACTGCAAGCTGGCTGCAACTTAAGGCGTCTTTTGGCTAACGCAAAGTGCAAACGTTTTGGCCATTTTGGGTACACCCAAGACATGGCCAACTTTTTGCCAAGTCACTAGCGAAAGTTGCCACAACATGAACACACACACACACACACACACTGACACACAATCGCATATCTGCTCGAATGCAATTGTAAAATGTTTTTTAATTTGACCAAAAATACTTTTGCAATAATCATGGGGGCTGAGAAAAAACCAAAACTTGCCACCTTGCCTCACAAGGAACTGGAAAGAGGGGCAAGTTGACCAGCTTTCGGTACACTGGCCATGACAATGTGAGACAAAAAACTGAAACGAAAAAATAATATTGTGCAGCCAAAAACTTCAAATGCGAAAAACTGCAAAATGCAGTAAAAATCGGAGACGGGTGGTTGGGTGGTTGGGTGGTTGGGTGATTGGGTGGTTGGGTGGTTGGGTGATTGGGTGGGTGTTGAGTGGTGGGCGGAATGCTTAGCTCTGGCAAACGAGAGATGGAGCAAGAGGAAAAGCAAAAGTTAACAACAGTGTCTAGGCAGCCATGACATGTACCAAGTTCGGCAATAACAATAAAAATTGTACGTTACGCTTCGAAGCAAACAGCGAACAGGACACCCAAAAGGTAGCAGGTAGCTAAAGCGTGTGTGGGGGAAAGGTAGGGCATGCAAGAAACTGCACAGCTGGACATGGCATATCAAAAAATATGTATCCTCTGAACAGCAACAACAGCAACAACAACAACAACACCGCCGTCCCAATGTTTATGTTTAAAGGGTGCAGCGGAAAACGAAACTTTTCGGCTGTTATTTTAAGCTTAATGAAAATGTAAGACACACACACACACATACATATACAGACAGGAAGCATGTTAAAGAGAGACAGAGAGGGGGAGGGTGGAGGCGAGTGCAGTTACAGATAAAGTGGTCAAGTTTTTTTTTTTTTGGCAATAAGCGTTATGGCGTGCAAGCAAGTTACTTTTTCAACATATACTTCTTTTTTTAGTGCGGATAAACGCTTTTCACTTTTCATAATCCAAAATGCAGTTGCGATGATTACGTGGATTAATAGTAATTTATAATTTTTAAGTAAGTTGAATTTGTGTTACATCATGCATACCAAATTTCCGGACTATTGCTAAATTTTTTGAGTTTAATGGAGCTGAACGGTCTTATTTACTTGATCATTAAATTAAACGCTATTTTCATTTAAGACGAAATATTTAGTGCCTTTAAAGTTAACACATTTACATAAATGAAAAATTCTATTTTGCCTATAACAATTTTATACACATATATTGGTTTTTTTCAAATGTATTCTAATAATATGGATAAAAACTTAATCAATCAGGTCCTTGGTTTCGATTTGTGATTTATCTTACATATATATTTTAATTTTTGCTTATAGGTTTGGCTAAAATGAAATTACGACTATGTTACAAAATATTTCAATATCTACATAATGGATTGGACTTAAATACAAAAATCTATTATCAGATAGCTTTAAGGGGTTTCATGGGTTTCCAACGTGTAAAAATGCTTATTTTTAATAGTTTTTTTAATATAAAAAGTAAATATTGTATTTCATTCAAACTTTTGATTGTCTTAAAAATACACATTTAAGAAACAAATTGCTGAAAATTTCGAAAAAAAAACAGGAATATTGGACGTGAAAAAGAATATATACGTCTTTTAGCTTTAAAATAGGACTTGGACGAAGGAAAAAATTTTTAATTTGGATTTATTGGCAGAGGCTTTTACAAAAAAGCTTGTTAGCTAAAATGTTGCACTTCTTTTTTTAAATAGTTGTAGCTAAAACAAAAATAAAAACTATCGTCCATAGTCCAAAATGTAATAATTAATATATCGAAGACCTGTGCAAAATCTCATCACGATTGGGAGAGTAGTTCTCGAGAAATCTTGCCAACCTATGTTTTAATAGTTGAAAACAAACAGCTTCCAACGAATACTAAATCACCTGCAAAACACTATTGAACCGTATTTGAATTCCTTAAACGCCATAAATAAAAGTAAACAAGTGAAGTACTTAAGGACAATAATACATTGTATAATAAAAAGCGACTTTAAATATGGTTTTATGTAAGAAATATGTTTAAAAAAACTGCCATAAAGTCTCTCAACGCCCTCCTTTTATTTTTGTTTACCAAATGTGTAATTAAATGAATTTTGTAAAGAAAATAAATCTTTTTTAAAAAAAACCTCACCGCTTTAAATAAATTAAAGCAATTGAATCGATTTAATAAACGTCGAACTAAAATCCAATTCAAACAATAAGCGAACGCTCTAAAATTAAAACCATATCTAATAAATTGCCAGACTTGCCGAATAAATGGTTAAATAAATAAATCTCAAAGTTATCTAAGCGTGTCCAAATTCGATTTAGAGCTGCAATGAACGCGGCGATGTCTGCAAAAAATAAAAGCAAAAAACATCTACAATAGAAACGATGGCAAAAAACAACAAAATAAAATACAGCTTAAATTTAGATGGTAAGGGAAAATAAATACAGCAATGCCAAAAACTGAATGCTCTTGTAAAAACAATTGATTTCTGCTTCTATTTTGTTGCATTGAATAGAGTTGTATCGCATCGTTCTGAACAGGTTCAATTAACCTGTTCACTTAACCCATATTTCTGGATATAGTAAATCCAGCTCATTCGTTTGTTTGAGTCTTTTGAACAAACCAAATGAACAAATAACGCGAACAAATCAACCAAACGAGCTGATTGACCAAACATAGCTACTAAAAAAATAAATACCCAACTTTAACAAACTAAACAACTACACGAGCGAAAACAGCAAAAACAGTTAAATTTCAGTTAAATTACAACTACAAAAAGATGTACAATAAAATCTAAACTCTAATACCTTAAAAAGTTAATAGAAAAATTTTTGTTAAATATAGGTTTTTAGAATGTTTGTAAATTGACTTTATTAATCCTATATGAAACACAAATTACTTCTATCTATCGGCTGCTTTGTGTATTTTAACTACCATTGTCTGCCATTTTTAAATTCTGTACTTTTTTTTAGTTTAATTGTCATATTTATTGAATTTTCTCGATGCATTGTTCCTGTCGGATATAGAATATTGATGGATGTGACACTTGCAGCCCGATTAATACAATGTAAATTCTCGAACAGACAATAGCCATAAATTATTGAATATGGAATATGTCACAAATCGAGTTCAAATTTCAAACGACAAATGACTGTTGGCACTTAGTTCTTTTCTATTGAGTGAAATATCAATTTGAAAAGTGAATGTGAGAAACTGACAAAACCAATTTGGTATGTTTTAGTTGGAATACGAATAGGGAAACTATAAGTCTGAAATATATTTGTTTTTAGTGCAATTTAAGCCAATTGAGATAAAATATATGTGACAATTGCATAAATTACGAGAAGTTTATGGCACTGATATCCCATATCTAGGATCTAGGCACCTGATATGCTCGGCCACAGTGCTGTCTGCGCACTAAAAAAGGAAACGAACTCCGGATGTACCGTAGCCGAAACTTAAAACTCAACACAACTTGTGTGGTGAATTGGCTGACATCGAAGTGTGTGTGTGCTTGAATAGTGGAGGCTAGTAGAGGGGAAGGAATAGAGTAGGCGCTTAAGGCAACCGGCGACTGCTGCTGCTGCTGCTTGTTTGCCGGTGATTGTTTGTCTATTTATATGGTCATTATGTTTTCGCGCTTGTTTTACCAGCAGCGAAGCAGCAGCGGCAACAACAACAACAGCAGCAGAGCCAAAAATAATGTGCGGCCATACATTGTGGCAAGAGCGATGTGCTACAGCTTCCTTGGTTGGTGTCCAAGTAAAAAAAAAAAACACAAGCGTCGCCATTTGCCAACAACCCTTTTGGCCAAAGGTTTTTTATACCCTATACACACTAAAATGGTAAAAAAGGGATTCTTACCACGTATGTGCATTAATCTCTAGTAAAAAAAAAACTCTGACTTGTTTTTGTCTCGGGTGTTATGTCGCTTACAATCAAACCGCTTGTCAATCACACTGTTTTTTTTTTTTCCTTGTGCTGTGTGTCATTAATTAGTCAAGGACTAACTACACAGTTAGCTTGGACCGGAGTGTCACAGTGCAGTGGAGTGAGGCGTGCCAAATTAAAGAGTACTCAAAAAATATAAAAACCCTCAAGATATGTGCTTGCAATTTAAAACCGATAAAATAACACGTTGCAACAATGGTAGATGCCGAGGAAAAGGTGAAACCATTAAAAACAAAATCGTATTTGCTTTTCAGTTCGAAGGTTTGCCGTTTTACTCTACAATATTGATGTCAATGCCCATAACTCTCAGAACTCCTTTGTATTTGTAATTGCTCTTAGACATAGGCGAGCTATTTGCGTATACATAAACTGCTCTTTCCATAAGCATTGCAAAATCAATTATTTTTTTGTTCGTCTCTGCTCAGTAGCAAAGTAACTGATCTTTCATATATTTGTTGTTGTGCAACGGAATTTCAAGGATTCTTTTTGTTTTTAGCAGACGAGTCTGCACTAAAAAGAAAGTGTGTGTGACAATCGGCTTACGCACAACACTACATGAGTGAAGGTCATTATTATTACTTTTTCTTGTCATTCAAATGCAAATATGCATTTCCAGGATCGCGAACGTGACATTTGTACGACTAAATGAAAAAAAAAATTGGCAATAGTTGGCATATTCAAAAATCTTTTCTCATGTGTTTAATGCGTTTTATTAACACTATTTTTACGGTGAAAGACAAGATTTGAAGACTTGCCGTTTTGGAATTATTTAAAGAAAACAGTGCATCGCGAACGTGACAAAAAATGAAAGTAATGTTTGAGTTCATCTTGTCAAATGCAAAAGTTACCGAAATGTACCGAGTTATTTGGATGAAACTACTTTTAAACCGTAATAAATTAATGTAGTTTTCCATTTTAGAAATCACTTTGGTATGTTACTATCATTTTATTTATTTTACATGTTTGATTACTAATTTGTAACGAGACATCGTGAACGTGACAAGATTTCCACTTAGTTTGTGACTGGAACTTTTCATCAAATTTTATTTAGTTAGAGTCACAAAATATTGTAGGAAGATAGATGGTGACATTAACCAAAGATTTGAATCAAAAATTGTAATGCCACGCCCACCTCTGCCGCCCAAATGTCAATGTATTATGTCTCTCATTACGAATATTTATCATAAAAAAATCGAAAACATAAATTTGGCATTTTATCAAAATTGCATCGAATATTTCAAAATTTTTTTTTAAACAAATGAAATGTTTGTTTATTCAAGTTAAATTTAATCGATTCCCTGTACGTATATGGTAAAACAACAAACTTACAGAGACTTTAAATTTTTTTGCTGTGGTTGACCTTTCTGTGGAAATGCCCATAAACAATTTTTTCAGTGACACCTGCTGTACTTGTATTAGTGTATTTTCTTTATTTATATTGGGATAGCCCTTCCATAAGCATCGTTTTGACATCACTGCTCTACAACCTCACAAATCCTAATATGTACGGTTTTTTTTTCTTTAGAAATTAGAAAAATCCCCATTCAGGGGAAATGAGGAAAAATTTGAGGGAAGCAGAGAGACAAATTTGAAACTGACTGCAAAACGCTACAGTTTGCAAAGGATCAACTTTGTCTGTGAATATGGCGGAAAGTCAACGTGTCGTGTCTCCTGCATGCATGTGTGTGTGTGTGTTAATGATGTAGTGTGAGGCGTGAATGAGCTGTTGTGGACAGGGAGCAATGTATTTGTTGTTCTGGCTGCACGGCCATGTTCCATGTTCGTGGCCAGCGGCAATGTGTGTGTGTGTGTGTGTGTGTGTGTGTGTGTGCAAATAAACAAAGGCATATGGCAGAAGCACACACATAGTTGAAAGTGCGAAAGTTGCAGTCAAAGCTCCCGTGGGTCGTGTTTATCTTGTGCTTACACTGAATATTCGCTTAAACTTCATTTCAACCATAAGCATACACGGAGCGAAAAAGAGTTTAATTATTTTCGATTCTTGTTATATACTTGTTTTCTTAATATTGAACACTTTGTTAATGATGTTTAAGATTCTTGATTTTATGTTTATGATCTTAAATAGGTATATAGGATATGTTTATTCTATCACAATAAGCATATAACAGTGCTGTCAATTTCTGTGAAACTATGTTGCTTGAAAACGTAAAAAATATTTATATTCATATTCTATAGCCTTACGTTGGTTAAATGTCGACAAATTACAAACAAATTTTCCCGGTAATTAATGTAAAGATTACCAATCACCATATATTTTTTGTTAGTGTAGTCTCCTTTAAACATACGTAGAAGCATACCCTGAAAAATATGGGCATCAAAATCTATGCAACTGATTAAAATTATATTCAGAATAAATGCAACAGAGCTTTTTCCTATGTTCATGCATGTGTATATTTGTGAATGCAATTTTTAAGGGCATACAAAAGTTCGACTTGATTGGATGCCAACTTGTTTATGTCATTGCTTTTTCGTCTTTTTTTGTCATTGTTTTGCACAGTTTGGCCCCATCGCCTTTTTATTGCCACTACTAACTGGGCGCTATAGTTTTCATTATCATGCAATTTGTCTCCGGGTATGGCTTTGAGCCCAGTTCCGGCCCAGAGCTCAATGGCTACACAACGCGATAACGATAATAATAAAAATATCACGACAGGGCCATAGTTTTTATTTGGTCCCATCAGTATTAATCACTGGTTTTATTATTTGCATAGATTTTGCACACATACACACATCCACATTTTTTTTTTTTAAAGCGGTTGCATTGTTATTGTCAGCTTAGAAGAGATAACGGGAAAAAGAAACAAATAGTATCATTCCAACAAATTTACATAAATTTTTCGAATATTGAAAAACTTTGACAGTGGCTTTTTAAACAATGGTTTTATGCTTCTAATTGTTAAGCTCCTATTTCCCGCTACTATTTCAAATTTTTGTACACCTGCGCAATGAGTATTTCGATTCGACAAAGCAACCCTAAATATCGCAACTTGTCGATTGTTTTCGCAATATCGCTTTGTAATTATTTAATGAAATCAAATAGTCTTGGTTCGCTTAGCTTAGCAGGACAAAATAATATATAATATATATATATATATATAAATATATATCAATGACAATGTAAATTTAAAACAAATAAAAAATTTGTTGGAAAATTTGAAAAAAAATTGTTTAAGTGCGATGGCGTGTAAATGTTAAACTGCAGTTAAACCTTTATTATTATGAAGGTTTTAATCTAATCTTATCTTAAAACTGCTCCCACAGTCTGTTTACTAGAAATTTACTTCCCCATTCGTGCCAAGACAAGTACGCAGCTACAATCAAAGATGCTCAAACTATCGATATATCGCATTGGAGCACTGTGAAATCGACCAGCCGCGAGGCTATGGATAAAAATCTGAATGTTTATTTAAATTGTTTTACAGTTTTATAAGTAAAACTACAATTACTCACATTTATAAATTGTAAAAGCTTTAAAAAATGTATCGAAAAAAATAAAGGGCAAAACAATAAAAATATTTCGACTTGTATCTTTTAAAGTTTTATAAATCACTGTTTAATTTTATTTTACAAATAATTTGAATATTTTGCATTACATTAATACTTAGCTTAGAGTTCATCCTCGCTATTGCCCAGCGGAAAAGCAATGGATTTTAGATTGCCATTAACAGGCAGCACTTCATAATGAAATTTATTCTTGACAGTAACCAAACCAAGGGCCTTGAAGGGCTCATTAATGCAATTGAATCTAAAATTCGAATACTTTGAGAGTCCATAAAGCAGATCATATCCCTCCGTTAGCTTGCTCGTCCACACGGAAACCGTTCCGAAGTCAATACCCTCCCGATAACAAAGCTTAACGGCTTCGCCTAACACGCGAAAGGTATTTATCGTTATAACAGCTGACGGCCTGTCTCCAAAATAGATTTGTGGAAAGTCCAAAACAATAATGGGTGATTTTGGTTTCATTCGACCATAGAGCTTTTGCTTGTCCGATGCCTCATACTCCTCAATGTACAGGGTCTTACAATTCAGGCGTTCGATCAACTTGAGGGTATTCAAAAAATTTGGATGCTCTGCAATGCGCTCATCCATAAGCTCCAGCCGTCCACGAATCCTGCGAATCAATGTCTGACTCACTGGCTCCTGCACCAGAATACTGGTCACCAGGCCTGCGCCAATGGGATGCTTTAGATCATTGACAGCGGCTTCAATCACCTCATTGATATTGCCCGACTCAAAGAGTATGATTACCTGCGGCTCTGTATATTTGAGATGGGTGCCATCTTTGGGATAGAAATTAATATGTCGCTGCAACAAATGCTCGTAGATGTCTTCGACGCCCTCAACAATATTTGGCAATCCTTTGAAGCGCGGCAAAATGTCGACATCCGCATCCTTTTCCTCATCACCATGTTCGCCCCCAGCCCCGTGCTCAGCCATTTGCCTACTCTCGTACAAAAAGTAAAAAAAAAAAAAACTTGCTTTTAATTTGCTGACAAATGAGAAACAGAGAGAGAAGTGAAATGGGACGATATCAAAATGTTATGAATGAAAAACAAAAAACTGCTACACATTGCCGGCCGGGTAAGAAAGAAAAAGGAAACTTTGTGGCCAACTTCCGCTTCCTGGTCAACATGTGTACATAATCATAATTAAAATACTTTCACTGCCCAAAGTTGCCATTCACCGGAAAGCGCGCACAGGCAGACAGATTGGTGGTGAGTTTGCAGTTGGCGGGCATAATTACTAACGCACTCAAGTGGTGACGTTAACAAGTAAATGTCTTATTGGAAATCAGCAGATAATAAATATCGACAAAATCGAATTGAAACTAAGTGTAAAAAAAAATGTTGTCGTTTTAGTTTCATGTTTAGATTTAAAAATATTTTTGGCAATTGTATTAGCAATGCAGAAAATATTTCTAAAAATCTAACGAATTTCTTATCTTTCAGGTTTCACCTTAGTTAGGGTATTCCCCGTGCGGCTCGTGACTCTAACTTGTTTTCCTTTATTTGTTTTGACATTCAATAGGTTGCTCGCAGCAGCGAGTTCGTTGTTGCCCTCGTCCATGTGCAGGCGGAAGACAAATTCCTCGTGAGTGTGTGGTGTGTGTGTGTAAGTGTGTGCGAGTGTCCTTGTGTGTGTATATAAATAGCCGAGCGACCCGCAGGATTCGCTAACATTGCGTGTTTTGCTTCGCAGTTGGGCGTCTCGGCTACGCAGGGCAACAAAATATTTCGCAGCATTGCAGACCAACTTATAACAGTTAACAGTTGAACAGTTACAGTTAACATTTGTTTTCGCTATTAACCCCACATTGAAAGTAAATAGGAACCATGCGAGGTCAATAGCACAAGGAACAGAATATGGAGATGTCGGGCTATCAAGATATTAGTGCCCTGGAAAAATCGGTAAGCCAGAAACAAACACAAAACACACATATAGTATGTGTGTGTTAAACTAAACAGAAAATTGAAATCTTGCAATTAAGGTGGCCAATGCTGGCACCCAGCTTTATACAATGGCCCACAAGCTGCATGCCGTGGAGCGTAGCCTGGATCGCACAGAAATGGAGCAAATGGACGATATGGAGGTGATGGAGCTGCTGGAGTCCATGACCGAGGTGACGCACGAGTATCAAAACCTGCGCAAGGATATACAGGAGGTGCAGCAATTGCAGCGTGACGTCAGCACCTCAATACGCTACCAGATGACCAACATGCAGCAAACATTTCAAATGTTAAAGAAACGCATTGCCAGCAGCCAACAGAGACGTCAGAGGAGCAACACAGTGGCCCAGGCCCAGGCCCAGGCCCAGGAGCACTGAGTAAAATAAATGCAAGATAGTGCATAAGTGTGTGTTTGTGAGTGTGTTAGTGTATGTGATTTGGTCAGTAGGCCGTTAGCTGATTTAAACAGGCATATAATGAATTTTTTTATTTTTTTTGCGCACATTTGCAAGTATACTTCGAAGGGTCACAAAATTTGTATTGCAATGATCCAAGGATGATTCCCTACTTTCCACTAACCCATTAAGCAAAAGCATTCAACCAATTAAACCTTACTGCTATAATTTTTTCTGCAAGGGTTTTTAAGTTTCAATATTTAGAACAACAAATGTTGTTTGTTTTGGTTTTTATTGATTTTGCTTAACGATAATTTCCCTAAATTGCTATTGACGGCTTGGAGAAAACACACACAGCCATAAGCATACAAAAGTAATGAGTGAAAGTATCCTGAGTGGAATTCAAACAAATAACCTACCTTGAAATCGTGTCAAATTGTGGGGAATTGGAAAAACCAATTTTTATACCATCATTTATGTCTAAGCAATCAAATATGTGTGGACTACTTATATCAATATCAAAAGTAACACAAACGCTTTTTTATACTCAATGCAAAAATCCTAAATGAGAAAATACTTACATATACTCGTAACTCCTATATACTCTACAAACACGTACATACATACATATTCGTAGTAAATGCATTTTACACTGAAACTCTAAATACTTTATGAAGCAAATCCAAATGTCTGATACCATTTTGAAAAGAATGCACTTTTTCAAACAAAAACCAAAAAAAAAAATTTGCCTTAACATAATACTAACCATATTTTACCAAATTTTTGATATATACACATTTTAATGTAAAACTTATCGCTTATCATTTCTATTACAATGATAGGCAAGCGCAACTTTTTTGTTTTAGTTTTTATATATTTGTTGTTATTAAATTGTATAAGCAATCAAAATAAAGAAAACACGGCACATACAACAACAACAAAATAATATTTTAAATGCGCGCCAAAAGGTAACAGCAGTGCTGCAAGCTGCAGCACACAATATTTTACTCTCATCGATATGCTCAACAAGCAACGTTAGCAAAACAAAGCGATAGTATCGATACATTTGGCAATTGTTTAATGGCACTGCGTCGCGGTCGGTTCGCACTTAAGTTTTATACTTGTTATAAATATATCTAAAAGTAATGTGTTTTTATTGAATAAGTTGCAGTTTAAGTAGTGTTTTGTTCAACGAATTGCCAACTAGTATAAGCAATTAGTGCAGTGCGCCCTTGTGAGTATTGTTTGCTGTGTGCGTCTCTTATAGGTAAGTTAAGAGCGGCTCTTAAGTGCACGTCATCATCAAGACAGTGCAAAAGAAAGCAGCCAAAAGACAAGGTAACAACATTGCTAAAATACGTGTCAGTTGTTCAAACAACAAAAGGCAGCAATCGGTTTTATTTTTTGTTGGCGTTCTGGTCTTGTGTATCGAAATCATAGGAAAAAGTGGCCACATTGCAATTATCGAGCAGTGCAACAAGTGCTTGCGATCTCGCTTACACTTACGGCGCGCGCGCCTGCGCCTACGCCTTTCTCTTGAGCTTACGTTGTTTACGTTGCTTACGTGTCGCGTCGCGCAATGTACGCCTGCGCCCACGTATACGTATTCGCCGTTGCATTTACGTGCCTTGCTGCAGCAACCCCCACTCCCGCACCAGCACCCGCTCTAGCACACGTCGAAGTTATCGCCGAAGGAGAAAGCTTTCTGGATAATGCGCACTATCTGAATAATGATGAGATCGGCAAGCTCTTCCAGAGCCTCACCAAGGATTATCCAACACTCGCCCAAACCTATACCATAGGCCGAACCATACAGGGTCGTCCACTGCACGCCCTTGCCCTGAATGCACCCACAAGCGATAGCAGCCATGACGTCACCGGAAACGGCGGAGATCTCCTACGTCCCATGGTCAAATTGGTGGCCAACATACAAGGCGACGAGACGTTGGGCCGCCAAATCGTGCTCTACATGGCCGAATATTTGGCTACCAGCTATGAGGGGAATCCCCAGGTGCAGCAACTGTTGAACACAACCGAAATACACTTTTTGCCCAGCTGTAATCCAGATGGATTTGCAGTCGCCAAGGTGAGTTCATAACTGTAGTGTTGGAAAGCCATATTATAGTTTTATAGTATTTTTTATGGATAATTAAATCTTGCGGAAATCAGTAGCGTGTATTTTAAATTACAACGTTTTTTCCCCTTTGTAATTTATTAACATATTTGTGCCTTTGTATGTGTGTAAATATACAACTTTATTAACAGCTGCAGATCTTGGCCCAGAAAAGTGAATGTATTTTAAGCACAAAGTTTGCTTTCGGAATCTTATAGCTCAACTATGTAAAGACTGCTGTGCTTTTGTTGTTTTGTTCTTCTTCTCTTCTTTGTCTTCTTGCATCCTACCACAAAACTTGCAACGTGGAAAAAGAATTAACTAAGAAATATTTGGCCCATTTTTATTTTCTCTTGAACTTATTCGAGGTCAACGCAGCACGATTCACTAATTAGCATCTTTAGATCACTTTTGATCAAAGTGTTTATATATTGTACAAACATTCATACACACACTCATACTTATGAATATAGTGATCTACAAGTGATCCACTTAAGTGCTCTTCATTTTGATAAGTAAACATTTGCTTTAAGCCGTGTTTTCAATCACTTTTATTTGTTTATTTTATTTTTATATCTTATAAACAATTTTATTGAAACAATGTTCTTAAAATGCGATTATTTGTTGACTTACAAGCTTTTTTTAATTACTTGTTTTTTTTTTTTTATAAACCGTAACGCGGCGTTGCCAGACTAGCTTTCAACTCATAAACAAGCTCTTAGTCATATTTATGTTTCGAGTGAATGAACTGAAAAACAATAACCATATAAAAGTATCAACATGAAAAAATATATATAATTCATAATGTTCAGTTACATACATATGCACTAAGAGATATTTAATATTTCCGCAATCAACTTTTATCACCTATTAATGTTATCTCTGCACAATTAAACTTAAGTTGAATTGACTTGTCATTATTCAAAATTATTATCAATGAATGTTCGGGTCTCTGCCTTTTACAGTTATTTGCTTTTTGGCCTGTCATCTGTTTACATGTGTCTTTCATATTTACACTTCCCAACCATTTCCCATTTCATTGATATCGGTTTTATTTTTGTTGCCATTCGTGGTTTTTCCATACTCTATGCTTGACTGAATATGTTGTGATTTTTTTATGAACTGTGTCACGCTTTGATGATTAACATGTGATAAAATTTCTTTTGAACTGATTGATCGGTAAATGTGTTAATGTACAGACAAGTTTTTTGTTTTTACGCTTTGACGTTATGCAGGAAAAATATTCTAAATGCCAAAAAGGTGCAAAGTAGAAAATGCTTGCTGTGGTCTGTATATAACTAGGATATTCAGCAGCAATCAGAAATATGAAAAGTAATAAGTTGATATCTGACTGCAATATCATAATAAGGGTATTCAGCAGCTATGAAAAGTGTTAGAAGTAATATATTTATTATACTGTCGTATTTGTGACCAGTCAGCTGTTTCCTAGTTCGATGAAAGTTCAATTGCAATGAGCAACTGTTTTGTATTAGTCAACTATAATACAAAAGTGAATAAAACAAAACTGAACTGACTGAAAAACAATTAGATTTTTGTTTTTGATCAGAATTATTATTATTGTGTAAAATTAATTAATTTAAAATTTACTGGCTTTTACAATCAGTAAATTGCTCAGTGTGACCTTATTTCATTAGATTAATAATGTGGAAAACAGCTGTTTTCATACATAGTCTGGCAACCACTCAATAACACATATAAGATGATAGTAGCAAACATACCCAGAGGCATGTTTGCTGTGTTAAAAATGCTTCTGTGTGTTTGTTTTAAAACTTTCAAATAACAACTTAGTACTTTACGCACATAGCATAGCTACTGAATACCCTAGTTATGATATTTGTTAACATACCCAGAGGCATACAAATTTTTCTGTGTGTTTGTTGAAGTGCTGTCACATTTCTCATAGCTGCTGAATACCCTAAATATTTGACAAAACGTGAGAAATTGAGTGGTTGCCAGACAAATACGACAAAAGAATCGTAAAAAGTGCAGTGTAATAAATATAAATATTACTTCTAACATTTCTCATAGCTGCTGAATACCCTAATTAAATATCCGTTAAAACAAATAAAGTATTTTTTATTTTTTCATTAAAGTAAGTTAAAGCTCAAACCTTTCTTGTATTTTTTTCTGCAAATATAGGAAATTTTTTGTTAAAAGTTGATTAAAAGAATAAGTTCAGTAGTTCAATTTGTTTATTTCCTTTTCTTGTTTAGTTTGGTAATCGTTTGTTCAATTTGGTCATAAAGTTTTGACAATTATTTTATTTTGATCATATATGTACATTTGTATAAATAACTGACTTTAAACATTTGTTAGAGTATTTCAAAGCCATCATTGCATATGTATTTATTTTGTATATGTGTGTAAAAGAATTCTGTCACTCCGTTTGTTTGCAGTTCGTATCATATTTTCCTATATGTATGTATTTATAGTAGTAAAGTTTAATTGATAAACAACTTTATTAATTGGGGCCCATTAAGGCTGTGCTAGTGGCCTTTGCCAAATCTTATCGCAACATCGAATTCGAATTGGATTACGAGCTTTGAGCTTTGTGATTGCAACAGCGGTCTGTGTGGTCTTTTCGTGCTGACTTTCACTTAAAGCCCTTTCAGGTTTCTAAATTAGTCATGATGCGCAATTAGAGCTGGCATTATGACCCTTCAATGGTTGCCTGATTAGATTAGACCTAGTACCGTTATTTATACACAAATTGGCTATAACGATTCCTTGTCTCGACAGTTTTATGATGGCCGGCCGTCTATAAATAAAGGCCAGCTTAATATTGGGTTTGGTGTTAATCTCCTTGCGGTTGACGTCATGTGTTGCAAGTAACTGTAATTACTTGAACTACATGTGAACAGATACATAAAACTGGTTTTAAAGGCAACAGCCAGCACCCAGTTCACACAAACAAAATACAAACGTCAATGATGACAATGTCGTCTAAAAAACAGTTTCTTGCAAATTTGAAAAAAAAAAAAACTGATGCAACCGGTTGTTGTTTTGAAAATACCCTGCTCTCATTCCAATTAAATGACTCACTAGGAAAAAGAAATTCTAGTCTTAATCTTTAAATAACATCAAATCAAAATAATTTATATTTAAATATCAATTACTTAAGAATTTGTATATTGCCCATTGTACGTCATACTCTGTTAACTGATGACTTTTGTATTTATGTAGGTCATCAGTTTGGAGTTTTGAGGCACAATAGAATCTTTATTGATCTTTAAATTGTGCAGATTTTTGCAACTTTAGCCTTGGGGTTTCCAGCTTTTCCAAGCTCTTATCTTGCTATGAGCTCAAAAAGCTGACCTTTTTCTATGAAAACTGATTTCGCTGTGCAAAAAACTGATAATGATAAACTTTGGCATTAGACTAGCGCGAACACAAACAGCTGCGAATTTTGCGACGTGTCAATTTAACAGCAACAGAATAATCAGCGGCGTTCTGATAAGAAGGCAAC
The DNA here is from genome assembly GCA_018152825.1 of Scaptomyza hsui. NCBI lineage: Eukaryota > Metazoa > Arthropoda > Insecta > Diptera > Drosophilidae > Scaptomyza > Scaptomyza hsui. Next base: position 1,520,167 of record JAECXO010000254.1, read on the forward strand.
GCACGCTCCTCTCTCTCTCTCTCTTCCACACTATGTGTTTTGTGTTGCGGCCCACGCATTGCGCATTATATGTCATTGTAAATGTTGCTGTGACGTCACTGGACGCATATACGTACGTATATGGAAGCTATCGATTTTTATGTTAAAAATACTTTTATATCCTTTTCCCAATTGCTGACATTTGTGACGCGTGCGTTGGCGTTCATGACGTCTGCTGGCGTCAAAGCGCCACTCACTCGTTTTTGGGCTCTCATTACTCTCTCTCCTTGACTGACTTGCGCAGGCGCCTGACTTGCATCTGGCAACGCCGCCCTTACGCCGCACGCCGACTGTGCAAAAACAAACCCGCAAGCAAACAGTGTATGATTTGTAATGACAACAAAAAAAAATACACACACGAAGTGAAAAAAAGAAAACTTTAAACTATTAATTTGTGTTTAAACGCAATGTTGTCGCCACAATGCAGCAATACACTAAAACATTAAACAAATAACAAACAACCATAACAAAAAACTCGTGACTGACAAACGCAGAAGCATCGGCAAGCGTTCTCTCGCTCTCGCTCGCTCGCTCGCCCTCTCTCATTCTCCGTCTCTGTCAGCCGTGTAATTTCCCTACAATTATCGCACGTCGTCGCTCTCAGCAGCAGCAGCAGCGACGCCAACAGCCGCATTTGGGGCAGCGGGCGGGCAGCACGGGCTTATGGCCAATCAACGCAGCAACATTTTAAACAGTACATTTTTTGAAGCTGAACCGAAACGAAGCCAGTTGTTAGTGGGGAGCTTTGCTGCACAACACCGAAAACCGAACGCTGAGGCACGCGGCTCTCGAAAGCTCGCTTTATTTCGCACACCAGTGATAACTAGCAGCAACCGCCAGCCTAACGGTAACCACCAGTTCCGTTCCACAATGCATTGGATATGGACGCTTTGTTGCCTTGCGCTCGTGCCATTGTCACTTGTCGCCGTCGACGGCTTCATCATCAAGGAGGATGAGAGTTTCCTGCTGCAGCCGCACTACAGCAGCCAGGAGCAGCTGGAGGATCTCTTTGCCGGGCTGGCCAAACTGTATCCGGAGCAGGCGCGCGTTCACACGCTCGGCCGCTCGCTAAACGGTCGCAATCTGTTGGTGCTGCAAATCTCGCGCAGCACACGCGAACGTCCTCTGCTGACGCCGCCCGTCAAATACATTGCCAACATGCATGGGGATGAGACTGTAGGGCGACAGCTGCTCATCTATTTGGCGCAGTTTCTGCTGGGCAATTATGAGCGCAGCTTCGAAGTGGGCCAGCTTATTAACAGCACCGATATCTATTTAATGCCCACCATGAATCCCGATGGCTATGCTTTGTCACAGGTATGTCGTCCATCCATCCATTCATCTGTCACCTGTTTGCATTGCGTGTTTGTGCTTTATGTTTTATGCTGGAAAAATCGATATGCCCTGAAATTTTAGACAGCCTTTACAGTACTTTTTTTTTTGTTGCTTGCTGCTGCGCACTTTAATTTTGATTGCGTTAGGGCACAATTCTCTCGCCCACAATTATTCACTCCCTCTCTCTCAACGGTCGCTCCTGATTTTTGTTGACATATTGCACAGCTTGTTGCTTTTTTTTTTTTGCTTGTGTTGGATTCACCGTTGGGCTCGGGTAAACACACACAAACATACATGTACATATGTGTTTTCTGCGTAATTACACTATCAATATTTGAGCTGTTCGTTAAACAGTTCCAATTGAAATACTTTTTACTCAATTAAACAGGAATACTGAATTAGTTTTTTTTTTTTCTGTTTGCCGAGTCTAACTTGTATTTTCTAATCTCTAAATTACCCTTCACACTTTGAAAAGTAAATTGTTATGTACATATTTATATATGCTGCTTTAACTTGAATTAATAAAATTCAGAATTTCTAAGCGGTATAACATTAGTTGATTATCATATTAAGAATATGCAGCTTTTGCACAATTCCATCAATTCATTAGATTGCATTGCTTTTACAGAGAGCGAGCTTTTTGTACAGTTACCTGTATTTGCCAAAAAAGGAAAAATACCTCTTGTTCTCCAACTCTACTCTCGATGGTGCAGAATGTCAACCGCAATTCACAGTTTTGCAATATGTGAATATGAATTTCCCTAGTCATCGCTAGAGAAGGGGAATACTTTTGTATTTGCTCTTGAGAGCGCCACTTTGCGTGATCGGCCATTGTGACTAACCTATCCACCTACATACACATACATATACCAGTGTATGTGCTTGTGTGTGTCTGTGTATTTATTATTCTGTATGTACACATTGCAATTAATTTGTTTATTTATGCAATCGAGCTGCGCCACTTGTATCTTCCATTATCTATCTCTCTCTCTCTCTGTGTGTGTGTAACCCGCATTTAAATATGTTGGCGTTTGGCGTCCGTAACTGATTGACAGCTGCTCCAATTCGATTCTGATTGCAGTAGGACTTAAACGTTGTAACCCGATTTCACTCTCGCTATTTTCTACTCTCGATTTTACATATGCAAATGCATATATTTAATGTGTTGATAATGTGTTGTAAGAGTTTTTACTGATCACCTGACTGTCATATTAAAGACATGTTCGGTCAACTCTTTTAAAATTAAGCGCACGCGCGCGATCTGAATGCCAAATTGCCAACCTGTAATAATTCACGTAATCATTGGAAATACATACATATGTATGTAATGTGGCAACTCTCTAATTGAAGCTCTCGCTCTCTTTCTGTTTTTCTTGCAGGAGGGCAACTGTGAATCGCTGCCAAATTATGTGGGACGCGGTAATGCAGCTGGCATCGACTTAAATCGCGACTTTCCGGATCGCCTCGAGCAGCATCATGTAAATCAACTGCGTGCGCAGTCGCGTCAACCGGAAACGGCAGCCCTGGCCGAATGGATTGTGAGCAAGCCATTTGTGCTTTCGGCCAATTTTCATGGAGGCGCCGTCGTTGCCAGCTATCCCTATGACAATTCACTGTATGTTTAACATTTAAGAGAAAAAGTCCAATCTTGTAACTGTTCCCTTTTCTTTGTAGCGCCCACAATGATTGCTGCGAGGAGAGTTTAACGCCGGACGATCGCGTCTTCAAGCAGCTGGCGCGCACTTATTCGGATAATCATCCGATAATGCGACGTGGCAATAATTGCAATGACAGCTTTACTGGTGGCATTACCAATGGCGCCAACTGGTATGAGCTGTCGGGTGGAATGCAGGACTTTAACTATGCGTTCAGCAATTGCTTTGAGCTGACCATCGAGCTGTCCTGCTGTAAATATCCGGCAGCGAGCAGCTTACCCGAGGAATGGGCACGCAATAAGCCGGCACTGATGCAGCTGCTCAAGCAGGCACACATTGGCATCAAGGGTCTGGTGCAGGATGCCAGCGGCTATCCGATCGCGGATGCAACCATTGTTGTCTCCGGACTGGAGGATAAGCCCATACGCACCTCAAAGCGCGGCGAATACTGGCGTTTGCTCACACCGGGCATTTACAGTGTCTATGCGGCGGCCTTTGGGTGAGCACGCAGCCTGCAATTAATAATACATTACAAAATACTCTTGAGAAACTTAACTTAACTGGTTTTTTTTTTTCAGTTACCAAACGAGCGCACCGCAGGAGCTGCATGTTACCAATGAGAATGCGGAGGCAATGCGCGTTGACTTCAAATTGACGCCCGTTGAGAGCAGTTTTGATGGTATTAGCAGTTATTACAATCCATACTTTTTTAGGCATTAGAAGGGCGCCCATTAAAAACAACCACTGCAACCACCACCAGCACCGCCACCCATCGGTTTAAATGCCTACAAAAAATAATATACATATACATATATCTCTACTAATTGAAGCATTATGTAGCTCTCTCTCTCTCTCTCTCTCTGTTTGTACTAACACAACTTGTGCCACGCCAAATGCATCTTAATGCAACTCTTTAAAAGCGCATCTCTAACACGCATCCAAAAATGCACGCCTACACAACCACGCCTTCCCAAAAAACACACATTTGCATTTCCCTCTGTATATCACTAGTTTGTGCATATTTCACTTCATTTATGCTTTGTTCTCGCTACATACAACTTTTTTTTATTGCATTTAGTTTTTAGTTTCCATTTACTTTGATTTTTAAGTTGATGAATCTCTCACTTGTATTATTTCCTTCTCTCTTCTCTCCTTCGGACACAGCCTAATTAATTGATTTGTACATACTTACAACTAAGTACCAAATCCACAAGCACACTCATGCCCTATCTCTCTCACTTTCACTCTATTGCTCTCTCTTTCTGTTCCTCTATCAACATAAAAACATACTATATGTGCTATGTTTAAAATAATTAGCGGCTTCTATAGATGACAACAAAAGCCATGTGTAAAAAAAACCTATGTATAATATGAACGCAACCATATGAACTTACTAAATACTATATATAACCATATATATCTACATACATATATATATATATACCGACATATACCATTATGGTAACGGAAGATTGTTAAACTTTTTTTTTTTGTTTTCCGTCAGCGTGTGCAAGTAAAAAGAACGTGTGAAACATTGTTAACATTATTATAAATATAACTATAAAAATAATGACAAAGCACAAAATCGAACAAAATAGTAATAAACATAACATACATTATAAATTAATGGCATACAAGTAGAAACACAACCAACAAACAACTACAAGAAAAAGAAAAAAACCACTTTGCCAACTTTGCAAAATAAAATTTATGATTTTTGCGTAGTGCGTTTTATTTTTATTGAAGAGAACAGCTAGTATTATTTATAATAAAACCTAAATCACTTCTTGTTAAAATCCCTATTTTAGTCGTTCTGCGAATCTAGATTATAATAATATTGGGAACGGCTAAATCACTTTTAATTAAATTATATGCATACAACTTATATATATCTAAAGATTAAAAAAAAAAAGGTGGAATGCTTTAACTTTATTTTTTAGATCGTCAATTCCAAAGAAGAAAAAATTAATAGTGAAACATTTTAATTTCGAAGCTACCACCGTTTAGTTAAAGATACCAATACGAGTATTAACAATATATATTATATATTTTAATAATATTTGTTCACATCTGTCACTGAACTGGCTTTGAAAGCGAAAATTGTTCACGTTTGAGGTTATGCTTAGCTACAGAAAAGACAAAAACAAAATTAAAATTAAGTTTTAATATAAATATTATAAACAATAAAATTAAACAAGGCAATTATAACTCAGGGCTTATGTCTAAATTTGCCAGTTTAAGTGGCTGCTTGTGAACTTGGCCTAAACGTTTTTAACTCTTGAGAAATAAGTACAAAAACTATTTCTACTTTCTCGCTCTCTATCTCTTGCTCTCTTCCTTTTTAAGTATAACAATATTAAATAAAATAAATATATGCATTGAAAGCAAACACATTTAAATTTGATTCATTGCTGCTGCGTTGGCTCAAATATTGACTTTTATGCATGTTTAGCTGTAGGTTATTATTATGTTTTGTTTTCATTAAGTTGTAGTTGGCTCGCTTTAACAACTGTCAATTGACTTCTACCGGCATAATTTCCATTTTGCAATTGTTTGGTTTTGGTATATTTTGGCTCATTTGATTTGTTTTCACTTGCTACCATGCTTAGTTCTGTGGTGGGTTTCCCCCCTAACGTATTTCAACTCTGTCAACTTTGTTTGTTTTCACCACACAGGAAACTTCCGCAAACAGAAAGTGGAACGCGCTGAGCCCCCCGACCAGCTGAAAGAGCAATACGATGGCTTCCTTACACCCACCAAATTCGAGCATCACAACTATGCAGCCATGGAGAGGTGAGTAAACTACATATATGTATACATATATACCCTGAACCCTGCATCTTCAATCTTCGATATCTCTAGTGTTTCTTAATCGATTTCGATGAAATTTTCTTTCAAAACACGTTTCACATTTTTCAAGCTCAAGATTTTATTGTTATATCGAACACGAAAAAAGGTATTGATAGTTTGAAACAAGCTTGTTCTGTCTGGAGTCTCTACCTCTTATATATGTAACCAAGTTTGTTTCGACTAATGCCCGATTTCGAACAAATATTTTCGACTTATATTGTGTACTTGGATCAGTTATATTTATATTGTGGTTGCAGCATATTATATGTTTAGAAGTATTCAATTTTGATTGTTTTCCTATTTCAGTTATCTGAGAAACCTAAGCGCCAGTTATCCAACACTGACACGCCTCTACAGCATCGGCAAGAGTGTGGAGGGCCGAGATTTATGGGTGCTGGAGATATCGAGCACGCCGGGCTCACATGTGCCGGGAGTGCCAGAGTTCAAGTATGTGGCCAATATGCATGGCAATGAGGTCGTTGGCAAGGAAATGCTCCTGCTGCTCACCAAGTATATGCTGGAGCGTTACGGAAACGATGAGAGGATCACGAGGCTGGTGAATGGCACACGGATGCACATGCTCTACAGCATGAATCCGGATGGCTATGAGGTATCGCATGAGGGTGATCGCACCGGTGGCCAGGGACGACATAATGCGCATGATGTAGACTTGAACCGAAACTTTCCCGATCAATACGGCACGGATAAGTTCAACAAGGTGACGGAGCCGGAGGTGGCCGCCGTCATGAACTGGACGCTGTCGCTGCCATTTGTGCTATCGGCGAATCTGCATGGCGGCTCCTTGGTTGCGAACTATCCGTACGATGACAATGAGAATGACTTCAACGATCCGTATTCGCGACTGCGAGATGCCAGCATCAGTGGACGCAAGCTGAATCCTACCGAGGACAACGAGCTGTTTCGCCATTTGGCCCTGGTCTATTCGCGCGCCCATCCCAGCATGCATCTGGGCAAGCCGTGTGCTCTATTCAAGAACGAGTTCTTCGCCGATGGCATCACCAATGGCGCCCAATGGTATAGTGTGACGGGTGGCATGCAGGATTGGAACTATGTGCGTGCCGGCTGCATGGAGCTAACCATTGAGATGGGCTGCGACAAGTTTCCCATGGCCAAGGAGCTGCCCAGCTATTGGCAGGACAATCGCGAGCCCCTGCTGCAGCTCATCGAGCAGGTGCATCATGGCATTCACGGCTTTGTGCGCAGCTCCATTGGCACACCAATTGCCAGCGCCGCTGTCGCCCTGGATGGCGGCAATCATACAACATACAGCGGCACCTTTGGCGACTATTGGAAACTGACGCTGCCAGGACGCCACAATGTCACTGTATTGGCCGATGGCTATGCACCGCTGCGTGTCGAGGTTGAGGTTCCCGATGCCGAGCCATTTGGCATGCGTCTCGACGTCACACTGATGCGCGATGATCCTCAGCATTGGGCATCGGCCAATGATTTTCGCATCATTGAGAACGTGGTCAATACGCGATATCACACCAATGGCGAGGTGCGGGAACGCCTGGCTGAGCTGGAGACACAGAATGAACAAATCGCCAGCTTTGGCTATGCGGACAATGAGTTTAGTCAGCACTTCAACTACCTCAAGTTGACCTCGAATGTAAGTTGAGTTCATTTTCATTTCTTTCATGCTACAAATAATGATTTCGTATTTACAGATTGGTGAACCGGAGGAGCACAAGTTCAAGCTGCTGGTGATTAGTTCACTGTACGACACAACTGCACCCTTGGGTAGGGAGATAATGTTGAATCTGGTGCGTCATCTGATCGAGGGTCATAAGCTGCAGGAGGCATCTGTGGTGCAACTGCTGCAGCGAAGCGTCATCTACTTTCTGCCACAGACAGCAAAGTTCAAACAGATCTTTAACATGTACAATGCCAAGTAAGTAGACCTGCAGCTTTTCCAGCTCAAATCCAGCTCATTGTATGTACTATTTCGATTTAATAGCAACACGATCTGTGATCCAATGCTGCCGGATGAACTGGCCGAGCGCATACTTAGCCCGGAGACGGAGACGTCGCGAGATTTGTTGCTGCAGTTTTTGCGCAACGAACGTTTCGATTTGATGCTGACATTCACGGCGGGCAGCTCGGATCTCAGCTACCCACGAGGTGATTCGATACTGGAGAAGTTCGCACACAGCATACAGCGGACAGAGTTCAACTACTCACCGCTGCAGTGCAGCAGCTCGGCAACCCGACAGCTGCATCGAGAGACAACGGAACGATTGACGAATCTACTACACAAAATGTACAATATACCAATGTACACGCTGGGCTTGTCGTGCTGCCGCATGCCACAGCATGGACACATTGCATCCGTGTGGCGCACCAACATTGAGAAGATCAAGAACTTCTTCAGTCTCGTCCACACGGGCATCAGCGGCGTCGTCCAGAACGACAAGGGGCAGCCGTTGCGTGAGGCATTTGTTAAACTGTTGGAACATCCAACTGTCCACAATGTGACAAGAAACGCGGCACGTTTCCAACTCATGCTGCCCAAGGGTCTCTATGGCCTGGAGGTGAGTGCGCCCAACTACGAGTCCCAGATCATCAGTACACATGTCCAGCATGGCGTCATCAGTGATCTGGGCGTCATAAGGCTGCACGGCTTCTCACTGATCAGGGGCGAGGTGACCGAACTGAACTCCAAATTAGTTAGTGGCAGCACCACCAGCATAACAGGTAAACATGAACCTCACTCCAACTGAATCCCTACCAACTAATCTCTGATCTAATCTCTTTGTGTGCGCAGGCATTGTTCTCGACGACAGCAATCATCCCATACGCAATGCCAAAATCTCTGTCATTCAGCCGAAGGGTTTAACGCACATACGCAACTTTACCAACAGCATGGGAGAGTATCACTTGGCGGCGGTGCCTTTGGGTGGCATCACCTTGAAGGTGGAGGCACCACGTCATTTTGAGGCGACACGCGATCTTCGTCTGCCCCAAGGTGGCCAGCCCACCGAGAATGTTGTCTTCCATCTGAAGTTTAATGCGCATGTTTTTGGTCTGCCACGTTTCATTTTCATTATTGTTGCCAGCGTGCTAATCATTGTGGGCGTCGTCATCTGTGTGCTGTGCGCCCAGTTTTGGTTTTATCGGCGACATCGCGGCAAGATGCCCTACTACAATTTCTCGCTGCTGCCCCAAAAGGGTAAGGAACAGTTCGACCTGGACGAAGATGCTGGTGACGATGGCGAAACCGAACTATTTCGCTCCCCCATCAAACGTGGGTGCATTTTTAGTCGCAATGTTGCTATTTAACAATTTTAACTTATTTGACAATCTTACATCACAGGTGGGATGACTATACAGCCGTACTTTGATGAGGAGCAACTGGAGCATATTCTACACACGGATGATGAGGATGATGAGCGGGATCTGGGTATGGAGCCGGAAATGGATGTGGCTGATGAGAGTGGCGATGAGATTGTTATGTTGCATCATCACAATCGACGCAAGCAATAGAACTTAATTACAACAAAAAACACTCACACACACACACACACACACACACACACAACATAACTGTGATTTTAACGTTTTCAAAAACAAAGCGCTCTTTTTCTCTTATATGAAATAATGTATTGAGTTTTTCATACGTTTAATTTTTTTATTTTTTTTTGCCAACTTTGCTATGTACATACGAATACATATACATATACTATATTAACAAAGACGATCAACAGCCTTGTATCGATATGCGATCTGATATGTTCGCGAATCTCTATATAAGACATTTATAACAAAGATATATACTAGTATGTATGTTCTGTCCAAAAAATGTAACTGTAACTTATTTTAAGACTGAGCCTCAAAAAAAAAACATAACAAACAGACAAAAATTAAAAATTTAAAAGACAAAGTGAAAGGAGCATACAATACATATTACAAATAAACATATATATCGTGTTCTTAAGCAGTAAAAGCAAACAAATTGAAATAACATTCCATGTCAATTAATTATTGGCATTCCAGCCTTACGAAAAACAGTATACCAGTCTATATACCTACTAGATATCTCTATATCAATATAATATTTTCAATGTTTTTGATATTGTAAAGAGCGTATGCACTCCTTAAAGTTTTCAAACATATACATATACACGTACTATATAGCTATAGGATTTGCACGATTTTAAACCCAATGTACTAAGCACTTTATACTAAATAACTTTATACAGATATTCCAAGTGGTGCACACAGACGTACATATGTATGTATGGAAAATCAAATAGTAATTTTAGAACATATGTACATACATAATTACTATATTCAAATAATTACAATATTTATACAGTATCTGTAAGTCTAATATGCATTTTAATCAAAATAAATACAAGTATGTACAAGTACCTTATCCAAAAAAAAATCTTGAAATTTATTCTTATAAATTCTTTTAAGATTCAGTAGGAAATTTCTTCTCAAAGGTATTTTTATACTTTGATACTGAAAGTACCGATAAAACCATATATTTCTCACATTCTTATAGCTAGAAATACAAAATTTTGCACAAATATAGCTAGTCTCGTCTCTCAAAAAACTGCATCGACATTTTGGATGCCACGCCCACAATGCATTTTGCTTTGAATTAATTGAATTTGAATTAAAATCCTTTTAAGCAATTAAGAACTTACTTTTTGTGGCGGCTGGTTTTCATTTTGTTCCTCTGTTGTATGCGCATATAAAGAGTACACACTGTAACACTTAGTTACAGTTGAATGTATTACACAAAAAATCTTGAAATAAGCGCAAGAAAACTTATTTTATCCTGTTGACGACACATACATAAGTGTAAGTAAATTTTTAAATATGAATAAAGAATCATTCTGAAAACAACCAAGAGACGAAGCAGAAGCTTCAAGTCTTCTATTTTATATTATACTGAATCCAAATATATGGCGACCGTGACACATAAACCCGAATTCAAAAGTGCTGCTCCTGTTGAGCAATGGGATGCAACGACGCTGAAAGAGGGGCTTGACGTGTGTCCAGCCGATATATTGCAAACGCCTAAAATGCTTAAATAAAATTTGAAATCCGAAGCCGCTTTATCGCGAAATTCATAAGTAATGAATAATTCAAACCAATAAAAGTAAACTTAAAAAAAGAAAAGAAAAAGAGATACAAAAAAATCTAACACTTACTCTTTTAATAATAAATAAATAAATAAACATCAATAGCCAGACTCTATTTCACTTATTTTGTTTTATAAAAACCGGAGAACTTATATAGAATCCGTTGTAGTTTACCGTGATACTAAATGGGCCTAGTAGATGTAAAATCGGTAGATTTAACCGCCAACGTAATCAATAAAGTAGACGTGACATCACGGGATTTACAATACATACTCACTTTAATTATCATAATTGGGCATTAAACAAGTCTTATTTAATGCCGAGTGCAAATACCCACAAAATACAATTACCAAATGTCAGATAAAGATTGACAGCAGAGGGGGGCATGGTGTAGATGTTTGGGGAATCCCATCAGCTATCTTGGGGTAGATACACTTAGAATTTAAAAAAAAAATTAAAATCAACATTTTAAAATTATTCTCTAAAAATTTGAAATAAAACAATGAATAGTTTTGAGTTATTCAGTAATTACTGAAGCAACATTGCACCTCTAGATTGTGACTAGAGCAAAAAGTTCATTAAAGTTCATTTTTCAAAGTTTAATAACTCAAAGAATATTGAATTTTACCAAATTTTGTATTGAATACTTTCGTTTTTAAAATTCCTAAAATAAAAGAAAATCAAAAATCAATTTGAAAAAATTAAATTTTTCAAAGAATTGTTTAACAATTAGCTATAAATAATTAAATGTTTAAATTATCACAAAAATAAAAGTGATATTCGGATTCAACAGACAAAAATACGTAAAGTTTAACTTTTTCCGCTCAATTCGATACTTAACAGCAAAATTGTATGAGATCTAAATTTGAAAAACTTTAAACGCGTTTTCTGAAAATTGTGTGTTTTCATTCAGTGACCACTATAGTTCGCAAGCCACCGCGGGGCACAACTCGCGGGAGAGGTTCCAACTAAGATGGCGATATTTTAACAAATAATAACTTTTTTCGTAAAAGTTAAGTTAAAGCATTGCGTAAAAGCTCTGTATAATTGATTTTGTAAATAAACTTAATTACTATAAGAAATACCTTTTTGAAAATATACCTTTTTACGCTTCTGAGTGTATCTACCCCCTTAAAAAGCGTAGGAGTGTGGTGCGTAGGTTGGAGGCGTGGCATACAAATTTTTTAAACAGATCTTTGGTAGATGTCACCATCTATCTTCCTACAAAATTTGGTAACTCTAACTCAAAAACTGTGAAAGATAACTGAATTTCCGATTATAATTATATTTTTATTTAAAATTATTTCAAAGAAATAGTTAATTATTAAGTTTTTTTGTTTTCTTTACATTTCGGCTGAAAATAAAATCATATTCGAAATATTCTTGCAACAAACTCAAAAGTAAACAATTTCTTCTAGTTTACTTTGCTACATCTAATTGTATTTGTTCATGGGTATCACATATTTCATTGATTGAAATACTCTCTGTCGAAGTAAAGTAAAAAATGCCTACACTGCAAAAAGTGCAATGACAATGTAGACAAATTCGGTTTAAAATTAAATTAGATTTGCTGCTGTGCTACTATTACGCATATACAGCAGCAAATCTTATTTAACTGACAGGCCAAAAAAAAACATCTAATGCTCGAATTTTTTCAAATAAATTAGTCATTAGTTAAATATATTAATCACATACTTTTATAAAGGTAGATTTGGTAATAGCATCGATATTTATGATGAACGCATTAGTGGCTCTATTATTTCTTTCGGTGATTTTCGCACTTTTTAACAACAAAAATAAAAAAAAAATGAATCGATACGAAAATCAAAACAAAGAGATACTTTTTGTTCAGGGCACACATTCAGCTATTCATACAAAATAGTTATTTTAAAAAATTCGAACTTTAGATGTTACACTTACACTTCCCGGACTGACAAATTACGTTGTATATGAATGAACTATGTCAGAAAGTACAGTGAAAACTCAAAAAAATGTAACCTTCAAATGGATGGGAGGAAAATAATAACAATTAACGCTTGGAAACTATAATTAACTTTAAGATTTTTTGTCAATATAAGTGGCATGGATTTATTTAAAAAAAAAAATCTTGAAAAGAAAACTAATAAAGAAAAAAATATTTTGAGCCCAATAAAACATGTTTTTTGAATGATTAAAAAATATTATTTTTATTATTATTACTTTTTATAGATCGAGTTTCTTTCAAATTTTCAATCATTTTTTTTCGTTCCCGATTTACATATGTTATTGATAACAGAAAAAACAGAATTTGATAAGTTTAAAACTTTCTTTAGAAACTATAAACAAAATAAAGAAGAGACATCGAAGAAGTGAAGACATTTCCTGGATACACGCTCTAAAGTCTTGGGTTCATGGTATCTCCTAGATTCCTATAAATTTGAGAAATAAATATACTTGAATATTTTTAGTAGAACCGTTCCAAGAACCAAGAGATCACTGTAGTTTGTTGTTATACATATACATATGTATGTTGTATGGCCAGGATCAAGGTTATCGCGATGCTGTCTTATCAGCCATTGGATGACGCTATCTGGGGGCAGTGCGGACCGGAGTGTAGAGGAACTGCCATTAAGATGCGACGTTTATCAGCGTCCGCTTCAACACAAGCGCCAGCGCCAGATGATTGCTGACAGCGGCGAAAGTGAGACGACGTCAACGACGACATCGACAACGAGAACGGCTCAGTTGTGAAGAATTGACCAAACGAGACGCAAACAGACTTCATCAGATCTGCAAAACCATGTGGTGGAAGACGCGACGAATTGCAACCAAGTGTCTACAACAGCGACGCTTTCTTAGTGCTGCAGCTGCAGCTGAGAAACAGAGTCTGGGCATAATCGGTGTGCCATTCTCCAAGGGCCAGTCCAAGCAGGGCGTTGAGCTAGCGCCCGATCTGTTGCGCCAGAATAAACTGCGCCAGGTGCTACAAAGCAGCGATGGTAAGCTTAATACAATATATATCGAAAATAAACAAATGATGTGAAGGTAAAGCGGAAGGAAGTCTTTAGCTATTTTAGTCTTCATATAAAAAAAATATTATAAATTTTAGAAATAGCTGTAATATTTGGATCAGTAAAATTAGAGTAATTATGGATTAAACGACAAGAAGGTTATACGAGATCGTATTACAACTATTATTTTTTTGAGGGAGATGTCTTGGTAAACAAACCAGACTTTCAAACACAATTCATTTTTAAAATCAAGAAACGATCCCTGCAAAATGCTTATATACCAAATTTCAACTGCTAAAATATAATAAATGAAAAACAAACAGATGTGTTATGAGCTTTGATATTTATTAGCAAATATTTTATACATATACGTTACGCTTATCGACTGTCACTTATCGATTACAGAACGTCTGGTAATAACGGACTATGGCAATTTACCGTATGCCGTGGATGAAACACTGCTGCAGCAGCAGCGCCAACATTACCATCACATACGCAACTATGCGGAATTTATGGCCTGCAATCTGGCGTTGATTGCACAGGTGCAGCTGATGCTGCAGCAGAATGCACAATTCCTCGCAATTGGCGGAGATCATGCCATTGGCTTTGGTAGGTGCTTAAAGGCGTTGCCACACTGTTTTCCAATAATTTTGTTTGTTTTCGTGCTTGTGGCAGGCTCCGTGGCGGGTCATTTGCAGCACACGCCGAACCTGTCGCTGGTGTGGATCGATGCGCATGCGGACATCAATTTGCACAGTACCTCGCAGTCGGGCAACATACATGGCATGCCCGTTTCGTTCCTGTTGCAACAGACGCGAGCAACCTGGCAGCACGCGTTGCTCGACAAGATCGCGCCCAATTGGTAAGTGATGTCAGACTGCTTCTTATTCTTCTTCATCATCATCTTCATTACTTTTCTTTATTAGTGTTAACGTTATCGTTATCGTTATCGTTATCGCTATCGTTATCGCTATGGCTAACTCTATTGTTATCGGTGTAACGTTGCTTACAATTTAAAAACACACTTGTTGTTTAATCTAGATTTAGTTCTTAGTTCTCTCTCTCTCTCTCGTTTTTATCACAGTTGTCTTAGCATACTAATCATTTTTTGATTTTTGCTTTCGATCTATAGATTTTGATTTGTTTGTTTCACATTTATTTAACTTAATTCAGTTTTGAGCTGCGTTGGGTTCTCAGTCTCAGTCTTTGGCTTTAGCTTTAGTTCTATTCAATCTTTTATTTGCCATTCATGCTTGGCAAGCTTAGTTTTTTAAAAACTTTTTTTTTTTTTGTTATCCTTTGTTTTATTTTTTCTTTTTGGCAGTTTCTGCTTTATGATTTTGTTTGGGAACCTAACCATTAAATATCTTATACCAAAACCAAACACAATATTAAAATTGAAAAAAAAAAAAACAAGTTTAACAAAAACACTGATAAAGAATTTGTTTACCTCAAAGAATATTGCAAAACAAAAACAAAATAAATTAACAAAAAATATTGTTTACATTTATAAATATCACTTTTTATTGGCAATACTGTATGGCATGTGTTTAATAAAAACTTAGCGTAAACTCAGGAAATGAAAACAAATTGAATGCGAAATGAAATTTACTATAAATGATCAAACATAAATTTCTTAAAACATTTGAACGCTTTGCGTTCTATTCAAGCGCCACAATTAATTGACTATTCATAAGTAAATATATATATTTGGATTGGAGCATATATCTACAAATGAATTTAATTCATAGTTTGGCAAACCCATTAGTTCTTGACTTCACAGAAAGAAAATAAAATTGCGTTTGAAAAATGATCGAAACCAAAGTAAAATCCCGCTACGTACATAAGTCTTCATCTATTTTTATAGTATGGTGCATTATGGCTGGGAGGACGTGTTTTGGGTGATGGTGGGCGTTACTTGGCCCCCCAGACCGAGTCTATTTGGGCACACCGTTGACACAGTGCTGGTGCTACAAAACAAATCAAATCAAATCGAAACCGAAAACCGTAAATTCAAAATATCTAGCTTAAACTTAATGTTAAATCACTGGCATTTTAAGTTTCGGAGCTTTGTGTTTTTTTTTTTTTTGTTTTTTTTTTGTACGTACATTTAGAGATAATAAATATTACGAGTAAATTTAAGTGATTGATATAAAACTTAAAAATATTAGATCACAATAATCCAAATCCAAAACCCATGGAGAATATGATTCTTTAATGGAAAAATGTAAATAATCTTCTTTTTTGTTTATTGTAAATTTTCATATTTGTTTTGCTCTTGTTGATGATAAGCGTACGAGAGAGTCTGAGACAGACAGACGCCAAGAATGAGAGGGGGAAAGTATGTGTGTGTGGTATAGAGGGAAGCAAATAGAGTTGCACTGAAAGAAATCATGATACAAATACTGCACAGAATATACAAGAATACAACAAGAAATTTGAAAACGTGATAATAAGAAACTAAAGCTGACAACTTTTTTTTTTAGGGATTTGAAAAATGGTTTTAGTGGTTTGTTGGTGCTTTAGTTGATCTTGTTGTTTTTTTAAAATAGTTTTGGAATTGGTATTGTGTGATAAGTTTTGAGTTTGTTTAAATTGGAAGAGGTTTCGATGCATACGCTAAATCAAATAGAGAACACAAAAAACATTAAAACTACAACACTTTTGGGTTTTTCACGCAAATTTTTCTATTCTATAGCGTTTTGTGTGTCAAAACCGAAGCATGTTGAAAGCGGCAGAGTTTTACAACAAACAAAAAATCGTTAAGCTTTAAATCGACACTTTCTTTTTCTCTGATACCGTATCATATAAAATTTATATAAAAATTTCTAAAGAAATAAAATTTTGCTTTTAAGGCGGTTAGTTTGGAAAAATTTAAGTTGATGCGTTGTGAAAGGATAATCAAATTTCGGCATGCCGAATTTAATAGATTTCTTCAAGTTTTGGTTTGGTTTTTTTGAGTTGTGTTGGGAAAGTATTTGTTGAAAGCTTTTTTCTTCAAAACTTATAAGGAGTTATTTATATTTTGGTTCGTTATTTTTTGTAGCGAAAACTGTAAATAAATAAAGAAAATTACATAAATATACAGATATATATAATCGTGTGTATGATATGACAATACATATGTATGTATGTATATGGATTGTGGGTTGATATATGTATGTGCATATGTGTGTATATATGTATGTATATGGCACAAAGACAAAGATTACACACACATACACATAAGTACATCTAATACACATAATGGATTCAAGATAAATAGAAAAAAATATATACATAGTTACATGTATACATATGTATTATGCATATGTAAATAAGTATGTAATTACAATCAATATCGAATGAATCATATATAATAATACAATTATTGTGTTTTTTGTTCATTATTTTGGTTTTGTTGCAATTAATTAATATAATTAACTAATTCAAGGTAAATATGTAATTAATGTAAATGTTAAATTCAATTGAAAATCGAACAACAACACACGCCTGAAAATAAATCAAGAAAAAACAACAAATTAGAAATATGCATTCGACTCGGTTTAAATCATTTTTTTCGATTGTTTTTTTTTTATGTAGTTAGCTACAATAGAAAAAAGAGTACAAAAAACCATTTGTTAAAGTCAAAAAAGTCATCATGGGCGATGTTTATTATTGAGGAAAATCAAATATTCAAATTTTCAACGCTGTACAGAGGAAAGCAAATCAAATTATATAGTATATTAGCCTGGTAAAAAATGTTTTTTTTTTTTTTTTTTGGGTTTATATAAGTAAGTAAGTAAGTAAGTAAGTAAGTTTAGCCGTGTTATCTCTCAGTTTGCAGCTGTTTCTTTAACTTTCAACATTCTTTGCTCTCTACTTACCGGAAATAAAATCACATCAGATATAAACAATAAAAATCTTGCGTGAGCTACAACAACAACAATCAAACCAAAAGAAGGGAGAGCAAAGAAGGATGAGAAATGGTAAGAAAATAAGGAGGAAGAAAAAAATATAAGTACGATCCCATTTTTTTGTTTGCATAAGATCCATTTAAAATGCACATAGTAGGCACTTACACTGAGAGAAATTAATTGGGAGCTTAAAAATTGGGAAGGCAACTTGCAAATGAATTTTCATGATGTTTTTTTATAATTGTTTTTTTTTTTTTGGCTTACTTACACACTAAATCAAAATGAACTCAAGTCGTTTGTAAATACACTGCGCAAAAAAATATATACGCTTTTGATTTGTATAAATTGTAAAAACACGGAACACTTTGTTGGTATTTTGGAGACTGTAGCACAACAACTGAAACAATTTGGAGAAAATGTGTGTCTGTATGTGTGTGTGTGTGTGTGTGTATGTGTTTTTTTTGTGAGTAAGTGTATGAGAGATAACACAAGTTACACTGTAAAAAATAATCAACTGCAATTATTATTATAAATCACAAAAGTGAAACAATAAGTAGACTGTAAAAATAAATTGGGTATCCTGAAAGAGCGACAAAGAGAGCGAGAGCGAGTGAAAGAGCGCAGGGCACAACTAAAGGGAAAACAAAACAAAAACGAACTGAGCATATGAGTTGGCAGCTGAGGCGGCTAGACAAAACTAGAGGCAGCACAGCAGTTAAACGAGAAAACAGAGAGAGAGAGCGCACTAAAAAGAAAAGGATATAGAAATAGCAAAAGAGAACGAACAGAACGTTTGGGTAACGAGTAAAACAACTGAAAGGCAAAAACGAACGGAAGACAAAAGTACCGAACACAAATGATCGAACTAATGGTGGGGGTGGTGGAGTTGAAAGGAAAACTTGAACTGAAGGATAAACTGAACCAAGTTTTGTGTATTTGATATGCAAAGCAAGAAAAACTCATAATCATATATTTTGCAAATACATTTATAATATTAAGTTTTGGTTTTTTTTTTTTTTTTTTTTTGTTGCATTGTTTTCCATTTTTTGTTGAAATATCATTTGAAATGTGTGGATAAATATTATTAATTAATTGATATAAATATGTTAATAAAAAAATTAAATAGTTTCATCATCATCATCATCAGCATCTTCGTAATCATAAATATTTTGCATGTATAATATACATTATATATATAGTATATATATATATACATATATCTGGCGTATTAAATGTTATTATGCTGTACTGGTTGGGAATTTTTTGAATACTCTTTTTTATCATTTTAAGTTTGTTGCCTTTTTTCTTTCATTTTTGGTTTAAGTTGTAATAATGTATAAGTTAAGTTTCGCCGTATTCTCTCGTAAGTATTTTGTGGTTGAACGAACATTTTTTGGTTTCTTGTTTAAGGACTTTTTTTTGTTATATAAATAAGTGTAAATAAATATATATACATATATATGTATATATACATAATATATATATATATATATATATAAATAATAAGCGCATATTACTAAAGATTATATGTTAACTAAGCGTAAGACTAAAGCTAACTAATCATAATTTATAATCAATTTAATTAAAATCAAAGGTTTCTCGTTTGCACACAAAACAAAATTGATAATATCGCATTTGGTAAAAATTGCAAAGTTTCTTTCTAAAATTTCGTTAAGTCCCAGTTTGTGGAATGTGCCAAAAAAAAAAACACTGTGTGTATGTGTGTGAGTGTGTGTGTGAGAGAGTTAACGAAATGAATTACATTTTGACTAGGCACGACCCCAAAATAAATATTTGGGGTAGATGTGTAGATGTTGTTCTTGTAGGTGTGTGTATTGGAATGTACCGAGCTTTTGAGATCATTAAGTTGCTGGCATGACTAGCTGGCCGGGCTGGAATTTGAATATTCCAAGCCCATTTGTTTTTGTTTTTGTTTTTGGTGCTCGGATGGAGCAAAACACAGGGCAAAAAACACAGATCTAAGGTCTGTGTGATGAATGCGAGGCAGGTTCCACACATAGAACGTTTAATGATGGGGATGGACAGAAAGATAAAAAAAATTACAAAGTATAAAGTTTAAAGATCAGTTTAAAAAATAATACAGGTGACGCAAGAGAGAGATAAATAAAAAAAAAAGATTAAAACAATAACCAAAAAAAATTATGCAAAAATTTATCAGGTTTTTTTTTTATTGAAAAATTATTGTTGCTGCTGTTGCTTGTTCTGGGCAAATGTCAAACAAAATTATAAAAATCATAAAATTAAACATAAATATAATGAGTAATAAACATAATCATAAAAAGAAATGGAATAGAAAGAAAACAAAAATTATAAAAAATCAATTGAAACACAATTTTCAATACACAAAGTTCTCCCTTAACATTATATTAGAAACATATCTACATATAATATTCGCCGGCTGGGGTATGTGTAGGTGTAAGTGTGTGTGTGCATATATATGTGCGTTTACAGGGTATACAGAAATTATAAGTTTGAATCAAAAAGAAATACATAAATCATTTTAATTTTTACATTTAAAAAAATAATAATAATAAAAATAAAAATAATATAAGTGATATCAAATTATAATTTGTTTCCATGTTTTAACACTGAAGCAAGTATGGCGCTAAAAGAAACAGAGAGAGAGTGTTTGAGTTGGTGTGTGTTTGTGATAAAGAGAGCGAAAGATCTGCCTGCTGATGTTGTGAGTGGCTTGTGTGTGTGTGTGTGTGTGTGAGATTGCGCTCATCTCTGTTATAACAGACTGCACTGCGCTCTCTTTTGTATGCTTCGTTTATATCAAAAATTAAATTGTTTGCATTTGGAATTTAAATGGATTACAAAATACAATAAATAATATTCATATTTTTCTTGTTTGTTTTGTTTTTGTTGTTGTTTGCTTCTGTTTTCATTTTCTTTTTGTTGTTTTGTTTGCACTTACAGTTTAAGAAAAAATTATATATATATATATATATACATATATATATATATAATATAGGTAGATATAAATATTTATCAAATTTGCTTAATGCGAAATTTACACGAAAAAATAATTGTTATATTGTAGTTGTATAATAATATATTAATATATTTAAGTTGCATAAACATAAATGATTTCTTCGCTTCAACTACTAGTTTTACGTTTCATTTACTTTTTTTTTTTTTTTTTTTGGTTTTTTTTTTTTACTTAAGGAAATTATAATTGTAATTTAGCTGAGATGCATGTTTTGTTGTTGTTGTTGTTGTTGTTGCTGCTGCTGTTACTGCATTTTAAAACTATTGCACAGTATTAGAATTACGTACGATTATTGAAGAAAAAAAAATTAAATTATAAAGTTTGACAAATAAATTAAACAAAATCAAGTACATAATTTCACTTATTGAGTAACGTGTTTTCCTTTTCATTACTTCCTTTCTCCCTTCTTTCCTTTCGCTCTTTGTTAGCTATACGAATACATACGTACATGTACATAAACATAAATAAAACTA
This sequence comes from Scaptomyza hsui, assembly GCA_018152825.1. NCBI lineage: Eukaryota > Metazoa > Arthropoda > Insecta > Diptera > Drosophilidae > Scaptomyza > Scaptomyza hsui. Next base: position 1,541,538 of record JAECXO010000254.1, read on the forward strand.
GCAAGAATTATTGCAAATTTCATTTGCATGCAAAAAGCAAAAGAAAAAAAAAACAACCCGCTTGTGCTTTCTCTTCTGCTTTTTGCGTACAGTTATTTTGTTTGCTTGCTCGCTCTCTCTCTCTCTCTTTCCCTCTCTCTTTTATAAAAGAAATTAGTACAGTTACGAGGCGTTATATATATGTATTAACTTATACGTTCAGTTGTGTAAAGTAAATGTAAAGAAACTAAATCTTTGGATATTTTTTATAATGTTACAAAAAAATGTTAGAAAGAACTATGAAATAAATTATAATTTCGTGTGTTTTTGTTGTGTTTTTGTGAGTGATTGTATAATTAACAAAAATTTATATATATTGAAAATTTGCAAGAAATTTATTTTTAGGCTGGCGCGCTCAATTTTGCTATGCTTAATTTTTACCTAAAATTTAAGTGTTTACTTGTTTTTATAGTATTTATAGTATTGTTTTCATATTTTGAAGGAGTTTCTATGCTGTCTCGCAACTTTGTATAATTGTTAAACGTTTGTTGCTTGTGTTCTTGTTTTCGTTATTATTTTGGGCTTTTCTTTCATTTATGTACTTTCAATCTACTTGTTTTCTTTGCTTTATGTTATTTTATTATGGTGTATATTTTTTAATTAGAATATAATATATAAATTTGCATTATACGTACGTACGGTATATTGAAAATATTTCTTTTGCTTTTTTGCCTATACTTTTCACTTTTTTGATGTTTTTCTTTTTTCTTTCTCTTTCATTATCTTCTTCTTCGTTTTCTACTTCAGTTTGCTGACTAGATTTCTTGTTGCAAATTTTGTTCAAACAAAAAATTGTTTTTTTCCCCTATAGTTATAAAAAAAAATAATAATAATTACGAATATTTTTTATACATAAGCATATTCCTTTGCACGTGTAGCATTTTTCCATAAATATTTTTGTTGCTATTTTTGCTAAGGATCTTGTTTTAAGGTATTGTTTTTGTAAGTGTGTGTGTGTGTGTGTGTTTGAACTTAATTATTTGACATAAAGTAATTGTAACTAGACATGTATATTGTAACTACTATAAAGAAAAATCATTATTGAAAGTAATATAAATATATAGAAGTATTTGTTGGTTGGTTTTCGTATATAATAATAATAATAATGAAATTAGAAACATTTTTTATAAGTCTCTTTTGTGTGTTATACATTAAATAAATATGCATGGCTGTAATTAAGCTACGAGCGCCTTTTTTTTTTTAAATATTCTTAAATACAAAGAAACAAAGAAATCATACAAAACTTTTAGTTATACCGAATCCAATTGAAGAACTGAAGCTTGTTAACTCGCAAAATGAAACCAAAAAACTAAATGTGTAATTGTGTTTGTGTTTTTAAATAAGAAATTGAAACCAGTTGAAACTGATAAAACGCAAAATCTGCACAGATCATAATGTGTGGAAGAAGGAGGAACAATGGGTTCGGCCATGAAACGGTTGAAACAACACTTTTTTTTAGTATGAACTGCACTGTACTGCTGCTACAAACTATACTGTACCATGCTATGCTGTACTGTACTGTACTGTACTGAACTTTATGATATGGGACACCACTGTAAACTGTGCTACGGCATACAGTAGTGTACCATACAATGGTGTACAGTTTGGTAGTGATTCTTTCTTGTGGCTAGGCAGCGGTGCAAAAAACTATCGTCTTAAACGATATTTTGCATTGTTTACTTTTTTTTTTGTATTAATTTTGGTTTTAACAAAAGGATCACTTACATAGCTAGAAAACGCTTTGCTTTGTTTTGTTTTGGTTTTTTGTTTTTTTTTTTGGTTTTTTGTTTGTTTTTTTGTTAAACTTTTCTGTCATATAAAAAATGTTTTGCTTGTTGTTTTAGTTAACTGAGTTTTTGTGCTACGCTTTTGGTATTTAAATACTAAACATTTTAGCAAATTGTAATTTACGCTGCTTACTTGCTGGCTTGAACTATACAATACATAAAGTATATAAGGTATATGTATATATGCATATATATTGTTATATATATACACATATATAAATACAAATTCATATATATGTATAAATATTTTAGTATATCATATTCACTAACAATTATTTACTTTAGTAAAACTTTTCAAATTTGCGCATAAATTATTGTATTACTTTCGCATTTCTTTCTGTTTAATTACTTCTTTCCGTCGCTCTCTTCCTCTATCTTTTTGCTTTAATTATGTTTGCACACATGTCCCAAAATTTCTAACTGCTTGTGTTTGTGTGTGTATGTGTATGTGTGCGTGTGTGTGTGAGTCGGCCGTTAGTTTTGTTTGAAATATTCGATTGGCTTTCGTTTCGTTTATATATATATATATATATATGTATGTATATGTAAAAAACAAACACAAAACATAGAAATTGATACATCTCATATATATATAAATACAAGTACATATATGTATATATATAATTATTAAATTTCATTAATAATATTTATTACTTTTTTGTTTTTATTTCGTTTTTGTAATACTGTAGCAGCCTCCTTGTGTTTATGCATTATATATGTTTTTGTTTTTTTTTTTTTTTTTTTTTTTTGTTTAAATACTTTTGTGTAAGCCTGGTCGAAATAAGAAACAGACAAAAACTAACGTCCAAGACCCAACACTGTGAAATATCTAAATATTTCGAAAATGTTTTTTAAGCTTCTTTCTCAGTTTTCTTTTATACGTTCTTTTCTTTTTTTAATCGTATTCTTTTTTTTTTTTCGTTTCTTTTTTTGTAGAAAAATTGGAGTGTAATTAACAGCTTTGGGTTTTTTTGTTTTTCATTTTGTTACTGGAAGATTTCATTGCTGCTTACATAGTAATAATTTTAAAAAATTGTTTTCTTTTCGCTAGGTTAATTTCTTTAAGTTAAATCTCAAAATTGTTTGGTTTTGTAGATTTCTTTGTTCTTTTCTTTTCTTTCTTTTCTTTCTGCTTTGCGATTAATTTGACTGCGGCTGCAATTGGTGTTATTTTTTGTTTTTTGTTTTTTCCCTGCTCGGGGGGGGGGCGCCCAAAAGGGACAGCCATTAAATGTGTTCTATTTGATCTGTATCTATATATATTGCATTCGTCGACACACGTTTTAGTTTAGTTTTTGTTTTACTTAAGTACTAAAGAAGAATTTTGCTATTGCAACGGCTGACAAAAGTTTGTTTTTTTTTTTTTTTTTTGTAGCCGCCGTCGTTTCGTTGTTTAGACGCGATTTTGAAGCTACAGGACATCGTCCCACAAAGGATGATGTCTTGTCTGCATGGTATGTGTGTGTGTGTGTGTGTGTGTGTGTGTGCGCTTAGTTACCATTCATAGACCATGCATATTTATATATGTATATATAAGTGAGTTCGTGTGTGTGTGTGTATAAACTAGATAAGTATGTATGTGTGAGTGTGTGTGAGTGTGTTGTTGTTGTTGTGTGTAAAATGTGGGGACTCTAACACACACACACACTTTACTTGGCCTTGTTGGTCTTGAAGCTGACCTGCAGCACACGATTGCCCATGGTATAGCCATTGAGGGCACGGATGGCCATGGCGGCCTCATCGTAGTTGGTCATGGACACGAAGCCATAGCCTTTGCACTGGTTTGTTGTGGGATCCTTGACGATCTTCACCGATTGCACAGCGCCAAATGGCCCGAACAGTTGCCACAGCGCAGCCTCCTCCGTTTCGGGCGCCAGATTGTATATGAATATGGGATAGGCGCCACCAGGACCGCTGGCCAAAGTGGTCGCTGCCGCCGCTGCGGCACCGAGCCCATTGGGCAGCATCACGTCCAGCATGTCGCCGGCCATGGGCGAGAAGCGTGCGAGTCCCTTGTTGACCGGTGTGTGCATGGCGCCGCCAATGCGCCGCACCAGCTGGGGATTGAGGAAAGCGGGCAATTGCGGCTGAATGATCTTGCTGGTGCTGCCGGGCGTGTTCGAGAACTTGACCACAATGGGATCGGTGCAGCTGCTGGGCGTGGTCCCGTTCAATGCAATTATCGCCCGCGTTGCCTCCTCCCGCTTATCGAAGCGTATGAAGCCGACGCCCTTCGTCTGCGTATCGTTGCCGGCGTTCTGCAGAATGCGCGACGTGATGATGGCGCCAAAGGGCGCGAATATGGCCTCCAGCTCCTGCTGGGTCATCGTCTTGGGCAGGCCCGAAACGTACAGATTGGCGCCCTTGATGGCATCGGACGAGGGTCGCGCAAAGGACACCTTGATCGTCTTGTTCTGCAAACGCAGCCCGTTGAGCACATTGACCGCCTGCTCCGCATCCTGCGGACGCACATAGTTCACGAAGCCGTAGCCCAGGCTCTGGCCCTTGCTGGGCGCCTGCGGATTGAGTGGATCGATGTAGACCTGCGACTTGTCGCGTATCAGCTTCACCGACTCAATCTCGCCGACGCTGCTGAACAGCGAACGGATCTCATCCTCCGTCATTGTCTGTGGCAAGTAGTTCACAATCAGATTTGTGCGCGTCTCCGTGCTGCCATTGCTGCCGTTTTGGGGTCCGCCCGAGTTGCCATTTGTGTTTGCTTGCTGCACTTGCTGTTGCACTTGCTGCTGCTGCTGTTGCACCTGCTGCACTTGCTGCTGCACCTGTTGTTGCTGCTGCTGCACGGCAACAACTGCCTGCTGCACTTGCTGCTGCTGCTGCACCACTTGCTGCTGCTGCTGCTGCTGCACAACTGCCTGCTGCACGACCGCCTGCTGCTGCTGCTGCAGTTGCTGTGTGACAGCCGCGGCGGCAGCGGCAACTGCTTGCTGTGTTTGCTGTTGTTGCACTTGCAATATCGCCTGCTGCACTTGTTGCTGCTGCTGCTGCAGCTGAGCGGCGGCTGCAACAGCCGCCGCATTCTGAACGGGCGCTGCCACATTTGTGGCAGCCACTGCTGCTGCCGCCGCAGCGCTTTGCATCAGTTGCGCTTGTGTATCAACGCCGGTGGCGCCGGTATTAGCCATCATAAAGTCCACTATAGTTGTTGAATTGTTGTTGAGTTGTTGTTGAGTTGAGTTGTTGTTGTTAGATTTGGAGGAGGCCAACGCAGGCGCAGCACATGGAAAATAATATAGAGAATATGTCAAGATTAAACCATTTGCCAAGTTTGTTAGTAGCAATTTTTAATTATTTGGTTAGTTTTTGATTAAGTGTTTTTTTCTTTTTTAATCAATTTTAGTCATGATTTTTCATTATTTTACACACAAAAATATGTATGTGTGCTACCATAGAAACAATCTGATTTCAAGACTTTGATCAAAATATATATATGTTGTTAACGGTTAGTTTAAGCTTTGCACCCTGGCGCCGCACAGCGGCCCACTTTTAACGAACAGCTTTCGTTCAAAACTTACTTTTGCCTTAGCAGGCACAGACACACACGGACACAAACACACACACAGACAAAACGAGAGAGAAAGAGTGTGAGAGAGAGAGAGTGATTGGAATCTCAGGCACAGACAAAAAGTCACTCGGCAAACACAGCACACACACTGTGACACATACACACACAAACACACCTAGAACTGCGCGTAGGCGATGGTCGAGAGGTCGAGGTGGAGAGGTGGAGAGTTTGTGCGATGAGCTTTTCTTCTTTTGGTTTTTTTTTTCTTAAATATGTCGTTGCCGCTGCGAGACCCGCTACGTCGCAAGCACGCGATGCTACTGAGCGCAGGTCCTTGCAATGCTTTCGTGCTATGCTGGCGTTAACGTCTCTCTCTCGCCCGTTCCCTGCTTCTGCTCCCGCTCACGCTCCTGTTCCGGCCGTCGTTAACTTGTTGTTGTTGTTGTTGGAAATTGTAACAAAGCACGTACCCGGCCAAACCCAGTTATGTAATACATACACTCTTACACACGCACACATACATATGTACAAAAGCACACAAATACATACACGCACAGCGGCAGGCAACGAACTCTACACGCAGCAGCAGAGCAGCAGCAGGACATACCCCTTGTGAAAAACGCCGAAAAGCAAAAAAAAAAAATGTTCAAAACTAAAAATGAGCATCCCCCGTTCGTTGAAGCGTGTGCTCGAGAAGCAGTTATAGAGCCACCCGCCCCGTGGTGTGTAACAGCGAGTTGTAAATACATACATACATATGTACATGCATATACATATACGTATCTAAGTAGCAACCCTTAAATGCAAAAACAAGTTGTAATAATTCTTTTGCGAAAATACAGTACCTAAGCTTTGCACACCTAAGGGTTAAATACAGCGGCGATAACAATGCCACCCCCTTTGGGTTAGAAAACAAAACGGTGCATGTGCGTATGGTTTTTAAAAACAGTCTGGCAACGCTACCTTTTTGCATCATGATCTGTGAACTTGCACTTTGGGTGGAAGTTGTTGGCTGCGTCTCTTTGGCACGACTCACGCAAGTCAAAAGGTCAAACGAAAACTAACACACACACACACACACACACAAACATAGCAGCGATACAAACGCCCACACGCCAAAAAAAAAAATTGGAACGGGCCTCTCTCTAAATTTCGATGACAACCGAGATTTGAATGTGTCTGGAACAGTCGCTCTCCTTCATCCTTTCCACTCAAGCACACACACACACTAACTCACATACAGTTAGGTATACATACAAACACATAAGCATGCTTGTATGTATGTACATTACATATATATTTATTTAATACTCACTTGGTTCCGTTAAAATGTTGCTGTTTTGTTTGCCAAACGAATTGTTTAAAATTCCTTGTCCGTTTAACACGCGCGCGCGCTCTACACGGCGCTAATCCTTTCCTTTTCTCTAGTTCACCTCTAAGTGATGGCCAATTTAATGCAGGATATGTTCCTTTTTATTGTTTGGCTATATAATTGCGGCTATTTTAGGGCTAATAATTAAACATTTGCTGACGTTGTAACCGTCGTAGTCGTCTATTCTTGTTGTTTTATGAAAAAGAATGTAGATAAAAACAAAAAACAAAAAAGCGGTAAATTCGTCTGCTCGTCTTAGGCATTGGGCGTTAGTGTTATCGTATTTATCGATTTTATCGATTTTTCCCAAATACAAAGGTATAAGCAGTTACAGCAACAGCAACAGCAATAGCAACGCTCAAATTTAAGCGAATACGTTTGTACATATGCGTATTCTATACATTTTACTATTTGAAACAAGTCGACGCAAATATTTTTTTGTATTGTTACACAATTACAGACATTGTATGTGTTGCTCTTGTTGTTGCTGTAATTTTGCTTTTGTTTTTTTTCGTCTATTTTCTCAATATTAATGATTATAACAGTATCTCTCAGTTGCTGCTGCTGCGTCTCTGACACTGTGCTAATTTATGGCGAGCGCTGTTGGAATAGAGAGAGAGTGGAAAGAGCGACCAGCCGCCCTCACTCTTGCTCCCTTCGCTATACAATTTATGTATAGCAGCTCCCTCCATTGTTTTTGTTGCTGTTTTTAGTATTTTGTTGTTGTTGTTGTAATTGTTTCTATGTACATATGTATATTTTTTAAATGGCGCGCATATTTTACCACATATATGTTTGCTCACACACCGACGCACTTAGTATCTATAAGTTGTTTTTTTTTTTGTTGCTAGACGTCGCGCTTATTAAATTAAAACACGCGCTGCTTTTGTTTTTGTTCCTGTTATGTTTGTGGATTTTGTTTTACATAAAAAAAATATATATGTATATACATACATAGCATTGTTCACTGTGGCCGCGTTTGATATTACTTTTCGCTGTTAAATTGTTCTAATTTGTATTTCCGCGCAATTCTCTCTGCTCCCGCACTACTTTTTGTTAAATTTTTGGTGTTGCTGTGGTAACAAAACACTCCTCTTTACCTACCAATACTCAAACTACTTTGCTTTTGAGAAACAAACAATTTTAACTACAAGTTACGTTTTGTTTGTTTATGTAAATTTTAAAGTTTTTTTATTGCAACCGGCTTTTTGTTTATTACTTTTAGCTAACAGCAAAATAAAAACGTGCTGCTTTCAAAAGTGTCTACTACTATTTCTCTGCTATTGTTGTAGTTGTTGTTGTTGTTGTTGTTTTTGTCGGCGTACAATGCTCCTTTTCCTGCACATAAAATCAATATGCTAGCTGCGCCCTTTATGCCTCTCACACAGCTACACAGACAGAAGCATACAAACACACACGTGCACACACACAAACACACATCACCCGTTTTACAGATACACATCACAGAGAGTAAGCAGAGCGTCAGCTTTTAGCAGTAGATTTTAACGCACAACAACAACTATTAATACTACTACTACTACTATATTGTGTCTAGTTGCCCAGCACTGCCTTCCAGCCCTCCCGGCACCGATCGCTCGCCTCTCTTTCCGAGTTTGTTGAACTGTTTGGCGCTGTTGTTTGTAGTCTTTACGTCTTTCTACGTTTTTTTATACCCATTGCATATTGTAATTTTGTGTTTTAGCATACATGATCAAATTGTTTCACACACAAACACACACAGGTACCCACTTAAAAGCAACAACAAAAAAATACATATGTACGTATGTATATAAATGCATTCATGTTCGTTCATATGTTCGTGTACATGTATGTAATTGCACAATTTTGCAGCGCGTAGTGATCGTTTGGCAATTTTCGTAGCATTTTTTTTTTTTGCTTTCGTTGTTGTTATTCGTTACGCTTACGTTTTGTTGCGGCTGCTACTGTTGTTGTTGTTGTTGTTGATATTTGTTGGTGAATTATATATTAGTTGTTCTTGCACTATACGTAGTTTACTATGGCAATGCTTGTATTTTGTTAAACTTTTGTGGTCGTTAATTTCTCATTACTTTTTCAAAAAAAAAATAAAAAATCAATTGCAAAATGAGCTGAGCACACGAGCTGAGGCAGCGCACACGAGCGTTTAAACGTACTGCGGCGTACAACGTCTAGCGTGGAAATGAAAATGACGCGAACATAAAAGCAAACACAAACCTTGCTACCCTAGTCGCCATACAACTGTATGTATATACGCGTTCGTTTCTTGTGTGTGGTGTCTGTATATATTTCTCTGAGACTGATTTTGAGAGCGCGAGCGAGAGAACGTTCGTTTTGTTGCTATTTTTTCTGCATTGTTTGCGTTCTCAATGCTTGGTTTTTTTTCTCAATGCGCTTTTCAGGTATTTGGCTCCTGCGTCTGTGAAAATCGACCCCGTCTTCGTTAAGTTGGCTGCCCATTGATGGGTGATCTGTTATAGGAAATCTCCTTAACAGAGCGCAAACAGAGACAAATAGATCGGGCCGTACGTATATTATTATAAAAAAAACAATAATTAAAGACAACTTAAGAAACACTTCAAGTTTAAGCGTCATATTTAAGCATGACTAGCAAAATAATGTAATCATGTAAGTCTTCCAACCCAAATGATTGCCGTTCGCTGGAAATGTTATGTTAAAAGCCTGGATATTTGTTAGCATGAGTTGAGAATGTCTGTCATACAGCTGATGTTCGAGCCAACTGTCAAAAACCTACAACTCCCACTGAACAGACGGTGAAAGTGTTGCCAGAAAGTTGCAAGCATGATCGATGAGTGAATGGCAAATTTTCGTTTTAAATTTAAAATAAGCATATTTCAACAAATTAAGTTTTGCAAAAATTCATAATTGTGATGCTTTTGCTTTATAAGATATGAGGTCGTCAACCGTTTTATGATGCTGTTTGTATGCTAGCACTATCTCACTCTCTCTCTCTTTGTATTTTAATATTATCCTTGACGAGCGCGAGGGCTGTTCGTTTGTGTGTGCGTATTTTGCTGTGCAACCACCAACGCCGGGGTTGTTTCTATACAACGTACACCCCCTATTGCCAACCCAAGCGCCTGTCTAGCGACTGCTAAAGACTTGAGCAGGGGGGTTTTTATTTGTACCCACGACATACATATGTAAAATGGGTATAATGGTTATGCGAAAAAGTATGTAACAGGCAGATTGAATCTTGTCCGACCCCATAAAGTATAAATATTGTTGATCAGCATCAACCGCCGAGGCGATCTCAGAGACTATAAGTACTAGACTAGCGGTAAGAATTGTGATTAGGGTATCTCCTAGTCGGAAAATCTCGACTAGAGCCTTCATACTTGTTTTTGGCATGCGTGCGTGTGCATAATTGCGCTTGTATTCACTATATCTCTGTGTATGTACGCTTCCTGTTTTTACTGCCCACCGGTTTTCATGTGCTGATTTTTATGGCCCAACATTACAAATGTGACGCCGCCGTCGCCGCATGTCTGTTCCAATTTACCACAGTGAACACATTGTTATTGTTGTTGTTGTTGTTGTTGTTGTTGTTGCTACTCGCAAAAACATCAAAATGTAACTTAACTGTTTTTTTGGCCAGGGTGGTTTTTGGGAATATTTGAGATTTGAGCTGCCAGACCGGTCAATCCAAGCCCAAAACGGGGGGTGGCCAGACGAGACTGATCGACGATGTGCAAGTGTTTGCTCGTTGCCGTATCCTTTACAAGATAAGCATATTTTTTGCACATATGTAAATACACACGTATTATATGAATAAATATGTGCACACACATAAATACAAGGGCGGATTTTAGTTTGCTTTATTACAACTTCCCATCGCCCAATCGAATTAAGAAAAAAAAACGCCTTACTTTTAAAAACTGACAAATTATAAAATGAAATCTAGATCGAACAAAAAAAAAAAAAAAAAATTGGCAGCACTAAGCCTAACGAAGGAACAAGCGTTGCCAGCCAAAATGGAGGCTGAAGATTAGCTCATCCCACAGACATGTACGCACATCCAAATTTATGTATATATATATTTATAGCGATAAGTATTTGTGATAATAATTATTTTGCGCAAACTTCTGTTTTATTTTTTTTTGCTGACGCATGCTCTCATTTATAGACTGTGGGTGGGTGTGTGTGTGTGTGAGTTTATATAAAAGCTGCCCACGTGCTTCGGGCGCTCTCTTCTTCTATATATATATCTCGTTTCCACGCTCTTTCGTTCACTGTCGGCGCCTCGCAGTATGCAACACATTTGCGACCATGCGGCAGGATTTTGCACACAAATTTCCAAATGGGCAGCGCCTTTGAAAAGTGTCCGGGTCGCGGGACAAGGGCACGGGAGCATGCTTAATCCTTTTGGCTCTGGCGAAAGCAAAACAAAACGCATTGTACCGGCACCTTGGCCGCATTACAGCAACAACAGCAACAACAACAACAGCCGGATTAAAAAAGCAGCCGCGAACACAGACAGGATGACAAAAAACAAAAGGCATTTTTTTTTGTGTTCTGCGTTTTGGATTTGCACCAAAAGGGGCCGCACCCTTTTTAACGTTTTCTGTATTTTCGAATAAACAAAAAACAACAAGAACAGGGCGAAGAAGCGAAGAACTGCAGCAGGAATTACAGCATTGTCTCAACCTGGCTAGATAGGTTTTAGGCACAGGCACAGGCACAGGCAGCAGGATCAGAGCTATATCAGGACCATGATTCATTCAACCCCTACGACAACAACATAAAACTTAACTACATTTACATAACGATCCTTAGGGCGATTTTAACTTTGCACGTTTCGCTGCACAGCGCTTGCGATCGGATCGACAGATGCACTTTTTCCCCGAAACTAATAATAATCATCATACAAATTACCATAAGACACCGAGTGGAGAGAGTTTTGCGCTCTCTCTCTCTCTTTCACACACTTTTTTTCTCTCAGTGATTGCTGAGGGTGAGAGTAGTTCGGTAGAGGGAGGTGCAGAGGGACGCAGGATACGCTGCCTTGCCGTTTTAATTGTGGCATGTGCTTCCGTTGTTGTTGTTGCTTTCTCTTTTACAACATTGTTCCCAAAATGCATTGTATTCAGTTCCAGTTGTGAGTTTGCCACAGTTCAGTGCTCAGTTTCGAGTCCTTGCCACCTGGCCTACTAATCAGCATCTGAAGTTGACAATCGCATGAGTTTGACAGCATTTTATACATCCTCGAACTCTATGCCTTATGCTGTTTCTATCTATTCCCTTTTAACATAACCTCAAAAATTGTGTTGAAAACGATCCTTAATACATTTTTTCCGTTCTAATATCTTCCTTCCTTAGATATGTATGGTATGATAAAATTATATATTTTTCATCACAAAATTAAATATCACAAGTTTGCGACCTCTTGTGTATACATTTTTTTTTATAATTTTTCAGATACTAAGGTTTTTTGGGTTTTCCTCATTCGTCCATTTACTTCATATTATTTTTTAACAAAGCCTTAGTTTTGAAACCTTTCTTTCCTTTAAATATATCTTATTTTTTACCTCTTTTATCATAAATGTTCAATATAACCTCAATAACATAACATTAAAAAAAAAAACATATACCAACAGCTGTTGTCTCCAGTTTGAGAATAGAAATTAACAAACTCTCACACGCTATGTGTCTATTTATTTATTTTTTTATATTTTTGTGTCTCATTTCAGTTTGCCAAAGGATCAATTGGTTTACATTGGCCTGAGGGACATTGACCCCTACGAGGCGTTCATACTAAATAAGTTTGGAATACGCTACTATGCCATGGATGTAAGTAGGAAATAGGCTCACACGCATGCGTTCTTTTGTGGCTGCTTCTTGTGCCAGTTGTCGTAAAAGTTGTAAATGTAAAATTCCGGTTTTGCGTAGCAGCAGGATCAAATAACGATCGTGCGTGACAGCCTCAACAGAATTACAAGCTGTATCCTGGCAATGTGTGTGTGTGTTGGTGTGTGTGTATCTGTGTGTTGTAAGTGTAAGCTTGGGCATTTATAGGGGTTGTCGATGGCCAAAAAGAGGAGAAGAGAAATCGAATCTAGTTGCACCCTTCTGCAGCCGGCAAAGTTACAGGACACTCCCTAGCAGCCGATACACACAAACACACACACATACTTCTCGACCCAACCCTCCTTCATTTATACACATGTTCAATGTAGTATATGTGAGTACTATATGAATTGCCTCCCTCTTTGTCTGCCTGCCTGCCTGCCAGCCTCGTTACATTTAGCGCCTGCAACATCCGATCGCGCAGGGTGGGTTGCAACGCTTGCAACGTGCTCGGCCACATCCGGCTCGGGCCTTGTTGCCCCAGCTATTATTTATGGCTCGTGCAAAATCGACGTCTGTTGAAAAATGGTTTAACGGCCTTCCGGATCTGCAAAATTTATTATAGCTCATTAGTTCGATCCAAATATGCGCGCACAAATTGTCAGCTGTACTTTGATTTCTTTTTAAACAATGCGCGATAAATGGCAGCCATATGTACATGTATATGCATAAGTATGTACTCATTTCCTAACGGTTCTCATCGGACATTATTGTTCTACTCACCAATCGCGGCTTAGAAGCTTCTCAAAGCTTTCTGATACCGCTAGATGTGAAGCTTTTTTGTATTGAAAGTGTTTGCGAGGGGTATTCAAACTTTTTGAATACTTGTTTAGTTATTAGTGACAATGATTTAAATTAAACATATAATTTTTTTAGCAAAACACTAAATTCATTCAAGTTCTATAAACGTCGGAAACTTAAGCAAATTGTAAACAAGAGTTTTAACATATTTATATATTTAAATTTATTTGTTAAAAATTTTGCGATTTTTCCGCATGAAATTCTACCTTCTTATTGAATTCAGCGGTCAAAAATCCATTAGAAATGTTCGCTTTAAATGACATAATACAATAGTTTTTTTCAAAAATAATAATATAAAGAAAACTCGAGCAAATCTCAAAAAAAAAAAAAAAAAAAATACTGACTTCACATTCAGATTCAGTTCTCACTTGTTCAGTTCCAAAAGTCAACCTGATTTGAAAACTTGAGGTTTACATTATGTTTGTAACATTGTTTATTGCTTGTTCTTTACAGTCCATCGATCGCGTGGGCGTGCCCAAGATCATTGAGATGACACTGGATGCACTGAATCCGCAGAACAAGATTCACGTTAGCTTCGATATTGATGCGCTGGACAGCAATGTGGCACCAAGCACAGGAACTGCAGTGCGCGGCGGCCTCACCCTAAGAGAGGGTATCAGCATTGTGGAGGCGTTGCGGGACACAAAGCGTGTGCAGGGCATGGATCTGGTCGAGATCAATCCGAAGCTGGGCAGTGAGCATGATGTGCGCACAACTATCGATGCTGGCCTGGAAATACTTAAAAGCATGTTTGGCTATAGACGATCGGGTGCACGTTTCTACAGCAATCTAGATACGGGCATACTTGGACACGAAAACTAATCAACTAATCAATAATCGTAGATTGAAACGAATTCATGTTTTAATTTACATTTTTTTTATCAAGCACTCTTTTATTATTTTTACGATCGACTCCTATATATATATTCATTTTGGTATATATAATCTATAAAACATTTATGTTAATTTAGGTATGTACAATTATTTGTGTGCTTGTTTTTAGTTAGTTTAGTTTAAACTTTTATTTTGGCTTAATGTTAATTATGTATATTTAAACAGCGATTACATTTTGTGTAGCGTACAAATATAAAAATATAAATTAACAGAGATTACGTTTCGCGCTCACAGGACCACTTTCTTGGCCCGGGCCCAGCGCTAGATATCAGACTTGGACGCTGCCGTCGGCAGATATGCCGATATATCCACATTAGCCATTAGATTAGCGGTATTCAGCAGCTCGTTGACCGGCATTGAAGCACTGGCTCCAACACTGACCGCTGTTGGCGCTGCCGGTGCCGCTGGCAGGCGCTGGTAAAGCTGCGGCGTAAACATGCGCAGCAAGCGACGTTGGACGCCAAGAAGTAAAGCGTTAACAGCACCCGAGATGACTATGATGCCCGATATAATCGAGCAGAGTCGTATGACAAAGGTCAGGAAATAGTCGCGATCATGGCTAACAACGATCTTCAGGGCGGACCAATCGTACTTGAAATATATGCCCGGCGATCCATACGAGTTGCGCTCCGAATCTGTAAGTGTTATAGAAAGTGAATCGGTTAGACTCGCAATAAAAGAAGAAATACTCCTGAAACTTTATACTCGCCCAGTTTGCGCACGTTCTCTGTCACGGCATATTGGAATGTGCTGATGGTGCTAAACGTATGCTGAATCTCCGTAGGCACCACTTTGATGAAGTACTGGACGGTGGTGGCCTCCTCGGTGATGATGGTCTCATCGCCCTCCAGCGGTTGAACAATCCGTCTAGAGTACTGGCCAAAACTGAGACGATTGATGCGATGCGTAAAGTTGGCGGGCATGCGTCGGAACTCGATCATCCAGTGATCCTCAAACATGCCAACCACCGGCTGTGCACCGCCCACCAAATGTAGAACGCCGGCCACCTTGTTGATGCCCAGTGTGCCGTGTAGCCGGCATGCGTCATACTTTGACTCCAACTGTGGATGCTGCTGCACCTGCTGCAGTGCACCCGGCGGTGGAGGTGCAGGAGCTGCATGTGTTTCGCTCTCCTTTGCTTGTACGCGATCGCGTAGAATATCCTTGAACAGTATGTCCGCCACAGAGTGGTATTCCTCGCGCAAATAGTGATTGGTCATTTGCATGGACTGGAAGTGACGACGATCCGCATCCGACATTTGCCACCAGACGCCCTCGCGCTGCAACGAGCCATAGGCAAACACATCCTGTTGCGTCTCATCCATGAGATCGACGCCGGAGAGCGATGCGCAGGGCATCGCTACCGTAATGTCCACATGCATTTGCACTTGCTCATCCAGCGCCATATCGGGCTCAAACTGATAAATGATGTCCGTTTCATTCCAGTAATAACGCAGTTCCGTGTACACCAGATACAAAATGAGCAGGCGACTCAGCAGCGAAACTGCAATGGACATGGACGTTAGTTAAACATCGTTTTTAATGTTTGTGGTTATGCTTACGTGTGCCGCCAATTTCTGTAGTCTCTGTGTACTTTTCAGGCACTTTTTTAAAGGCATCAAGATTCTTGGCGAACTCGAGCAAATTGCTCTTATCGCCTCGGTAACGTAGCGTGGCAGTCATCTCTCCTATTATAATGTTGTAGTGGCAATTAAATACGACACAGTCCAGTTATCTGATAATTATTGAAACTAGCTAATAATATTAATTGTGGCCGCCCCATTTACGACAACATTATCGCCGTTGCCACGTACTCCTCCCACGTTGCATTCCAGTTGCGTGCACACAACGTTGTCACTTCTGCTTTAATTTGGCTAATGCGCAATTGAGTCACTATTTGTTGATTGCAATCGTAAATGAAATAATTTACTGTAAGCTTAGTTTAAATATATAGTAAATATAAGTAATTGCCGTTGCCGGCTGAATTGTTGATTGTGTATGGTGAATTTATCGATTATCCATCGAGCTGTTATCGTTGAGTGAATGCCGTTGCTAACGTTGCCAGACTGTGCACAAAAGTTAATTGTTGCATATGTGGTGAAATACAAATTTGTGGCTATCTATTATTTCAATGTATTTATATTTAATTTCAAATGTTTTGTTTTTCTACTTAAGTATGCAATTCAATAATTATACACTGTTTACGATTTATTCGACTATTATTTTTTGTCGCCATAGCTGGCAACGCCAACAGCAAATGCATAGTATCGAATCGATAACATTGAATAACTTTGTTGATCAGCGCAGCAGCTGAAAGTTTGGTTTTTGCAGCATTGTTAAACCGCACTCGGCACTCGCGACGTTCGTACGTGCGCGCTAAGAAGATTCGTTTGTTAATCGTGCATAAACAGCAGCAGCAGCAACAACAACAATAACATTGGAAGAGCAAAACAAGTTTTTTGGGTAATTAACATGCACATATTGAATTTTATAGTTAACGTTGCGTGTATTCGATCTCATGATTTTCAAAATAATAATCATTTTGTCCAATTTACATGTTAATGCTGTCGCTGTCTCTTTGCCACCCATTGCATACACACACATAAATCTATACTAAATAAATATATGTATGTATGCATAGTATATATACTATATATACGGAGAAAATCGTTAAACGCTGCGACTGTGACGATGGCTTTTATCACCAAGTGCGCAATTGTCGCTGTCACCATATTTGCTCTGCTGCTGACGCATGGAGGCATCGGAAGCGGTGTTGTGGATGCGCGCCGTAACCAAGGCACCAACCAGCGCAAAACATCATCCGGCAGCAACTCGGGTCATGTGACTCAGCCCAGCTACAACACCCACAACAAGGCAACAGCGGCAACAATGGTGCCAGCAACTCCCACGCTGATGTGGCCAAATTGAGCTATCCGAATTACAACGCGCAGCCCAATCGTCCGGCTACTAATGCCAATCCCAATGCGCCGGCTGCTGGCTGGAACGTGCCGCAACATGGACCGCCGCCCGCCTACTCCGCCTCGAATCCGGCTGGTGGCGCACACACCAATGTGCATGAGCCACCACCAGCTTATCATGCACCCAACTATGGTGCCGCACCCGGCGGCGGCATGAATCATGGCCAGCAATATCCATCTGGCAGCCATGTACCTGGCGGCGGCTATCAACCCAGCGGTGGCTATCCACAAGGTGGCCTGCCCGCCGGAGCCAGCTATTATCCATCGGCTGGACATATGCCCGGTGGTGGCGGCTATCATCCGGCAGCTGCACCACCAGGCGCCACCTATTACCAGGCGGGATCAGCTCTGCCACCAGGCGCCACCTACTACGCCCAACCACCGCAACAATCCTCCTCCGGCCTGGGCTTCGGTAAGCCTACAAATCCCAACAACTAGAAGCTTTATTTAATCGATCCTTTTTTCACAGGCACTGGCTTGCTGGCTGGTGGATTGGGCGGCGCCTTGCTGGGTCATGCTTTGACCCCATCGGGTGGCTCATCGCAGTCTATGGCAGCTGCTCCACCACCAGCAGCAGCAGCTGGTGGTCAGGATCGCATTATAATTATTAACAATGGAGTGCCTGTGAATGCCAGCGATGGCACCACAGTCATCAATGCTGCCGGCACCCAAACCGCCTCAGATGCACCACCCGCTCAGTTGGCACCGTTCTCGCCCCCAGCTGCTGGCAACGGCACCGATCCGGCTGCACCGGCTCCACCACCACCGCCACCTGGCGGCATCATTTGTGTGCCCACCAAGGTCAACGAGACGGATCCGGCTGACAGCACCAAGATGATTGAAGTCGAGAAAGTTGCCTGCTATCCGGCACCCCCGCCACCAGCCGCTGCACCCGGCGCCGAGCCTGTGCCCCTCGCTCCAATGGCCACCAGTCAGCCACCGATGCTGGCACCAGATCAGGCTGCTGTGCGTTCCGCTACCAGCGGCACCATCAGCATCAGTAGCCAGTTGCCACGTTGCACGTTGGTTGGCCTCTTTGGTGTTTTGCTTCTGCGCTTTGTCGCTGCTGCGGCCAATTAGAAGAAGGGTCGCAAACAATTTCAATTATTGCTTAGCACTTTTTAGTCACCGCTAAACACCCCACAATCCACAATCCAACGAAAACAACCATTCTAGTTTACCCCTTCGCATGGCAGCCTATTGTTAAAATTAAGCATTATTATCTAGTATGTATTTGTCCATAGTGTATTTTGTAGGTGACCACGCCTCATAACCAGAAGGCCTTCAATTGTGATGATGTAATGATGATGTGGAAGATGTGGATGGTGTGGATGATGTGTTCCGGCGATGAAGGGACAAATATCTTTACTGTGAATCTCGTACTTTGTATACATACTATATATATACTATATCAAACATTCGAATGTGGACCACTTTTAAAGGGTATCACGCTAGTTCAACTCCCCACTCACACAATTTTAAAAGACAAGTAATCTCAGTGTATGTACGATCTAAATATGATATCTATATATATATATATAATCAATTGTTTTTTCAAGGCACATTTTTTCGATTGTAAGATTTGTTTGTTTTTCGTTACTAATTTATTTGTTTGTTAGTAAAATGTTTTATATTTTTTCTGGTCAATTGATTCAATAATAAAAGCTTTAACATCACGCCGCACCACAAGCTTCCAGCTCGTCTTTACTCGTACTCTTAACTCTTCCAACCAACCAACAACAACAGCAACATCGGGCATAGCCGATATAGAAAAGATCTCTACTCTTTATTAGTCTGCACAAAACATCAGCAACATCACATACGCAAAACTTTCACTGATTAGCGAATACAATTCAACATTATGAGCTTCCCAAAGCTTCGTGTACATATATACATATGTATATACTATGATGGATGATGGATGTGTTTACAAACATGATTGTTACGGTGTGGCAACGATGTGGAGCAATACACAACCAACAACAATGAACTTCAAATGCCAAATGGAACGCTACGGGCATTTCCGTCAGCTGTGAATGTTTTATGGAATTGGATAAACTTATTTGATACTAAATATTTATAAGGCAGATACTATTTTTTTTTTGTTTGCTAAAAATGAGAGCTTCCACGATTAAAACTGGGACAAGCTCATCAGTACAGGATGATAATCAAGAATACATATACTTTAATTAAGAGAAATACATTTTGAGTTCGGTTTATTGCTTTTTTTTTTATTGTTTTAAACCTTGTGTTTTTGTATTGAAAAACAGAGCGTGTACAAAAAATGATGACATTTATCTTTACTCCGCATCGTCGTCCTCATCATCATTGGAGCTGATTCTGAAGTAACGCAGCTCATACGAGTCCTTCTCGTTGGCAACCACACGGATCCAATCGCGAAGGGCGTTCTTCTTCAGGTACTTCTTGGTCAAGTACTTGAGGTAGGCCTTGGAGAAGTGCACATCGGAGCTGACAATCAGCTTCATCTTGGAGCGCTCGAAGGTGACATTGTTGCCCAGGTTGTTCACCTTGCCGTTGACCTTAAGGCGAGCCTTCACGTACTTCTCCTGCAGAAACCAAGACCAAACATCAGTTAGAAAGGGAAGGCTAATGTCTTTGTACATACAATCAAGTGTCAATATGATTTGAAGTATTCATGTCTCTTTCTTTGTTAAGGCCAAAAGTCAATTGAATGCGAACGAAAGGCCCAAATAAAGAAGAGTGTCCAATTTTTTAATATGCCACTGAGTACACTGCCATCAGAGCGACTTGGCCAAAAGCCTTCACTCTCTGACGGCAAATCGGCGTGGCCTTCAATTAATTGTTTTAAAACATTTTTATGAGATATAACAGATGTAATAAATCGTTAAGAAAAAGTTGAATCGTACGCATCAAACGACATTGTGAACAAAAATATTTTAGATGTAAGTTCGTTTGTGCGTGCAGCAACTAAACATTTTCTTTTCGTTTACAACTTTATAAATGGGAGCAGAAGCATTATAACTGTATTTTACCTGTTCCGTTGCGGCGTAATTAAAGCTGACAGATGGGCAGGATTGCGCCCTGCTAAAAAAACAAACAACAAAAAAAAATATGCTGCGTGTTTAACGAAAAAAAAAAAAAAAGGTTTCCCCTTTTAAGACTTCTATGCTTGGCTTTGGTTTTGGCTTTCCAAGATTTAAGTGTGTATTTTGCTTCGTGGAGAAACCTGCAGCGTGACGAAATTTGAAAGGTGTGCACGCTTTTAGCAGGGCGCACTATGAATTTTGGCCTGACGCAACACGGATGTGACACGTTCAACCCAGGGCCCACCTCGTGGCGGTACACATAGCACGACTTGACGCTGTTCACAAACGGTTGCACCAACTGGCCAGACCCGGTACTGGCGATCAGTGGCTACCCCGTTGTGCAGTGTCCAGAGCCCCTTGTTAGAAATAATCGATACAAATTTGAATATCGGCGGCAGAAAGCCATAGGAATAGCCAAGTGAATAATGAACAACAAGACAAATGGCGACAATGTGTAACAGTGATTTTTTTTTTGCTTGTTAAACTGTTTCGGCAGATGTTAACTGTAGATGGCAGGTTTGTTTTTTTTTTAACCAAATACAGCTAATCGGCTGCCGAAAATATTTGCTTTAACCACAACTTTTTATCCAGAGCCTCTGTGTGTTTGTGGCAATGAAAAGCTTGGTGTGGTATCACTAGACGCGCTGACGTCACTGTTGTCATTTTTCTTTTCACTTTTTGAGGTTATGTTTAGCTGCCGCTGCTCCTTGTGGTGGTGCGATATGCATGTGGTCTTGTTAGAAACTTGGGAAAATGTTGGCAGAGACGTCTGCGGGGTACTTACGAAGTCGGCAACATCCATGATGTTGTCCTCGGCAATGTTGGTGCAGTCAATGGTAAAACGCAACGAGACCTTCTTCTTCTTCAGTCCCTTGCCACGCAGAGCGTTCTTCTTCACAACCTTGCTGGAAGCGGCCGCTGGTGTGGCTGTTTTCGCCTTGGGCTTGGGTGCAGCAGGCTTGGCAGCAGCAGCAGCGGGAGCGGCAGCTGGTGCAGCGACGGCAGCTGCAGCCGGTGCAGCGGCCTTGGCAGCAGCTGGGGCTGCCTTCTTTGCTGGTGGAGCAGCAGCTGGTGTTGGGGCGGCCTTCTTGACAGCAGCGGGTGCAGCTTTCTTGGCGGCAGCAGCCGGCGCAGCCTTGGCGTCCTTCTTGGGCGCAGCGGCGGGTGCAGCCTTCTTGGCGGCAGCAGCAGCAGCAGGAGCGGGCTTGGCAGCAGCTGGTTTAGCGGCGGCGGCCGGCTTTGCTGCAGCGGCTGCCTTCACGTCCTTAGCGGCTTCCGGCGCCTTTTTCACGTTCTTGGCAGCAGCTGCCGCTGGCTTTGCAGCTTCAGCAGCCTTGGGCTTCTCCACTTTGCCCTTGGCAGCAGCTGGAGCAGCCTTCTTTTCGGCGGGCTTGGCAGCCGACGCCTTGGTATCACCCTTGTTGGTCTTGGCCTATTTAAAAGTTGTATACACATTAATTATTTTAGGCGACACAATTACGATATGTTATATACGCCATCACACGTGGTTTATTTGCACAAATATCACTGTGATTGCACGACAATTAGTTTGTAGTTGCATATTATGCATTTATTTAACACAATTCACACGTGATGGCGTAACATTTTTAAGATTTCTTCATGAGCACTTACAGTTGGAGCCATCCTATTACTTGAAAACCTCGGAGGAAAAGAACCAATTCAGTCCGCTGTCAAAAAGTTATCGACTTTTTGGAGCGATTGCCGATTATTTTCAGTGCCTTTAGACGCAATTCTATTAACGCATTTTACAGCACTCTTTAGTGGTATTTTGCTAGTACTTTTTGGGGACTTTATGCTAAAAGCCTACGGCCACACTAATAGCTAATTTTAGCACTTGCACGAATTTTGGTCTTCTCAATTGCATTTAGATTGGTCATACTGAAGTGCACAGCCAACATAAGTGAACCACAAACGAGAGCGACAGCTTGTTTTTTTTGTTGTTGATTATAAAAAGAGTATTGTGAAAACTGCGTTTCTTATACAATTATTTAACAAGTACAATCATGAAATTTCAATACAAAGAGGAGCATGCATTTGAGAAGCGTCGCGCCGAGGGCGATAAGATTCGCCGTAAATATCCTGACCGTGTGCCCGTAAGTACAATTATTATTATTATTATTTTTTTTTAATATATGTATATGCATGTTCATGTATTTTTGACAGCCCAACACTACTCGTGTATGTGTGTGGGTTGTTTGTATGTATGCGATTGTTTTGCGTCGTTCTATTTGATTTTGTGTTGTTGTTGCTGTTGCTACACATAGACACACACACATAGTGGGGAAAATCAATAATGCGCAAATGGGTTCTAGTAGCAATTGTTAATAATTTCATGAGCGTTTCTGTGCTCTTTATTATAATCGGTTGTTTTTCTTATATGTTGCGTGAAAATCAAATGATGTTTTCACAGCCAATACAGGCAAAATCTCAAGTGAAAATCAAACAAATTGATGCACACACACCACCACGTACACATACACAACTGGCTTTGTTCGGACTGTGTGTGTGTGCGGGAGAGCGAACTGCTAGCTGACTCGCTTGCTCGGCTGTTGTGCTGTTGTTGTTTTTCATTTGGCTGCTCGCTATTTACCCCTACAGCGTCATCTCCCCCCTCCTTGTTCTTCATCAACGCACACGGCCAACCAGCCAGTTGTTTTTTTTTTTTTCGTTTTGTGGTTTGAAATCAACAATTTTGTTTTTGTTTTAGGTGCGTTGCTTTTGTTTGTTGACTTGCGAAAAGGTTGCCCAGACTACATTAGAACTGCGCATTAAACACGAAAAATGTGTCCATGATTTTCGCTAACGTAAAAAAAAAATTGTTTTTGTGTTAAGCTTTTCCGTTATGCACTTTGCATTGAATCCCCAATTAGTCATAGCGACTTGCTCTCTTTGTTTGTTTGCCTATTTCACCATATGTACAAACAAAATTACTTCTCATTTTCTCTGTTCCACACACTCTCTCTCTCTCTGTCTCCCTCTTTGTAAGAAACAGAGACCGCAGCCAGCCACCTTACTGCACTGCCGTTCTGCAATTTTTAATGACGATCAGGCCACAGTGCCTCACCCCCCCTCACCCATCCTCTTCTCACTCTACTGAGTACGATTTGCATGTTTTTGTTCTAAAAAATATTCAACAATTTGTTTGTGCTTGGTTTGCTTTGTGTTTCACAATTTCGTATTTTGGCAAGCAGAACAAAAAAAAAAATCACATAACAGCTGATGAGAAACCAAATGCAGGCAAGGCCAGCTGGTTGTTCGCTAATTATGTCCATATATTTGCCTGTAAAAATACAATACATTTATATAAATGTGTGCACACAACATAACTATTGTTCACGTTCACCTTGAGCACGGCCAATGACACCCCTGTCATAGATTTTGGCATCTTTGTTAGTTAACAGTTATTTTAAGTGTGTGCACACATCTATTACATACCTGTCTGTCCAATTGATATTTGTAACATTGGCAACTGTCGTTTTGCATTTTTTGTTCGCTTTGTTTTGCGGCAATGCTACACAAAAAAATGCAATTACACTTGTTAGTTAATATTTGAGGATAAGTGTAAACACGTACTTAAGAATATATATAAATATATATGTACATATGTAGAAAACAA
This sequence comes from Scaptomyza hsui, assembly GCA_018152825.1. Taxonomy (NCBI): domain Eukaryota; kingdom Metazoa; phylum Arthropoda; class Insecta; order Diptera; family Drosophilidae; genus Scaptomyza; species Scaptomyza hsui. The sequence goes on from JAECXO010000254.1 coordinate 1,565,505, forward strand.
GTATATATGTACGTGTGCCTGATTTATCGGTATGTCGTCACGTATTTGCGTTTTCGAAGACGTAGTTTATTTTCTTTCTATAACTTAAATGTTTCTCTTTCTCTCTTTGATTTTGCTTACAGGTGATTGTTGAGAAGGCACCAAAAGCGCGCATTGGTGATTTGGACAAAAAGAAGTATCTAGTGCCATCCGATTTGACTGTAGGCCAGTTTTATTTTCTTATCCGCAAACGCATCCATCTGCGTCCTGAGGATGCACTCTTCTTTTTCGTCAATAATGTCATTCCCCCAACATCGGCAACAATGGGTTCATTGTACCAGGTAAGAAAAACACCAAAACCAAAATAAAACGTCGATTTCTGGATCTTACGACTTTCTCTATCTTTCTTCATTTGTAACAGGAGCATCATGAGGAGGATTATTTCCTGTACATAGCCTATTCCGATGAAAATGTCTATGGCATGGATAAGTAAATAGAAACATCGACTGCATCTCCCTATTGCGGCAGACGTTTTTCAAACCATGCAACAACACAACCTATACAGAAATTCTATATATATATATATATACATATATATACATATATTTTACGTTTAGCATGCAGTTTAACATATGTATAATGCAAACAAAACACACAAAAAAAGAACGTTAGTTAAACAAATTGTGCAGGTCTAAGGCGCTAAAATATTGAAAAAAAAAAAAAAACAACCAACAAAAACAATTAAAATTATCTAAAAAAAAAATTTTAAAAAAATGTTATGTGAAAATTTATTTTATAAAAACATTTTCTATACGCGCTAGTATTTCAAATTACCTATGCTTTAACATTATTTACTTGGCACCGTTTTGTTCAGTTTATTCTCTTGCTATAGTTGTGTACTGTGCAAATTGTATATTTTTGCGAGGTACTTTACTTCCATCTCTTTCTAATTTTTTTGTGTGTAATAATACAACAAAATTTTGTGCATATTTAGTGTGTATGGTTACGAATAGGAAACTCTCGGTTAAGCGTACAGTAATTAATCTACTATTAATTAAATAAATACAAACAAAAAAAGAAATATACAAAAGTTGGATAACTTGTCCAAAAAAACCCAAAACCAAATTGTTTATTTTTTAAAAAGGTTCTCAATGAACACGTCATTGCCTTGGGATTGGCGTTAGCTGTTTGAGGAAAGCGAAAAATTTGAACTAATGACACAGGTTAATCTATGAAAAACAACTTTTTATTATAAACATTTTTTTTTTCTATTTTTTTTTGCAACAAAAGTTTTTAAATGTTGCAGATAGTTATTGGCAAGCGATTATTGTCGAATTTAAAAATCAATGCTAATACGATTTGAATGACATCCCTGCGCCATTGCCGTTTAGGACTTTCGCAACACTACTTTTGAATTCGAGTGACCATATTTCCGCAAATAACGTGTCATGTTAGCGAACAACAGTTCAGTCAATTTTAGCAACAGCAACGCGTTTTAGTAAATAACATTACCATTTTGAGCTTAACGTTAACATCGACTGTTATGTAGCCGAAGTTTAGACGTGTTTTTTTTTATATGCAGGCAGTAGGTAGGCTTTGCACATTTATGTATAGTTAAGTTATTATTTTTGTGTGAAAAGAATCAGGTAAACAAGTGCATACTATCTGCTGGCTAAAGGGCAATAACGTTCTCGGACTTGCTAATTAAACCCAAGAAGACGAATACAAATCAGGTAAATTAAAAACGGGATCTTTCCGGTGAACTGGGCGAATTCTCGTCCACCCACAGTTACAACACAGGCGCCGTACCGCCCAAAATGTAGAAGTGCTTGATTGTTGTTTTTAGTGTTGCTGTTGTTGTTATCGTTGTTATTGAATACACATAAAGCGCTTAATGTTTTAGTATTTGGAAAATTATTATTATGGTTGTCATAGCAAACGGGTGCAACGAGTGCAGCTACAATTGATTTTTGTTTTGAGCTCTTTTGTGTGACGCATTGAGTCTTTGTCCATCGCGTGTCGCTTTGTTGTTGTTTTTGCTATTGGCACATATATTGGCTTTAGCTGTCAATGCGCCATTTACCACCCCCAGCGAAAAACAACATAAGCAAGAGCTGAAGGCACAATTGCAGCAGTGGTTACTTTCGCATTCCCGGCTCTCACTTGTAAAAGGAAACTTTCAAATACTTTGGCCACACGCTTTTATTCAATTAGCATACATCAATAGAAACATACATACGTGGGGCATGGCGATACTAGTGCTGCTCACTCTTAACGAGCCTACAATACATAGTCTTTGTACGAAATAAACAACTTGTGTAATAAAAGCTAAAATGTAACTAGTTAGGCTATCGATAAATGTAAAATAGCTAGATTTGACGGCAAAAGAAGCCAAACGGTCAGCATTGGGTCAGACTGTAGCCAGGGCAACAACAAAACACAGACAATCAGCTGATTAAGCAGCAGCCATCGTTAACGACGATCCCCATACCATCCCGTACACACACTGATTGAAATAGCACTAGTACACGTTAGTGCAAATGTGTGGGTACCATATTACGACAAGTGAAATAAATTTTTGTGTCCACTCTTTTCTACTCATCAGCATGTTTTTTTTTCATTTTTCGTCTTCTGCTAAGCTTTGCAGAACCTCTACGAATGTATGCATGTTTACGGTTACACGTGTATGTGCTCCGTTTGTTTGTTTTTGTTAAAATACTATGTGGAATCATTTTATTGGTGCTTAAGTATCGTATGATAATCCATTGTTGTTGTGCTTTTCCCGCGCGCCACACACACACACGTGCGTATTTTTAGTAGCTGCGTTGCCAACTAACACAAATAATGTAGCAAACCAGATAGAACTACTAGCAGTGGCATTTGTTTGCTAATAAAGGTCGCAAAGATAATAAAAAAAATATCGATTTAGGTCTCAGCGATAATTAAACACGCATTATGAGCTAATATATTGTATTTGCTAAACCATTTGATTGTTCTCATTTATAATTTAATTAAATTTAGTTGCTGCTTAAGGCCACAAAAGTCACTTAAATGTCACAACACAACAAAAGGGACAAAGCCAGCCATGCGAATAGCACACGCCAACGCAAACATCAGGACGAAGGCACCAGCAACAACACTACCACAACAACAACAACAACAACAACTAGTAACACAAGCAGTAGCAGCACCAGCAGCAGCACCAACAACAAGAGCCAAAAAAAACTGTCACCCAATGGTAGCGCTACCAAGGGCAACGCCAACAGCAACACCTCATTTACAAATAGCGGCAACAGCAGCAGCACCAGCAGCAGTAGTAGCAGCAGCGGCGGCAGCAACAAACAATTGCAGACACATACGAAGCCAAAAATGCAGCTAAGCAAAAAGGATAAACAGCAAAAAGACAAAGAGCGCAATGAGCGCGCACAGCTCGTCCTCTGGCGTCGTCCCCTGCAGACGTGCAAATATTGTGCACTCGAACTGATTGCACTGCTGCGCACATGGAGCAGCAGGTAAGTGGAGTAGACAAATCCTAATACCAAATCCAAATTGCAATCAACTAAAACCAACTCTTTCTCTTTCAGTTTACTGAAGCAACGCAGCATGCTGGCTGTTTTAATAGTATTAGGCATTGTATTTAGCATAACTTACAAAATAGATGGCCCCCATCAGCTGGTCATTGAGCTGGTGCGTCGCAATACCTGGTTCTTTGTCTATTGGCTCGGTCTCGGTGTTCTCTCATCCGTTGGCCTGGGCACTGGACTGCACACGTTTCTCCTGTATTTGGGACCGCACATAGCCAGCGTAACGCTTGCCGGCTACGAATGTAATTCGCTTGACTTTCCACAGCCGCCCTATCCCGATGAGTGAGTCCAACAATCACTGCATAACCATGGTACAGTGTTCGCTCGTTAATAACTAATCCAATGAGTTACAATTGGCGAGCGATCACTGCATATGAGATTATACTAAATGTGATTTCCATAAACTACAGCATCATCTGTCCAGAGGAGCCATATTTGAAGCGCATGCCAAACATCTGGTCAATAATGTCTAAAGTGCGTCTGGAGGCGTTCCTTTGGGGAGCTGGAACTGCCCTGGGTGAACTGCCACCCTATTTTATGGCCAAGGCGGCACGCTTGTCCGGCTACGATCCGGACGATGCCGAGGAGTTGGCCGAATTTGAGGCACTCAATGCCAAGCGTCACGAGAAGAACCTCAGCCTAATGGACAAGGGCAAGCTGTTCATGGAGCGCGTCGTTGAGCGTGTCGGCTTCTTTGGCATATTGGCCTGTGCAAGCGTACGTTACATAATCCTTACTACCTGTTCAAATTGTTATTGAGCATTGTCTCTACAGATTCCCAATCCCCTGTTCGATTTGGCGGGCATCACTTGCGGACATTTCCTGGTGCCATTCTGGACGTTCTTTGGCGCCACGCTAATTGGCAAGGCAATCATTAAGATGCACATACAGAAGGTCTTTGTGATCATTGCGTTCAATGAGACGCTCATCGAGCGCGCTGTCGATCTGCTTGCCAAGGTGCCAATCTTTGGACGCAAGCTGCAGCAACCATTCAAGGCATTCCTCGAGAATCAGAAGCAGCGATTGCATCGACAGCAGCGTGGACACAATGCCAATGCCGGCGGTGCTGATTCTGGTAATCTGATCTCCAAGATCTTTGAGACCTTTGTCATTGGCATGGTCTGCTACTTCGTTGTGTCCATTGTCAATTCCCTAGCCCAGAGCTATCACAAGCGGCTGCACAAGAAGCCCCGCAATGTGCCGCCCGCAACTGCCACGCCCACAGCCAGCATAAAGAAACAAAACAAAAACAAGGCGCTACGCGATTAGGTGTCAAGTCGTTACGCTCATTTTTTTTTTTTCAAATTTCTTGTTATATATGTTCTTTTTTATTCTTTCGTAATGTTGCACTGCTATTACATTAGTTTCCATTTTTTTTTTAGATTTCCAAGAAATTTACTTTTGTGTTAGTCAAATTCTACTGGCAAATTCAGAATTCCATTTTTGAAAAAAAAGAACGTTTGCGAATAGGTTTTTTTTTTGTGGAATTCTGATATAGTCGGCTTAAATATATAATGATACCAATACATATTGAATATATATATATATATATATATATATATATTTTGTAAAATATTATGTTTGTGCTAGCAAGTGATAGTGAGTACGTGAGTGAGAGTGAGAAAGCAAAAACAGAGAGAGAGAGATGGCTCTGTTGAAGAATCCATAGTAGAAATCTAGACTAGATAAGGTAAAAAGTAAAACAAAAAACGTATAAATATTAAATATAAATAATACAAAAATAACAACAACAAAAACATACAATATAGTACATACCAGATAGTTGGTTTACATTTTGTTTATTATTTGGATTATTTTTTGTTGACCCCTTCCTTGTTTATATTTTTTATTAAATACCTATTGCGTTTTTCTTCCTGAATGATTTAATGCAATAACAAAACGCAAATTGTTGTGTAGTCTAAATTTGCTTTAAGATATACAAAGACATTGATAATAGGAAACAACTGAAACAAAAAGAAAAAAACAACACAATGCTGAAAAATAAACGGAATTACGAATATGAAAAAAAAAAAACAGCTTGTATTGTTCTTTGGCGGTGGTGAATGGGATTTGTTTGTGGCTGCTCGTTATGATGGATGACTGACCCGCAAACAACCCAAAATGTTATTATTTGCGAACATGGGATCGCATTTCCAGCACACTTACAATTTATATTTGAAATAACTTACATTTGTACTGGATGATTAAATTGAGTGTCCAAGCGGGGGCATTAAAAGCAGATAAATAATTTTTAAATAAAATAAACAAATTTTTCGAGGAGTGGTTATAGTAAAAGTTGTTGATTATACCAATGTTGAATTAAAAGAACTCGTTTTATTTTCTAAAAAAAGTAGATTTGAAAATGTGTAATGCTTCTTCGGATTAGAAATCAAATTGAATTTATTGAAATATTAGGCAAAATAAAAAATAGCAACAAAAATAAAATATACCATCAATCTAATATCTTGTTAGGGAATCGAACATTAAATAAATGAAAAAAATTTAAATCTATGTAGTTAGTTCATTTGTATTATTATTATTATTATTATTGGACGTAGATGAACTAAGAAAAACAGTACATTCAAGTGGAACAACGATACCAAGCAAACCCAAGCAAAAAGCAACCAACCTCCCGCCCAACTGACCAAGGGGCACACCGCATAGCGTACGGTTACGTAGATCGCGAAAACGTAGGCAAATGACATAAGACTAACTTTTTAAGAGAACTAATAGAAGTGGCACCGTTTATTAAGTGGGAAAATTCGTTATAGTTTGAGCATAAAATCCGAAAAGGGTTATGAATAGCATAGTTAGAGTGACAAGCTTGAAGAGCAATGGGTAGAAAATTACTTGTCCTTCTGATCGGAACAGCAAAACTAATTTGGCTAATTAATTCCGAGGAATCAATTTCACCATTTATTAGCTTGTGTAAAAAGACTACACCAAGCATTGTTCTGCGATCAGCAAGAGAAGGAAGATTTATTAGTAAAAGTCTACTGTGGGTTAATGTTAGTATCCCAGTTAAATCTCCTAAGGGCAAAGAGCAAGAATTGTTTTTGTACTGATTCTATTCTATCCTGGTGAATCCTGTATTTGGGATACCAGATACAAGATCCATAATCAAGAATAGGACGTACCATAGACGTGTAAAGTGTTTTGGTTATGTAGGGATCGTCAAATTCTTTCGACCAGCGCTTAATGAACCCAAGGTACTAGAGGCTCGATTGGCAACTGAAGAGATATGCTTGTGGAATTTAAGTTTCGGATCAAAAAGGATACCCAAATCATCAACCCATTCAATGCGATCGAGTGGGCTACCATCAAGAAAATATATATATGAAAAAGGAAGGCGTCTACCATATAAAAAGACATGACTTTACATTTATTGCAATAAAGATTTAGTAAGTTAACAGAGTTGCTGATCTGCTCTCGTCGAGATCGGTTGTGTCGCGCATAGTCAAGAAAGTGTGTATCTATTGCGCTCTCTTCGTGTGCTAAAAATAGTACTAACGGTACATTTCGGACGCTGTATCGTGCAGTGTCGGAATTCTGAGTAAAAAAATAATACCGTCGCAGAGCGAGAAGTCTGCGTTCGCTGCCCGATTGGGCAATACATTACCCCTCTCCCTGCGCGCTGCCGCACAAGAGGGGCTTTGTTTGTTTGTTTATTTGACTTTTGAGTGCGCAAATCAATAACTGAACATAACGGTTTTTAATACATACAAACATATTACAAAATGAATAAGCACATATTTCCTGACTCTCGGCTCATAAACAAGCCGACTGATCATGAAGAAATGCTTCAAATAGCAGGCAAGTTACCCTCAGAGATACGGTCTGAGTGCCGAGCAGAAATTCAACGCTCTATATACACCGAAAGTAATAGCAATACAACAACAACGGTGACATTTACTAGTGCCGTTAGCAGCACCACATACACCATGGCAAATGCTACAATAAGCAGCATCTGCCCTGGAATAAGCATTACTAACCAGGGAAGCTCCCTATCGACGTCTTCTGACATGACAGCAAAAAATCTTAGCGATGCTGCTAGAAGACTATTGGATGATCAAAATCGGAGAGCGGGCAAGAGAAAAAATTTAAAGTCTCTGTCCCCCATCTCTAACTCGAAAAGAGTGAGCAGCAGCCAGGTTCTGCACTCGACCCCCACAACTAGCCAACAGGTTAACACCAGTAATAGATTTGCCATTTTCAACACGGATATCTTTACTAATGAAGAGAATGAGGTAGACATGATGAATGAGGATGCTGATGTTGACAGTGTTCATATGGAGGAACAACAAACCTGCTGGAACCAACACTATCCAAAATTCGCAAGAATCATCTAACACTATCAATCAACTCAAAGGCCCCAAGAAACCACCGCAAATTGTTGTTAATATTAACAATTTAAATGATTTATTTGAGCTTATAAAAGAAAAGGCCAGTTTAGATAACGTTGTTGTCAAAGCTAATCAAGGGGAAACAGTCAGAATCTTTCCCAAAGACAGTGACACTTACAGAAACATTGTGAGTCATATGGAAAAGATTGGTATGCAGTTTCACACTTACCAAATGCAGTCAGAAAAAGCACACAGAATTGTTGTAAGAGACTTACACCACAGCACACAAAACAAAGACATAACCAATGATCTCAAATGTTTAGGCTTTGAAGTTCTTCATATCCACAAGCCTACATCAAGAATTAATAAAGATGTAAAACTTAATATCTTTTTCATTAATATTAAGCCATGTGCAAAAATTAATGAAATTTATCACGTAAGGACCCTCTGCCGACAAAAAATAAGGATTGAAAGGATGCGAAAATCTACTGAAATTGCACAATGTCGTCGTTGCCAGGAGTACGGCCACACAGCTAAATATTGCCACAAACAACACAACTGTGCCAAGTGTGGTGAAAATCATCAAACTACACAATGCACACGTTCCGCAGACGCACTGCCCACATGCTACCACTGTTCGGGTGACCATATGGCTAGCTATAAAGGGTGCCAAATGTACCAGGAGTTTCTTCGCAGATCTATGGGGCCTGCAAGAAAGCCGAATAATGTAAATAAGAATGCTAATACATTCATTTCGAGAGATCAGCAACAGTTTCCTTCGTTGCAGCCTAATCGCCGCAAGAGTACCAACAAACCAACAGTACAGCAGCAACCAACACAACAACAGCAATATACGGTTCAACATCAATCATCAGTAGGCACTGGCGGAAACACAAGAGTGTCCTATGCCGCAGCAGCAAAAGAATATTTAAATACAACGCCCCTCAAGGATGGACCAGCTCAGCGACGTCTCTACAATTTACAAGCGCAACAGATATCGCAGCAACAACGGTCGAATATACAGCAAAATAACTCATTCGATGTCCAAGCATTGTTACAACAGCAACAACAACAGTTTCAGGAATGGCAACAGAAAATCCAACAACAACAACAACAGCAGTTTCTTATGTGGTTGCAGCAGCAGCAGCAAGAACAGCAACAGTATAGAAGCCAAGCCAATCAACGTCTTGAAAAACTTGAAAATATGGTATCTGAATTGGCCAATATGTTAAAGCAATTGGCTGGGAATGAAATTAACTCCCAGTTCCATAACAACGTTTCAGCTCCACAATGAATCAACTAAAGATTCTTATTTGGAATGCTAATGGCATTTCAAGAAAAGCTAAAGAAGTTGAGCTGTTTGCGCAAAACAACAGCGTTGACATTCTTTTGGTGACGGAGCTTAGAATTAAACGAGGGGAAACTGTTAAGATATATGGATATGCCTTTTATCCAGCATATAGGCCATCGCGTAATAATAATAGCGTTGGAGGGGCAGCGGTGTTCGTTAGGACAACTCTTCGCCATTTTCCACAAAGGGTCATAGAGACACGCAGCATTCAAATGTCATCTGTAAAAGTAGCCACAGGACTGGGTGACGTGCACTTCAGCGCCATTTACTGTCCTCCCAGTGTCAGGATCGAGGAAAGACATTTTACCGACACACTACGAGCTTGCGGCCAAAGGTATTTGATTGGTGGCGATTGGAATGCCCGACACTGGCTATGGGGCGACACTTACAATTCACCTCGGGGGCGAGAACTAGCAGATGCCATTTCTATTACTGGAGCTAAGATCCTTGCTACTGGCTCACCAACCAGGTACCCATATGTGCCCAGTCATACGCCTTCTTGCATAGACTTTGCAGTGTATCACGGAATACCAGACTCCCGAGCAACTGTAACACAAAGCTGGGATTTGGACTCCGATCACTTGCCTTTGATCGTCAGCATTGAGACAGATGGCACTTATGTCAATCCAAGCCCGCGTTTAATCACCAAACACACTGACCTGCTTGCCTTTAGTCAACACTTGGAGAGCTCAATTCAACTGAATACTACGTTGAATTCTGGTGAGGAAATTGAAATGGCAGTTGATAACTTCACACAAAGTATTTACAGATCTGCGGCCGCCTCAACGCCTCCTGTTCCTCGGACAGGCTCCACCTATGGCATAGCCCTAACAAGAGAGGCCAGAGACCTTTTGACACAGAAAAGGAGACTCCGTAGGCGAGCCATCCGAACTCAAGACCCCTGGGACCGTATTTTATGGAACCGCGCTGCGAAGCAACTACGAAACATCTTAAGAGTAATTCGAAGCAACTTTTTTTGAGCAGAAGTTGGCTTCTATGGATTATACAGTGGATGCCGGATACTCGCTGTGGAAGTGCACCAAGTCCCTTAAAAGACAACCGTTCAGACAGGTTCCTATTAGGTGTCCGGGAGGCGAACTTGCAAAAAAATGAAGAGGAGCAGGCCAATTCTTTTGCACATCATTTAGAGACTAGGTTCACCCATTACCAATTCGCTACAATGGAACAGTACAGGGAAACGTATGATAGCCTACAGACACCTCTGCAAATGTCCTTACCCATTAAACCTGCCAGGGTCGAGGAAATTGCCGAAGTCATCAAATCACTACCGACAAAGAAGGCTCCTGGCATCGATAATGTTTGTAATGCCACATTAAAAGCACTACCTATTCGAGCAATTTTATACATGGCGCTATTATTTAACGCGATGCTCAGGGTGCAGTTCTTCCCAAAGCAGTGGAAGATGGCAACAATTCTTATGATACATAAGCCCGGAAAACATGAAGAGGATCCTGAATCGTATCGGCCTATAAGCCTCCTGTCTTCGCTTTCTAAGGTATGGGAAAAGCTTATTGCCAATCGATTAGGTGACATTATTAAGGAGCGCCGTATCCTGCCGGATCACCAGTTTGGTTTTCGAGAGGGACATAGCACCGTGGAGCAGGTCCATAGATTGACAAAACATATCCTACAGGCATTTGATGATTTGGAATACTGTAATGCTGTATTCATTGATATGCAACAAGCATTCGACAGAGTTTGGCATGTCGGCCTACTTAGCAAAATCAAAAGGCTGTTTCCAGCACCATATTACGGAGTTCTGAGATCTTACTTGGAAGATCGGAAGTTCTGACGGTCAGGGTCAGAAACACCTACTCGACTCCTTGCCATATGAGAGCTGGAATTCCACAGGGCAGCGTCCTTGGACCGCTACTCTACTCAATATATACTGCAGATTTGCCTTGCCCAAACGCGTCTCATATGGAAGTTCCTAGGAAGGCGCTACTTGCTACTTACGCCGATGATATTGCACTGCTGTACAGCTCTAATTGTCGCATTGAGGCAGCACGTGGCATACAAGAGTACCTTACCACATTGGCTGCATGGTGCAAAAATGGAATTTAAAGGTCAACCCACAAAAGACTATCAATCCCTGCTTCACCCTGAAGACCCTTATTGACCACACCCCACCCATACAACTGGAAGGCGTAACTTTGGACCAACCTTTGCTGGCTAAGTACCTGGGAATCACCCTTGATAAACGTTTGACCTTTGGCCCACACTTGAAAGCTACGTCGCGGAGATGTGGTCAAAGAATGCAACAACTGCGGTGGCTGATTAACAGAAGAAGCACCATGTCACTCCGAGCCAAAAGAGCAGTTTACGTTCATTGTGTAGCCCCGATCTGGCTATACGGAGTGCAGATCTGGGGTATTGCTGCAAAATCCAACTACAAACGCATACAAGTATTGCAAAATCGTGCAATGCGTGCCATTACAAATTGCCCATATTATGTACGAGGCACCACCCTTCATCGTGACTTAAATCTGCATACAGTGCAGGAGCAAATTGGAAGGCACACTAGCAGATATAGCGAACGACTAAGAAGACACCACAGCATACTTGCGAGATGCTTACTCCCTGCCAGGCCTCTAAGGCGATTAAGACGAAAGGGTTTTGCCAAAACAATTGGACAACTCTGAAGACCCCCTCGTAATATGAGATATAGTTGTAAGTCCTCATGCGCGTAGAGTGAGGTTTGGTTCTTATATTTATTAGTTTACTTGCGCTGTTATGTTACTATTATTGCATTGTACGGATTCAACGCTTCATTAAAGGAAAAAAAAAAAAAAAAAAAAAAAAAGTAAGTTAACACGACACCACTTTTGAAAATTATAATTTTGGGCGGCGATTTGACTACGTTGGTCTTGATTATTACTTTCGGTGTATCTAAATCAGTGTTGTCCAAATTTTAAAAAAGCAGCCACGCGTGGTTGACAAGAAAAATTCTGCCGGCGTTGCTGCCGACACATATAGAGAGAGAGAATATGTGTATTCTATAAATAGAACGCTCGGCAGCTTGTTCTCGTGTGGGTTTGGACACCACTGATCTAAATCAGTTTGTAATTTTTGAGCAGACAACAGAGCAGTACCCGACATGCATAATTTTACATCGTCAGCATACATCAGCACACGAGATTGGTCAATAACAGATGGAGGGTCATTGATGAAAAGTGTAAATAATAAAGGTCCAAGGTGACTTCCTTGCGGAACACCGGAAGTGACATGAACCACCTTAGAGACAGCGCCATTAAAACTGACTCTCTGTGTTTTATGAATTAAATATTTCCTTATCCACCGAATAAGATTGCTTGGAAAACCTAAAAGTTGATGTTTATGAAGGAAAAGGTAGTGATTAACCGTGTCAAATGCCTTGCTGAAATCAGTGTAAATAACATCCGTTTGCATTTTATTTTGAAGACCATTAACAACTAGTGATGTAAATTCTACAGGTTAGTGGTAGTATATCTTTGTTTCATGAATCCATGCTGGCACGGTGAAATTAAAGATCTGCAAAAATGTTGTAATTGAGAAGTAATTAATTTCTCAAACATTTTTGGTATAGCAGACAACTTGGAGATACCCCTATAATTTTGAACATTAGACTTGTCTCCTTTTTTATGGAGCGGAATAATAAATGATTCTTTCTAGATATTAAGAAATGAACATTTCTCAATAGACAAACTCAACAATTTATGCAAAGGCTTTAAGAGACCATCAGCACAGTACTTAAGATCACAGCTTGGTACGCCGTCAGGTCCCGGGGAAAATACAGGCTAATACCCTGTAGATCACGTAGTAATGAACACTCCGTGATACTTGGTTCAAAAATGCAATTAGAGGAATCAACCTGATAAGGGTAAGGCAGATCAACCTGATTATCAAATGAACTGTATGTTGTTTGAAAAAATTCAGCAAATAAATCGGCAATGGCCTGATCTGAGTTGGCCGACTTGTTCTCAAAAGATAAACTAGATGGAAGTGTTGATGACTTTCGCTTGGCATTAACGAAGTCAAAGAACCTCTTAGGATCTTGCTGAAACTGTAGTCTACACCGACTTAGGTAATTATTGGAACGCGCAATAAAGTATGATGAGTAATGAACAGAAGAGCCAGATTTTCTAAAACTCGTGTAAGCCACGCAGGTTTGTTTTTCCTACTTGGCCTACCAAAAGGGACACACATGTCGAATAAATTGTCAAAGGTTCTATAAAAAATACTGATTGCCGTATCCAAGTCCTCAGAACCATAGAGAGTCAACCAGTGCTAAGAGCCGGGTAAGTTTTACAAAATCGGTTTTTCGAAATTGACGTACCCGTCTTAATGGTTCACTACCCTGGCGTACGGCACAGGCAGGCAAAGTGATCAACACCTCCAACGTCGGGTGGTATAAGTCTTCGGGAGTGGATATGGGAAAGGATCTTGACACAGATAGAGTAGATGGATCCGAAACAAATACCAAATCAAGCATTTTACCAAGAGAATTTGGAATGCCATTGATCTGACCCAATGACATTTCAAATAAGCCAACCAGAAAATCAGTCTGCACCATGGGGGTCCAAGTAGCATCAGCAATATTAAAATCGCCAAGAACTACAAGAATATTACGATCAGAAAGCACGGAATAAATGGAAAGTATTGCTGACAAATGTTCATTGTAGACAGAGTTGTCAGATAAAGGTGGTATATAGGAACAAGAAACGTAAATACCAACACCATTAATATTTAACTTTAACTCTATATCAATAGAACCACCTAAAATTACTGTCTCAGAAGGAAAGCCCACATCTACTACTGATCCTAATATTATTATTATTATTATTTCGCCTACTGACATACTCCTTCACTATGATAGTTAAACAACGTTAAATTGTATTAATTAATTGTGGTAAATGGTATTTAATACTTTCCTTCGGTATCAGCGTCATTCAAAAATTAAGTTTAAATGATATCGAGCTAATTATTTTTGAATTTTAAAATCCATATTTGATTTAAATACGAATTACAGAGATTTGAATGTAAGTAACTAAATGAAGAACAGTTGTAATGTACACGAAAATTATATTAAGTCATATAGTCGGAAAACATATTAAAAAGTACAAAGTATAAGATTTGTTGTAAAACCAAAACATTATCATAGTAGGCCTCGAATTTTGAGAGAGCTGTTCAGCAGTATATAAAACCTAGACATTGTCAACAGCTCTTCAACTTGTCAACAGCAATTAAAAATAAATATCCCTAAAAGCAAATAGCTCTTTGAAATAGTAATTTGACCACCAAAAACGAAATGACTCAAGCCTTTCCGAACGCCAAACTCGTTTTTTATATCTTGGACACCGACAAAAAGGGCTATCTAACGGCCGAAGAGCTGACGAACGTCATGCATGTACATGGCTTCGAGCACAACGAAGAAGACGTGCAGGACATGTTGGATGCTGTAGACAGCAGTGGCTCTGGAAAACTTGATTTCGCCGCATTTTGCGTAGCCATGGAGGCTTGCAATTTTACAACTGCCGATCACGTTCAAGGTGAGGCAGAAAATGATTATGAGGCACTGGACGATGAAAGCAACGATATGGAAGAGGCCGAAGAGGAGGTGGATGATGAGGAGGATGAGGAGGAGGATGAGGATGAGGAGTGGGATGACGAGGAAGAAGATGTGGGGGATGACGAGGAATAACTGACTTTGTGGTTTGTACAGATTGCGATCTATTTAGGTCCCCAGGTATTTAATACTTTCTTTCGTTAACAGCGTCGTACCATTTGTTTTTGACGGAATCCAACGAGGTCCTTTAAATTTCTTTGTGAAGCAGATCAATCCTATTGTATTCAGTCCATGCTTGTATCTCTTTGAGTGTGTAATTCATAAATTAATTGTTAATATATATTTGCCTGTTATAATTATACCCATTCCATTCGCATGATCACCGCATTTCATTGGGGTTCTCCGTTTGCATAAATCGTTGACAAGAGTTTTCATACCAGGAGGAAGAGCACCCGCACCCTTCGGGGTGCCTTGATTCGCTTCCCTGATTGTGGTTCCGCTTGTACGTAAAAAACTAAAATAACATTTGAGCATTATTATCAATGAATTATCAAAATAATTTATATTGAAGTTTACGGAGTATGTTCCATTGCCATGCTTTAAACATGCTTCATCATGTTGGCATAAGTGGATACAGCGGCTTTGGCATGGTACGTACTGGTACGTCCATATGGTGGGTAGCAATTGAAGCACTTATGAACCAGTGCTCGGAACTAGAGGAATAATTTAACCGCAATATAAAGATTGCCAGATATTTTAAAATGTTTGGACTTGTGTTTACAGCGATTAAATATTAAACACAGAGCTCATACAGTTATTAAAACGATCTTTTACTACATGGCCAGTTCCAATGTTGTCTCTTCAATGCATTCGTGAAAGATTTTACTGGGATTGAAACTAGCATATGTACTATTCCAGACTTAAAGCTATCTCTGTGGCGTTTTTGCATTAAAGAGTAACAACCATCTATACATCATTCCTTCGCGATTAGTAAGGATTACCAATTAAACATTACCAAACTCTTGCCATTGAGTACTTTAGAATAAAAGCGTTGGTATGCTCTGTAATGCACAAAGATCTAATTTAGTTATTGATATAAAATGAAAGCCGGCTGACCATCGCAGAAGAGAGTCACACATAGACCTCTCAGGGTCCTTAGTGAGACCGGTAAATGAAGAAGGCTGTGGAGTGCGTGTGCTTCCAACAAGGACCAGAGGCATTCTTGGTTCCTGTCTGCACACCTCATCGAGTACTTGGAAGTGCCTAAAGTCGTAGTAAGTGTATCCCATTTCACCTTGCACAGCTAGGTTCTCCGCTATCTTGTTGCCTGTTGGTGGCTTGTAATTCAGTAGATGTGCACCTTGTTAAGGTTCTAAGCCTCATCTTCGCTTGGAATATAGTGGTGGGACAAGTATGACCGGCGCAGGACATTGCCTTTCATGTTGCCTTTCGTGCAAAGACGCTGTTCTGTCTTTCCTGCCGTGAAGCGTGCCTTAAAGTCAATGCGGTTGACATTCAGTAATATTTGTAGGGATTTTGTTGACGTTGATCTCAGCGCCGACCTCATGCAAATAAGTGCATTTCGCTGGTTATTTCCTATTGGTTTAAGGTAAGTGGACTGTTCCGTGGCTTTAAATACTATCAATATTAGTATCCAATGCGTCAGTACAATGCGTAATATGCATTGAATGGTATAGAACACTTCGACAAAATTGTATCGGTGAACGTTATGCGCAGTCGCAAGACATTCAAACGTTGGGGCACGGACTAAATAAAATAAGATTAACAGTTATATTTGAATATAGCTGAAGATATTCGAGTATCAAGTCTGCTATGTTTGCATGTTTGTGTTATTTTGCCTGCTATATATGAATGTACATATGCCTTTAGGTCACAAATCGATTGTCAGCGGCTCAAAAATATCACAAACAAGTAAAAACGTTGCAGTCGGACGCAACCGACTGCGGAATACTTTGATACCAGTAAAAGAACGGATGGTAAGGAGTCTGCTTGCAAAATAGTTGGGCGGGTGGTAATCATCGCCAGCTATCATGTTATCAAATTTGGTGACCTAAGCTCAAAAACTGTGGAAGATAACTTAACTCCCAAATTTACAAGGTGGGCGGCTGAGGTAGGCGTGGCATCCAAACTTTTAAATCAAATCTCTTTAATCGTCACCATTTATCTTCCTACCAAGTTTGGTGGCTTTAGCTCAAAAACTGTTAAAGATATAGCCGATTCTAATTTTGAAGGGCGGGTGGCATGGGTGGGCGTGGCATCCAAAATTTTGATGCAGATCTTTGGTAGATGTTGCCTTCTATCTTTATACCGAATTTAGGGGCTCTAGCTTAAAAACTGTAAGAGATATCGAAATTTCCGATTTTAAATGGTAGGCGGCAGATGAGGGCGTGGCGTCCAAATTTTTGATGCAGATCTTTTGTAGATGTCACCATATATCTTCCTACCAAATTTGGTGACTCTAGTTCCAAAAATGTGGAAGATACACGCATAGCCGTTCTAACAACGGCGGGGGGTGGGGGGCGGAACGTGTAGGCGTAATGTACACGAAAATTATATTAAGTCATGTAGTCGCAAATCATATTTAAACTTTAAAAGTACAAAGTATAAGATTTGTGTAAAACCAAAACATTATCATAGTTGCCCTCGAATTTTGAGAGAGCTGTACAGCAGTATCAAAAAGCTTAACATTGTCAACAACTTGTCAACGCAATTAAAACTAAATATTACTAAAAGCAAAAAGCTCTGTAAAATAGTAATTTGACCACCAAAGACAATATGACGCATTCATTTCCAAACGCCAAATTAATCTTTGACCTATTGGACACCGACAAAAAGGGATATCTAACGGCCGAACAGCTGACGAACGTCATGCATGTACATGGCTTCGTGCAGAACGTAGATGATGTCCAGGACATGTTGAATACTGTAGACAGCAGTGGCTCTGGAAAACTAGATTTCCCCGCATTTTGCGTAGCAATGGAGGCTTGCAATTTTACTGATGTCAACCACTATGAAGGTCCAAACTCTGAAATGGAAATCAGTGAGGGAGGACATGATGATGAGGCAGAAGAGGATGAAGAGGATGATGATGAGGAGGAGGATGAGGAGGAGGATGAGGAGGAGGATGAGGAGTGGGATGACGAGGAAAAAGATGTGGAGGATGACGAGGAATAACTGACTTTGTGGTTTGTAGAGATTGCGATCTAATTATGTCCACAGTTATTTAATACTTTCTTTCGTTAACAGCGTCGTACCATTCTTTTAAATTTCTTTGTGAAGCAGATCAATGCTATTATATTTAGCCCATGCTTGTATCTCTTTGAGTGTGTAATTCATAAATTAATTGTTAATATATATTTGCCTGTTATAATTATATCCATATCGTTCGCATGATCACCGCATTTCATTGGGGTTCTCCGTTTACATTAATCGTGGACAAGAGCTTTCACACCAGGGGGAATCCTTCGGGGATGCCTTGATTCGCTTCCCTGATTGCGGTTCCGCTTGTACGTAAAAAACTAAAATAACATTTGACCATAATTATCAATGATAGATTTTGCCATCTCCAAAGGAATTCCAAGGCACAAGATCATCTCCAGCAATGTCCTTGAGCTGTGCTCTGACCACTGCACTGTCAAACTTCTGGTAAATACACCAGCTGCCACCAACTTCAGTAGTAGCAGACTGTTCAGGCGCCACACCAACATATAGCGCTATGAGAACTGGCTAGAAAACAATCTGGATCCTCTAGTAAATATCGAAAATGGAGACGACCTGGATAACGCGGTCGAGAGTCGTCCAGCCGTTGAACCGGAGGAGCTGCTTGGCGAGTTGAGTTAGCTTAAGGCTTCCAAATCCCCAGGACATGATGGCATAGATGTTCCAGCCATAAAAGCACTGCCGCCAAAAGGAATATTCCTTCTCCTGAACATCACGAACAAATTCTTCCAGGTAGGACATTTTTCCACCCAATGGAAGTGCGCCGAAGTGATCCTAATACGTAAGCCTGGGAAACCTGTTGATAATCTCGCCTCATATAGACCGATTAGTTTACCGGCTGTTCTCTCCAAAGTAGTCGAGAGACTTCTCTTGCATAGGGTACGGCCAATACTGGAGGAGGCCGATGCAGTTTTTTGAGGGACGTGACTAGCTATCTTTGTGCAAAATTTGGTAATTCTAGCTGTAAGAATGTGAGATATATATGGTTTTATCGGTTTTCAGTTATCAATTTTATCAATTCTCCTCCTCCTAGTAGGCGTGGCAATATAGACAAACATTATTGCAAAATTTCAATTCGCTTGCTTTACGGGTGTCGAAAAAAGTTGATTTCATTCAAAGTATAAAAACACTGTAAAATAACGAAATATTTATTAAAGCATCCAACTGTTATTTATAATTCTTGTAATATTTATAAAATATTCTTTCAGATTTCGCAAAAATCTGTGTTTAAACTGTTCGGCTTGAAAGCGACTTCTATTTTTGTCGCGTGCGAATGGCATGGTCTTTTGTAATTATCTTGAAAACGAACACTTGCCCAAAAACTATTTTTGTTCAAAAAATAAAGTGCTTATCATAAGCAATAAGTTTCCCCTTTATTCAATATAAAAATGTTGTCGATAAATGGTTTTTTTCACTTAATATGCGTACGAATGTCGCATTCGACACCATGGAAATGCCCATATGTACTTTACAATTTTATCTCACTGGATTTCACAGCAAGCAAGCGGGAGTTATGTACAATCCCACAACAAGAAATAATTCACAATAATATTGTAATTCTGTAATAAGCAACAAGCTTCAAGAGTTATTCATCTCACTAAATTCTAAGTAATGGGAATCTTTGCAGGAAATGCAACGTGCACAAAAACATTGCACACGCCAATAAGAAGTAGAGCATAAGCCAGACATGTATAATCAGCATTTATGTATTAATGTTTAGTTATGAATAAGTTTCATGTATAGCAATTGAATAAAGACGAGTTAGTTGATGTTCGCTACACAATCTACTTATCTGACGTGTTTTTATTAAATATCTTATTTATCCGAACTCTTAGAATTTCTACAAAATTCGGGTGACAATTGCGCCTTCTTTAATGTAGTAATAACTATCAGTCCACACATCCAAATAAATGCAAGAATCGGAGCCCCTAGCATTGTCAATATCCTGTTTAATATATTGATTTGTAGATATCTGAGAAAATTAATATATACTGAAGAATGAACCCGTCAAAATACTTGTGCCGACTAGTGCATACATTTATATATTTAATTTTGTGCAAAAGTATGTAACAGGCAGAAGGAAGCATCTCCGACCCGATTATGTATATATATCTTGATCAGCATCAACAGCCGAGTCGATATAGTCATGTCCGTCTGCCTCGTCTGTAGGGCTCTAACAGACATTAATTGTTAAATAATTGTATGACATTATATCTAGGTGTAAACAGCCCTTAAGACAGTAAGTAGTGAGAGACAAACCCTCTGAGACCAGGAAGGATAATTGCACTGCTGCATCTGATAGTGCTGAGCTCTAGCTAACTTAATTGAGAGAGGCCGAAAATCATATCAGATATTTGATTTGACATCCATCCTCTCTCTTTTTTTTTATAAGTCCATATCTGACGTTGGCTTATCAAAGTCCTAGATCATTAAGTCCAAATAGCTCGAAGCACTACTATGTGTTTTTCTTCTTCTCCATTTTTTTTTTTTTTTTTTTTTGAGCTGCTGGACGTTGCTCGAAGGACAATTGCCTTTGACGCTGCTGGCGTCGCACTTGTCGTTTCGTTTATGATGCCGACTGCGATGCGAAACGCGCTGCGAATGCCAAATTCAAAGCACAGCAACACAACAATAACAACGACAACAGCAACAACAACTAACAAGCTCTATGTCAACAACAAGACAACTCACAATACAAAGACAGAGGACAGTTTAAGGTGGACAGTGTGCACGTGCAAATTGTCACTGTCTGTGTGTGTGTGTGTGTGTGTGTGTGTGCAAAAAAAAAAACGTTGGCACGTACATTAAATATTTTCATTTGGCTGTCAGCATTTATTTAAAATAGACGCAGACACACACACACAAATGTAAAGTGTCAAAGGATAACGTACAGTAGAACCCAGAAAAAAAAAAAACAGCTTTCTCATCTGCCAAATGCTGAAGGCGGACGTTTAGAATAGTTTGAATATTGAAATTTGCTTGCCAGTTGAGCCGGGCAGTTGTCAGTTGGCTGTAGGCTGTAGGCTGTTGTAGGCGCCGAGCATAAATTCCGGTTGTGTGCACAGAAGGCACGCACTGGCCACACCCAGACAGCGGCGCATATCAACAGTGATGGCATAGCGGCATTTTTTCTTCTTCAAATCTGGCCTTTTTTTCAAAACCATTTTAAACTGATAGCAGAAAAGAAAAGCTTTGACTCCAAAAATATCAGATATTTGCTTATTATAGGTAGTTTATTTTTGTTATAACTAATTGATAATTTCTTCCGTATCTTACGTATACTTACTATTTGTTTATTTTACGTTGCCTACTTTTTGGCGGTGTGTAATTGGCGAGCCAGATATGGCTAATCGTTTTAGTTTTTAATCGTTAATTTTAACGATTTAGTGATTTTTTTAGATTTATCAATTTTTTACCACATTATTCCTATGTTAATAAGCGAATCAGCTTAAATTTGCCTGTCAAAAACCGGCAACACTGAAAACGTTGACGCTTTTGTGCACTAACAGCAACAGCAGCAGCAACTACAACTAAAATTGAGTTAGCATGTCGCCAAAACTAACTAAAACTTCATCCCTTGATGCCCGGCTACCCGCTTCCCAGCTGGGCAACAATGTTGGCATTTCGGTCGACGCACAAAAGCATGCAATGAAATTATGTGGCATGTGAGAGACCAGCCGGAAGCAGCCTTTTCGCTTGAAATTTACTTTGAGAGACAGAGAGCGGGAGAGAGAGAAAGTGTGAGAGAGAGTGAGATGCGTGCTCGTCACTCAAGTGCTGTTCCCCAAACGAGCTTTGCTTTTGGACTCGGCGCGTGCAAATATTCGAAACGTGGGACTGAAACTGAAGCTGTTTGTTGAATGCGACCCAACCAACCCCGTTTGCCCCAACCACTTGCCACCAACACAAGACCCCTTTGCATGTCTCGTGATTCCATTTGGGGCTGACAAACTTGGTTCATTTTTTCATTTACAATTTAAAGTGGTATCGGATACATGCGATAGGCTTCTGTTATCGATCTACATTACAATCTACCAAACTGTTAAGTAATTTAATTGATTTAGCAACTATTTATTTGCTAATTACTTTTTTTGAAAATTAATTGGTTTTTTTTTTAAAGAGGTGGGTATTTTGCAAGCTTTAAAGAATATGCAGATTAAAATCACTCATAATGAAGTATAATTGCAAGCATCAGCATTTATTTAAACACATTAAAAACAATAATAGTACATTAAAGTGCGATGATTTTTGGTTGTGCATGCAATCGATACTCGATACGTTTTCGCTGCGATAGTTTTGGCGGCATTTCGCACATCGCCAGCGGCCGTTGCGGCCTGCGAATGGGGCAACTGGCAACTGTGGCTGCAGCAGCACAAATTACATAGACATAGACGCGCACCAGCTGCGTGCGCATTTAGACGTGTTTTCACAGCATTTTTCGTTAATTGTGATGTTGGTGTTGTTGTTCTTGTTTGCATGCATGCATGCGGCAAAACAACAGTTGGAATAAACAAAAAACACACACAGAAAATCAAGCATTTAACAAAAGTACGCCTGCTGGCAGGCAACAGTTTTTTTTCGTGTGCAGTTTTTTATTGTGTGTTTTATTTTTGGGAATTGTTAAAAGCAGAAAGAAATGTTGCAATCATATTTATAATGTGAGAAGATGGATTTCGCCAATCGCAATAATACGGCTAACAAGTTTGTCTGTCCCAGCGACAGGCAGCTGGCCTTGCGTGCCAAGTAAGTAGTCTACAAAATGAGAGCCACAAGGCTTAGTAAAGTGTGCGCCTAGAACTAGGCAATATATATTGTTAATGCAACAATTGGGCGACTTCCCAAAGTCTGTTACTTGGTCTATCTACATTTGTGTGTGTGTGCAAGTGTGTGTAAGTGTGTGTAAGTCTGTGTATGTGAAAGTTAAACAATAGCGTTAACGTTGACTAAACTTAAGCAACGTGTGCGCTGTGCGCGTCATAAACAAAAACTGGCTGCTCATATTGTTGTTGCTTTGGCTGTTTTTTGATGTTGTTGTTGTTGTTGTTGTTGTTGCTGTTGTTACTGTTGCTGATAAGGCGGCGCGCAACAGTTAGCGCTAAGCACAATAACAAATAACAAGAACAATGCCAACTGTCGCGTATGTGTCGACAAAAGCTTTAGTTATAATTTAATTAACTTTGACTGCGTCAGTCCTCGCTGTCTCTATATATTTATATATGTACGTATGTGTAAGTGTAAGTGTGTGAGTGTGATTAGCTACGCGCCACAATGTAGCTTAATCAAACATCCACATACTCAGGCAATAAACGGAGTGAGGTACAGTGGTCCCTAGAAAAACTAAAAGGTTCCAATTAGGCTAAGGACGATTGATAGGAGAAAAGGGGCATGTTAGTTTCTATAGTTTCTGCAAATCCAATAATGTTCTAAAAGATACGATCATACAATTGTACATAAAGTTGTATTTAATATGGTCAAGATTTGAAGACGAGTTCAAAACATGTGTGATATTTGACCATAAGGACGTTAAAAAGGAGCTAACTATATTAAAACAACTTTTATTTTATTTCAGCTCTAATTCAATTTAATTATTGCAATTAAAATAGAAATACATCAAAGCAAACAAAAAGCTTTTAAAGGTTCAAAAGTGCTGAAAAGCAGAACCAACAGAAAGCTAGAGAAATTTGTTTCATAAATGTTTATTTTTAGTTTCAAGGTGTCTGTCAAGTGCAGTTAAGTGCGCTATAATTGCTGACCACTGTAACTGCTTTTACTCCATAAATGTATGTGTGTGTGTGTGTGTAGTGTGTGAGTCTGTGGCCATGGAATTGCCAGCGAGCTGTCAAGGACCCAGCAGCAGCTACAGCCACAGCTACAGCTACAGCAACAGCTCCAACATATAGGCAATGCCCACATGGCGTCCTTCGTCCTCGTCGTCTAATCATAATTGCTGGCATGCCGCTTGCTGAGCCGCGCCCCCGCCATCACCCTTGACAGATTAATAAAATTTTAATAATGCTCAAATTTTTTATGACATGTTTAGACATGTTGGCCGGAATACAAAAAGAAAAATGCTACGAGCGTTCGTTTATTTATTGCAATTGATGGCGACTGACTGACAAATAGGCAAGGGGAGAGGAGATAAGTGCAGTCGGGGGTCTGGTATGCCTATTTACATGTACAATTACATTAACACACCCACACACATACAGACGCACGTACGCATGCAAGTCAGAGCTAGCAGCATATGCTTGTATCAAAGTGGAAAACGTGTAGCATACTGCGAGGCGCAATCCCAGCTGACTGTAAATATGTGAATTGGGGCTTAACGCAGCATTAAATACAAGTACACACAGAGCGCAAGAGACAGGGGAGAGAAAGAAAGAGAGAGAGAGATGGAAAGAGAGCGAAAGAGGCGCGCACATTTTATGCATAATGCCGCAGCCACAAAATATACACGCACAATGGGTGGCACAGCGAATGGCAGCTGTGTGGCAGCAGCAGGTTTCAAAGTGCTCAATTTACACTTCCGTTCGCTCACCATTTCATTTTTTTTTCTGCAGCTAGCAGTACATTACCAGTTGGACTCACACACAAACAAACATGGTACTTCATACATATTTATATAGTACATAAAAAAAAAGGAAGGAAGGAAAATAGCAGCAGCATAGAAACAATGCGGTTGTGCGTGACGCATGCACACTGGACATGAAATATTATAAACTGTGGAGCAGGGTTTGTGGGGAGTAGGGGGTGGGGAGCGAGGCGCATTGTTGAAGAGCTGTGACAGGAGTGTACTTGAAATTCAAATTGCAACACAAGGCAGTCGCAGCTGTGGCAGCTGTGAAGGCCCCCAAGCTGTCAAGTGAATGCCACAAAGAGGTGCATTTAAATTGGCTGCCGCAAGCAAATACTTATTGCAAATTGCAATTTGCAGCTGCGATCTATTCGTAAGGAATTGAACCTTTTTTTGTTTACTTAATCAAGCCTATCGATTACAAGCATATCGAGTTCCCAAGCATTTATTTTTATTTATTTAAACCACATACATATATAGTCAATTTTCTCATATTCCAATCTATTTTCCCATTGACTGCCTAGAATTAAGGTTTTCCAACTATTTATTTTAATTGTCGATTAACACGATTAACACGAGCGGAACTGTTATTAGCGCATGACATTAGTGCAACTGTTTGATCGTGTGTGAGCCATAAGGACTAGCATTTTTTGTTTTTTTCGTCTTTTGGAAAGAGTGTACACACTTGTTAAGTGCATATTTCCATTGCGGTTTTGTTGCGCCAAATGGAGCAAATAAATTATAAAAATGCACGCTAGCGAAGTGGACTCTTTTTGTTTGCAAAATAGCGTTATTCCTGATCCCCACACGTGCAACAACAACAACAACAACAGCAGCAGAGGTAAAAACTGTAGCTTAAACACCTCACGGCAACAGGCGATGTTAGAACGCGCATGGAGACAAACAAAAACTAAAACACACGCACACACCCGCACACACAAGTGTGTACAGTGCACATTCACTATAAGGAACAAAGTGGTGCAGGTAAATAGCTTTATAGTCTTTGGTACAATCAGTATTATTGGGTGATTTTAGCAACAGTGCTACCATTTATTATTACTATTTTTTGGTGTCAAATGACAAATACAAGTATTGTATATTAAAATCGTGCAATAAGTTCAGCTTATCAAGTGTGTGCGTAGTTTATTCAAATGACTTGTGTCAAGTCAATAAACCCAAGGCAAGGCAATGAGACAAGAAACACGACTATAAATCACATAGAGAGTAACAGAAAATGGTACCGTGAACATTCCATGCTAAACTGTTTATTTGTGTTTGTGTGTGTGTCGACTTTTACAGTTATAAAGTTGGAGTTATGCATTAGAAAATAACTCTAATCAAAATTAGCTAATTCACCAGCTGTTGCTTAATACAAGCTAAAACAGAATAAGAATTCATGAATATAAAAGCTTTCCATTTAAAATTCTTTGGTACATTAATTAAAAACATTTTGCTTTATGTGTACATAGTAGCTAGATTATAATTAAGGTACTTCTTTCACTAAACGCTTCACCCTATGTATATATATATATATGTTTGTATGTATATGTATGCCCGTATTGCTGCTGCGTTTTTAATGCCATGTGTAAGTGATTCCAAAGTGGCCATAAAATGCGCAGAGCCCCCGATCCCAAACGCGAACCCGGACAGTACAAGGCCCATGCCCAGGTTCGGCCCTGAGCCACGGCGCCGCTGCCTCTTAATTAACTTTGAACTTGACATTTTGGCCCTGGAAGCGTGGCTGAGCCTAGGCCCCAGCAGCAACAGCAGCAGCAACAACAACAGCACCCACAATAAAAACAAAAACAACATGAATACCGCATTAGCCAGCCCCAGCGTTAATAACGCTCATTTGGCAAACATCGACCCTAACACATACACACGCACACAATCGACTAAGAGATACCCTTTTGTAATCAAAGTTTGTATTTTTAATGATTTGGTATAATTTCAAAAATGTATTTTATTTGGTAATTTTTTCTAAATTTGTATAAATTAATTTTCAAATAGTTATAATTTGTAATAAACAAATTTAAGTAATTTGAGTTGAATAGTTAAATTCTTTTATGTAAAATTGTTTATTTATCATATATGATATGGTCACACTGGAAATAAATGTGTACACATTTTGACGTTGAAAAAGTTCGTTGAATCGTTCAGTTATAGGCTTTTTGAGCAACCTGTTGGCAAATGTTCAAAAAGCGTGTAGTATACCCAATGTTTGTTAAGCCCTAGAGGGTATAAGCATAACTCTGTTGTGTTTATATAGTATGTATGTATGTGTATGCATGTGTGTGCAGTAATTATTCACGCACTAATAAAGTTTGCCCAACTCTTGCCTTGCAGATTGAAAGCCGGCTGGAGCAGCTCAAAGACCAATGAACCCTTGCGACCCGACGAGCAGGAGGCCATCATATCGGTGATACGACGCAATGAGGAGATCGAGATAGCGGAAAGACAACGTGTCGGTCGCCTTGTGGAGCGTGTCGAGAAGATCAAGTTGCATGCGGTGGAGCGTGGTCCCAACTGTTGCCGTCTCTGCGGCGATGCCTTTGGACTGCTGCGGCCGCAGCGGCTGCTATGCGAGGATTGCCGCAAGTCCGTGTGCGCCAAGTGTAGTGTGGACATCAACATCAGGTATCACAATAGCGAGCGGACGCGCGAGATTTGGCTATGCCGCATCTGCTCGGAGACGCGTGAGATGTGGAAGAAGTCGGGCGCCTGGTTCTTCAAGGGTCTACCCAACTATGAGGTGCCACGCAGTGCCAGTGCCACGCCCACTTCCCATACACCAGTGGTGCTGGTTGGTGGAGCTAACGCCGGAGCTCGTGCCGTACAAAGCTGCCATGGAACGCCGACGCGTGGCGCCCGCATCAAGAAGCTAACGATACGCGTCAACGATGACACCAGCAGCAGCAGCAGCGGCAGTCACTCCAGCGGCAGTGGTCACTCCGATCCGGAGGATGAGCTCGATGCTGGTGGCAAGCAGACATCCGCCACCAGCTCTGCCTCTGCCAAACGATTGAAGAAACAACAACAGCAACAGCAGCGCTTGCAGCGCGATGAAAGCTTCCGTTTGCGTGCCTACGGCTCGATACGCAGCTTCATCGATGGTGGTGAGCGTAAGCTATCGAACTCCTTCTTCTTTGGACGTCCTTCGGCAACGGCAACGGCAACTACGCCCAGGCAATCGGAGTGCCTGGATAGCTTTGACAACATAAGCATCTCGAATGCTTCCACTGTGGCCCAGCTGCGACGTGAGAGCAGTTTTCTGCTGCGTCGCAGTTCGGTCAGCTCATCGTGGTCGTTTAGCGATAGCTCCGGCTCCGGCAACTCGGCAACCACCCAACAACAGCAGCAACAACTACAGCAACAGCAACAACAACACTGTCGTGATCCACTGCTTGGCTGGCTGGAGGTTGCCATTAGCTATCGAGAGCTTCCACAGCCTGGACTGTACAATGGTGCGGGCCCGTGATCTGCCGGCAATGGACGCAGCCGGTCTGGCCGATCCCTATTGCAAGCTCAATATCATTACACCCGAGGCACATGCCAAATACACACGTTGGCAGCGGACCAAAACCGTGCACAAGACCCGCAATCCGGACTTTAACGAAACGCTTCAGTTCGTTGGCGTTGAGCCCGAGGAGCTCGGCAATTCACTGCTCTACGTGGCGTTGTTCGATGATGATAAGTATGGACATGATTTTCTCGGTGCCGCCAAGGTTTGCCTCTCCACGGTGAGTCCCTTTGTGCCCTTTGCGTAAGATTCAAGATGAGAATAATATTTAATTCAGGTGCACAGCACAACACAGTATCGGATCTCGGTGCCGTTGGGCGTCGAGGATCAGTATAGCAATGAAGCGGAGCTGGCGCAAAGTTGGCCCAATGGCAAGATGCTCATCTCGCTGTGCTACAATACCAAACGTCGAGCATTGGTGGTCAATGTGAAGCAGTGCATCAATCTGCTCGCCATGGACAACAACGGCAGCTCCGATCCATTTGTTAAGCTGTAAGTTCATCAAGTTTACTCCATTAATCCTGATTACTCACATAATTACTCCTAGACAATTAAAACCGGATGCGCACAAAAATAAGAAGCACAAGACGAGTGTCAAGTGGCGCACATTGAATCCCATTTACAACGAGGAGTTCTACTTTGAGGCGAGTCCACATGATCTAAACAAGGAGATGCTCATCTTGACCGTGTGGGACAAGGATCTGGGCAAGAGCAACGACTTCCTTGGCAGCCTACAGCTGGGCGCTCAAAGCAAAGGCGATCGACTGCAGCAGTGGCTTGACTGCATCCGGCTGCCTGATCATTTCCATGAGAAATGGCATTGCCTCGCACCGGACAATCCGACGCATTAGGCCAAATATTCAAAACCCATCCCAGCTGATTCCAATCTTAGTTTCATACACACATAACATACATATTTACATAAACATACAACATAAATACATACATATATAGGACATATAAATGTAACAATATATTTTTGATATGCCTGCATGCAATCGTGTGTGTGTGTGTACAAGTGAGTGCGTGAGTGTGTGTGTGTGTGTGCATGTGATAAGAATCATTTCTCC
Source organism: Scaptomyza hsui (assembly GCA_018152825.1). NCBI lineage: Eukaryota > Metazoa > Arthropoda > Insecta > Diptera > Drosophilidae > Scaptomyza > Scaptomyza hsui. Next base: position 1,594,732 of record JAECXO010000254.1, read on the forward strand.
GTTAACTTCACATAACCTCAATTTGCTTGGCAACATGAACCCTTTTGAGCTTATTTCTCTTTGGCACGATAACACACATGCACGCACACACACGCGAACATCAATCAGACATAAACACACATAGTGTATATAGCTTTTGTTTAAGTGTCCTTAAAAAGGGGTTTATTAGAATACAACAATTGTTGTTTACATTTATTTTCTCGTTTTTTTTCCTACTTTCTTCTTTTGCACAACACTTTTGTACAATTTCCATTTCTTATAATAATAACATTAAAACAAGGAAAAAAGGCAACAAAATACCAGCAAAAAAATGAAAAAATATTTTTGATTCGTATATATATATATATTTATTATATTTATTCAAAAACTTTTCTTGCAGAGCACACTATATTTATAATACCCTTATCTTAACAACAACAGAAAAACCATTTAATTAGTCAAGCATTTATCGAATGCAATTTATTTATATATATATATGTATGTATGTATATATACATATAGGTATACATACAAATAAATCAAGAATCAAAACTATGAATATGAACAACAAAAAATTGTGTTTATAACAAGTTTTTTTTTTTTTTGCAGATTTACATTTGGCATTTTGTCGTATACATTTAAGTTAATAAACCAAGAATCAATACTAGTATATATACTATATAGCTAAAAAAAAAAAAAAAAATATATTAATTAAATCATTTATAGTTGGCAGAAAACGTTAAAAACCGCCACCGCGTTTTAAGCTTGCGCGTTTTTGGCAGCAAAGAAAATAATTCAATTTTAATCAAGTTTGGCATTTGTCGATTACAATTTATTTGTATGTGTAGTGTGTATACATAAGTATGTATATGTAAATCAAGAATCGAGTGTATAAATATTTGGAAGGAAAAAAATCGGAAAATTATTTTCGGGGAATGAACGTGCCTTAAAAATTCTTGCTACGTTTTTCAACAGTAAACGAAATAATTTCAAGGTATTAACTACTTGCAAATGTACATTTTTGGCAAATGTAGTACTATATATATTGTATGTATATATATTACTACGTAAGTGTGTTGTGTGTGTGTGGTTTTTTTTTTCTAAGCACATTGAGATTACATTACATTACATCAGTATGTAATGCAGCTGCCACTTGATGTTGCATGTAGACTCTTTAAGCTTTAAATTCAAAAGATTCGACAATAAGTGTATGTGGAGCTAATTGGTTTGTAAGTGCAAGAGCTTCCTTAAGAACTAAATAAAACGTGGAAAAGTTTGGCTTCCAGCGCTATATGTCACATGTGCCGCTTATAGCTTATCTCCTGTCCCGATTCATAGATCAGACGCTGCACATGCGTATGCGGTTGCAAGTGTTGATGTTGCAATTGCAATTGCTGTAGCCGTCGCTGATGCTGCTGCTGCAGTTGCTGTTGGTGTTGGTGTTGATGTGCTGTGGGTTGCCGTTGCTGTTGTTGCCGTCGCTGTTGTTGTTGTTGATGTTGTTGTTGCTGGCCCACCGCGCTGGCAGCTGACGGCGCTGCCGCGCTATTTGTATGTTAGAAGAGACGCTTCTCATAGCTAAAAAGACCGTGCACATTGCCCTCCAGCTGAGCGGAATGTGTGCGCTTCATGAAACGCAACTGTCCATTGTAGATCATCTCTCTGCAAGTGACAAAAAAATCAGTTGGAGTCCCATTCAATTGTTTAATTAACTTAGTTAACTTACCTCAGCTTGCTAACTGAGTTGGCGCCAATGTCCTGGCAGCTATGCTGCAATCCACATTCCAAATACGGCAGATAGCGCAGCACGGAACCCTTGTCGACAATGCTGCCACTGACGCCCTGGGCCACCTTCATTTTATCCATCTCGTTGTGATAGTAGCGTGACATGGCCGCACCCTTGGCATCGCCACGCTCCATGGCCTCCAGGGAGCCCATGCCACGATACTTCTTCAAGCGCACGCCATCCGAAAAGAAGTACTCACCGGGCGCCTCCGAGGTGCCCGCGAGCAGGGAGCCCATCATAACAGCGCTGGCGCCCAGCGCCAATGCCTTAACAATATGTCCAATCGATTGTATGCCACCATCGGCAATAACTGGTACACCGTACTGTTTGGCAAATGTGGACACCTGATAGACGGCTGTCGCCTGGGGGCAGCCGCAGGCCATTACCTCCTGCGTAATGCAAATGGAGCCAGAGCCCATGCCGACGCGTAGACCATCCACGCCAGCATCGATGAGATTCTTTGCCTGGGCGCGTGTCACAACTATTCAAAAACAGGATCCAAAGAGCAAGCAATGTGTATGTGTGTGTGAGTGAGTGTGGATTGAGATTTTTTGGTTAGTAGCGTTAAAGGGATAATTCATGCGATGATCCTTAATACAAATGTAGTTTTTACTAGAGTTGCACATTGTTGCATTGTTTAGTTCGATTTTTTTTTTTTAGACATTTAGTTCGTAAGATGAACTAGATGAACTACAATCAGTTCAATCGACAAGATACAACTCTGTCCAATACAATAATGATTGCAACAAATATTTGAATGCATAAAGTTCTTGGGTTAGTTACCATTGCCGCCAATGACCTGCAGATCGGGATACGTCTGTTTGATAAACTTGATCATCTCAACCTGATAAATCGAATTGCCCTGCGATGAGTCCAAAATGATGACATCGACACCATTCGCAACTAGCAGATGAAGGCGTGCCTTGTCCTCGTTGCGTGTACCGATTGCAGCGCCGACAAGCAGCTGCTTATTGGAATCCTTGGATGCGTTTGGATACGAGCGTGCCTTCTTCAAATCCGTGCGCGCTATCATGGCGACCAGTTCACCATCCTGATTAACAATCGGCAACTTGCCCTTCTTACTCTTCTCCAGTATGGCGTTCGCCGTCGGCAGCGTAATGCCATTGGGTGCAGTTATCAATTGTGTGGTCATGATGTCAGCCAGCAGAACCTCTGGCTGGTGTTCACGAAAATCGATATCACGCGATGTGACCATGCCGAGCAGCTTGCCACCTAGTTTACCATTCTCAGTCACGGGATAGCCGGTGAAGCCGTTCTTGCGCCGTGCCTCGAGCACATCGCCAACGGTATTTGTCGGCGACATAACCGATGGATCACGCATAAAGCCATGTTTGTATTTCTTAACCTTGTGCACCTCCAACGCTTGATACTCCGGCGTGCAGTTGTGATGGATGATCCCAATACCACCACACAGCTGCGCGTGGATCCCATCGTCATTGCAATACATATTTGGAATGTCGTCCGTGTGCGAGGGCGGGCGGCGTGCGGGAAATAATTATAGCGATTATAGAGGCGCATAAGAGTGTTCAATTACAACCACAACTGGAGCGGTAGCGATACCACATAAAATCAATATCAAACAATATTTACTACAAATTACTATTATTCAAGAACCAAGGCTGGCGATGTGCATCGATATCGGCATTTGTTGTTTATCGTTGGTGATCGTTTATCACTTATCGTGTTACATTTATTGAACCTTTTTCACGCACAGGGTTGTGCGCGTAATTTAATGAATTTTTTTGTTGTTGTACATTGTTGCTTTATTAGTGTGACCTTAACAGCATGAAATACATACATATGGACATATATTTCAAGTATGAAACTTGATGGCAGAGAGCGGACCGCAGACGAAGGAAAAAGTGAATCTCTTGAAATAAGATTAGATTACTTCTAATTAATGGTTGTTTTTGTTAACAGCGAAAAAAATGAATATGCAAACATCAACAATGAATGCTTTAAAGATAACACAGAAAATAGTTAATTGTATTGAGAACCTATAAATGTACCTTTAAAAACATTCGAAAATGGGAAAGCTTTCTTTTGTTTTTATCAAGATATGTAAGTTGCATTAAGGTTCTGTTTAGTTCTTCAACAGACTAATGATAATTCTTTGAACTTTGAAAGGGTATCCGATTTCGGTTGAAACCGCAGCCTTGTTTTTTTTTTTACAGTTGACAGTTTTAAGTTTTTTTGCTGGTGATTTTGATTGGTTGGTTGGTTAGTTGGGTTGTTTGGTTCTATGATACTTACCGCCATGGCTATGGCCATCTCGGATTCAGTTACGGTATCCATGGGCGAGCTGACGAGCGGTGCACGCAATGAGATGCGTTTGGTAACCGGCGAGCTGAGGTCAACTTCCTCGGCGGCAAAGTTGATGTAGCCAGGTAATATGAGGAAGTCGCTAATGCATGACAAACACATGAGAGCAGAGCGGAGGGTGGACGAGGAGAAATGAGAAATGCATAAGTGTCAAGGATACATAGGATATTTAGTATTAAGTGTGTGGAAAGAGTATGCAAATTGATGATGATTTAATCAAGTAATATAGTGCAAATTCATTATTAATACAGTTAATTATTCAGCTGTTAAGTTTTTTGAAATACAAAATATATAAGCCGTATACTTTTAAAAAACCAAAAAGCTCAGCAGCTGATTTAAATACTCATTAATTAATTTAATCGTTGAAGCACACAAATCGATATAAAATATGTTGTATAAAGATTCGAATCATTTCTAAGATCTTTTACTATTCAACACCACTTATTTCTCTCGTAAAAAAGTTATAATGGTTTTGTGCCAAAGTATGCAACAGAAAATCGTTAACGATATTACTTACTTGTAGGTGAGACCATCCCCATTGTTAAATAGCTCATCACAGCTGAGTCCATCCTGCAGCTGATCCATATGTTCACTCGATTGGGCAGCACTGGCGACGTCGACGGCGCCGGCGACTGCATCTCCGCTGCCTATTAAGCCATTGACTTTTGGCTTCAGATTGGCGCCGACGTCAACGTCGGCGGCTGCGCTGCTATTTGCCATGCGAGCGAGCGAGCGAGTGAGAGCGTTCACCTTAAGAGCAATCGATGTCGAACGTCAGCCAACAACAATAACAATACCAAATGCAATAAGCAAAAGTCAACAGACACAATAGCTGTGGTTGTGCTTGTTGTTGTTGTTATCAATTATGATTTCTTGATTGTATTTGGTGCAGGCCTCCGTTTCGTTCAGTTAAAAGCAGTTAAATTGCACGTGACTAGAAAACAACAAAAAAAAAACCTAGATTAAAGTCAGTCAAAACTACATGAATAAAAAAATTTGCGAATTATAAATACGTATTTTAATTTAAATATATCTAGTTTTGTATTGGTATCAGTATACAAATTTAAATTAACCAAAAATTAATTTACCTAAATTAAAAAAAAAAAAAAAATTTAAGCCAAATATAAAAGTTTTTTGAAACTTTTGTTAAAGCTTCCCTAAACTTTTTTTATTAAAATAAAAAAAAAATTATTTTATTTTTACTTATTAAAATTTTTAATACTTTCTTAAAATAAATAATACAAAATATTTATTAATTTTATTATTAAAATTTGTACTTCATTCTTAAAATAAATAATAAAAAGCCTTTATTTATTTTGGGTTATTTTTCATTCATTCATTCATTTTTTATTCCTGATTTCTACAGAACTTTTAGGACACAACACAACTTAAAAGTGTTTTAACATGCAAGCCATCACGCACGTTGTTTTCTACGCAAACATTTTTGAATTAGTGATGAAAGGACGGTTGTTAAAACTGCAAGATAAGTTTTGTGAGAAATGTGCACATACTAACACACACATTCACACATACATAAATATACTGAATGCACATATTTTTGGGTTTAATTGCCGGGCACTGTCAAATACTGAATAGCCGTGGTACCATACAAATTATTGTAACACTTATCAGATGCACAATAATAGGCACAAACATATGCATACACCAAGTTAATGATCTCCCAAGAAAATGCATTCATACAGAAAGACAGACAGACAGTCGGACAGTTTGATAGATAGGTAGTACAGAGGAACGAATTGTGCACAAGGTGCATACAATTAGTTTTCTAGTTGGTAACAATTCACTCAGGGAAAGGTTAAACGCGTCAATTGGCGGTCAGAGGGGGCGCACAAGCAGTCAATCAATGTGTGTCTGTTGTTTGGCCAAAGCACGTGGTTTTTATATTTACCCGTCCAGCAGCTTGCCAACCGAAAGCGTCGAAATATTGCTATTAACTGTTCCACATTTGGAGATGTCATAGAACGTCCAGCAAGCGAAACATCGATGTATCGATATTTGTGCGCAACAAGAACTAGCGATATTTTTAATTGCGATGTATGACAACGAAAATTATTCAAACTTAAGCTTTTTAGCTTGGCATGTTAATCAAACGATTATTAAACTAGTTTTTATTTAAAAATAAATATAACTTATTAGAAAGTAAAATTAGCTGCGAGTACTAAAAACAACTTATATAAAACTCTTGATGTTTTTCTACAAATTATTCTTAAGGGATTTTATTTTTTGTTCTTAAGTTTGTAAAATAGTTATTATGTGCTTAATAGCTTTACATTCAGAATATTTTCTAGATGTTTTTAAATCGATTTCCAAGACATTCTGGAAGAAACTATCGTCAAGATAATATCGATACATTCGCCAACAGCCACTGGTTTTATATCACAGATACGAATTTAATATCTAAAACATGAAGCTAGAAATAAGTTGATATATATATTTTGGCATTTATTGAAATCTAATGATTTCCTATGAAAATTCCAGATGTAAGGCAATGTGACCACATTTTGCGAGAGTGCTGCACTATAAATAAATCTGGTTTGTGCACACGTTTTAAGCTTAGCTATGACGCAAACCACGCGTGTGCTAAACGAAACTTGTGTAAATGTTCTATTACATTAGCTCATTTTTAAGTTAACATTAAAATGACACATAAGCTTTTCTGAAAGCGCGCTCTTAAAATATAATCTTTTATGTACAATATGAACTTGTAGTATGTTTTAAAACTACGAATAGTTTCTTTGTTGCTTTCGTTTTTATACCCAAATCTTATCATATAAATCTCGTAAATGTTTTACTTTTAGGTTTAAGAAAACCATTTTGAGTAAGCTTGTGATCGAATGTGACTGTAATTACAAGCGTAACCATGTTAGTTTCAGGAAGTGTAACCTTTAACATAACGATGTAACTAGCTTACTGTTATTGCGTTTTATGTTGCATGCTTTTAAGCGCGCTATGTTGACATCGGACTGGAAACGAACAAGCAAGCCCAATAGATGGAAACGAAGCGCTGAAACGAAACAAGAAAACGGAAAAAATTTCTCTCTCATTCTTAAAATTTCACTCGCCGCGAGCTGTTGTCGTTCGCGCCCGGATAAACGATATTTCAAAAGTTGGTTGTTGATTTTTGTTGTATTTTTTTTGTCGTATATATATTTTATTGCAAAAAGATGTGTGTTTTCAACATAAGCATCAAATGAAAAGTGTACAAAGTGCATGTGCATGTTCTGTGTGTGTGTGTGTGTGTGCCATTGTTATTGTTATTGTTATTGTTATTGCATTTTGCTGAAGCAATTGACAAGTGGCCGGAATAGGCGCCAAGACGCCAAAAAGGACGCGCTACCGGCATCGGGATTTACTGCTGTTGTTGTTGTTGTTGCTCTGCATGCCGCTCTCTTATGCTGCTAACCCTGCTTGCCCCTCACCTCACCCTTCTCCACCCTCGTATCCTCATCTTATAGGACTGCGGCAGCGGCAGCGGCAACAACAATCTGAACGCAAAACGTAACGCAATTTTTGTTCTTGTGTATTTTTGCAGATAATTTTTTTATACCGAAGTGACGTGAGAATTTAAAAAAATAAAAAATGTGACAAGCAGAAGCAAACAACCATTAAATATATGTTTAACTAAGAGCTAAAGCCAGAGAGAGAGAAAGAGAGAGCGCTTTAATGTAAGCCTAGGATAAAGTTAAGGCAAGAATTGTATGTAAGAAAAAAATAAATAAATAAGAAAAGAAAAAACGGAAATCAGCGATACCCCGCAATGTGTTCAACATAAGTGCAACAGCATCAACAAAGTTTAAGAATATATAAAATATAAATATTAAGCAATGTTATGTTAAATTGCAAATGTATATAGTGCAAGTATCTAATAGGAATATGTACATATAAATACACACATAAATACATATAAGCATATGTAAATAACAAGAACAATCACAACAAAACAACAACAGATCAAAACAAATCAAAACATAACAAAAATCGCTGCTGCATCGTGAATCGAAGAAGAGTGCAAAAACCAAAGTTTAAGTGAGTAAACACTTAAGAGAAAACTCGCCAATAACAACTATAACAACATCAACATCAACAACAACAACAACGGCAACTGTAAAATTTGGAAAATAACAACAAAAAAAAGCTGTTAAAGCTCAACTTTTGCAGTCGCTCGCTGGCAGAGCCACAGAGCATGGATTACACCTTTAACATAGCAGCCTTAGCAGCAGCGTCAGCGTCAACAGCATCATTAGCATCGGCAAAAGCAGAGCAAACAAAAGGCACACATTAAATGAACGCCAGCCGGCCACAAAAATGCCGCCGCTGCAAGGACGTCAACAGTTGATGTAAGTAGTTGAATTAAAATTAAACGTAACATACTAAAGTAACAGTTTAAGCTGAACGTATTAGCGTGTTTGTGTGTGTGTGTGTTTGTGTGTGGGGGTCAAAGCACATGTGAAATGCGCACGGCCCTTGGTTCGTTGGCCTGGCCGATATCTGGCACTCTCTGTTTATGAATGAAACGCAACGAGGAAGCACAGCGCACAAACCAAAGAGAGTACAAAAATGCCGAAAGAGCATGCGATGAGAGCGCGCAATGCGGAACGCAATACTCTCACACACACACAAACACACACACACACACTGTGCAAGCGTTTGTGTGTGAGTGAAAGAGCAAATACCAACGCCAGGCACTGGCACGGTGCGAGTTCATTGACCTTTGCTATTGAAATTTTTTGGGCAACGATACAAATACGAATACGAACACGAACACGAATACGAATACGAATACGAATACAAATACAACTGCGACTTTATTTACACATTGATAAACAATCGACTTGCGACTGTTGACTTGCGATCTGTTTGTCGTTAAGTTTAGCTGTTATTTCTATGCTCTTTGCATGTGCTTATGGACATACATGTGTGTGTGTGTGTGTGTGTGATGCAATTTGACATACATTAAGATAGTGATCTAACCCTTTGCTGATATTCAGCATTTCTACCTGCTGTTGAGAGAAAGAGTATGCAGATTTCGTTCAATTCGATTCTTCTTCCTGATTGTTTTGCGTGCGTGATTGCATGTGTGTGTGTGTGTGTGTGTGTGTGTGTGTGTGTGTGTGTGTGTGTATAGCGGGTGGGTTGGTGAACGCACGATAACGCAATGCTCTGAAACGAGAGAGAGAGAGAGAGAGAGAGAGCAAAAGGAAAGTTCAACTGATTTGCTTAAGCTTTGGATTTGCTTTGCCTCGGTTTTGATAATTAAATGTATGTTTGCATGGATATGTATGTATGTATGTATGTATGTATGTGCGTATGTATTTGGATGAGTTTAATTTAATTGAGTTGGACTTGGTAACAGTAGACTGCAATTGCCAAATGTAGTGACAAGGGCACACATACACATAAATACACATACACATAAATACACTTACACATAAGATACATTTTGAATGCTTTATATACGTTTTTTAACATTTTTTTTTTAAATATTGAAGCATTTTAAATAGTTTTACACATATATAAATTCAAAGCGTATACGCGATTAAAATGGTTAGAAGGGGGTGTTGGGGAAGGGATGGTTTTGGGTTTGGGTTTGAGTTTGGTAAGACATCAGCTTACAGCTTACAGCTTACAACTTACAGCTGCCCTTGCCCTTGCCCTTGCCACACAGCCCTCCTCAATTTCTTAGCCTCTCATCCCCCGTTGCTTGATGAGTTTGGAATTGGGAAGTTTTTTGGTTATCTGCTTGTTGTTGTTCTTCTTCTTCCTTTTTTTTTTGATAGAAATCGTTCCCACTCTGTACGAATATCGAACGCAGCTTTAAGTGCGTATATATGTATGTGTGTATGTATGTTTGTGTGTATGTACATAGTACATATGTATGTATGTATATAATTGGGTGCTCTGACTCTGACTGTGCGTTTGTGCTCTCTTCCTCCCTCTTTTGATTGCTAACTCACACACACACACACACATACACACGCCAAGACTCAGGCATGCATGTCTGTACACAAATACACATACATACATACATACAAACAGACATGTAAAATGGGGGTTACATGACATTGAAACCAATTTTGAAGGTTTTTGTCGCGGCTGCTAATTTCTCCTCATCCTCCTCCTTCTGCTGCTGCTTCTTCTTCTTCTTCTTTTCCATTGTGGTTTTTACAAATAGATCTTTTCGCTACTTTGCTCTCAAAATGTAGAAAAGCATATTTGTTTTGCAAGTCTTGGAGACTTCAAGGATTAACACACATATGTACATATATATACATACATACATTTGCAAGCTTATTATAGCAACGTCAGATAAATAGTTGGGATCTTCGAGCCCATAAATTATATATATAGTCGAGTGTAATTGTTATCGTTATGGAAGTAATCGAAAGCTGTTTATGAACTTTGCGAAAAAGGGTTTCTCAAGAGGGTCTTATTATTTTACTTCTTCCTAGCAAATTCTATTATCTCTCTCCTTGTATTTATTTTTTTTAAATTTGTGTTTACTTGAAATTAAATTTAAAGCTTTGTTGTACGGAAAAAGATTTAATAGAGCAGTGATAGAAAAACAATACTTTTTACAGCTTTAATTAGGCAATTTTCATAAAATATTTAACGAATCTTTTAAGCATAGTTTGCTGCAGGGTAATATATATGTAGATGTTCTGTTGTTTGTTATTGTTTTCTTCTTCTTCTTCTTCTGCCCCTTCTTCTTCTTCTTCTGTTCGCTTTGCGCTTTAATCAATGCCAATGAACTTGAGGTTTATTTAATGCATGTCCGCATGTCTCCTGCTGATTGCCGCCACTTGCTGATTATTGTCACTCGTTGCTTTGCGCACTCGCTGCTTCTACTCGCCACAACAGCAAGCAGTATACACACCTGCACACACACACACACACACAGTAGCTGCTCTTATCTTCGACTTGTGTAGGAGTTGATATACAATATATTTAAATCTTTATGTATGTGTGTATTTATAAATATACATACATACATACATATGTTGTTGCTTGATCCCAATCGCTACAGGTCCCATCGGCCTATGTACGCGTTATCTCTGTTATTGTTGTTGTTGTTGTTCTTGCTATTTGATAGCAATGACAATACTTTCGAGTGTTGCCAGCCAGTGGAAAATATGCGCACACACACACACACACACACACATATATATGTATATATGTATATCAATCGTGGGGTCAGCGCCTCGATGAAGTACGAAGCCAGCGCTCCATCGTTAGTTGCATTGTTGCCTCCACCTTCCACTCTGTCTGTGTGGCTGTGTTGCAGGGGCTGTTGCAGGGACTGGGGACTATGTACCTCAATTGCCAACTTGCGGTATTCAAGTCTAGCCTTTTAAGTGCGTACACTACGGGAAAATACTGTTTGATTTTCAAGCACAACTTCTATCGAGTAAATAAAATCTCGTCAATTGAATTTTTGTGCTGTACTAAAATTAATTTGTAAAATAATAGAAACTTCTTGTCGGTTCATAACCAAGAATTGGACCATATGAAAAGCACCAATACTCAATCTATTTCTAAATGAAAACAGTAATTTTTCGAGTTTTTTTTTATCGCTAAAAAGGATCATAAAACACTTAAAAAAAATACTCAGTTAAGAATATCTGAAATACTTTTTAAAGAATTCTTTTATGCTATAAAGTAGTTTTATATGTGTTTATGATTTTAAAAAAAATGTTTGGCAAAAGGAAGAATATTTAATAATTTATTATCAGCATCATGATATCTGGACGTATAAACGTGTCAATCTCAAAACTACAGGATTGAGATAAGGAGTACGAGTATGTCTCAAATTTTCGGTACACATGTTATCGATAACAATCAAATCTTCAATCTTAAAAATCTGTGAAATTTTCATTAAATTCGGGTATGAAACACCTCATGTCTAGGTTTCAGGATATCTTCCAATCGATATGTCTCTATGAGAACCTTCTTACTTCGTTTAATGACAAGTCTGTTTTTCGTTACTTTGTCTATACTCATTTCCACATTTCCATAAAACCTGATCAACAATTTTTCATCAATAGTTCGTAATTTTTTATAACGAATTTTTTTTTACTAAAGTTTTGTTAACTCGCCACATTTCCGGTTAGAATTTTTCAAAATCCTTTCGGTATAAAAGTAAGCTTTGTGTGTTGAAATATGCCTTTCCACCACTTTTTGGACTAAGTCTGAGTCACTGGAGAAAATTGGATACCTGTACAGTATTATGTTCGCATACCTTAGACCGAATATTGCCGAGTTGGCCGCTTTGTAAATGTTGAGTTTGCTGCTTTCTTTCTTTAAAGCGAAAGAAAAATACGAAAGACAAGAAAGAAGATTTTTTTTTAAGTTTATGGAATAGTAAATACCCTATCGCAAAAATTTGCAATTTGATCTTACATACATTTCACAGCTCAATATTTTGAAAGCTCTTCAGGGAATTCTTCATTCGTCTTAAGAATCAGTTTATGACAAAGCATAAATACCCTGAGTTTGGAAGGGTATTAAACTGTTTACGGCTCGGTCAAACGTTGTGGAATGTGCTCTTTGTGATTCAGACAGAACACATTCAAATATCTGCAATTCATAATTGTGCAGTTTTGCAACGTGCAGAGGAATCTGTGTTGTTGTTGTTGTTGTTGCCGTTTGTGTGATCGTCATCTTAAATAATGCTCCTTTGTCTCCGCTTCTCTCTCTCTCTCTCTCTCTCTCTCGCGCACTCATTTGTCATTTGTCTATTATTTGTTCGTCGCTTGTCAGACGCTTTCCAAACGCAACTATTTTGTTTTTGTTGCCCTTGCCCATTATTTTATTTCATTTCATTTCAGCTCAAGCATTTCACCATTGCCATTTCCATTTCTCCAATTTCTCCATTTTCGCTTAGTACGGCGAAAAGGCGAAGTACTTGGCTTCGCTTTGTTCAATGTTGTTGTTTTTGTTTTTTTTTTTTTTTTTTTGCAAATACTACGTACACATACTGTTATAACAATCGCCTACGATAGATATGTGTGTGTGTGTGTGTGTGTGTAAATAGCAGAAATAGGTACAATGTTCGTTCAATGACCTTTTACTTTTACACTATTCCACGCTACTCATGTTTTTGTCTCGCTTCTCACTCTCGGTGAGTGAGTGTGTGTGTGTGTGTGTGTGTGTCTGTGTTTGTTAAAGATATGGTTAAATTAGTCATTCGTCGTCGTCGTCGCCGTCGCCAGGGCGCACAAATTGCGTAATTTTGCACAGTGTGACGTCAATCGGATGCGGAAGGCGAATTTCACTTAATAGTTACACATAGGCACCTGCATTCATTATATACATACATACATACATATTTATGCAGTTTCACAAAAACAAACTACAAATAGTGTTGCTGTAATTAATGCGTATAAATAATTGTAAATACAAAAAATTCTACAGCAAGTTGAAGTTTGCGTTTTGCGGTTGTTGCCATTGCACAACTACACGCGCACACACTCACACACACACGCACACACTCGCACAAAAACAATCGCACGCACGCAGCACAAAACTCACACGCATTCACGCAGTGCTTCTCTTACGAACGAAGAGAGAGAGAGAGAGAGAGGGAAAGAGCGCGCGCGCTTGACTCGCACTACTCTCGAAAGGGCACGTTCGGTGTGAATGACCGCCGCTAACACACATTTGTGCGAGCGCTAAAACAAAAGCAAAAAAAAAAAAAAATAAAATAAACTTAAAGCAGCGACGTCGCGACGTCGGCATCAACGAATACGAGGAAGCGAATCGACCAAGCGACCGACAACAACAACTGAAAAGTAAAACAAGTAAAGGAATTAACATCTGTTGCCGTAACTCGACTATTAAATGACCTGTAAAAACTTTTTCTCATTTACCTATGAGGTGAATTTGCCCAACTAACGCAAATATATGAACATGCTGTGAATTTATATAGTCAATTTAATAAATTCATATGATAATGCTTCCCTGCAATAAGCCCTTTTAAGCTTTGTTTACAGAGTATGGAAATATTAAAAATACTCACTGCTTTGCAAGAAAAGTTGCAGCGTCGTTGTAAGTTGGCGTCGTCATCAATGCTGCTGCACTTACATACATATGGATGTATATATGTACATATGTACGTGCACACCCCACAAACTTGTCGACTGTGCTAAGCTTAAACTTATTGTGTTTAAAACGTAGTTTCCGTTTCATTAAAGTAACATTTTTTGTTAACAGTACTATTTAACCAATTTTGTTAACATTTGTGTCATATTTGAAATTTTTTAGTCTTATTGTAAAGAATGTATATAAAAAGGAAGCTGATATTTTTTTCCCAACGTGAAAACGTTTAGCATAAATATTATTGCTTCTAAGTTGTTGGCAAAAAATAGTTCTTTTGGTCTTCTTATTCTTCTTTTTTTTCTTCATACCTTCTTGAAGCTTTTGGTTAGGGTTATACAATGATTTGAAAATATTTAAAAGTACTTAGGATTTGGGCACGCTTGGCCGAGCTTTTAATCTACAGTCAAAGCGGTACCGGCCCCAGTTGCCAGCTCGAACAGCAACAAACTACATACTTGAACATGTACAACTATAAAAGTATGTCCAAACATAGATATTAATGTATGTTTGTATGGACATACCTACATATGTGGGTAATCTGCTGCTATCCCTCTGCCGCCTGTACGACGACGCCGCTGCTGCTGCTGCTGCTATTTGCCTTGCAAGAATAAATAAACAAGCAGGCAAACGAACGAGCGCAAAAAAAAAAGAAAAAAAAAAAAACAGAAAACCGGCAATGTCATTAAACCCTAAACAAGAGCGAAAGCAACAACACAAAACGCGATAGAACATTGACACGAATACAACAACAAGAAAAACCAGAAGCGTTATGAAATACTCAACTTTGAAAGAGTGACAGAGAGACCAATATTCGAGAGCAATGAACGGCCGGCCGGCCCAAACACACACATACACAAACACACACACACACTGACTTGGAAGCAAACACAGCTGCTCTCAACATTGGGGGCGCGCTCACGATTCGTACATACGTGTGGCTCTCTTAAATAAAAAGTACACAGCTCTCTCTTAAGCTCCAAAGCCAAAGCAAACGCAGGTGAACGACCGACCTAGCCATTTGTTTTCCTTTTGTGAGACTTGCATGTGCGTGTGTGTGTGTGTATGTGTTTGTCTGTGCGTGTAAGAGAGAGCATCTGCATTTGCGTGTGTATGAGTGTATTTCACTGTTTCGGCTGCTGAGGAGCAAGTGAGTCATTTTTCACGGCTGCGACAGAGGCAAACGAAATTACTTTGATTTCATTTATTGCTGACTGTTTTGTTTGCAGTCTTTTCTTCAGCTCTGCTGTGCTGTCTGCCTCTTATTGTTTTATTTTATTGCCCGATGACGACAACGACAACGACAAAGTCGATGCCAAAATGCCAATGAGCTGCACTGCACGATGCACTTCCTTGTCGCCTTGTCTGCATAAGCGATCGTCGCACCCACACTCACACTTATACTCATACGTGCGCTCTATCATTCTACCACTGTCTCATTCGCTCTCCCTGTCTTTCTTGTTCTCTTGTGCAAAATTCTTTGGAGCTTAATCCACAGGCCAGCGAGTGTGTGAAAGCAAGCGTGAAGAAGTATATTTTGCTCGATCGTACACTTTTGCACTCGCACCCACTCACACACAGGCGCGCTCATCGTATTGTATGTATGTATGTATATTTATGCATATATGTATGCACTTAGCTCTGTCTCTGTTGCGCCAACACAGTGCGCTGTGTGTCTTTGCACGCATGTTGACCTTGACTGTGACTTTCATAAAATTGGTTGTTGTTCTTGCTGCTGCTGCTCTGTTGTTGCTGCTGCTGCTGCTGTTGATGTGCTATTGTTGCTGTGTTACTGTTGTTGCTCTTATTGTTAGTGTTGCCTTTTTTGTTATCATTTATGAATTTCATTTTTATGCATCTTCCAACATATTTACATACATTTGTATTTGTGTTTGGTAGGTGTAAATGTAATTTTACTTTGTAACAAAGAGTATGGCAAAATTGAATTATTTTGAGAATGCAATAAAAATAAATATTTGATTGTATGAAATATTAAGGTTAAGTGCAAGCTTTTCCATACTATTTAAAATGTACATGTTAATAAAGAAATGCATAACTCTTTAACAAAGTTTAGTTAAACTTTGTACAATTTTAAGTTCACAACTTATAGCTTCAGTTTAAATTAAACTGTTGAATGTATCTACTATCTTTTTTTCGCTGAAAGTACTTTGAGTTTGTTCAACTGTTCAGTTCGATATGTTGTTTGGTTCGTTAAGTTTAGATGAACGAACTATAACGGTAAAGGTTTGTTCGTTAAGTTTAGCGAACAGTTCGATTGAACTCATTCTGAACGATATAATTCAATTCAAGTTTAGTTCAAATATTTTTTAGGACAATCTATTTTACTTACATTGATAACGATCAAACGTCTTATGTTATTTACAAAAAAAAAAAAAAACACTTGTAATGCTAAAATATTTTCTTTTAAATGTGCGTAAAATACGAAGGTATGACCAGAATAAACCCTTAGTCTGGACTAAATTAAGGATTTTCAGTGTTTCTCAACAGGTATTGACAACAGATATACAGAAATATGTCTGGACTAAATGTATATTATATCAGTTTTTTAAATATTATTGTTATCGGAAACCAATTAAGTTTTCTCTGCGTGTTATCTGAGAACTGATATCCCAAATCTGAATTGTAGTATGTTCCAAAAATTCGATTTAAACTCAGGAAAAATTAAAGCAATAATTAATAAAGAAGATTATGTCATACAAATCAAACAAAACAATAGTTTATTTTACTTACCATTATTCAGAAATTAAAAAAAGTAACCTAATAATATTCTTCGCTTTCTTTTTATTCAAAATCGTTATCGTCTTTGGAATATAAACATTTCAGTTCATTTTGTAATGGGATTGCTTTAATGCAAATAATCCAAACTTATTTTTAAAATGCAAAATTCTTTAAAAAAAAGAGCTAAGAGTTTAAAAAGCATGAATTTATGCTTCTATAGATTTATTGATGGCTTTAAAGCTCGTTCCTCCAATTCTCAGGAATACCCCAAATGCGTGAGTAAGGTGAAGAGGAAAGGGGAAACATTAAACCTTAACCTTCAACCTGAAAGAAACAATGGAATGAAACTCAAGCTTTGCGTGACGAGAGATTTCGGCCCACTTTGGGGTCACACAGTTCGTCTCGGGCTATAAAATTGTTCAAATCTGTTGGGTAAACATGAGATAGAGAGAGAGAGAGAGAGAGAGAGAGAGAGAGAGAGAGAGAGAGAGGCAGGTAGGAAGAGGATAATAATCATCAGCATACCTAATCATCAGTCTTCACTTTCCGAGTAGTGGGCCATCTCTTGCGAATTATCACGTAGTCGCCTCACACACACATACGCATAGAAATCACGGCAGTAAAAGGCAAAAGCCCAAAGCCAAAAGCCCAAAAAAAAAAACAAAACAAAAAGCAGAGTCAAAAAGAAAGAAACCCAAAAATATAAAGGTTTTTTTTAGCGCTTTCTACCCAAAAGTTCACTGAACTTGCAGCGTCCACAGCTGCGGAGGAAGCAAAACGGCAACAACAACAACAACAACAACAGCAACAACAACAAAGAAAAGATGAGGCAGAACAACAACAAAGTTGGTCGCATAGTCAAAACGAAATTGCTAATAAGCGGGCAGAGGGACAGGGAGAGAGAGAAAGAGAGAGAGAGAGAGCCCGTATGACTGTATGTTTATTATGTGTTTGCATGTTTCTGTGTGTGTGTGTGTTTATGCGTATGTGAAAACAGGAGCGTGAGCTAGCAAAATATGCGAAAGAAAAAGAAATAGAGAGCAGGGAAAGAAGCAGCAGCAGCAGCAGCGCTTTTGCCCAGCGGCGCGCGTCAATTTCGAGTTCAATGTCAAACCACAAAAACAACAAAGCGAGCGCCAACGAAAAAGAAGAAGAAGAAGAAGATGATGATGAAAAAGAATGCTGATGACAACACGCTAACCGCGACTCAGCTGCAAGAGGATTGGAGGGGGGTGAGTGGGGAGAACTGGGTCGTCCCTTTGTGCAGGCAGAACGCACCACACGTACATACATATATAAAGCCCCCCGTACAATGTTGGTGGGCGGCCCAAAGACAACAACAACAGCAACAATTGTAACAAGTAGCAATGTTCTCTAGTATAATAGAGAGAGAGAGAGAGAGATTGAGAGAGAGTCTTATCGACTTGCAGATATCCAGTAAAGAACACACAAAGTTGCAAAAGCACTGAGAGCTTATCATGTTGACTAAAAGTATGTTGATAAGAAAACTATAATTTCTTTTTGTGATAAGCGATCGTTTTTAATTTTTAATTTTTTTAAAGTCAAAATTCTCTTGCACCATAATTTTTTCTGTTGTGAGGCAATGAACGTCTGGAGTTAAAGAAAAGGTCCTTACTATATTTGACCATACACCTTATTCTTTATAGTCAGTTAGTATTTATTGGATGCCTCGATTGCCAAATCGATTAACTCTATAAAACAAGAAGTTGAGAAAAATGATAAAATAGTGTATGTTATTTTTTTAAAATTCATGTTTTATGGAGTTCATCGATTTGGCAAGTGAAACATCCAAATGTAAACCTATTTTGTTTTTGGAGCTTTTTTGTGGTACAGGGTATAAAAGCTATAGTGATAACAGTTGCGATAGACAAAGCTAGAACTGGGAACTGAGAACTGGCATCGCGCCCGGAGGGCGTTAAACTTCACGGTCATGGCTTTTTCTTTCTTTCCATATATGTATGTACATACATATATATATTTTCTTTTTTCCGCCTGTTGTTGTTGTTGTTGTTGCTTTGTTTTTGTAGGCGTCGCTTTGTTGTGTGTTGTGATTGATAGCAACCACGGACATAAATGACGCATTGATGATGATGTTCATGTTGTTGTTGTTGTTGATGATGATGATGATGGTGGTCACTATTTAATAGGCGGTCAACTCAACTCAACTTAACTCAACTCCCACCACAGTCTAGGGTGGTGGTGTTGGTTCTTCTTCTTCTTCTTCATCCTCTTCACTTGCTGCTGGCGAGGCTAATGACCGATAAAATGAAGCACGCGCCGTCAACGACACTGTTGCTATTGCCATTGCTGCTGATATGCCTGCCAATCTAATTCATAGCCGTAGACAGAGAGCGAAGGCGCTAAAAGTAAGAAAGAGAGAGAGATTGAGAGGAGAGAGAGGTTGAGAGAAAGTGCGGATCAAGAACTGATAAAACAAAGCACTATAATCAAAAAAAAAAACAGCAATAACAGTTAAGGATTTATTGACCTGCAAAAACAATCGATTTACTATCGATATTATTAATGGTCTAAGATGTTGACAAGCTATAATGCTTTTATAATTGCTTTTGGCTTTTCTTAAAAAAAATACCAAATGAACATATATAAGGTTTTGCTTAAATGTTATTACATAGCAAAGGACATAGAAAATATACAAGGATAAAGTTGTGTTTAACTTAAGAATAATCTTAAAATGTATTTAACCAGAGAATACATTTGAAATTTTTTAACCATACAAGTTTGTTATTAATGAATAGTAAATTTGTTATAAGAACAATCGAGTAATCTATGTTTTCAAATTCGAACTTTGATTTTAATCGATTGTGACCCATGTAATTATTTTTGATTATTTTGAAATTTTTAAGATTTTTTTGTTATTTAGAAATATTTTCAATACACAGTTTATAACAAAAATTAAAAAAAAGCTGTCAAATAGTAAAAATTAATCCAATAAGTTAAAGGGGAGTTGTTGTAAACGTTTTTCTTATAGACTCTGCTGTTGAAAATAATTTTTTTTTTTTTAATGGTGGGCAGCCCTTGGCTCCGATTGCTCCGACCGTTACTTTGGCTGGATCGCGATTTTCGGCGCCAGAACAACAACAAAATAAAACTAAACAACAAGCACACAGCAAATTCTCGAGATTCGTCTGCGAAAGTACCGTTATAAAGTGTTCATTTTCGTTTGTTTTACGACTTTTGTGCACTGTGCGAAAGAGTAAAGTTTGTTTTGATGCGTTTTGATTTTTACCACAAAGTAAAGTTGGTTTTGGTGTGTTTTGACTTTTACTACATGATAAGCGTAGGACTTGCAATTTTTTTTAATGTTAAATTAATAATGGCGAAATAATTCACTCAATAATTTCTTTCAGTGTATAATGTGTAACAACCACACAGATTTTTCGTCGCGACGCAATAGCAATAAAAGTGTTCAAATTCGTTTGATTTATGACTTCAGAAGTTGTGTTTGTTTTAGATGTTGTTGTGATGCTCCCGATAACGAAATTTCTGCCCACCCAGGCTCTAAATAGTCTAAAATAATTTAAAATAACCTAAAAAGTCAAAAATAATTTAAAATAACCAAAAATAATTCGGACTACCTAAAATTATTATTTTTGATTATTTTCATTATTTTTTGAAAATTTGTGGCTTTAAATTATTTTATTTAATCATTAAATAATCATACATTTTGCACCAGCGAACTATATAGTTACTACGACTATTTTCCAAAAATAATTTTATTGATTAGTAATTCTAATCGTAATTTAACAGGTATGCTTCTGACTTAGTGTATCGGAGTTCGTAGAAATTCTGAGTTGATAAACTTTTATCTCACAATGTAGGTGCTAGAGTTACTTAATTTAACGGATAGAATTCTGGTAACATAATTGATCTACCTTACGAGCATAAAATAAGTGAAACATTTTTATACCCCGAACCCATAAAATGGGTAAAATGGTTTTGTGCAAAAGTATGTAACAGACAGAAGGAAGCATCTCCGATCCCATAAAGTATTTATATTCTTGAGCAGCATCAACACTCGAGTCGATATAGCCATGTCCGTCTGTCCGTATGTCTTATGTCGATCTCAGAGACTATAAGAGCTAGAGACTTCAGATTTAGCATATAAGCTCATCTAAGTCCTAGGCAGTACAAGTTTGTTTCCGATTTTCGATAACTATTTCCGTTTCCGGTATACACATGTGATCGATAACATTAAAAATCTTGAATATCGAAAATGTGAAACACGTTTTGGAAACTTGATACAAAATAATGAAAATCTGTGAAAATTTAATCGAAATCAGTTTAGAAACACCAGAGATATCGAAGAAGTTTAGTCGGGAAATCTCGACTAGAGCCTTCTTACTTGTTATTATTATTAATTTGCTTCTGGTGGTGTATCGATTTGTTAAATCGTTTCTAAATTCTTATGTCAATCATTTAATCTATATTACTATTTTTCTCCGAACTTAAACTAATGTACCTTTTTTTACATACTTTATTGAGCCTAGATACTTTGAACAGGCTTTACAAAACTAAGTTCACAAAAGAGTTTCACAATGTAGTGAACAACATAGAAGAAGTTCGATTTTTGCTAAATGAAATAATTAGTTCGTTCAATTTAGTCACTTAGTTCGTTCAAATGAGCAAAGCAAAAAAAAAGGAACTAAATGAACCTAGATTTCCTCTTTGTTTCTTTATGTTTTTGTTTCTCCTTCGGTACTTTATTCCAATTGTATGACAAGTTTATTGCAATTTCCGATTCCGATGGCGAACATCGAGTCCTTTTTAATAGAGGAACCAAAAGCAAAGGGAGTAAAGCTAAAAAATGCAATATACAATAAAAAAATGCCATACGAATAAGAAACACAAATGCGAAAGCTGATAAAAACAATTACAGGAATAGGTTAGAAACCAGAAACCGAGAACAGGAACAGGAACCGAGAGACCAAGTTAAATAAATGACAAGCAAATGTTCGCTTCACGCATTCAACCCTAACCTCAGACAATATGTATTAATGTATGTATGTGTGTGTGTGTTGTATGTAGGTATGTTGTATATAGAACTATGCACCGTGCAGCAGCCCTAAATGCACCTACCCCCAACTCTAATGTTGCAACAAAAAACGCGCGCGCAAAAACCAAGTAGCAACAACAACAACAACAAACCAAACCAAACCAAACCAAAAGCCGGCAAGCAAAACAGAGAAAGAGAGAGAAAGAGAGAGAGAGGGAGAGAGACGGAGAGAAGGAACGAAGAGGGAGGAATGCGGGAAATGCCCTGTTGCGACATTACGTCACGGCTCTAATAAGCGCGACAAAGATAGCAGAGAGGAACAGTGAGCGAGACAGAGAGAGATGGTGCGGTAGAGAGGGAGAGGGATAAGAGGGAAGGCTAGCAAAAGCGAGGGCAACGACCAGCACACATTTGGCGCCCAACTCAGTTCTCAGTTGTGGGCCAACTTTGGGAGAGCCAGAAAGACAGAAAGGCAGAAAGAGGAAGGGTGGAGGAGGATTAGAGGGGCCACTGAGGGGGCTTAAGCAGGGGCGCAACCGCTCAGCAACGGCATACATTGAGCTCCTTTTTGGGTTGAACAACCTTTGGCGACCCTGAGAAGAGGTCAGCAACCCCTACAAACAAACACAAAACACAAAACAACGCGCTCTCTTTCTCTTTAACGTTCTCTTACTATGTGTGTGTGTGTGCGTGTGTGTGTAGGACCTTAAGAGCGCTACTTGCACACTGGTGTGTGTGACTGTGTTTGGTACAACTGTACCAACAACTTGTACCTTCCTCATTGAATGGTACACGTGACTAATACAATAGCGAAATATTTGACCTTCATTATGGAATTTTATTTATCTATTGAAGGTTTTTACAAAAAATATTTAATATTAAATAAAAATTGTTAATTTTTCATATGATTAAATTAAATTAATTTAAACTCTGCATTATACACATTTACTAGCTTTAAGTAATATTCTATTCATTTTTCGGCAATTAACTTAAATTAAATTAAATTTGTCTATTGCTTTTTAAGACAACTTTTGTCTCATTAAGAAAATTTCTGCAATATATATATTATTTTTATTTTAGTATGACTTTTGCCGAATACTTTTGATCACTTTCTATAATTATTTTAGAAATGAAAGTGTCTTATCTTTATGAAAACCCAACTATTTGAGTTTTAAGTTTGAGACTTGCAAATCTTTGATTGATCTATTAAACAAGTTAAGTTAACCTCTTTATTACTTTAAAGCAGTGACCGTAATCATTATAAGTTATATTATAAAAATTACATGTCAATGATTACATATTAATTTTTTGGTTGTTTTTTTTTTGATAATAATCATAATTTTTGAGTAATTTTATACAACTTAACCATAATCATTATATGTATTTGATAAAAAAAATCACAATAATGATTATTAATGATTTTTATTTATATCGCTCAATATAAAACTCAACAGTGAAGGACGGCTTTATCATTAAGGAAAAACGTATAAATCAGAAATTTAAAAATCATGCGAGGTTGAAAATAAATACATATATATATATATTGGTGCTCATCAATTTTTTTGTAGGTCCATTATAAGTGCGTGATATTTTTATTTAAAAAATAAATAGATAATCAGTATTTACGCTTCCTGTTTTAAAGTTTGAATCCTATTACAATTTTTTTCGTACATTGCGTACCACTGTACAAGGTACACTATGCTTTGGCACAACACAGACAGACACAGAGAGAGAGAGGGAGCAGAGCAAAAGGGAGCGCTCGCAGGCGCACTCTCTCTTCGCGCTGTCGAAGAGCGGGAAAGAGAGCGAGAGTGTTGGAGCACAAGTGTAGGCGGAGGGTGTCGTGGGGCCAGAACTGCGCAACTTGCGACGCTTTTTCAGTTGCCTTTTGATTTTGCCGTCCGTCCGTCGG
Organism: Scaptomyza hsui; assembly: GCA_018152825.1. NCBI lineage: Eukaryota > Metazoa > Arthropoda > Insecta > Diptera > Drosophilidae > Scaptomyza > Scaptomyza hsui. Next base: position 1,618,639 of record JAECXO010000254.1, read on the forward strand.
TTGTTGTTGTTGTTTTTTCTCCTTTTTTTTCATTCTTCTTTTTTTTGCCGGTCGTTGCCCGTGCGGCTTGCTTTGGGGTCGTTCCTGGTCGTTATCCTATATACCGAGAAAAATCTATTTTTATTTTGCATGACTTTAGCCTGCCTTTGCCTTTGCCTTTGCCGTTGCCTTTGCCTGTATGATTGTGTGCTTGACTGTTTGGTGCCGTGTGGTCGACTCAACTACCACCTTCTCCCTCTCCCTCTCCCTCTTCCTCTCCTTCTCATTCTTGTGCTCGCCGCTTTTGCCAACGTTTCGTTTCGTTTGTTGTTGGTGTTGTTGTTGTTGTTGTTGGATGCATGCAGGAACACGGCGGATACTTTTGTTTGTCTTCTTCTGTGTTATGCACACACAATGCACACCAACAACAACAACAACAACAACAACAACAACAACAACAGCAACAACAAGGCCAAATGTAAACGCAGTGCTGCCAACTGTTGACAAACAACAAAATGATGCCAACAGCAAAAGCAGCTGAAGGCGAAGAAGAAGCAGGAGAAGAAGGGGATGAAGAAGTGCATGATGATTATGATTATTATTAACTATAGTATTCTTAAAGTCAGAAATCTTAGGAATCAAGTAATCTCTCTTTATAGTTTATTATCTTATCGTTAAAATACTAATACTCACAATTTTACTCAGTTTCAAAAGCTTAATAAAAACTTACACAAACTGAAATTTAGCATTTGTCGATACTAGTTAAGACACTACTGTCAAAATACGGGTAAAGCTTGGTCAAAGCCCCCAAAGGTTCAATTTAGTTACGTGTAAAACCGTCTTACCATATCTTATTTAGTTTTTTCAAAGTTTGACATCATCTTAACATATCAAATACTTATCTTTTGTGCAATACTTTCTTTATGTAGTAGCCTTAAAATATTTATATTTTGATCCGGTCCGACATACAAATGTACAGGGAACACTCGCTTTAATGACCAGCTCAGAAGATTCTCGACTAAATCTCGACTAGAAGATACCTTAAACACTTTACTTAACTCGTACTATTATTGTTTTTATACCCCGAACCCATAAAATGGCTAAAAGTGGTTAAATTGGTTTTGTGCAAAAGTATGCAACAGGCAGAAGGAAACATCTCAGACCCGCTTAAGTATATCCGAGTCGATATAGCCATGTCCGTCTGTTCGTCCGTCTGTATGTATGAACGCCTCGATCTCAGACTATGAGAGCTAGAGACTTCAGATTTTGAACATAAGCTCATCTAAGTCCTACACAGTACAAGTTTGCTTTCGATTTTCGATAACTATTTCCGTTTCCGATATACACATGTGATCGATAGCATTAAAATTTTTAATATCGAAAATATCGCGTTAAGTATAGGGTTCAGGGTATCTCCTAGTCGGGAAATCTCGACTAGAGCTTACTTGTTTTAAATGTGAAAGAGTTATTGATAATCTGATCTATGAGGACAGAGGAACATGGCTTTATGGAATCAGCTGTTGATGAGAGCAAGAATATAAATACTTTATTTTAACATTTATCCTTTCTACCCAATTCATGGTGGGTATTAAAAGCAAATTGGTTTTAAAGTCATTTTTTGAGCTCTCAAGAACATAGATATTTATGAATTATGTTTTACCAACTTAGGCCCACTTTCTAAATGTCCAGTTAAGCTTGCAGTTAGTTAATTGCGGAATAACTTTGTTACTCGAGCTATACGGCAGTTAAGCAATTTGGTTTTCTCAAAGCCAAAGTTACCTATCATCGATATATCACTATTGCCGAATGGTGCTGCCAACCTTAACGGGGATTCAGGTGTTCTTTAGGTTTGTTTTTTGCCTGTGACTCCCAAACTGCTGCATGTAGCACATCAAAAAAATATATATATAATAACTTTCTAAGAGCCCTGTTGTAAACGGCAACGAGGGAAAAACTTTTTAGTTGTTGAGGAGCTTGTGTTTGTGGACCTAGAAGACTCAAAAAAGCATTTTGCAACTTTGATTCATAAAAAAAAAAAAACTATGCATGTGTCAGCTTGAGTAAGCTTTTCGACTTTCGATGATTATATTGATATTTATATATTGGGACTTAGCATCGGTATAAGTAGTAACCGGACCTTGAGAAACTTAACCCTCTGTTTACCGCATGTTTTGATAACCGAAATATAGAAATTTTAAAGTCCTTATATCTATCCTTGTATGGCATGAATCCAGGAATTTCTTTTTGCAATTTAAAGAAAACAAATATTTAGGAAAAGTCAGAAAATTTCAGTCGATTTGCTCAATTGGAAGTGTATGTTAAAATTTAAAGTTGAAAATGAAATGTTTCTGGCTGGACCCATGGGATTGACTAAACTTAGAATAAATTGACTAACCGGACATTGAGAAATTGGGCCGTAAACGAGCTCTTGCATTTAAACGGAAAACCGATTTCCTTCCCATATAAATGCTTAGTCTAAGCGAAGGGGAAATTTATAGCGAATTTACCACAAATTTTTGAAATGATATTCTGTAAAAAGTAGTCTATTCTAAAATCATGATAAATCCTTAGGAATTGATTGACTTGATAAAATTAAAACGCAAAATCTTGAGCATCTTTTTCAGCTCCCCTTTTCGCTTATTTAAAGCTGGTTTAATGTTGTGTTGTTGGTGCTTGTAATTGTTGTTGTTGTTGGCATTATTTTTAGTTACATTCTTCCGCATTTTGTATTGTTGCCGCCGACAGGTTGACGGGGTCGTCGTCTGCAGCAGGTGCCACCGTAGGGGGCAATAAGGTGGGCTGAATGTAAGTGACATTTTAGAGTTCAAGTTGCCTGCCACAGGCCAAACACACAAGTGTGCCCCCAACAACAACTGCTGTGTGTGTGTGTGTTGGTGTTGTGAAACGTACTTTGTTGACCTTTCTCCATTGGATGTGTCTGGTGCTGGCTGACGTCAACGTTGACGCTGACGTCGACGCTGACGTCGTTGCATTCGCCGGGTTAATGGAACCGATTGACACACAAACACAACAACAGCAGCAACAACAACAGCAATAACAAACCAGAAGAAGAGGTCTGAGGCAGCGGCATGTCAATCAACTTGCCAGCTAACAGAGAGAGAGAGAGAGAGAGGGAGAGAGAGAGACGCTTTAAGAGCACGGCAACAACAGCTAAAGAGAGCGGCGAGCTTACTGCTAACTAACAGAATTGGAGAGCGCGCAGTTAATTAGTGTGATTAAACATTAATGTTGGTTAAAAAGGCGTTAGTGAACATTTTGTAATAATGCTTAATGCTATTTTTAATAAATATGCAAATATTACAACATTTTGACTGGTGGTACAGTTTGTGGTTTGTGTCTTTGCTGTCTGTTAGTTTTCACTGCTAAATGTAAGATTTTACAGCGCCGGGAAGTATGCAGTGCTTAAGCTGTTATTTAAGCTGTTAACCAGCTGCTGTCAGTTCTGTTAGTTTTAAAGCGCTGTTAAGCGCATGCTAAACTTGAACTTAGATAAAAGCTTGCTGTTACGCTAACGCCATCTTTTGTGTTTGAAGCGGCAAGCTGTGGCGCCATCTACATCAACTTACCAGCAACTATACTTGCTGGTTGTGGCCTACGCCAAGTTTTTAGTCAATACACAATCCTTTCACTAACCGTTAACTTGTTTTCTCTCACTCCTTGCAGCACCCGTCTTGCCCGCGTCCACAGAGTCAATGTAAACATTGGCAGCTACTGCGTTAATCGCTCGAGTCTAGCTACCAAAGCAAAAGCAAATCAAATTATAAAAACAACAGCACACAATACACGAACTAGAGACAGATTCAGATTCAGATTCACAATCAGCAGCAGCAACAGCAGCAGCAGCAGCAGCAGCATCGAGCCGAGCATCGGGCAGCAGGGAAGCAGAGATAACGGGTAAGTTGACCACAAATTTGTTTTAATTAATATCTTGATACCCTGTCCTTAAACTGAAATTTCTTAAATGTAGCTAGTTTCATTTGGAGGGTTATATAAATGGTAGGAATTTGAGAATTCAATTTAAATAATTTTCTAGTTCTTCAAATATATTCTCTCTCACTTGAAATCAGAAATTTTCTACTTAGATTTAGTTTTAAACTATCGATAGATCTTACACTCATATTATCAATAGCTGTAAATTTTGAAGGATCTATAATCTTTAGGAAATTAAATTTCCTTATTATTGGTTAAGAAATATTAAAGATTTCAAAGATTACAAATTTAGTCGTGCTTTCTCAATAAGAGTTCTATTTTTTTCCGTTGTGAATTTAACTTATGCAATCGATTATTATCGATAATTTGTACCGACAAGATTAAGGATTTATATTTTTGTAGTTGATTGATTTGTACTTGACTGTCAATAAATAATACCCTAACATTATATATGCTGGCTCAGTTCAGTTGGTTATTTAACGCTGTTTGCTGCCCCCCAAGGTTTTTTTTTTTTTTTTATTGTTGGTGCTGTGAAGGATTGGCTGCAAAGAGAGTCCTTCGCTGGGTACAATGGACTCCCGGACATGAGGAGCATGAATATCTGGGACAACAACCTTCGCACAGCCAAGAAGAAGAATAAATAAATATACAGTGTGTGTGTGTGTGTGTGTGTGTGTGTGTGTGTGTGTGTGTGTGTGTGTGTGTGTGTGTGTTGGTGTTGTGAAACGTACTTTGTTGACCTTTCTCCATTGGATGTGTCTGGTGCTGGCTGACGTCAACGTCGACGCTGACGTTGACGCTGACGTCGACGCTGACGTCGTTGCATTCGCCGGGTTAATGGAACCGATTGACACACAAACACAACAACAGCAGCAACAACAACAGCAATAACAAACCAGAAGAAGAGGTCTGAGGCAGCGGCATGTCAATCAACTTGCCAGCTAACAGCGAGAGAGAGAGAGAGAGGAGAGAGAGAGAGACGCTTTAAGAGCACGGCAACAACAGCTAAAGAGAGCGGCGCGCTTACTGCTAACTAACAGAATTGGAGAGCGCGCAGTTAATTAGTGTGATTAAACATTAATGCTGGTTAAAAAGGCGTTAGTGAACATTTTGTAACAATGCTTAATGCTATTTTTAATAAATATGCAAATATTACAACATTTTGACTGGTGGTACGGTTTGTGTCTTTGCTGTCTGTTAGTTTTCACTGCTAAATGTAAGATTTTACAGCGCCGGGAAGTATGCAGTGCTTAAGCTGTTATTTAAGCTGTTAACCAGCTGCTGTCAGTTCTGTTAGTTTTAAAGCGCTGTTAAGCGCATGCTAAACTTGAACTTAGATAAAAGCTTGCTGTTACGCTAACGCCATCTTTTGTGTTTGAAGCGGCAAGCTGTGGCGCCATCTACATCAACTTACCAGCAACTATACTTGCTGGTTGTGGCCTACGCCAAGTTTTTAGTCAATACACAATCCTTTTACTAACCGTTAACTTGTTTTCTCTCACTCCTTGCAGCACCCGTCTTGCCCGCGTCCACAGAGTCAATGTAAACATTGGCAGCTACTGCGTTAATCGCTCGAGTCTAGCTACCAAAGCAAAAGCAAATCAAATTATAAAAACAACAGCACACAATACACGAACTAGAGACAGATTCAGATTCAGATTCACAATCAGCAGCAGCAGCAGCATCGAGCCGAGCATCGGGCAGCAGGGAAGCAGAGATAACGGGTAAGTTGACCACAAATTTGTTTTAATTAATATCTTGATAGTTGGGAGAAGTGCTTGACTTACAGATACCCTGTCCTTAAACTGAAATTCTATAAATGGTAGGAATTTGAGAATTCAAATTAAATAATTTTCTAGTTCTTCAAATATATTCTCTCTCACTTGAAATCAGAAATTTTCTAGTTAGATTTAGTTTTAAACTATCGATAGCTCTTACACTCATATTATCAATAGCTGTAAATTTTGAAGGATCTATAATCTTTAGGAAATTAAATTTCCTTATTATTGGTTAAGAAATATTAAAGATTTCAAAGATTACAAATTTAGTCGTGCTTTCAATAAGAGTTCTATTTTTTTGCGTTGTGAATTTAACTTATGCAATCGATTATTATCGATAATTTGTACCGACAAGATTAAGGATTTATATTTTTGTAGTTGATTGATTTGTACTTGACTGTCAATAAATAATACCCTAATATTATATATGCTGGTTCAGGTCAGTTGGTTATTTAACGCTGTTTGCTGCCCCCCAAGGTTGTTTTTTTTTTTTTTTTTATTGTTGGTGCTGTGAAGGATTGGCTGCAAAGAGAGTCCTTCGCTGGGTACAATGGACTCCCGGACATGAGGAGCATGAATATCTGGGACAACAACCTTCGCACAGCCAAGAAGAAGAATAAATAAATATACAGTGTGTGTGTGTGTGTGTGTGTGTGTGTGCATGTTTCTTATAAATATGCAGCAAGGATGTGATGGAAAGGGGGAGGGGAGTGGAGAGTGGAGGTTCTTTGAGCTGCTGTCTGGAACTGAATGGTTGAGTTTTAGATTTGAGTTTGGACTTACGTACGTGTGTGTGTGTGTGTGTGTGTGTGTGTGCGTGTTATTTGAAGCCCTCTCTCTCTCTCTCTCTCTCTCTCTTGCCGTTGCCGTGTCGCCGCCTTTTCAAGCACACTCCACAGTACGTGACTTCGACGTCAGCATCGCTGTCGACGTCAGCAGCATTTGCATCAAGGATTTTTGTATTTTATTGTGTGGGTGTTTATTTTTTTTTTTATCCCTTAGCCGTTAGCCGTTAGCCGTTAGCTGCTGCCTTTGTTTTGTGCTGTTTGCCTGGCTCATTTTTTTTCACTGGCTTCTTTTTTTTTTTTTTTTTTTTGTATGTAAGGCCAAATTCAAAGCTTGCCACACTGCAGCCGTTATACTATGTATGTACGTTGTCCTTCAGTCTGACTGAGTGCAACGAACGCTGTCCTTTAACCTACATACACACATATACATACATACATATTGAGATAGTCCCTGGTTCTTTTTTGCACTTTGTGCACACAAAAGTGCCCTGCTGGCAAACTCTCAACTAGTGTATTAACAAGGGAGGAAGGGAGGAAGGGGCAAGGAGTTGATTGAGGTGGTTGTGGAGAGCTATGAAAAAACTTTAGATTTATTATAAATTGACCAACTACAAAAGTTGGCTTGCCATTTTGGTTTTACAAGTACCCTGTAAACCATCTTCAAAATAGAAACTGAATCGAACTTATTCTAAAGTTCGGTTTGGCTGTATAAATAAAACAATTTCAGTAGTTAAATGTTTTCTTCTAGAAACTGAACTATAAATTTTGATAAGCTTAAGAATTGTAAACTTAAATTCTTAACCCAAACAAAAGTTAAATTTGTTCAAATCCCCTAGAAGAATCTCCCCTTTTTTAGAGATTGTTGTTATAAAAATGTTATTTTTTTTAGTATACAGATTTGTTATTAAATATGCAAAAGCTCAAAACAAAAAGTTTTGGAAAAAAAAATAGATATGTTCGTATTTATGTAGTTTTTTGCAAAGAAAATATATTATTATTTTTAAAACTAATCGATAGCTTTTGATTGCATCTGCTATTAGAGATGGCTCATTGAGCCAAATAACCTGTTAGTGGGTATCTCGCAGTCGGTCAGTCGTTTATTTTATAGATGCGTTGCCATTAGAAATATATGTATATTTTCTCTTACTCAACCTTATCGTACATCTATGTTTTATTGAGGTGCTTTTTCTTACAGTGTGTTCATTTGATTTGCGATTTCATATTTTTTGAAAACAAAAATGTTATCTTAAATTATATCCAAGGTACTTTAGTTCCATTCCGTTAACGAAATAACTCCGTTCAAATTGAGATTATGGTTAGACGGAATGATAACGGCTTATGAGATTCTATGGTGCATAAAGTATTTGTATGCACATTGTGGCTGGCGATGTTGGGGCACATGGCACATGCCACATGCCACATGCCACATGGCACATGGCACATGGCACCCAACAAGCTTCCAGCTGGCAATCAATATCAGAGGCAGCCGCAGACGCAGACGCTGCCACAGCAGGAGGCGGACATGTCTATTACGCCATCACCAAAGCAACAAAAACAACAACAACAACAACAACAACAAGAGACCACAAGAAGAGAGAAAAAATAAAACTGTAACAACTACTGCTGTACATGTGCATATTTATACATGTGTGTATGTATGTATGTATGTATGTCGTCGCCAGGCCGAAGCCAAACACTGCAAACATACAAAAATACATGTGATAAATGTAACTGTGTGTGAGTTGCCCTGACAGGCGGTCGGTCGCCTTCGCGTCGCTTCTATTTACATTTGCACGCTCATTTGCTCAGTCGCTGTTTGGCGCCGACGTCAGCGTCACAGCGCTTCTAGTTGCAGTTGCAGCACAACAGCACAAACAGCGACGCATCGCAGACGTTCAGACGAAAGCGAAAGGCCATTGTCCGGAATTTTGTTGACCTACTAAGAGGCAGAATGTAAAGTACGAGGCATAGCTACACTGTCATTGCCGTTTGCCGAAGTCATTTGACGAACACTGCAAACGAACGAACGATTGAGCGAAAGCTTTTGTGCGCTGCAAAAGCTTTGACGAATATCTACATACGTTGCTCTGCGCTCGCTGTCGTTCTGTGCACAGTACGTTTGTCTGTTTTGTTAAAAGTTCGCTTCAAATTTAGCTACAGCTAACAGCAACAACAACAGTATAAACATCTAATGGTCTGCATTTTCGATATCAACGAAGTCAAAGCCGAATTGCCAGCGAGAGCGCCAAGTCTATGAGAGCAGCATGTCATTCACCTTTTGGCCGACGCTCTCGCGGTCGCGCACTCTCGCGTTGTGACGTTCTGCGCTGTCTGCTTTGCACTCTCCCACTCTCTATCTCTTTTCGATTTCGAAGCTAAGCTCCAAAGCAAGCGGGCGGCTGGCTGGCCCTTGTTATGGCTTGTTATGGTGATTATTGTTGCTGTTGTTTTTGTTTTTGTTTTTATTGCTGTCGTTCTCTCGCTGGCAGCTGCGCAGCTGACTTAACGCCTACGCCGCAACAGCATAATGACAATGGGGAGTCGCTCAACAAGCGGGGAGGAGAGGGGATTGTAGAAAACGAAGCGTTGCCGTCAAATTTTTTTTGATGAGCAATGCGTCAAGTTTTTTTTATTCGTTGTATTTTATATTTTGCTGTTTATTTTTTATTGTTTTTACTTTCTCTTGGCAAATAGAAAATAATTACTCACATCACACACACACACACCTAAATTTCTATGAATGTTAGCACATACAAACATACCTACATACATACGTGCATATTTATGTGAACATAATTTCTGCGCAAATAAAAGAGCTTTTGATTTCACATTCTATTTTATGGCAGTGCACTTTGAAGTGCATTGGATCGTTTCCTGCATAATTTCAATATGCTTGCTACTCTAGTATGTATGAATGTAGTGCATACATACATACATACATATTCATCTTTCATGCATTTATGTCCATACGAAAATCTCTTCCTCTTGCTCTCTCGCTCTTTGCGGTCACGCTTAGCTGCACTGAAAGTTCAAATTTATAGCGAATGCACAGACAAAAGCACAGCACCATACACAAACCATCGCCCCTCCCCCCACACATGCACCCTCACCCAGCAACCCTTCTCCCGTCTCACGACATGTGCAACTTTGGCGAGCTTTAACCTAGTTTAAGGTCATTTCCAAGTCAAAGACAATCAACAACTCACTATGGCGAAAGGTGGGCCCGACGGGCGTTATTATTATTATTATTATTATTTTGTATGAGTGGAACTTGTTTTTGACTTATACTCTGTTCTCCATACAAAATAAAAATTCTTAAGGATGCTGTGCAAATGCAAAAGTCAAAAGAGATTATATAAGTTAATAATATCAAAACATATTTATACAACATATTAGAGTATCTGATAGTCCGTCAACTAGAGCACCTTTACTGCTACAGCATTTACCGCAATTTGCGCCTTTCTGCTTTGACATTTGCCGTGCAGCTTAAATAAGAATCGCAAAGGCGAATTGGTAAAGGGGGGTGTGGGGTGCATTTTAGTATGTTATTGTTTTGTTGTTGTGTTTTTAGAATAATTCGCATTGCTATGATAAGCCATTCGGTATTTGTCAAGGACTGACGCCGACAGCTGCTCGTCGTTGTGTGTGTGTGTGTGTTTGTGTGGGTGGGGAGTGGAAGGGGAGGCGTCTGCATCTTATCTAACGGCTGTTTACACGCAGTTCGTTTATTTAACGCAATTTTCGACAGTGTCCAAAATTAAGGTCACAATAATCTTGACATTGTGCGCGAAGAGAGAGAGAGAGAACAAAACGATGACGACGGCAATGGCGATGGCGATGGCGAGAGCAAAAGCCCAGCTCATCACCGAAACCCCCTTCTCCTTCTCTCTCTGCGTCTCTGTCGCACTAGCAGTCGGCTACTTATCATTCGCGTTGCGCGCGCGTCATCAACAAATTATTATTATTGTTTTTGTAACTGTAATTTTTGTTTGCTTTTGTTTTTTCTTTTTCTCTCACTCAACGCTGCCGACGTCTCTGTCGGTTTCGCTGTTGACGTTGGTGATAATGAAATTGAAATTTCATTGCTAATTGCGTTTAATATTTATAATTGACCCAAATATTTTCTGATTGGCTTGCAAAAACAACAACATACAAACAAACAAATTTATGTACATACATACATACTGTGTGTACAAAATAAAGTACACAAATAAAGAACAGAACTTAAAACAAACAAATACATGTGTATGTGTGAAACAAAAGAGCAAAGAAAGCGACTGAAGCGGTTCAATTGTTGTTGTTGTTGTTCTCGCCTAATAAGTCACCGTTACTTCTGCAGTTCCTGTGCCAACTTCGTATTGAATTACAATATGAGTGTATGTATGTATGTATGTACATATCTAATATTAAGCGATCTCGCTTTCAATGCACAACAACAACAATCGCAACGATCGCACAAACTTGCAAATCGAACAAACTAAATGCACTCAATATATATATACATATGTATACATACATATGTATGTATGCTTGTTTAATGTGTGAGCGATTCTCGCCCGCTGCTGCATCTGTTTTCTGTAAGCAGACACTTTTTCTATTCGTCATTACTTCAATTACCTCATGCATTGTGTAATATTTATTGTCGAATAAAAGAGAATTTAATCAAATAATCTAGAAATACATATATATCTATTTATTCGATTAATCCCATCTTAAGCATGCATGTGTAGTATGCAATTCTTTGGTAAGGGCATACAATAGTCGCAATGCGAAAAAAAGCTTTCAGCCAATGCTGTCATGTTTGTTTTTGCGTCGCCTTGGCTCGCCTTCGCCACCGCTCGTTCTCCCACTCCACTTCTATCGCATCGAAAAACTTTTTTGCTCTTCGCCCTGTGCCCGACGTTCGCGACAAAAAGTAGGTGAAAGGTCTTCAACCTTTTTGCATGAAAACAAAATTGTGCAGTGCATGGCAAAAGGGGCGGGCTGACATGTACATTGTAAAATGCATGTGTGTGTGTGTGTGTGTGTGTGTGTATTGCGGTGCTCTTTAGCAGTTGATGTTGTTGTTCTTGTTATAGCGAGGCAGTGGAATAAAAATAAACAGAAATGCAGTGTACGAAAAGGCGAGCAAAGTGCATGGCCAGGTGGAATTTGCAAGCGCTAGGTGCGGCGGGTAGTTAAGGTGGGGGGGTAATTTGTTGTTGGTGTTTTTTGACTGACTAACTGACTGAATAACTAGCAGAGCAAACTGCAATCATTTGCTATTTTTAGCATGCAAAAAAGCACTCTCTCATGTACACACACACATACTCTCACATACATGCATGCTTATGTATGTATGTTAACAGCCTGGACTTGGACCTATCCCAATAGCAAAAAGCTTGCGGCAGGTCGTGTTAGCGACGACGACGACGACGACGACAACGTTCGTCAAGTTTTCCTTTTCGTTATTTTTGCACAGCGCAATAGAGAGCGAGAGAGGGAGAGAGAGTGAAAGCTTTCTGCACTCTTGTGATGTGCAAGGCAAAAAGCTATCTGCAAAAAAAAAAAAATATTAAGTGCACTGGCAAAAAAAACAACAATAACAGCTACAATTATTATCGCTTACAGACGTCCCTCACCGCGACCCTCAAAGCTCTAAGGTGCATGTGTGCATGTGTGTGTGTGTGTGTGTGTGTGTGTGTATGGTTCATGTCGCAGACAGAGACATTGATTTTCAGCCGGGGCACAGCAGCAGCTCCCTCGATTGCCTGGGCCCAGGCCCTGGCCCAGGCGCACGCAAACCCTCTCCCCCCTCTCTCCACTCTCCCCTCTCCCCTCCTCTAGCCCAGCCAAAGTACCCAAAAATAAATTCCAGGGTCGCAACAACGTGTTTCAGCCCACTGTCCCTGAGTGCAGTTGTCAACCATCTGCGGTCACTGACTTGTTCTCTCTCTCTCTCTCCCTCTCTCTCTCTCTGTCGCATCATTAGAACCTAAAACCTAAGCTCAATTATCGCTTAACTCTCGCTTTTTCTTTTCGTCTTCTTGCAGTCATTCCCATTGCCATTTTCATCGCCGTGAATCGGAAGGAGGCGCCACAGCAGCCGCTGCCTTGCTTGCAGTTAAGTCGGTAAGTATTTCTAAGCCTGCCAATAAGTATGCTATGAAATATTTCAAATATGTTTTGCAAGCTCACAGCCACAGATCCTTAAGAAAATTGGATTTTTATCTTGGTTTCTTAGATGAAAACACACATTAACTATTATAACTAAATCGAAATCATATAATAAATTATTAATATTTTCAATTTAATGCTATCGATAATGATTTGTTATCGATTATATACTTACTTCTTAGATATTGCATAATAAAAGAAGAGAATTTCGTATTTAATAGGTGCTTTGATATTCTAATGTATTTTATCACATTCAAATATTACGTATACGTCAGCACTTTATTAAATATTACGTATACACTTTAATATTCAATGCAATGTATTTTTTCTTTGAATTTATTGAAGCTTAAAGTATTCCAAACAAAGCTTATACCCTGGATAATAAATATTATATACACAACAAATACATTTTAATACCGAAGAAGCGAAAAAGTCGAAGGAATATTTAAAAAAAGAAATAAAGGCAAATATCAAAAATACATACATATATTTATTTTTTGTGCACACATGCAGACAAGCATGTAAGCAGATATATATATGCACATATGTGTGCATGTGGTAGAAGAAGAAGAAGAGGAGGAGGAGGAGGAGGAGGAGGAGGAGGAGGAGAAACTGTGCCAATGCCCTGACAGCGAACAGCACAAGGTGATGATGCAAACGGCAAACGGTGAATAGCGAACAGCGCATAAAATGACGCCAATTGCAATCATGGGTGCACAGAGCGACAGAGCGAGAGAGAGAGAGAGAGAGAGAGAGAGAGAGAGAGAGAGTGGGTGGGTGGGGTGAGGAGTATGGGCTAAAAGGAGAGTAAGCAAGATGGATGAATGTTGACAAGTCACGCGTTGTTGTTGTTTTTGTTGCTGTGCAATGTGCAACATAACATGCAACACACACACACACACACACACAGGCACACAGACACGCAAACTTGACAAAGGTGCATAGAGTCGATGGTTTGAGGCAGACAAAAACAAGCTCAACTCCCCCCCCCCCAACCCTCCCAGTCTCCCTTTTTTTTTTAAATAGAGTCAACATTGCAAGCGCTGCATGAAGAGGGGTGGGCTGGGGGTTGGCTTGGAAGTGACAGGGAGGTTAAAGGGTGTGCTTGTTGTGCTTCTTTTTTTTTTGCAAACAAGGAAGTAAAAATGTACAAAATGTGCGCCAAACCAGAGAAAGAGAGGGAGAGAGAGAGAGAGAGGGAGAACGACTCAAGTGTCCATTTGGCCATTTTTCAAGTGTTTGAGCAGTGTGCACTTACCTCTCTAACCCTCCCCCTTGCCCCCCCACCCCACCCCCCTTTGGTGTAAGCAACTTCACCCACTTTCAACTTCTCATTAACTTTTGCTTATGCAATGGAAAGTGCCAAAGCAAATCAAAGCAACAACAATAAAAGAAAGAAAGAAATAAATAGAGAGAGAGAAAAAAAAACGACATAAAAATTGCATAGAAAAAAGCATTGAGGCAAACATACAAACAAAACATACATTAAAAAAAAACACACACAAACAAAATTATGCTCTACATAAAATAGACAAACCAATTGAGTTTCTCATAATTATACTATTAGCTAAAAAGATTATCTCTTAAACATAATAAATACAGTTGTAACTGACTAAAGTAAACTAATTATTTAGATTAATCAGTAAATAAAAGGAAAATTTACTTATTATCCCAAAGATAGATTGTAAATAAAAACATATTAAAAAATAAACTAACACTAAACGAAGCGATAGAATTCTGGTATTTATCGATAGACAATTGCTTTCCAAAAAGTAAACATTTTTCCTTATATATATTTAAAGCGAAGATTTGTAAAATATGGCCAAATAAATCGATCTAACGCTTATAGTTCAATTAATGGTATTTATTAGTATGTTAATGCAAAATATCAATATTTGTAGCTAAAGCCATCTATCAATATTATTAAAAGGTAGGGTATGTATGTGCATTGCAGTCGTTTGCACAATTGCCTAACTTGATTTGTGTACGTGTGTGTGTGTGTGTGTTTGTGTGTGTGTGTGTGAGTGTCACGATTGCATTTGATTCGCTTGGCTTTGGCTGACTCAAAACGTCGACTGGCAACAACAACAACAACAACAACAACAACAATAGCCGCCATTGACTCGTTGACCGAGCGACTCACTGAACAAAACTGTCTGTGTGTGTGTGTGTGTGTGTGTGTGATTGTTGTTGGAGCTGTTGCTGCTGTTGGGCGTGCAATTGTGCGCCACCTTTTGAATTGAAAATTTGTTAGCGAAATCGAAAGTTCAATAAACTTTCACGTAATCGGCAAATGATGAGCTTTTGTTGTTGTTGTTGTTGTTGTTGTTGTTGAGGATGCATATGTATGTATGTTGTTGTTTGGCCGCATTCAATGTTGAATGTACTTACTTATATTTATATTTATATTGTATGTGGCGTATGCGTAATTCGCATAGCAGCCATATTACGTATACGCGCAGTGGTTGACGGTCAAGCAATAACATTTGAGAGCCGTGCATTAATATGCGTGTGTGTGTGTGTGTGCGTGTGTGTGTAAATATATGAACAGCAGAGTGCGTTTAACATTGAGAAATTATTGCACTGCCAATTTTTTTTTTTTCTGTTGCCGTTAAAACTCAATAATACGCATGAGAAGGGGGGGAAGAAAAGTAAACAGAGAAACACCAACTATCTCATTTTTGCATGAAAATTTTCAATTATTGTACATACACACGCTGTTGCCCTCTCGCTCTGGCTTGTGTACATGTGTATGTACTTCCCTTTTGGCGTGCAAAGAAAGTGAACAAGCATGAAAAAAAAAACGAACAACGGCACACGGAAAGAGTGAAAATAAAAATGAAATTACATAAAAGTAACAACGAACCCACAATAACCAGCAACAAAAGCAACAACAATCACATGAATGCCAATCAACCAACAACAGCAGAAAAAAAAAAAACAATCGCAGCAACAACAACAACACGAACAAACTGTAACAGCAGCTTAGCTTAGAAGCGCATGTAAATCAAAGAGCCAGAAAGAAGAGAGAGAGAGAGAGCGCGCTTTTGATCGTCAGTGTTGTTGTTGTTGTTGTCGTTTTGTCGTCATTGCTGAACTGAACTTTTGCTCTCAGCATTCTTCCTTCTTTGACATTTTCGGTGTTCTGCTCTCACTCTGCTCTCTTAAACGCGCTCTCTCAGCACAGCTGCTGCTGCTGCTGCTTTCACAACTATTCCCGTTTTTGTCTGGCCCCAAACTTCCAACACCAACACTAAACTTCGCTCCGCTGCGCTTCTCTCTCCACACCCCCAACACTCCACTTCAGTACACTTCACATTTATTTCAACTTCACAGTGCGTGCCTCGCTCACTCTTCTTGCTTCTGCTTCTGCTTCTTCTTCTTCTTTCCACTCGCCCGAAATTGGGTCAGCCATTGAACCCGTTGCGACGACAACAACAACAACAACGACGCGCGCGTCAGCATTGGCGTCGCCGTTGACGCTGACGCAGACGCAGACGCAAACGTTCGCTTTAGCTGGCGCTTTGTTGCGTCGGCGTCGTCGTCAGCGTCAGCGTCAGCGTCGCTGCTACGTTGTCTTGTCTCCCGCAGCCAGCACGTGTTCTTTGGGCTCAGAAGATGTTGGACACACAAACAAAGCATCGAAAAAAAAGCTGTTAAAGGTGTCTAACTGTAAATGTACTGTATGTATGCAAGGGAAGCTTTAGTTGAGTAAAACGGGATTAGATCGAAAAGTAAAGTTCGAAAATTACACAAAATGTTGCCATTGGAAATGTTTTATTGGCTTGGGTTTCTCGCTTCGCTTAAACAATTATTTACTTATTTATTTAGTGTTTTTGACTTGAGCTGGCGATCATCATTCCGCTTAGCCGCTTTTGGCTTGGCCAAACAAACAAACAAACATAAAAACTTAAGGTTATGGTCACTCGCATTTATGGCTCGCCCCGTATAACGCATATATGTATGTATGTATATAAAAGTATATGCGAAGAGCAAAGAAATCACCGAAATATACAAAAATTTCACTTTCACATCAATTACGACGACGACGACGCCATTTTGAAGTACTGTACTTGAACAAGTTCAACTACGCGCCCATATCTGTGTGTGTGTGTGTGTGTGTGCGAGTGTGTGTGTGTGTAAGCTGTCAAGTTGGCCATTAGATCGTCAGGTAAACAGCTGACACCCTCCACTCCCCTAACCTCCCCTCGCTATCATTGTGTCGCTTTCTTTTGGGCTATGTTAAAAACATTTTGAATAATGCCTCATTACACTGACAGACAGACTCCTTGCCACATACACTGTGATGCATCTGCAACTGGACATTTCAATCGTTTTGCCATCCCCCTTCCCCCTTCACCCTTCCCCCTGCCATTGACCACAGTTTCACCCGCTCTGGGCTCTGGGCTAATGTCAATGAACGCTTAATGGCCAAACAAAAATTTACGCCCTTTTTCGCAGCTTTTTGTTTTTGAATTTTTTTTTTTTTGTTGCTTGTCAACGAACGAAGCCCAAAAAAAAAAAAAACTAAAAACAAACTAAAACTGGAAGTTCAAGTGACCGTAAAGCAGCATGACGAGAGCGTGACAGAGAAAGAGAGAGAGTGGGAAAGAGAGAAAGAGAGAGAGAGAGAGATTGGAGCTTAAATAGCTTTGCCGGTCCGACCCTCAACTAGAAAGTGTAAAGGGCAGTCCATAAAAACAGCATGTGTGCCATTTAAAGTCGCACCAGAGATACCCTATAAATGTTCCTTATAACGGCTGTTGAACAAACTAAATAAGTTGATCAAAAAAGTTAAGTAAGCTACTTACTCAAAAGACAATTAATTAAGGCAAAAACTTGTCTGGGTTTTTAACGTTTAGCTAAAGACTAAAATTTTAAATGGCTTAAAATTATACAAGTCCTAAAAAAGTGTTAAGTTCTTGGTTTACAATTCTTTAATCAAAATGCTTTTAAAATCAAAATGTCATATTATTCTTAAAAACATACAATATTATGGACTTAAGATTGTATACAATGTAAATTCAGCTAAAAGTTCTAGTTTTAAGATTATTCAATCAAGTTGACATAATTTTAAAATTACTTAATTTTTTTTACCGAGTTAACAATTTAAATGAGATTTCTACACCCTAAGATTCTTTGAGTTAAATATTAAAAATAATAGTTTTTAAAAATTAGAAATTGTTTTTATCTCTAAATTGATTTTCCAGTTATTGTTTTTTATTTGATTTTCGTTTTTTTTTCAAATGTCAATTGAAAATACTCGGTGTTATTTTTCCACAATAGTTTGGCACGATAATGGAGTTTTGGTCATAAAGTCCTAAGACTTAAAACATTTAATTTTTTTATAGTATGTTGCTTTGCGACTTTTTTTTTTTTTTTTGGTTTTAAAACTGAATTTGCATTTGTTAACTTGTTAGTTTGAGTTTTTAATATTTTGTTTATGGTATGTTGAGGGTACCGACCCAGAGACATTGTTGTTGTTGTTGTTGTTGTTGGTGGAGTCAATTTGGAAACCGGTTACAGTTACACACACGAGCGTTTAAAGAAACGGTTTTTATTTTTTGGGGGTCAACTCGCAATCTTGCTGGTGTGTGTGTGTGTGTGTGTGTGTGATTCAGTTGCAGCTACTCTTCCCCTTCTCTCCACTGTTGAACATGACTTGCCACACCTTGCCCCGCACCCTTTTTTCCCTCTTCTCCCCCTTCCTCCAATCTTAATCTTTCTCTCTTTCTCTTTAAGTCGTCTCGCGCTTTATTCTGTCGCACTTTTTTTTTTTTTTTTCTTTTTTGGTAGCTTAATTCGTGCGTCTTTCTGTTGTTGTTGTTGCTTGTTTCTTCCTCTTCTTCTCATATACATATTTTTGTCTTTCTTTCGTGTTGTTGTTGTTGTTGTTGTAAGTGTTGTCTACAGAAAATAAACTTGAACTTGCCCGTTCACTTTTACTCCATATCTTTCCCTTTTTCTCTCCCTATCTCTCTCTTTCACACACTGAGTGCTTAAGTGTTACCCCTTTCTTGGTTGTTGTTGTTGTCGTTGTTTTTTCTTTTCTGTTGTCTCTGATGATTTTTGGTTCGGCTCGGATCGGGAGGAGAAGATTACATCGCATCGTTGCCCGTTGATCATGAAAATTTTCAATTCAAGTTTAGTGAAATTTAATGCTCAACACAAAGCCAAATCCACAAGCAGAGAGGGCGAGTGAATGAGAGAGGGAGAGAGTGAGAAAAAAAATATACAATAAGAAGAGCACAAAAAAAGATTTTCTAATTCACAAAATTTGTATGGTATATTATATTGAGTGTTTTAGAATCAATTCTTTTGAACTCATTACTTTCAGGTGAGAAAGTAATCACCATATGTTAAAAAAAGAAAAGTCTTAGAATTAAGTATGATTTTATAAAATTAAAATTAAAGTATAAAGCATTATTATTTAAAAATGTATAAGCTTTCAATTAATATAAAATCAATGTTTTATTTAAGACCATTTTACATTAACTTCAATTTTAAAATGATTCAATAAATTTTAACAATCAAAGTTTTTCACACTGCACTATGGTCCCAAAGCCGTTTTTTTTTTTTACGTAAATTCAAAAATTCAAAATCGTGATTTATGCTAAAAACAAATTTTATTCCAATAGAAAATATTCCAATGAACTTAGAAATGAACTTCTTTTTTTTTTAAACAACGAATACGCAGTTGATATAGAATCAGAATATTTGGATGAGCAATAAAAATCATAAAAAGCTAATAAAAAATTGAATAAAAATACGTTTACAATTTATTTAAATTAGAATTGTGCTGAAAATTTATATATTTGATATAAGTAAGTTAAATATTATAGGTTAATGCTTAAAAAAAAAATTTTATTCACAAAGCCATGAAATAAAAAATTTGCATATTAAAATATAAGAAAAGGGGCGGTGCCACGCCTATTTTCTCAAGTCAAAAATTCAATTGGTATTATTTTGTTGAATGCAAAAAACCAGACTACAAAATATTGTGTAATTCTCGAGTTATTAATTTATGTAAAAAATAAGGGCTTTGGGACCATAGTGCACTGTTTAAATAACACTTTTTATATATTTTATATTTACATACTTTTTTATGCAATGAGACATTTTCATAATTAAGAACCAACCTTTAGGCTATAAAATATTGTAATGAGTGTTTAATTAACACTATTTATTTTCATGATGCAATTATTTTCTGTAATTAATATTTGGTTGCTTGATTGGAAGTTAAAGTGGCAATATTTGCATTATTTCTTGTTTCATTTAGCGGGAAAAAGCTAAAAGTTTTAAAAAGGGAAAAAACAATATATTTTAAAACAGCAACAGCTTGCAACAATGTTGCTTGTTGCAAGTGGTGAAGAGTATTTATAAGTGAATAAGGAACTGATTGATCAATTGTTTGACTAACTGACGCACTAATTGATTGAATGTTTTTGTGGTGTTGTGTGTGTGTGTGTGTGTGTTTGTCTGACTAGCAGACAGAGGGCGCTTAAGTGCTTGCAGTGTTGCATTTGGTGCATTGGGGGTTACGCTCATTTCCTTTGGTTGCTTTTTTTTTTTTTTTACCATTTGCATTTGCATTTAATTTTTGCTTTTCTTTTTTTTTCGTGTGTGTTGTTTTTTATTTTACGCCCACATGACAGCCGCCAAACGTGGCAGGCGAAAGTTTACTGGGACTATGACCGCTTAGAATGTCTACACACACACACACACACACACACACACACACACACACACGCACACACATGCGGAACAGACTCTGGAACTTGAAGCGGAATATTTTGTTGCTCTGTTGGTGTTTTTTTTTTTCATTTTGTGTGTTTCGCTGCAGGGGGTTGGGTGAGGGGGGCGCCTCATAGAAGTGTCTGGTGGCAGTGGCACTGTGTGTGTGTGTGTGTGTGTGTGTGTGTGGCTGCGCTTATCTCGCGAGTCGTTGCCTTGAATGTAGGGCAGTAGTTGGCACTCGAGTTGTTGTTGTTGTTGTTGTTGCTGTTGTTGCACGCTGCATGTGCAGCTCGTGTCCCAGTCCACATATAGCATGCACTTACACACACACACACACACACACACACGCACACACAGACAAATGCAGTTGTTGTTGTTGTTGTTGTGTGTGGCAAAGTCATTGACTTTTGCGCTGGCTGCCACACAAATTCGGCATGGAAATTGTTGCAGTTGTTTGTTTGTTTGTTTTTTTTCCTCTTCTTCTTCTTGCTGTTGTTGTTGTCCCCATTGTTGTTGTTGTTGTTGTTGTTGTTGATGTTGCCGGCCGTTGATTAAATGTTAGCCAAGATGCAAAGGTCGAGGATTTTTGTGCTTTGCGCCGTTTTTTCTTCTTCTTCTTCTTTATCTTAGTCATCTTTCGTTTTGTTGTTGTTGTTGGAAATGTAATCGATAGCTGAAAAGCATTTATCGATATGCTTAGATGAATTTATTTAGTCTGACTTTACGAAAACTTGATCGTTTAATAAAGTTTTTACATTTCCCACTTTGTCTAACTAAGCCCCTCCATTATAATATCACCTCAAATTATTTAAAGTTTCCCCTTTGAAGTATCCAGTTTGCTTACAATATAGAAATGTTGACATCTTTCTTTTCAAAGGTTCGTTTTTATTGCTCAAATTACGGTATTGTGTATGAAAGTGCAAGAGTTTATTGTAGTCAATTTGCAGAATATTGCGAATTGAAAAATTGATAGGATATATACCCTGAACTCATACAATGGGTAAAAAGGGTATAAGGGTTTTATGCAAAAGTATGTAATAGGCAAATAATAGTTAGGTAATTTAAGTTTGTTTTAACCACGCGCAGTACAAGTTTGTTTCGATTTATCGATAACTCTTCCCCTTTCCATCGATAACAGTAAAATCCTGAACTTGGAAAATGTGAAACACGTTTTAGAAACTTAATACAAAATAATGAAAATCTGTGAATAGTTTTTCGAAATCGGTTGAGACACCAGATATCGTAGATTGATATAGGGTTCAGGGTATCTCCTAGTCGGGAAATCTCGTTTAGAGCCTTCTTAGATGTTTTTTGTTGTGTATTTGTATTATGGGTCGAGTATTAATTTGTTTATAAGTAAGTTAGTTTATATAATTCTACACAATAGTTGTACATTTTTTTATGAAGATGTTTGAAAATGAGTTTACGCGAAAGAATTGTAAGGAATTAAAAAAAGAATTAATATCTTTGCAAAGGGTCTGAAAAACCAATTTTAAATTCAAATATATATTTATACAATGCTATCAGAAACCTTTTTTTCTATATAAATTTTAACTATTCTACCAAATTTTCGTAGGAGTAAGGAGTATACCAGTAACGTTTTTTCGATAAAAACGATAATGGAAAATCGATAAGACTATATATTTCCCTCATCCTTACAGCTAGAGATATCAAGCTTAGTGAAAACTGCATTAAAAATATAGACAAATGTTTCTTTAAAAAAATAATTTTTAGTTTGGATTATTGGTCAAATATTATGCTTGGAAAATGCACAAATATAGATTTATCTTTGATTGTATTCTGGGAATATTTTATAGTCATAATCTAGATCCTATTTAATGTAAATTTTTGCTTAAAGATTTCGCAGGACACATTTTTGTGTTGTTGAATTGCTGTTATCCTTGTTTCACTTCTGTTTGCTTTTTGCCCAGCTGCATTCTTTATCTACCCCCACCCATCCCTCTCTCCCTCTCTCCCTCTCGCTCTCTCCCTCTCCATTTCTCTTCCTGTTTCGTTTGGTTCAGTTATAAATATACGCTTCTAAAATGAATAGCACATAAATAACGGGAAAAACGAAGCTAAAGCTAAAGCAGCAGCGGCAGACAAACGGATTACTTCCTTCCCCCCTCCCCCACTCCTTTCTCCTACAAGCAGCTAGTACAAAAACATGTGTGTGTGTGTGTGTGTGTGTGTGTAAGTGGCATACAATAAAACGTTGCTGTCTCTGTAAATAAGGCATAGGAATTGGGTTAAAAGTTTATAGAGCAGTGCAGAGATTTCAATGCAAGCTGTGCAACTGTGTGCATGTGTGTGCATGCAAGTGTGCGTGTGTGTGCGTGTGTGTGTGCTTTCATATCAGCTGCCTCAAGTGGTTACATGGTCGCCGCATGGTCGAAGGCTTGCGTCAACTTCGACGATAGCAACAACAACGGCAACAACGATGAGGTGTCGATGAAAATGTCAACGCTCCACGTGCAACCACGTGCTACAATCCACATGCCACATGCCACATGCCACACAATCCACATTACACGCTAACATTTGAGAGAGGGGAAGGGGGGAGTGCACAAAGCTGCCCAAATCAAATAAAAACTAACCCAGTTAATGGCAATAAACTACAAAAAAAAAAATAAAAAAAAAATAAAATAAGAAGAATCATTAAGTGCACACACATTCAATACATTCAACTTTATTATAGCGAAGATTTAAATACCCTTACACATGCCTAATACAGTGGACGCTCAGAAATTCTAACTCTTGGAAATAAGAATCTTCCAGAAATTTGAACCTGTGTTCGAGCGTTTTTTTTTTTTTTTTTGTGTCATCTATGATTTGATACATAAACAACATTTTTTCATATTTTCGTGTATATTAACGAATAAAATACTATTTATTAAAAAAAAATCCATAAATTAGAATTCAGAAATTAAAACTACACCAGGAAACAACTGTCCACATCCACTGTATTGTGGGAGAGTCATAAAAGTGAGGTTAAAAAAGATATCTATGACAGCTTAAAAAAAACTTCCATCTTCGATATATCCTCTGTTAACCGATTTTAATGAAAAATTCTCAAATTTTTATTATTCTGTCTACTTCTTCTGAAACAAGCTATAAACTGGGAAAATGTATTTATTTAAATGTTATTGAACAACATGGATATTGGTCAATATTGTATGGTTATTGAATATGCAATAAATAAGTAAACAATTAATATGACGATTACATCATAAATATAAGATTTACCACAGTTAAGTGTGACCAAATTTCAAGAAAAAATCTTAAAGAAACTAGCCGCAGTCTGCAGTTAAAACAAAGATGCCTTATCAGCGGCTGATAGAAGCTCAAAGAGCAAGGTGATAAGGAAGGGGCGGAGGGGTGGTATGAGAAGGACATCAGTAGAAATAAGCAAGTGGGGGGAAATGCAAGTTGAAAGAAATACAGAACACAAAACCATGAAGTAGCTGCAGCAATCACATTCTTTGTGGTCGAGTCAGGGAGGAGAAGGGAAGGAACACACACACACACACACACACACACACACACACACTGCATAAACGAGACCCAAAGCCAAAGCCAAACCATACAAAAAACGAAACTAACGAATCAATGCGAGCGAGTGAGAGCGAGAACGAACCAAACTGAGGAAAAATAATAATAACAACGTGCAAATGAAAAGCTAAGCGGAACGTAGCGGGCACCATCCAAAGATAGAGAGAGAGAGAGAGAGATAGAGTCAGTGGGTTGGGTACACTATAGGGGGTATAGGGAGAGGGACGCAACGGTACGGGAGGGCAGGCAGAGCAGAGAGCGCTTCAACGTCGTCGTCGTCGCAGTGGGTCAAAGACCTGTAGGAGGTCGTTTCAGCCGTTGCAGTGGCAATAGGCAACGTACAATACCACGGCGATGGCGGCAGATAGCAAATACACACACACACACACACACACACACACACATACAACATGAAATACAAAAAAAGCTTACAGGCGCAGCAGCAGCAGCAGCAACGTGCACTATTGAATAACATAAGCAAACGCCAACGACAGCGACGACAACGACGACGTCAGCAGCAGAGCGCTGCACATGCAGTTTGAGAGAGAGTCGAACGAATGAGAGCGTGAGAGCGCAGGCGAGAGAGCTTAGAAAAAGCTTCGCTACTGATGACGTTCACGTATGCTCTGCTCGACTGCTCTGCTGCTGCGTCGGCTGCTCCAACGACCCAGCGACCGAGCGAACGAAAATGAAATTGAAAACAAGAGTGAAATGCAATCCAAGTTGCCATATTGCTGTTCTCGTACGTCTGACTGTATGTATGTATGCTAGTGTGTGCTAGTGTGAGGGGGAGAGAGTGAGAGATAGTTTGTTACATTAAGGAGTAGTATATAAGTATGATTTTTTCACAATCAAACACATTCCACAATTACACTCGTGTATTTACTTCTCTCTCCCTCTCCCCTCTCTCTCTCTCTTTGCAGACATGCATGGCAGATGAACTGGAAATTGCAAGCAATCGTTTGGCAGGATCACATAAAACAGGTGAGGGATCAACGTATGTTTGTATGTATGTATGTGTGTTAGCAATGTTGAGTTGTGCAACTCGACTCGGCTTATGCAATAACTTAGATATGTTGTAGTACGTACAGCTGCGAAATTTCAAATGGCACCACTTTGGCACTTATTTCTTCTTGATATGCTATTTAAAATATTTATCATTAATGTGTTTTGAAAATTGTTCCTTATTGTTTGTTTTGGGTGGATATTAAAACGGGGGCTTCTTCCAATGTATTTCGGTAATAGTTGGGTAATTTCTAAGCTTCTCAAAGGACCTCAAGTGTTCAGAAAAAAAAAATATTTTTCAATTATCGTATCAATGAAATCTTAAATCTTTTTATGTACAATTCTAAGTATTACAAAAAAATACTCATTTTGTAGTGGTGCTATTTGAAATTTCGCAGCTGTATGTGTGCAAGCACCTAAAGTGCCCCTCAAGGTGTCTGGCCGCCCCTTCAAAATGGCAGGCACTAGACACTCCGCTCCGCTCCCCTCCCCTTCGCTCCACGACTTCGCTTAAGCATGAATTTAGTATTATTATTTTTATTTGTTGCCTAGGATCAAATCACACAAAGCTTTTCCAAAGTGCATTTTTTAGTGACTTAAGGACACTTAAGTAACAATTTAATAGAATAGTTTTCACTTGTATAAATTATTAGATGTTTTCCTTGGGTTATGTATTGTACTGCGATGGTTAAATTTGTTTTATAAATTATGATAATGATTTAAGAGGTTTTATGAGACTTAAAAGGTTCATATTTTACCAAAAACTTAAATGAAATAGTTAGATTTATGCTGAAGGAGAAACCTAAAACATTGCTTTTAAATATCAGTTTACTTTTGAGTTTCAGTTAACTTGTGCTTAACAGTGACTATATACAGATACAATAACGTGACATCTTAACTGGTAAGCTTAATTTCAAACTGATTAAGACAAACTAATAAAAAGAAAACTAGTTTAAAAAAAGTCGTCCATTTTATATAAGTATTTCAATATATTTTGAGAACTTGTACTACTTTTTGATCCTAACATTCTCAAAATAAATAGTTTAATGTTATTTTTCATACCAAGGACATCTTTTATATCATTTTCAATCAAATTTCATTTGCAGTGCTTTATTGAAATATTTTTGTCAAATGTTTTTTCGATAACTTTTATTGTTTATAAGCTTTAATTTTTGCACATTTTCCAATGTAGAATCTTTCATCAGCGAAATTCGAATACGATTGTATTTAAACTCAACTCCTTTTAGCACCATTCAAATACATTAACTACTCATTTCCATCTACCCTGTAATTGCTCCATTCAATATTATATCAGTGTGTGTGTGTGTGTGTGTGTGTGCTTTTTTTTATGTGCCAAAGCTGCAAAAGTTTTCCGTTTTTCACGTTCAACGACGACGATCGCCGTTGTCTTTGTCTTTGTCTTTGGTCTTTGGTCTTTTTCTTTGGTCTTATGACTATCCCATTGTTGTTGCTGTTTTCCTTGTTGGCTTCATTTGCGCAACAGCATTTGCAGCCAAGCCAGGAGGCAGAGGGTGCAGGTGTGTGTATTGGGGGGGGGGGGGGGGGGGTGGCATAACCAGTGTGGCCGGGGTGTCGGTGTCGGCCATCATGTGATTTGCAATTTTCCATTGCATTGCATTGCATTGGAGGTTACGTAAGCTAAAGTTAATGCCACATAATCATGGCTGAAGTTGCAACGCGATTCAACGCGACTCGCCGGCCGCAATTGCAATGGGAAATGGGGAAATGTTGCAGTGGCAACCATGACACGCCATCTTGCTGCAAATGCAACTGCAACTGCAACGGCGGCGGGGTAACTGTCGGCAGTTTTTCCTGCCACTTTCTCTCTCTCCATTTTCTATGTGTGTGTAGCGATGAAGTAATCGACTGCCACAGCCCCCACCCCACCCCCTCTCATTCTTCTTTCTCTCTCTCTCACCTTCGTCACCTCGTCTATGCAACACGCAACGAGGTAAGTTGATCGTCGCGTTTGCAGCTTTTAACGGTGACTTCAATTTTATGTGTCTTTTGAATACCCTTCCCAAAGTTGACTATCGATTTATATCGATATTTCAATAAAACTATCAAAGCAGATTTTCAGTGCCTGCCATATCCATATTCCGATAATTATTGATATCGCAAATACTTTGACTAAATATTGTATTCAAAATACATAGTAAAATATTGGTAAGTTTTGTAAATTATTATTTTATCCAGATACCAAAGTTTAAACATTATTTATCGATAAATCTTGTTAGCTTATCGTAGGGTATATTTTAGCTGGCATACTTTTGACTTATTGCACTCTTGCCATTTTTTTTTCTCTCTGCTATTTTGCCATTTTGCTTTCATGGAAAACTGGTTTCTGTTTTTCATCACGTTGTTGTTGTTCTTGTTGTTGTTGTTGCTGTTGTTTGAATTTTCGCATTTGCAACTGCAGTTTGCAGTTTAATTTGATTGTTGTTGTTGTTGTTGTCGGGCCTATCTTTTGCCTAACGATAGCAACGATCAGTTTTGGTGTGGCCCAAAGTGGCTCACAAGTTGTCGGCTGGCGGTTACGTTGCCTTTGACGATTGTTACAGCAAACAGACAGACAGACAGACAGACAGACAGACAGAGGGGAACGGAGTGATGGGGGGTGGGGTACTGTACATCAAAGGAGGCGAGACGAGGCGAAGCCCTAGACCTCGTGGGCCAAATGTGGGCTGGTCAAATGCAACGTGAAAGTTTGTCTGGGACCAAGTTGAAAGATGTGCAAACAGCGTGTAAGGAAATGTTTTAGGATTGGCTTCAATTAGACCTTAAAAGCAGGCATGCGAAAGCAGTTAAATATTGATTGACTTTTCAAATTCATTATCGCTAAATATAAGTTTCATTGTTAAGAAACTGCATAATGTTTCCAAGTCTTAAGTAAATAATTAGGGTATTCAGTAGCTATGATATATGTATGTGATATGTGTTATATATATTACAGCCAGTAAATTGCTCAGTGTGACCTTATATAATTAGGTCAATAATCTCGAAAAACGAGATATAACATTATAACATATAAGATGATATTCGTAAACATACCCAGAGGCATATTTGCTTGGATAAAATTGTTTCTGTGTGTTTGTTGTAAAGCTTTCAAATATCAACTTATTACTTATCACATATATCATAGCTACTGAATACCCCAAATATATGTCTAAATATTTGCGTTCTTTTGTGCTATTTGTTTAATGAAAATACTAACCCTATATATTGATAAAAAACATGAAAAAGCACTGTAATAAATTGACAAAATTTTTGGTTTTTTGTTTTTAGTAAATATATGTATTATAATCAGGATTCTTTATAGGTTCGTAAATGCTTAATTTGCATCGGATTTTCTTTTCAAAACATTAGTTATGGAATTCAGGTTATAAACACAAACAACCTTAATAAAATTCAACTAAAGTCAGACTTTAAGCAGATTCCATGCAAAAGTTTATTTCCTTACACCGAAAAATGTTAAAATTCCAAAAATGGAAGACAATATTCAAGAGTTTTAGAAAATGTGGTTGATTCGATGAAAAACCTTTTTTAATTTATATCCTCAAGTTAAAAACAAATCTCCAGGTTTAACTATTTTGTGTTTGTCGGATTTGTGAGTTATGTAAATAGTATTTATTCAAAGTCTGCAAACATTTGAAATGCATTTTTAAGCTTTGAAACTTGTTTTCATTTGCTGGCTTCCCTTAACACTTAACATTACCAAAGAGTTAACAAGTCACAAAATCTGCCCCTCTTATGCCACATAGTGAGGCAGGCCAGGCCATATGCGCGCCAGCAGTAGCATGCAACGTGCAACATGCAACGTGCAACGTGCAAGTTTAATGCATTTGTCAATTGGCATCTCTCGCTTTGATCTCACACAAACGAGAAACGAGAAACGCGAAACGAGAAACGCGAAACGAGAAACGAGATAGAAACTCACTCACTCTCCGTCTCGCTCTTTGTCTGTTGCATCTTTGGCCTGTGTTGCACTTCCTGCTTTGGCTTCGCAATTGATCGCCTGCCACCCCCCTCCCCCCACCTCTCTGTCTCTCTTGGCGTAACATTGCCTGCTAACACCATTTTCCTTTTGCTGTTTGTTGCTGCTGGTTTGTTACGTGAAAAACGAAAGTAAAACTCGCAACAAGCAGTTGCTGCAGTTGTTGTTGTTGTTGTTGCAAGTTGCAGTTGGCATTGTTAGTTAGTTTGCCATTTTTCTGTTTTTCTGGTTTGCTTTGCTTTGCTCTCTGCTCATTTTCATTACGCGCCAAACTGATCGAATCAGTGAATGGGCAACAAACGGGATTTTCCAGGCAGCAACAGCACAAAATAAAGTTAAGAAAAACTGGAATATGGCACACGGTCTGCCGTCTGTGGAGGTAAAGATCGACGTTGTCATCGTTGTTGCTGTTGCATGTTGCATGTTGCCTCTTTTCGCCTCTTTTCGCCTCTTGTTGCTGCCCACCGCTTGGCTATTATGTCATACAAGGAAGCGAATTGGCTACGACGACGACAACAACAACAACAACAACATTAACATTGTTGCAATCATTTGGACTTGGATGTGGCAGGAGTTGTTGTTGTTGCTATTGCTGTTACCAACTTCTAACGTGGGCTAAAACTGGCTAAAAAAAAAAACTTTTGCCGTCGCCGCCTTGGACAAGTTTTTCCTTTCAACAACGGCAACAACAGCAATGTACAACTGCAACAGTTGCTGCTGCTGCCGCTGCTGTCGTTGCTTTTTTTTTTAGAGTTCGTGATGCGGTTTTTTCACTTTTCATTGGACGACGCTTTTGTTGCATGCATTTGTTTTCTAGGTTTCCTGCTGCTTTTGGCGTTACTGGGTAAATGTTACATAATTGCTGCTCAACTCAACTAAACTCAACTCAACTTTTTGGCTTCAACAATTTGCCCCGTTGCTTTAAATATTATGTATGTATTCATGTATAAGCCCTGTATCTTGTTTAAATGGGGTATGATTATATTCTATATTCCATTTAGAAGAAATACACAAGTTTTAATAAATAAAGTTTTAATTAATTAATCTTGATGATCAACGATTACTTAAAATGCCTATAAACATACAGAAGTCAAGTTTAAATATTCCTAAAATGAGAAAAAGCAATCTTCAATCATGAAAAAACTCCACTTGAATTAAGAGGA
This sequence comes from Scaptomyza hsui, assembly GCA_018152825.1. Taxonomy (NCBI): domain Eukaryota; kingdom Metazoa; phylum Arthropoda; class Insecta; order Diptera; family Drosophilidae; genus Scaptomyza; species Scaptomyza hsui. The sequence goes on from JAECXO010000254.1 coordinate 1,648,763, forward strand.
AATCAAGTTAAAAAAAAAACCAAAAAGTTACAAATTTGTTTTTAATTTGGAATGATTTTTGAAAAGTGTTTGTTCAGGCTTTAACTCATTTTGAAAAATTTGCATGAGAATCCATAAGACATGTAATTATTTGAAATTATTGGAAAATGGTGGTTGAAAATTATGTTAATAAAATATATAAAAAGCAAAACACAATTCTCATGAGTCTCTATATACTACAGCCATATTTGAAGGGGTATCTCAAGGATCGCATCAAATTAATTATAAAGAGAGTTTTGGAGACACTGACTTAGCCCACACACACACACACACACAAAACACACACCTACAGCCACGCCTTCATTTTGTGTGGGCTGTAAAGTCATTGAACTCTGATTTGCGAATCGAGATCAGAATTTTTGTTTGTTGCATCCAAACAACCAATGCTTGCGAGTGTGTGTGTGTATTTGTGTGTGTAGTGTGTGTGTGTGTGTGTTTAGAGTGACCCTTTCTCTTTCTTTTCTGAGATTCTTTTTACAGGATTTGCTTATTAAAGGATCGCCTTTTGCTTTTCCCTCTATATTTCTGATGTTTCTTTTTTTGCTTTCTTTTTGTCCTTGAAGATGCTCTCTCTCTCTCTCTCTCTCTCTCTCTCTGTCTTTCGCTCTATCGTTTTTTTAGTTTGAGGTTCTTCTTCCTATCTTCTTCTCCGTTTTGTTTTTATATCCTTGACTGTTTCTTTATCTTACTTTCTCTCTCTGTCTCTCTCTCATTGATCCAATCATTATTGTGCATCCCTGGCTAAGTTCTTCCCTCGCTTAAATCTTTTCTAACTGTTGTCCGTCTCTCTCCATCTGCTTTTGTACTCCGCCCTTCTCTCTTCGCTCTTCTCGCTTTGCATTTAATGGACAAAAAAAGCAATTAAAATGTCAAAAGCGTGCACAAAAGGAGAAAGTGAAAAAAGTGCAAATTTTGTGCGGCGCAAGAGTTTTTTTTCTGCCTCTTCTTCTTCTTCTTCTTCTTCTTTCATTTATTTGTGTATCATTTTATTATTTGCTTGCGTTATTGTTGTTGTATTTGATTTTGGATTTTGCACTTTAACAATTACAGCATTTTTAAAATGCGAGACACAGGCGTCAAGACAAACCGTACGGAATGCGTTAGACGGAATGGCAACTGGTGGTTGGGGAGGGGTGTGGAGGGAGAGGGCGAGAGGGTTGAGCATTGGCTGGGTTGCCTTTGAACTTGCCTTGAAATGGACAGCGCATGGGGGGCGTATGCGTAATATTCTCTTGCTGTCCAACGACTGTCAAAGCCAAAGCCAAAGCCAAAAAGCAACAACAACCACAACAGCAAGAGTAACAACAATAGCATAAGTAATAGTAATTGTAATAGCAACAATAATCATAATAAACAATTGAACAACTTTCACTTGGCGCTTGAATTCAACGCACGACGCAATTCAAACGACAATCATCCAGCTTATATCTATATATATACATATGTGTGTGTGTGTGTGTGTGTACTGTAGGTGTGTGTGTGTGTGTGGGTGGTTTGAGTTTTGCACGCCCCTGCACATTGACAGACCTCGTTACAGGGGCACAAATCGTATAAATAAAATAGCAAAAAGAAATAAAAAAAACGAAAAAAAAGAGAGAAAAATAAACATAGATAAATTTTGCAAATGACAAACAGATTGACAGCCAGTGCAAAGCTACAGAGAAGAGCAGAAAAGGAGGGAGAAGCAGAGGGAGAGATACTGAAGATAGCTTGACTCATTTTTATTTCACATTTACGTTCAGAAACAGAAACCAGCTCAATTCCAGACAAGTCAGAAGGACTCTTTGTTGGCCAAGATTTCATAGAAATGACAAAAGTTCTTGGAATTGTGCAAAAATGCAACTGCTTTTGACAAAAATTTCAATAAAGCCCAGAACTGACCGACAACCACATTTTTCCAACTAAACCAGAGAGAGAACACAAATCCAAGCAATAATTAAAAACCATTTCAATAAACTGGAACATTGTTCAGCTAAAGTAGAAACGTTTAACACAATTGTTTATTTTATAAGATTTATGAAGACAAACAAAAGTTGTAAAGAGAATTCTAAACGTACTAAAGTTAATTTAATAACTTTATTTTTGATTAAAGCTTATCGAGTGAAAAAGAATTCGTTGAAAAGAAAAATCCTTAAAGGCGATTTGCTGGAAAATTGCTTGTAAAATAATATATATTTTCTCGTGTTTAGTACTTCCTCAGAAAACAAAATGAAACATTCGCATTAAATTGAATTACTTGAAATGTTTTCATTTCTCTTGAAGAACTTTATTTAATTGCTACAAATATATGATTTTATCGATGAGTTCGAATTATTTGTTTCATCGAACTGAAAAGAAAAGTAGATAATTTACTTTTAAGTAGAGTCAATTTATAATCTCTTAACCCAGTTATAGCTATTCTTGACAAAAGTATCCAATCAACATAGCTTTACATCACATAAATTGGGTTTAAGTGTTATTAATAAAGAAAGTACAAAAGGAACTAAAATAAAGTTTTGTTATTGTGTTGAAAGTTGAAACTTGTTTTAAATATTATCAACTCTAACTTTAAATTGAGTAACTTTCTTGAATATTTGCTGTGTGTTCAATTATTTAGAACTTATTCTGATTGGTTTTTATTATTGTTCACACGCACTTTGCATGAGAACCCTTTGAGAATTATGTTGCATTATCATTATGCAATTATTTATATAAATAAATTCCCGACACTTATACAATTCCCACACACTCGTTTATCACTTATACGCACTGTTCGCCTGTGTGCGCTTGTGTGTGTGTAATTTCTCCATTTGCCTGTTGAGCTGCCAATTTTCAAACAGAACCTTGCAACATGATGTTGCTGCTGCTGCTGTTGCTTTTGTTGTTGCTGTCACCTTTTTCTCAATGCCATATTGAGGTTTCTTCTTTTCTTTTCATTTTTTTTTGTTGGTTTTTTTGTTGTTTTTTTGGTGTGGCACAGTTTATGGGCTCTGCATAGTCATAACAATTCGGTTCTCTCTCTCTCTCTCTCTTTGTTGGGCAACGCCTGTCGCCTTCTATATATGTATATATAGTATAGATTTATGTATTTGCCACACATATCAATGTCCTTGGACTCGCCGTCGCACTGTGAAGCGGTACGTTGAACTTTCGATTCACGTTGCCTTGGAAATGGCTGCACACACACACACACACACACTAACACACACATGCCATTGGGGTCCTGCGCAGTACGTGCCACGGACAACGTGCCGCACTTTGTGGCAGGTCAGTGCGAGCTGACGGAAAGAAAAAAGAAAAAAAAAAAAATTAAGCTGCTGCTGCTTCTGCTTTGCAGCTGCAATAGAGGAATTGGGAGCTGCTGCTGACCTACCGCCAGGCATTTGGCAGTGTGTCCTCGTCCTGGTATGAATGCTGCAAAGTTGCAAACCCCCCCCTTCACCCTCTTTCCCTTCCCTTGCTCCCTAGCTGCCACATCAGGCTGTCTCGTTCTCGCCATGAGTTTGTTTTGTGCCCAAGTGCAAGTTCAATCTATGAATTTGAACGGATTCTGTGCGCGGCCCCGAACCCACAAGACACCCCCCTCACACCCCCTCCCTCACACCCCATTTCACAGCCTCTCTCTCTCTCTCTCTTCCTCTTTCTGTTGCAGTGTCCTTGCCAAATTGCAAAGTTCACAAACTTGCAACAACAAAAGCCGCAGCAACATCACCAAACAGATTATGTTTATGAAATCAACACAGCAGTTTATATAAAATATATATATGTATGTATTATATATATGTATTCTGCAACATTATTACAATTTAGTGCAATTCACAAAATTTTCACTTTTATTACATTTCCCAAAGAGAGGAAGAGAATTAGAGAGACAGAGAGAGAGAGAGAGAGAGAGAGAGCACATTTCATTAGTGCATTTAAAAAGGGAAAGTTATCTAATTTAATTACACATGAATTGTTCAGAATAAGTTGTTCACTCAATTGAATAAACAAACTAAACCTCTTTGTTAGTCTTGTTGGGGCTTCTAAAGGTATTAAATAATAAACTAACTAATGAACTTTATCATTTTTTAACTGAACTACACTATATTATATTATAATATTATATTATATTATTTATAATTATTTGTTTTTGAATATTTGTTTTCAATAGGATTCCTCTGCTTTTTGAAAAGTGTCTCTGTCTTTTGTTTAAAACGTTTATTTTATTTCATATTCCTTTAGTTGATGGTTTTTTTTTTGTTTTTTTTTTCCCCCTCAAGTAGAAAAACATTTATCAAATATTCCCACTTTGATTTCTTATTTGAATTAAACGTGCAAAAAAAAAAACCATTATAATTGAACTGTCTTGTCCATCGTAAGAAATAGTTCTCACTTTACCAGTTGAAAAACTGAATGAATAAAAAAAACTAGTGCTATAAAAAAACATTAAAATCCTTATTTTGTTTATTTATTTATTTATTAATTTACATCCTGGTGCTACAAGTTCCAAGAAACTTTAATTTAAGGCACTATTCACAGAAATCAAATTATTAATTTAAAAAGAAAAAAATTTATTTAAAATTATACAACGAAAAAAAGTCTAACTTATAAATGGCAATCAAAACTGAAATAAAGTCTTATATTTTAACAAATTATGAATATTATTGATTTGTGTTTTAGTTACATCAAATTTATCACCAGTGAAATTTATCATCCAGATCGGCTTATAAATATGGAAATATCGCTTATTCAAATTTTCGCAAGCAAAGCAACAATTAATTAAAGCTGGGTTTCTTTTAGTCATTTGTACTAACTTTAGAGAAGCTGTGAATAAACCTTGTTTGGTTTTTTTTATTCGTATGGGGAAATTCACAAGAACTTTTAACATTTGTCTTAGTCCCATCAAACAGTGTGACCATACGCACAAAAAAAAGAAGAAGAAGAAGAAGAAAAATGCATTTTGCATTAAAAAACAATTCATTTTAATCTGTCTTTGATTGCTGCTTGCCTGTCACTCTCCGTTTGATATCCATTTCGCATTACATTCTTTACATAAATATCAATTTCCCACTAACCGACGACGATCTGATCACCAGCAACAACAACAACAACAACAACAACAATTGTTAGTAACAACAACTCGTTCTTAAATCTCTCGCTGCGTCTGCGTCTTTAGAACAACGTCCGGTCTGCTGTTGTTGTTGTTGTTGTTGTTGTTGTTGCTGTTCTCGGCAATTCGATGTTAAGTTCAATGCTGAAATTAGCATAAAATACCGTTAATTACATTAGCATTAGTCTGGCCCCCACTCTCTCTCTCTCTCCGTCTCTCCGTCTCTCCCTCTCACCCTCGTTTATTGCCTCTCCCACGATCGTCGCTTGATCATTCAGCCGACATTCAATTGCACACATTTTACTATTTTGTTTTTGTCGTATTTTTTTTTATGGCGCATTCTTAGCGCATATGTCACAGCAGCAATAGCAGTTGTTGTTATCCTTGAGTGTATGCCATGTGTGTGTGTGTGTGTGTGTGTGTGTGTGTTTGTGCTGAGCATTGCGCATACGCTCCGTCGACCAATGTATAAAATGCAATTGCAACGATGATCAATACTATAATTGAGCATGATCGTAATTTATCGACGAGTGCTAATAGCAAACGGTTTTCTCATACCCTATACTCTTAACATACATAGATGGGTATGCATGGCTTTGTGTTTACAGAAAAAAATGGTGGAGAGTTTATACTAATTTCATCAATTAAATAATAAAAAGCAGGCCCTATGGAAACATTATATTATATATAATGTTACAGTATATAAGACAGTATATGCTAGTTGTATATAATGCTGTTGTTTACTCCATTTTACAGTAAAGATATAAATTTCAGGGAATCTTCCACTAATTGTTAATCCGGATTCCGGAAGCAAAAATAATTTGAACGAAATATAATCTATACTCAACTACTTCTCATATTTTAAAAATGTTTTTCTCAGAAGAATCAACTGCTTCAAGGTCTTATCTTTTCTTCTTCTTCGTCTTCTTCTTTTTCAACAAGTTGCAGTCAGGTTATACAAATTTGGAAAACGGGAACAGATCTGATCTAACGTTGAACTATTTCCCATTATCGTGTCAACTTTTTTGTAGTTTTGTGGAACAATTTTGACACATGATAGATACTATTTATGTACAAGCCAACCTACCTAAGTTTATATACTATATATATGTATGTATGTGTGTAGAATAGAAATATGTTTTCTTTTCATTTTCAAAGTTCAAGTATTAAGCGCTAAAAAAAACAACAAAGGATCTTTTTAGTTAGATCATATTTAGTATGTTTGCTTGTTTGTTTGTTTGCTTGTTGTTGTTCTTGTTGTTCTTACCCAACAACGCCAACAAGAAAGACAAACAGATAGAGAAAGAGGGAAAGAGCAAGAGAGAGTGAGAGTGAGAGAGAGAAAGGCATATGCGTAAAATACTTTGACCTAGATTTCAAATGGTTTCTTCTTAACATTTTTTTTTTCTTTTCTTTCATATTTATTTACTTATTTCTGTTGTTTCTTTTTTTCTTTTTGGTATCTATTAAACATTTTTGGGAATGCCCTACATATTCCCGGGCATATTCACACGCCGACTGTGTTTGACGCCACGCTTCTAGTGGGCGTGGTTGGGCGTAGGGCATTCAACGATCGCAGCTGCCACAAAATTAATTTATGTGTGCGAGTTTGTTGTTGTTTGTTTTTATTGTTGTTGTTGTTGTTGTTGTTGTTGTTGCTTTATGCCGGGTGCGTGGAATATGAAGAAATACACAAAACTGACAGCAACAGAGCAAGAAAGTGTGAGAGAGGGAGATGGAAGATAGAGAGAAAGAGCGAGAGGGGAAGTCGAAAGGCAAACAATAATGTTTAAACTTTTATGATGTTGTGATGTGTGTGTGTGTGTGTGTGTGTGTGTGTGCAAGAAGAAAGCATAAAGAAAGAAGAAAACAAGTAAAGAATTATTGTACTATATGAGTGTGAGCAACTTTAAGATACCCTGTAACTGTGAAGTTCATTAAGTATCGATAATTTTCAAGTATTCGTTACAAACACTGAAAGAAAAACTTGAGCTCATCGAGCTGCCGATAAGATAAAATCCTACTTAATACGAAACAAAGGAAATGGAACAAAAAAAGAACGCAACAAATATATATATATAGAATATAATATAGAATATAAACTATTTCTAATTTTTCTATTTTTCCCCCTTCTCTCGCGATTTCGAAACGTTGACGATGACGACGTCGACCTACTTGTTGAATGTGTGCAAGAAGAGTGGGGTGAAGAGGGGAAAGGGAAGTAGGGGTACGTTGGGGTAGTGGCTGCCGAAAACAGTCGCGTTGTTGTTGCTGTTGTTGTTGCTTTTTCTTTTCTTTGTTCGAGAAATGATTGTAAACAAAAATAAACCTTCAACTTGATATGCGTCCAGGGATGTGTTGAAGGTGTCGCACACACACACACACACGCAGATAACACACACACATACATACATACAGATTAATTTTTATATCGCTCATACGCAGCGTATCTTTGAATTCTTTCTTCAATACATACAAAAATATATATTTTATGCTTATGCACCTTTCTGATAATTAGTTCTACCCAATGCTTATCTCTCTCTCCCTCTCCCTCTCCCTCTCTTGTCTCGTTTTTTGTGTGTGTGTGTTTTTGTATGTTTGGATATATAGGTCACTAGCAAACATAAATAACGCCCTACACATGTGCTACAAACACTTGTACACTGAGAAAAACGCAACGATCTTCACTTCATTTACAAAATCTTTCTGTGTAATAAATAAATTTTAATAGTTTTTAAATACTTTCAATCAGTTTTTTTTATGTTTGGGATCTGTCCTATAAATTAGTATGTATATATATAGAAATATTATTAAAAATCAATATTTAAAAGAAGTGTAGTGAAATATTTTTTTACGGTATTAATATTAAAATAATAATTTATATTTATTTTTGGCATTAGTTTCAAGTCTTTTAATTCTTATTTATTCATTAATCATACAGAATTTGTTGTGATTATTTTCTAGTATATTTTTGCTAGCTGTGTCTGTCGTTTCTCTCAGTGTGTTGGCAGCTACATAAGTGGCTTGCATATTCATATGTAGTTGCTTTCAGATAGTTTTCAATAGTATTCAAAAGTTTGGTTTTTTTGTTAGGCGCGCACCTTTCTGACATCAGCTGTCAGTTGCCCACCCACACACACACTACACACACTACACACACACACACACACACACACACGTATAGAATTTCAAGTTCTTGGCCCAGCGCCCGTCGCTTGTCAATGCTGATGAAATGAGATGAAATGAGATGAGTTGAGATGAAGATGAAGATGAAGATAAGGGGAGCAGGGCAGGGCAGAGCAGAAGGGAGTGGAGGGTGATCTTCAAATAGTTGTTGTTGCTGGGGCTTGCTAGCTAGCTAGCTGGCCTGCCTGTCATTTAGTGTTTCCACTGTCGACGCAACTGTCAAAATTGACCTAAAAATGAAATGAAAAAAAAAGCTAAAAAAATGAAGCTAAACGAGAATTGGAATTTGGAAAAACGCAACAAAGCATAGGGAAACTTGATAGCCGCAAGCACTACCTTAAACCCCCACCCCTCCCGCTCTCTCTCTCTCTCTCCCCTTATGTGTGCCCTGCAATAGCATGGAAGAAATCGGAGATAAGAAAATGGAGCAAGTCAAAGAAAAATGTTCAAATCAAATTCGATTTGAAACATATTCTCATATTCTAACTATAATAATTGATTTGTATATGTAAATATTTAATATTTTTTAACTTCTCGTTGTTTTTTTTTTTTACTTTCAGTTTTTAGAGGGAATGACGCAGGCATTTCTTTTGCAGCGTTGGACTTTCGTTTTATAAGGTGAGTTAAGAAAAAAAAAAACAATGATAAACATATTTCGTGAGTTTAGATTAGAATCAAAAATATTTTCTCATAAAAGAACTTAAGTTTAAGTTTCTATATGAATATGTATTTTTTTTGTTGTTTATGGAACTTATCAATTAAAAATAAGTCTTAACTGCATTTACCATGCATTTAAGCATGCATTAGCTATAATATTTGTTTGACCTATACAAAGTACTTCTATCTATGACCCAGAAACAAATATAACACAAACAACAACAATAATAAACAAGTGCTAGGCAAGTTTTCCACCTAACCTAACACCTTAAACTATTTTTCTCTCTCCTTGCAACTGCAACTGCAACTTCACTTCGATTTCCTATTTTTTTTTCCACCCTTTTTATTTGGACAGACACTTTGCCTCTTGACATTCGTTTAGTGCCACAAAATTGGCCCAAAAAACAGGGCAATTTCGAACGCATTTTGGGCCAAACAAGCAACAACAAACTGCAATGCCGTTAATACTACGGCCAACACTTCTCGATAGTTTCTGTGTGTGTTTTTGCCTTCTGTTGCTTTTGTTGTTTTCTACCACATTCTACACACACACACACACACACACACTGACTGCTAGCAAAGCAATCCGCAATTCTCTTCCCCCCCCATCACTTCTCCTCCTGTCCCTGGCCCCACCTACTCCTCTAAATGCCCCACCTCTTTGTCGTCATCGTCTGTCTGTCGCAATGGTGGCGTATACGTAATCTTGTTGTTTCTTTTATTTCATTTTTTTTTCCAACTACCTCTTGTTGTTGTTGTTGTTGTTCTAGCTTCTATTGTTGTTGTTGGCTGGCTGCTTGCTTGGTTGTGGGAAGAGGAGGGCGGGGGGATGGGGGGCTTTTTATGCAAATGGCGTTCAAGGATTTTTGTGTGAAAGTTGTTGAACCTCATGACTGGCAATTAGAGTGCAACTGCAACTTGTGCGCATTTTGTATAAAGCATGCAAATATTTATGATCTATCTAACTATCTATCTTTTTCTCTCTCGTAGCTATAAAACAGCTGAAATAAGATAACAATAACATATATATTTATTTACAGCAAATCTGAACTAAATATTTATCACATTGTTTTTTTTTTTGTCTTCATAGAAAGAAGTTGATATTTTTGTTTTAAAAGATGAGATATTAAGCTAATTTAAATGAACTTCTTATTCCCATTTGAAATCAAAACAAATCTTTTGCTAAATAAGGAATTAGGTCAAAGATTTGTTTAAAGAATATTATTTTTAAATATATAAATATCATTATTAAATTAACTTTCCATTTTCATACTGAATAGGCAATTACTAATTAGTAATTAATTATTTGATTATTTTGATGACGTAAGTCAACGCTGAAACAGGTGTTTTTTTTTTTGCAAGCTGCCACCTGCCACACATAAATGTGGCAAGTGCGTGGAAAGTGGTTGCCATTAATTGAAAAATCCGTTAATTGAGTTAAGAACTCTTTAGACTCATCTTTCTTTGGAAAGATATTGTTGTTGCCAGTTTTGGTTAGGAGAAAGCCAAATGAAACTAATCAAATATGAGAGTTCTCTGCCAAATAAATGCAAAATTGCTTAAAAAGTTTTCCAGCTTAATTTTGCAGTTAGGCTAAGTTGGTTTTTTAGTATATATCCCTCTGATCCACTTCCTATCAAACTCAATTTCCTGGCACTGCACAAAAAGTTAATTATTACGATTTCAAGTAAACCCTGTTAACCCCCCTCCCTTCGCTCCTTTCCTTCCTGGAAATGTTGGGTGATGCCTCATATCTGTGTGCAACACACACACACACACACATGCATATTTAAAGCATACTTGGCAAATCGAAATGCTTTTGATAGGTTTTCGCAGTAACCAAAAAATTAAGCTCTGCACGTGAACAAAACCAAGAAGAAGAAGAAGAAAAGGCTTGAAAAATTTGTAGTTTCGAGAAGTTTCCCAGCTTAATTGTGAGCAATTTTCGATAGTTGGTCATGTTGCATGCCACAAAGCATAAGTGTGTGTGTGTGTGTGTGTGTATCTATGACAACAAATAGGTGCCAAACAACAATAGCCAGAAATTCTGGCAATTGGCTCAGCTCCCAGGCGAGTTTTGTGTGCAACACACACACACACACACACACACACACACATATATATATAGAGATAGTCGTTGCATATGTCTGTGTTTCCAATAACGTCCAAGGATATTTCGGCTGCACTAAGACCACATGACCTTCCAAAGTTGGTTGACTCGCGCCCAACAACACACACACAGAGAGAGAGAGAGAGAGAGAGAGAGAGAGAGAGAGAGAGAGAGGGAGGGTAGGGGGTTTAGTTGCAGAGCAGATGACGACAACTTTTGATTAAGCAACAGCCACTGCAAAAACAAAAACAAAAAAAAACCGTTGACAAGTGTCGGGTCAGAGGAAGCTTTTCAATCGTTGTCTCGATGCAAGTAGAAGAGAGCGCGAGAGCGTGGAGAGAGAGAGAGAGAGAGCTTTGAAAAGAGCATAACGCAGCAGCGCAGTGCACTTGACGAAGCCGTTAGAAGCCAACAACAGCGCCAAGAGCAAATGGCAGTTAGCAAAAATTGCAACTGCACCAGCAACAACAACAGCAACAGCAACAACAACAACAGCAAACAGCTTTTGGGGCCTAAGGAAAACCCCACGCGCAGAAAACGTTATGCGCACTGTTCGGGTTCTGTCTGCTCTCCGTTTGGTTTTCGGTTTCTGTTTCTGTTTCTGTTTCGGCTGTGGCGGCGGCTGCAAGCGTTTGACAATTTCTCGCTGCCCGTTTGCTGGGCTGCCAGTTGCACATTTCCGTTATATCCGCCAGACTGCCGTGCAGCAGCGTTTGCAACAGCAGCAGCACCATTAGCACCATTGCCACACTCAAGAAATGTTTGTAAAGTGCGTGAAATACTGCCAACAATTCTAAAAAAAAATCGAAAAAAAATCTTGAAAATATATAAAAATAAAATTACGAAAAATAAATATGAAAATAAACGTTAACAACTTGAGCAACTTCTACTTGAAGCACTTGTAACACACCAAGCAGCAAGAAACCACAATAATAATAACAACAACAGCAACAACAACAACAACTGCAGCGCCAGTTATTTTTCGCATACGCTGCTAACTTCGCAGCTGACGCTAGCGTTGGACGTTGGCGCTGGCGTTGGCTTTGTTTTGGCTTCAGAGCTGCATCAGCCTCTGAGTGCAGACCGCAGACCTGCAGAGGGCAGCGACGCGACGGCGACAGCAGCGCACTGACTTCAGTCGCTTTGTGGCTCGAACGTAGTTAAAGTGCGCGCGCGTTAACCCCAAAAAACAAAAAACCAAAAGCCAAAAAAAAAAAAAAAATGTATTGGCTATACAAGAAATAAACAGCTACAGATTATTTTTGTTCAAGTGTAGTGCAAAAGTGACAATAATTGACAGTGGAAAATATAGTATACAATCAAAGGATCTAAGTCATAACAAAAACAAAATTATAAAGCATCAAGAATAAGAACAGCAGCAAAGCAGCATCAGCATCAGAGACTAAACGCCTACAACTATGCCTGGCCCGGCGCTGTGGTCCGGTGAGTAGCAATTGTAGCATTGATCACAGACTTAAAACGGCAACAGCAACAACAACAACAACAGATAACAGCACAAAGCTCGCTTAAGCGAACGCGCAAGAGCGACCGCTCTTTTTGGCAAGCTCTCTTAACGTACAGTTGCATATTTCCGCATGCCATCTCGTTTTATCGCAAGCGGGCATGCGTGCTTGCTTGTTAGCTAGCTTGCTCTCGGTCTTTCACTCTCTCTCTCTCGCTCCCTCCCTCTCCCACTCTGGCGCGATCCGTGTCATGGACAAGGAAAGAACACAAAACTTTCACTTGCGCCATAGCAGCAGCAGCAGCAGCGCAGCAGCAGCAACAACATCAACGGCAGCAGCAGTAAACGCCACCGCAGCCTGTCAGCTGGCCTCAGAGAGCGGCTTAACGAAAAAAAATCAAGAGAGCGCTTAAAAAGAGTCAGCTTAAGCTGCTGTAAGCTTCCTGCGTTCGTTAGAACAACAACAACAACAGCAACAGCAGCAGCAGACTTGAATTGGTCGCTTTGCTTGCAATTCATAGTTGTTGTTGCTCATTATAAAGTCGTAAGCCATTTATGTATGTATGTATGTCTGTAAGCTTGTGTGTGTGTGTGTGTGTGTGTAGCAAAATGTCAGTGAGCAATAAGGAAATGAAATGTGCGCCAAACAATTACATATTGAATTTGATGTTGTTGTTGTTATTGTGCTGTGCTATTTGAAATCGAAAGTGCTCAACTCACACACACACACACACACTAACACAATGGTCAACGAACGACTGAGCTAACGAGTAGCAGCAACGGAGGGGGGGCATTATTCAAAGTGGGAGTGTGCCAAAGCGGTGCAAAATGTAAGCGACATGTTAAAATAGCAACGTGCAAAAACAGCACACAAACACACAAATAAATTTTGGATTTATTTTATGTTTGTGTGTGAGTTTAATATATATATTTTTTGTAATTTTGTTACACCCTTCCTTCTCTGCCCTCCCCACCCCCCGCAAATACAATTCACATTTTGCAATTCATGACATTGCTGCTTCTTAATGTTGTATTGCTGCTGCTGCTGCTGCCATCGACGTTGCCGTTGCGCTCCACTTGCGCAGCCGCCGCCGTTGCGCAATCGTCGATGTTGCTGTGCTCTTTTTCAAATTAACTTTTACCTTTTACTCATTGTCACTGTAAGCGTGTACACTGTACATACAAACACTAATAAAATATACAATACGTTCATATGTAGCTGTAAGTAAGTGTGTGTGTGTTTTTCGCCCACTGATCAGCAACGGTATCCCATCTGCATTTTTGCCTTTGCATTCGCTTTGAGAGCCAGGAAGCGTTTTCTGCTGCTGCTGCTGCTGCTGCTGCACTCACTTCAGTCACTTCATTCACTCTCACTTACTCTCACACTCCCATGCAGCTAATGCTCAAGCTTTTATTTTTCTTCTTCTTCTTCGTTTTTTTTTTCCTGCCATCACGCCGCGACGGCGACGGCGACAGCGACGTTGGCTTCGCTGCATTCGCTAATGCTGGTGGCACAGTTTTATGTTTCACATTTCATTGAACCTTTGCATAAGCGCAAGCCTGCAATCTTCCGCGGCCGCTCTCTTTCTAGCCTGTTGACGTAAGTGACTACTGCACAAGTGTGTGTGTGTGTGTGTGTGTGTGTGTGTGTGCAGTGTGCAGTGCAGACCGAATGAGGAGTTCCAAGTCCCGAGTCGAACTCGAACTCGATGTTGGAGCTGAAGTTGTAGTCGTAGGCGAAGTTGAAGTTGTGTCGAGATTTGAAGCAGAGCTTTTTTTTTCGCCTGCTGTAATGCTTGCGACCCACTGGCAGGCAAGCCGGTCAACGTCCACACACACACACACACACACGCACACAGACAAAAAGACTATTTAGCTAGCTTTTTGTTGTTCGTGCTTCTATTTTCTATTTTCATGCGCCTAGGCAGCAGCGACGCGACGTCAGCTGAAACTGTCGCCAGACGCAACGGAGTTATTCCTGTGGGACGTCGGCGAAGGGTGGTGGGAAGGCGGGGGGCGGGGTGGTTGGGCAAATGCAATGTATGCAAGTTGTTTAGAGTAGCCGAAGAGCGAGCTTCTGCTGTGCGCCCACTTCACATTCTCTCTCTCTCTCGCTCTCGCTCTAGCGCTCTTCTGTTTATCTATCGCTCGCTTATTGCAGCCGAACACACTGGCCGAATGTTGCCGAATGGCGGCGGCGGCGGCGGCCGCAAAGCATAACTATGACGTCGACGTCGCCTGGCCTATGTCTATGTTAATATGTATGTATGTGTATGTCTATGACTGCGCCATGCATGTGCTTATATGTGTGTGTTGGTGTGGGCTTTTTTATTTTGTGTTGTTTTTTTTTTTTTTTTTTTTTACTTTTTGTCTATTGGTTTTCATTTTCGTTTGCAGTTGGCGTCGACTGCGGCGGCGGCGTTGCCATCTAATGGAGCGCTGCTGCTGTGACAACGCCGATCGTTGGCTTCGGCGACGTCGACTGCGACGTCGACGGCGACGGCGACAGTGACGCTTTGAAATAGTTGTAGTAGTTGCGCGCAAGTTTTGTCGAACGAAGCGCGCGCGCCTGCAACAGCAACAGCAACAGCAATAGCTGCTATGTATGGTAGCGTTGGCAGCGACGCCAGCGCAGACGTCGCTGGCTGACTGGGCTGAGACTGTTTAGTGGCTGCTGCTTGCTTTCTTTCGCTCGCTTACTCCTTTCATTTCACTTTATTTCGTTCGAATGTACGCACGTTGGCCGCGGAGCAGCATCAAACAAAACAACAACCAGCCGACAGCAACAGCAACATCAACAGCAACATCAGCAACAACATCAACAACAACAACACGGCGCGAAAGCGACTCTTGTCCGCCGTGTTTCTCTGTTTGTTGTGTGTGGTGTGTGTTGTCATACGGAAGAGACACTTCTATTTAATATTATTTTTTTTGTTTTTTGTTTTGTACACAAACAAATTTTTTTTATGCTGTTTTTTGAAACACAATATTGTTTTGGATTGTTGCTTCACTGTCGGTGTGTGTGTGTTTTTTTTTTGTCTTTCTACAATTTTGGTTGTTGTGTTGTCGTCGTCGTCGTCGACGAGTGCGCGTACCACCAAACTAACGATTGGCCGGTTACCCTTTTTACCGTTACTCTTACTCGATAATTTCGGCGTGCGAAACAAAAAGCGAATTCATACGGGAAAACCAACAACAACAACAAACAACAACAACAACACCTTCGCTCGCCTTACTTGATGTGGCCTGCCTGTAATACTATTAATGGATAAACTACAAGCAATATACAAACATACACATACATACATACTGCAGTATACCCTATCATACTATTTGCATACAAATCAAAACAGCAAAATGCATTCTCGCTCTTATTGCAATGTACCGTTAGGTGTGCTTGTCCTTGTGTTCTGTGTGGTTCTATAGCAACAACAACAACAACAAACGATATTCTATAACGGTCCATGGAATCTACGCAGTGATCACATTTACCTAGCGAATATTTGTTGTTCTTTGTGTGTGTGTGTGTGTGTGTGAAGTATGTCCTTTAGATGTAGTTCCCTAAAAAAAACCCCTTCCCAAAAACACACACATAATCATAAACACACGCTCGCTACTCGTTACTCGCTACTCGCTACTCGCTACTCGTCACTTTTGTTTTTTCACGTGCAACGAGCCATCTCTCATACTCAAGGATATTAATTTTGTGCGTGTGTCTGTGTGTGTGTGCATCCATCATCTTTTTTTGCTCATTTTGTTTTTTTTTTTTTTTTGTCAACTCAATCATCTTAGCTGTGCAGTGATAATATTATAACGAGAGACCAAACACTCGCTTGTTGTTGTGTGTGTGAGTGAAAAGCAAACGAGAACGAATACAATAAGAATAAATTTTCAAATTGTGGATATAACTCATGAATTGCCTTCTGTGGCAGCATGCGTCATAATTGGCGCTGCTTGCCAGCGGTTGCCGTTGCCAGCATGGCACCAACACTTGCCAGTGTTGCCACCGATCATCACCATCAGCTGTGTCTGCCCACCTAAGAGCAACACCCACCACCAGCAGCAGCAACAGCAACAACAACAGACCAAATGAATGCCAATCAACCGGTGAGCCTGGAGCCAACGGTTGCTGCTGTCAATGTTGCTGCTGTCGTTGCCGAAGTAGCAGCAGCAGCAGCAACAACAACAACAGTAACCAAAACTGGCGATGCCAAGCTGAATGGACAGCATACGCTAGAGGAGGAGCAGCAGCAGCTAAAAGCTATCAATGGTCATGGCAAAATTAACAGCAATAGCAACAGAAACAGCAATATCGATGACGACAATATTGCTGACAAGGACGCTGCCCTCGAGGTTGACTGCAACAGCAGCAGCAGCAAGTTGACCATCATTAAAACGCCGCTTACCAAAACGCTGCTCAAGAAGTGCAACAACAACAACAACAACAACAACAATAACAGCAGCAGCAGCAACGGCAACCTGCCGCATCTTGCACTCAATAGCAGCAGCAGCAGCAGCAACAACTTACGCAGCAGCAGCAGCAATGCTGGCAGCGGCAGCGGCAGCGACGCTTTAAGTTTTGGCTGCGATTCCGGTTTTCAAAGCGGAAATAACAATGAACAAGAACAATTTATGAATGATAATCATCATCATCATCATCATTACCATCATCATTACCATCTTCATGGCGGCGAGCGCGATAGCGATAACGATAACGATAACGATAATGATAACAATAATGATGTTGCCGATGGCGTCGACGACAGCGATGTTGCAGGCACAGACACAGCCGCTGCAGCAGCAACATCACCGCCACCAACAACAACAACAACAATCAATTTGGCAACTGCAACAGCAACATCCTCTAGCTCAACGCCCGAACATGTTGCAGGCGACGACGACGAGGACGATGACGACGCTGCAGGCGAGGAGCAGCAGCATATAAAATCACCAGCAACATCAGCAACATCGGCAGCAGCAGCAGCAACGGCAACAGTCTGCTGCACGGCAGCAACATTGCCAGCAGCAAAGGTTGCTTGCAGCCAAAAGTGTAACAAGTGCAATTCACACAACAACAACAGCAACAGCAATAATAACAACAACAACAACAATAATAATAATAACAACAACATTCATTACAACAACTATAATAACTATTATAAGAAAAAATCTCGTATGCCGCCCATTTGCCGTTAGTATTTTTTTTACGTTCTGTTTTCTCATAACATAACTTCATAATATTTGTATATCATATGAAAACACTATAACTACTCGCTATTTGAGAACCCCGAACCCCGCCTCAACCCGCCCCCGCACACACACACACACACACGCATACAAACACACTTTACACACGCACCCTCAAAAATCAATGAAAGAAAAACCAAATTTTCAAAAAAAGTGACAAAAAAAATCAAATTTAACAATCAAATTAAAAAAAACAAAAATTAAACACAGCAAAATTGGCACAAAACATTCTTGAGCTCTTGATCATGATCTGAGTTCAAGACAATAAATTTGACCACGTTCTTATTCTTTTCTCCCTTTCCCCAATTTGGTTGCAGGCACTTTGCCGTCATGTGGCAAGTGCAACGCACAGATCCTAAATGCTTGCCTCGAGTACAAACACAAACACAAAAACCAAAACAACAACAACTACAACAACAAGAACAACAAGATCAAAAATTATAAGAAACCCCAAGAAAATTAAACATCAAAAACAAAAACAAAAACAAAATCAAAACCAAAAATTTCTTCACAATCGGCATACAAAATTCTTGCGTATTCTTATACAATCCAAATTCAAGAAACGAATCGGCAACAACTATAACAAAATTATGACATCCATAGGTAAATTTATTGTGCAAAATACCTCCAACCTCTAACCTGTTAAGTAGTTACCTCTAACTAACCAACCTATATACATATACCCCATATATATACATATATAATATATTCCAGAAGTTCTGGCTGCACATATTTTCTATTGTACTAAAAACACTCCAAAAATATAGATGGACTATATATGATCTATATCTATGATATCTTTACTTGTCACTAAGTGTTACCCAACAAACCATTAATAATGTATTTATAAGATATTTTTATTTTTTTCTTTATCGTTAATTGGTTTAGTTTATCGATTGAAATCAATTTATCAATAAAACAATAGTTTGTTTGTTAAATTGCTTATAGATAATATGCTTAAAACTTACGCAGAATAGCTTTGTAATTTCGGTAAAAATACTGTTATCGATAATCGATAACCAACAATAACTGTATCTAATAAGCTGAAACGCTTGAAAATATCCTAAAAAGCAAGGAATTTTAAGTGATCGTAAGAGAACTCTAAAAAGATTTTATAAAAAAGGCTTTCAGTTATTGATAATTATCATAAAAAGCAATTGAAATGAAATGTTGTTTCGTATAAAACTTGAGATAATAATACCTATAGAGTTCTTTCTGTTGAATTATGTGTTTCTTCTGTCGTTTCCATTTCGGATGAATAGAAATGTTATCCTAACTGCATTCTGCAATTGCACTTGCCGCCAGTTGCGTTTAAATTCTCGGCAACAAAAAAAAAAAAGAAAGAAGAAATTTAACAAACTTATTAACTTATTCGTTTGTTCGTTCGCTTAGCGCTTTATTGGTTCTTGTTAGCCTCACACAGGTGCGTGTGCAACAACAGCAACAGCTGTGTGTGTGTGTGTGTGTGTGTGTGTGTGTGGGTGTTTGGCTGCTGTTGCTACCACGCGCACACAAACAGAGACAAACAAACACACGTATACATACATAGACAGCTACGCATGGGCTTTATTGTTTAGAATAATCTTGCGCTTGATAATGAAAATAGGTCAAATTTTAAAAATACATACACAAACGCGACATTGTCGACGTTGACGTTGACGTCGCTGTCGCTGTCGCTGGTCGCTTTGCAAATGATCGTGGCATGCGTAGATACGGCATTAGATACATACATACATACATACAAACACACATTAACAAGCTGGGCCAACGCACCGCGTTCACTAATTGAGAGAGAGACAGAAAGAGAGAGAGAGAGAGTAGCTAGAATTTTCAATGCGATCGAAAGTTCAGCTGCCTCCCCTCCCCCACCTCTCTCTCTCTCTCTCTCTGTCACACTTACTTTCTAGCTATCTCATGCGCTCTCTCGCTCTGTCTGTTGAACTTTTCGCTTGCAACCGATTGCAACACACACACACACACACACACACACATAGAACTCTTATCTTGACAGCTAGAACTCTTGCTGATAGCGCCTCCCTCCTCCCTCCCACTTTGACTCTTCTCCTCTTAGATACAGAATGCCTGGCATTTTGTCCATATTTACTTTTGACCCATTTTGTGTTGCGTTTGAATTGAATGGAAGACGCGCTAAACGCTTTGCGATACAGTTAATGAGATGGCTGCCCCTTGCCCCCTCCCTGCTGGCGATTAACCAGTTTATTTGGTCTTCTGCTCAGTGTGGGGAAGTAAATGCAAATTTTGTTTTGACCATTTGGCCAATAGCTTCCGCAAGAGAAACAATATCGAAAAAGAAGAAAGAAAAAAAACTATAAAACTACTTTGGCTGATAAATGATATTATGCATGCTGTGTGGACAGTGATTCACTTGGTTCCAAGCATCATTTCGAGTCGACTAATAGACTCTTAATATGCCCCACATTGCAGCCAAAAAGATCTTTTACAAACGAAAGTTAGTGTTGGGAAATAGTTTACTATATTAGAGTTGCACATTGTAGTTCAATTGAAGGCATTAGTTGAGTTCGTTTGTTCAGTTCGTTCAATTGAGTCATTTGGTTCGTTCAAAAGAATCAAAAGAACAATTGAACTAGGTGAACTGCATTCAGAGATAAGGTTCGTTCGTTAAGTTTTTCTTTTTATCATATTAAGAACTTAAATTCATTCTTGACTTAAATGCAATTTAGCTTAAATAAGAAAATAGTCTTAGACTAAGATCAAAATTCTCAACTTCAGAACTTGATTTTTTGTTCCGTGTAAAACGAAACTTATATTTGAAAAACTAACAGAAAACTGGTTTTGAGGATCTTTTCTTAACTGAATCTAATCAATGACTTTATAATTATAATTAAAAACGGCTGCATTTAATCAATCTGCGTTTAATATCTCAGAGTAATCCCATATAATTGTTTACTTAATTTAATTTTGTTGAAATTAATATGCCGTCAGTTGTCTTCTCCGGTAGGGTATTGAAAATGTGATTTTAATGAAAATCTGAAATTCTAAACGCCAAATCAAGTTTGACAAGTTAACACCCATGCGAAACGATTTCGGTTTCGGACAAAGTCATGGTCATGGGAAACGCGTAGTATCAGCATCTTTAAAGACAAGACCAGACAAGGCAACAGCCAAAGAGTAGATAAGGTGCCAAGAGCAAAAATAATATACCATTAACCATTAGCTACCTTATTCTATGGGAGAGAAGAGTCTAGTCTTACCAATATTTTTTACTTCATAAGAAAAACAAGTAAGAAGGCTCTAGTCGAGATTTCCCGACTACAAAATACCCTGAGTGCAGTTTGTCTTAACTTAATTTTAATATACAATATCTCCGGTGTTTCTTTACCGATTTGGACGAAATTTTCCGAAAAGTTCTATCGTTGCCCATTATTTCAACCCCCATTTTTACATTTTCCAAATTCGAGATTTTTTTGTCATCGATTGCATGTGTATATCGGAAACCAGAATAGTTATCGATAATTTGAAACAAACTTGTTCTGCTTATGGTATAGGAGAACTTATATTCAAAATCTGAAGTCTCTAGCTCTTGTAGTCTCTGAGATCGACGCGTTCATACAGACAGACAGACAGACAGACGGACAGACGGACGGACGGACAGACGGACATGGCTATATCGAATCGGCTGTTGATGCTGATCAAGAATATATATACTTTATAGGGTCGGAGATGCTTCCTTCTGCCTGTTACAAACTTTTGCACAAAATCATTATACCCCTTTTACCCATTTTATGGGTTAGGGGTATAACAAGTAAGAAGTCTCTAGTCGAGATTTCCCGACTAGGAGATACCCTTAACTTTATACTGATCGCGTACTGTCATTGTCTGTATGCATCTGTGGTTAAACTTCAATTTCGATACAATTTTCACAGATTTTCATTATTTTATATAAAGATTCCAAATCATGTTTCATACTTTAGATATAAAAGATTTTAATGTTATCGATCGCATGTGTATATCGAAAACGGAAAGAGTTATCGAAAGTCGGAAACAAACTTGTACTGCGTAGGACTTAGATGAGCTTAAGTTCAAAATCTGAAGTCTCAAGCTCTCATAGTCTCTGAGATCGTTCATACAGACAAGCCATTATACCCTTTTTACCCATTTTACGGGTTAAGGGTACAATAATAAAATACAATTAAGAAATGTTCCTAACTTTTTTGTTATCTATGTATAGAATTAATCAGGTTTCTTGATACTAGTTCTTAAGGTGTAATGTGTTCATATTATTATATCTTACTATTCCCTTCCCTTTGTTTTTCCCTCTTCTCTTTTCTCCTCTCCACCTTGAGCAGGAATTATGACACTGAGCCGTGGCCCGTACAGCGAGCTCGATAAAATGAGCCTATTTCAAGACCTCAAACTCAAGCGGCGCAAAATCGATTCAAGATGCAGTAGTGACGGCGAGTCCATAGCGGACACATCCACCTCCTCGCCGGACCTATTGGCGCCGATGTCGCCCAAGCTATGCGACAGTGGCACGGCGCCCTCCCTGCCACCTTTGCCGTTGCCGTTGCTGCCATCGGTGACGGTGACGGTGACAACATCATCATCAGCAGCAGCAGCAGCAGCATCCACATCTGCGGCAGCCGCTGCTGCCGTCTCTACATCAACAACAACATCATCATCGGCAGCAGCAGCAGCATCCTCCACAGGTGGACCTGGAGCGGCAACAACAGCAGCGGCAACGTCATCAACGTCGTCCTCCTGCCCCAGCAGCAGCAGCAGCACCATTACCATAACTGCAACAGCAACAGCTAAAGCGGCAGCAGCAGCAGCAGCAGTTGCAGCGGCATCAACAACAACAGCAACAACAGCGGCAGCAGCAACAACAACAACAACATCCAATCAAAATCCAAATGGATCCAAGCATCAAAATCAACATCAAAATCAACATCAACAGACTGAAATTCACTCATCGAGCAATGCGATAACAGCAGCTGCCGCTTCCACAGTAATGTCGCCGCCGCCGCCAGATCTGCAGCGTGCAACATCTCCGCTGCCGCCAGGCGCCACCAGTGTTGCCGGCGAGGCATTGTCCCTGGCAATGAACTCTCGGGGCACACCGACGCCGCCGCATCATAATAATGGGGCTGCCTCGACCTCGAGCAATGGCAGCAGTCGCGCCTCACCCGATTCGTTGGATGAGAAGCCCTCGACAACAACTGGGCGTGGCAGCAATACGCCAACCAACGGACTGCTTGCCAACAGCAACATTAACAGCAACAGCAACATTAATAGCAACAGCAACAGCAACAAAGTCAACAGCAGCAGCAACAGCAATTTAAGCGTCATACGCTCTGTGAAAGAGGAACGCATTCTGGCATCGCCCACAAAAATGCTTGCCTATCACCAGCAGCAGCAGCAGCAGCAGCAGCAACAGCAGCGTGAGAGGGAGCATAGGGAGCGGGAGCGGGAAAGGGAGAGGGAACGTGAGCGGGAAAGGGAGAGGGAGAGGGAGCGGGAGCGTGAACGGGATCTCAAGGCAGCCACTGCACACGGACACGGACACGCGCATGGACACGGACATGGACATGGTCATGGACATGGACATGTGACTGTGCTGGTGACGCCCTCAAGGATCAAGGCCGAGCCACCGCCGCCCTCCTCACCCTCATCGACGACCACACAAAGGGAGCGCGATCGTGATCGCGATCGAGATCGGGACCGAGAACTAGGCAGCTCCAGTTCCATAAGCTCATCGCAACAGCAGCAACAGCAACAATTGCAGCAGCAGCAGCAGCAACAGCCTCACATAAGCCGCAGCAGTCCGCCAATGGGTCAGCATTTGGGACACGCCTATGGGCATCCACATGCACATCTGTCTAGTGGTGGTGCAGGTGGTGCAGGTGGTGGTGGCTCCATTGTGCAGACGCATCATCTGCACCAGCAACTGACGCAGCCGCTGACATTGCGCAAGAATAGTCCGCCACAGGAGCTGCAGCTGCCACAGCTGACAATGCAGTCAATGCAGCAGCTAACGCAGCAACAGCTCACCCAACAACAGTTGCATCTGCATCACTTGCTCGGTCAGCAGCAGCAACAGCAACAACAGCAGCAACAGCAACATTCGCCGCATGCTTTAATACGCGTCAAAAAGGAGCCGACTTCAAGTGGCGGCAACGCTCAACAGCAACAACAACAACAACAACAGCAGCAGCAGCGACATCTATCGCCGCACCATCATCAGCAGCAACAGCAGCAGCAGCATCAACAACAGCAACAACAGCAACAGCAGCAACACCATCACCAGCAGCAACTGCATTCAGCCTCTCTGCAATCGTTGCGTCATCCGAGCCGCGATGCCGCCATTTTGTTTCGCGTCAAGAGCGAGGTGCAGCAACAGGTTGCCGTCGCTGCAGCAGCAGCTTCCTCCAGCCTGCCGCATCTAATGCAGCCGACAGCAGCAGCTGCTGCCGCCGCCGCCGCCGCAGCAGCAGCAGCACATCGCATGGTCTGCTTCAGCAATGCGCGCATCAATGGCGTCAAGCCCGAGGTTATCGGTGGCCCCTTGTGCCCCTCGCCCCATCCCTCCTCCTCCTCCTCGGCCTCGTCGCAGCTCTCGCCACAAACGCCCTCACAGACGCCGCCCCGCGGCACGCCCACTGTCATTATGGGCGAGAGCTGCGGGGTGCGCACAATGGTCTGGGGCTATGAGCCACCGCCGCCTTCAGCCAACCAACAACAACAGCAGCAACAGCAGCAACACCAGCAACAGCAGCAACAACAGCAACAACAGCAGCAGCAACAACAGCAGCAGCAACACCAGCAACAGCATCAACACCAGCAGCAACAGCAACACCAGCAACAGCAGCAACAACAGCAACAACAGCAGCAGCAACAGCAACAACAACTTTGTCTCCAAACCGCATCCTCGTCGCCGTCAACGGGCTCAATAACGCCCACCCACACACCTGGACCGCCGAGCGCAGTGGGACCGCAGAACAATGAGGAGGCAGCACAGCTGCTGCTGTCGCTGGGACAAACGCGGATCCAGGACATGCGTCCGCGTCCCCATCAGTTTCGGACGCCGCATGCGCTCAACATGGAGCGTCTGTGGGCCGGCGATTACTCGCAGCTACCGCCTGGTCAGCTCCAGGCCTTGAATCTGAGCGCCCAGCAGCAGTGGGGCAGCTCCAATTCCAACTCCAGCAGCAGCGGTCGCTCCCTCGAGGCGCCCCACGAGCCCACGGACGAGGACGATCAGCCGCTGGTGTGCATGATCTGCGAGGATAAGGCCACGGGCCTCCACTACGGCATCATCACTTGCGAGGGGTAAGTATCCACATTTTCACACACACAAAACTACACACACCCATTTCCATTTCCGACTAACAATGATTTTTCCAAAATGTCGAGAAGTTATCTACACCGAATGCTGTTTTTATAACGTGTAAAAAAAGACACTGATCGGTTCCTTATCTCTAAAACCTTTTAAAATTAGTGGAAAAATAGGATTATTTAAGACCAAGTATTCATATTTTTTTTTTAAATCACATTTATAACGTGCTTATGACTAATTCAGGAGCTAAAAACAATTATGTAAAAAAATAATAGGTTATTCAATTTTTAAGGAAAAACAGTTAAAACTATAATCATAAATGCAGGAACATTGCATGCATAGTTCACAAAATATTAACACATTTCCATAAACTTGTTCTATTAATTGCTCTGATCAGTAAATTTTCTAGTATCCACAAAAGGGGAATTCCACTAAATTTGTGGTTTGAACATATTTCGCAAAAATTAAATTTGGCACAAAAATTTAAGGCCAATTGAGTTTGAATAGTGCTAAATGAAATAAAATCGTGTTCAAAACCGAATTAAGTGTATTGCTATTATCGATATTATCGGCGGCTTAAGAAGAACAATCGATTGTTAATGACCTCTTAAGCCAGTAAGAGCTTTTCTTAAAAAATATTAGTTGTATGTCTCTTAAGTAAAGGAAAAACCAAATTAAATAAAACAAAAGAATAATCTTCTAGTTTGTGAGGTATCAAAGCTAAAATTTATATCGATTTTGATCGAACCTTACCTCCATCGATGCTTTTGCAGCAATAAATATAACTAAATTAAATTATTTCATTTTGATATTAATAATCTATGTACTTAAACTAGATTAATTCATAAAGTGCAGCAAAAACAATCGATGCGTTTTCGATTTTGTCGATTGTTTTCGTTCGATTATTAAAGAAATATTAGATTTGTGTGTTTAAAGTAAGGGAAAAAACAAATAAACAATAATACAGTTTTCTTGGATTATTTTTAGTTTGACGTATAATAGCTAAAATTGAATATCAATTTGAATCAAACGATGCTTTTACAGCACTAAGACGTACTAAATTAAAGTAAAATTTTCCTCGAGTCAAGATTATTTTTTTTAATATTCAAAAAAATTAACTTTTTGGGTCCTTTCATCTCCCTCTCTTATTCTATATATGACATGTTGCATACTTATAAACTCTTTGTTGCAGCTGCAAGGGCTTCTTCAAGCGGACGGTGCAGAACCGACGAGTCTACACGTGCGTGGCGGATGGCACCTGCGAGATAACCAAAGCACAGCGCAACCGTTGTCAGTATTGTCGATTTAAGAAATGCATTGAGCAGGGCATGGTGCTCCAAGGTCAGTACGAATCCATCCAAAACAAATACTTACCTATTACTATACTTAAGTGTTATCCAACGACGAGTGTCTAATTTTGTATTTATTGAATCCATTGAATCCAGCCGTGCGGGAGGATCGGATGCCAGGTGGACGCAACAGCGGTGCCGTGTACAATCTCTACAAGGTCAAGTACAAGAAGCACAAGAAGACCAACCAGAAACAGCAGCAACAACAGCAGCAGCAGCAGCAGCAACAGCAGCAGCAGCAGCAACAGCAGCAACAACAATTGCTGTCGCCCATACATCATCATCATGGGGCGGGCGGACATGGTCATCCAGCGCAGCTATCGCCACATCATCTGCTCTCGCCGCAGCAGCAACAGTTGGCGGCAGCCGTTGCAGCTGCCGCACAGCACCAGCATCAGCAGTCCAAGCTGCTGGCAGCTGGACACGGCGGTGGGGGTGATATGAAGCCAATGTTTCTGGGACCCGTGCTGAAGGCGGAGCACTTGCAGCAGCAGCAGCAGCAGCAGCAACAAATGCACAGTCCGGCACAGCAGCAACATCAGCAGCAGCAACAACACCAGCAGCAACATCAGCAGCAGCAACAACAATCGTCGCCACATTTGTCATTATCCTCCCCGCATCATGCGCCACCTCCGCCGCCCAATGCTAACCAGCAGCAGCAGCAGCAGCAGCAACAGCAACACCACAACCATCACCAGCAACAGCAGCAGCAGCAGCAGCAGCAAGCATCGCTGCCAGCACATCTGATGAATGGCACCATATTGAAGACTGCTTTGACCAATCCCAGCGAGATAGTGCATCTGCGGCATCGTCTCGACTCGGCGGTCAGCTCATCGAAGGACAGACAGATCTCGTACGAGCATGCGTTGTCGATGATCCAAACGCTGATCGATTGCGATGCCATGGAGGATATTGCGACGCTTCCGCATTTCAGTGAGTTCCTCGAGGACAAGTCGGAAATCAGCGAGAAGCTCTGCAACATCGGCGACTCCATTGTGCACAAGCTGGTGTCCTGGACCAAGAAGCTGCCCTTCTATCTCGAAATACCCGTCGAGATACACACCAAGCTGCTGACTGACAAGTGGCACGAGATCCTCATACTCACCACGGCCGCCTATCAGGCGCTGCACGGCAAACGCTCCACGAATGCCACAAGCGGACCAGCAATAACCGCAGGAACCGGCACACAATCAGCGGGTGTTGGTAGTGCTGGTGGTGCTGGAGGTGGTGGTGGTGGTGGAACAAATCCAAATAATCATAATAGCAACAGACACGGCTCGCCGGCACCAACATCGACGCCAACATCGGGCAGCTGCCAGTCGCCGATGACATTGCACAAGGACGATCCGGAGTTTGTGAGCGAGGTGAATTCGCATTTGAGTACGCTGCAGACCTGCCTCACCACGCTGATGGGCCAGCCGATTGCGATGGAGCAGCTGAAGCTGGACGTGGGCCATATGGTGGACAAGATGACACAGATCACGATCATGTTTCGGCGCATCAAGCTCAAAATGGAGGAGTATGTCTGCCTCAAGGTCTACATATTGCTGAACAAAGGTAAAGTCTGAGAACTGTTCAACAGCCTGAAGCCCCAATCAATATTCATGTTAAACTTTCTAACCCTTAGCAGAAGTGGAACTGGAGAGCATACAGGAGCGGTACATTCAGGTCCTGCGCTCCTATCTCCAGAGCTCATCGCCACAAAATCCGCAGGCGCGACTCAGCGAGCTGCTCTCCCATATACCAGAGGTACTATATTGAGAATTTAATTTGTAATCGATTTTAATCGATTGTCACCTTCTGCTTGCTTCCTCCCCCCCGATAACAGATTCAAGCCGCGGCCAGTTTGTTGTTGGAAAGTAAAATGTTTTATGTGCCCTTCGTGCTGAACTCGGCGAGCATAAGGTAGCAAATGCTTGAGCACGGCCTGCTGCCCGCCACCAATCATCCGCCGGTCCCACAAAAGCGCCAGCAGCAGCAGCAACATGAGCAACATTTAACAGCAACACGTCGCAGATCTCGGCTGCAACAGCAACAACAACATTCGCAGGTTGCTCTGTTGCTAGATCTGCCCAAGATAAAAATTGAAATTGGTGCTGCTGAGCAGCAGCAACAGCAGCAACAACAGCAGTCTCAATTGCTGCCGTTAGCTGCAACAGCCACGCCCAAAGCCTCCGCCTCCTCATCGTCTATACTTAAGAGCTCTCTGCTGAGCGGTGCAGCTGCTACGCTTGCAACATTAACAGCAGCTGCCGATCAAATTGCACGCCGATCAGCAATGGAGACGTCGATCAGCAACAACAGCAGCAACAGCAATCACAGCACCAGCAACAGCAGCAGTAGCAGTATGGCTGGCAAGGCGGCAACACACAGCAGCAGCACCAGCACCAGCAGCAGCAGCAGCAACAGCTTAGAAGAGAGCAAAAGACTTGAACATCAGCAACAACAACAACAGCAACAACAACAACAGCAGCAACAATATACATCAATTCTACAATCGGCCTTAATGTCACAACGTCCAATGGTAGCTGCAAGTCCGTCATCAGCATCAGCAACATCAGCAACTGCCACACCAACATCAACAACATTAGCAACATCATTATCAGCAACAGCAACAGCAACAGCAATTGCTGGCGCAACAGCAAGACCGACAATGACAACAGGGACAACATCACCGCCACCAGCGCATGTGCTCAAAACGGCTGTGACATTGGCCAGCCTCAGTGAAATAGCCACTGCACGCCAGCAACATCAACAGTTACTCGCACTGCAACAACAACAACAGCAGCAGCAGCAACAGCTGAAATTGCCGCGCAGGATTATTAATTTGACCAGCAGCACTGCCACAGGCCCAGGAGCAATAACAATTACTGCCAAACCGTTGCTGCGACAACGCAACAGCAGCAACAGTAACTGCCACAACAGCAACAGTACAAGTCAAGCGGCAAATGGTAAGCAGCAACATAGTGTGTGAAAAATGCATGAAGCTAATTTGAAATACTAATTGCCAGCAGCAACAGCAACATCATCAGCAACTACACTGCCCAACGGCAACTGTTGTCACCAGCAGGCAACTGTTGCCAGCACTGCCACAATACACACACAAACTGATGATCTGTTGCTTTCCGATGAAGCGCCCGCGTCGGCAACAATGAAACCATGGACTGCCGTGTCGACGACGACGACGACGACGACACAAACACAACAGCAACAGCAACAACAACCACAGCAACAACAATCAACAACAACAACAACAACAACAACAAACATCATCCACAGCACCACACAACAACATCAACATAATAATAATAATAATAATAATAATACTAACAATAATTATAATAATAATATAAATAATTATAATGCCACCGCTGCCACGCCCATGCGCCCGCCTATGCGCACGCCCGTGACCTCAGCTTCTGTTACTGTAGTTGTGTTCAAAACAATGTTACCTGATGACTGAATTATTTTAGAATCGTACACTTAAAGCATGTTTTATTATCGATTACCAATTACCAATTACCAATTACCGATTACCGATTACCAATTATCAATTATTATTATTATTATTACTACATACATAATGTAGAGCATATTGTATTTTCGTGTATTTTAGTTTTCGCGCCCTAGTTGTTTGACTTGATAAGCCAAAACCTAACCTAACTTAACTTACTAAAAACAAAAACCACACACAAAAGGCAGCACAACCCTGTAGTAGAAACTCCGTGAACTCCATCCGAACACACACTAAACCAATCGAAAAACCAATCCATGTTCCCTCATCCACTCCAAACGTAAACGAAAAAACACAATACCAAGCAGACCAAAAAGAAAGAAAGAAAGAAAGAAAGGGAACGATTTAGAATGGAACGAAATGAAACACATGACTGCAGATGCAAAACGGAACAAAATTAAATAGAACGAACGGTTTTGTATGATTTCTATGGTTGAATTAGGTTTTTTGTTGTATTTTTTTTTTATCGTTAGCCTGAACCACTAGAAAACAAACTGATAAAATTTAATCTCGCACAGAACACAAGACTGCAGACACAAACTGGATTCTGTGCTCTTTACGGCATTACAAATGTGTGTGTTGACGTTTAAAACTAAATAAATTATGCTTTTACTATTATATATATATATATATTATTTTATAATACATACACACACACACACACACATGCATACATTTGTATATGATAAATAACAAATTCTTTTTTTTTTTTGTTTGAAAGTTTTATAAGAAGAAACATAAAAACTTAAGTTAAGTGTTAACATGTATCCATATAAAGATGAGTTAAGATTGATATAATGAGTTATAGTTGAGTATAGCCAGAAAACACCCACAAACACACATACACACAACACACACACACTCATATATACAGCTATAAGAATGCATTGTTTTTTTTTTTCATATATATACAAGAAAAAAATATATATATATACACACACAGATCTGAATAGATTTACATATTACGCAAAGCAAAGAAAATCAACCACATAAAGTATATATCTATACAAATATATATATTATATATATATATATATATATACACGCATACATCTATTATACATATTTACATATACATACATACATGTACATACGTATGTATGTATATTAATGTATAAACTGTAGTCGTATTTAGCTAGTTTTTACTGTCGCTCGTCTTAAGTACTTTTTTGTAGAGAAATTCACACCCACACACACCCACATACACACACACACATACACATACACACATAAGCTGCAGGATGCGCTGCGTGTGACGGGCTGGTAGGAGGCGAAAGGGAGGTTGGCAATTTTTGCTGCATTTATCGATAAACGATAACACACAGCAAGTTGAGAGCAAAACTTATACTTTAAATTATTACAATGGCATGTTATGTAATGCTAGTTTAATGAACTATTTACACAAACACACCCATCATCCCATCATCCCACACACACACACACACACACACACACAAAATATACATATGCATATGTATCATTATATCAAGCACTTTATATATACAGCTCCGACTTTATTGGCTCCAAAAATTCAAAGCGTCCTGGTTAAAACCTTAAGAAGAAAATACACATGCACACACACACACACTCCATCACAAACACTCATACACACATACATATATCTAAGCCTAGGCTAATGTAATATTATATTAAAATTAAAACAAATTGTCTACATACAAAGTTATACAACTGTATGTTTTTATGTATGTATTGTACACTTAAAATCTAATTCTAATTATTCATTTATTATTATTTTATTTTTTTTTTTTATTAATTATTATTATGTATGTATATACCTATATATACATATGCATACTAAACATAATTATCGCATAGTACATACAAATTACTACACATATAAACATATATATAATATATATATATATGTATATACATATATATACTATGATTTATATATGGCTCGCGATCGCGATCGCGTCGTCGTCGTAACCCAAATACGAAAAAAGAAACAAAAAAGAAAAAAAATAACAGCCCAAAATAGGGCTGCTATCGATGCCGTTCGTTATCGATATCGATGTCGCACTACCGTTTATTGTAAATGTATTAATTTTGTTGATTTTTTTGCTGTCTGTATACATTTTTTTTAACAACATTTTCAATAAATGTAATTCTTAAATATTTGTTTCTCATTTTTATTTCTATTGCTTTCCAACCTCTCCAAACTTCCACCAAAACTCCGAGCTCCTTTTATCCTAGCATTTGAGATGAAAGTCGTTTTAAATTTTCTTAGTTATACAAAGTGTTGCATACTTTAAGGAGCCGTCAATGCAATACAATGCTGCATTTATAAAAGCCAAGACGAATCTAGTTTTTGGAAACTCTAATATTTATAGCGGTACTTATGCTATATGCCATTATAAATAAATACGTCTTAGCTATAAGAACTGTTTTTACTATCGAATGGCCTACTTTTTACTTACAATGTGCCGTTTTTATCGTTTCCGAAACTAGGAGACTCTCTTGTGTTTAAGTCAAATTCAATACTCCATACTGAGGTCTGAAGTCAATTCGTTCTGTATTTCTTACAGATAAATTAAGTACACAGCATTTATTTATAAGCATATATGCATTACATGAATTTGTTATTAACAAACGTTTTGTGTTCATTTGAATTGAAAGTTTTGTCAACTGGGCAGCGTAGAGCCTAACCTAAAAACCACAAGAAAATGAATCGATAAGATAAATGTAGTAAAATAGATAGGAATGATACAAAAACCTAAGATCTTGCTTATACCCAGACCCCGGCTCAAAACATGAGCAGTCATTTCCTAGCGACCTCCCAAAAAACAATAGCATGCGCGCTCTCGCTCGCACACACACACACACACACACACACAAACACACACAAGGAAAACACATATACACTTACACGTAAAGGTTACCAAAAAGCGTAATGTAGCTAAGAAAATGCAAGAAAAGCGTTAAAAGCAAGAGTCTGACTTCGAATTGCCTTCAAAAATTGTTTTTCAATGAGAATTTCAGTAGTGAATGAATTTTTGTTGTTTTTTTTTTTTTGTTGTTTGCTACAAAAATAAAAGAAAAAGATATGTAAAACATAATGTACGCAGCAGCGATTGCATAATTATAGTATATTGTATGAATTGCATGTATGTATGTATTAAGCGCATAAAATCAAGTATTTAAATAGAAATACGAATACGAATACGAATACCAAAATGATATAGCAGTATAGCAAACTTTTGTAAAACATTAACTGGAGAAGACATGCAACCAAAAAACCAGATATATAGAATATAATAAAAAATAAAAACAAGAAAAAGTAGTACACACATTGGAGCAAATGATACGATGATGATGATGATGATACCATATTTTTGCACTGCGTGTTATCAATTAAGTGTTAGATATTAAATTGTAAGTGTATTGCATTGCATTCGAGTTAGAAGTGCCAGAAATGGCCCCGTCTCTGATAATAGTCTAGTGGCTCAGTTAACCAAATATTACCAAACATACATATAACTAGAATCATAGGCCAGATATGAGCAGGTAAAAGTTGCACTGACAGAAAAGCACCCATAATCCCAAAATCCCAAATGATATGAGAACCATTTGGCAACCGAGTATATTTTTCGTCGGTTTGCACTTATGTCTTATGTAAATAACGAGTAGCAAGTAACGAGTAGCGAGTAACGAGTGTGCATTAAATATATTGTTAAACTGCTTCTATAGAGCGCATCCCCCCTCCCAAAAAAAAAAAACAAAAGAAAAGAAATGAAACGCAAACACTTTGTATTTCCCAGTGGCATCTATCAATTAGTTAGCTAATTTTTAAAACGACACATTTACAACAGATAACACATTAGTCCATTCCATAACCACACACACACACACACACGTACATATAACGAACCTAAAGCAAGAAAAAAAACAAAACGTAGATAATCCTAAGTAGTACTCACTCAGACCACAGGCAGCACTTTCTAATCATTCTAAACATGCAGAAGACATATAGTAAAACATGCAATTGTGCGAAATATGCTCAAAAACCAAATGCTGCTTGCGAATTAGACAAGAAATCAAAAGAGATATTAAATGTGTGTAATGTGCTTGCCAGCTGGAAGGGAGTAATAACTTTTTATGGTGCTTAACTCGATCTTGAGAAGAACAAGAAGAACAACAAAAATAAATAAATATACATATATACATAAATAAACGAAACAAAATTAAAACCCTTAAACCTAATCGATAAACGATTTACCTAAAAACTCAAAACAAATGGGACTGATGCAATAAAAAGCTAATGAAACACATATATACACACAAATATATGTATGTATAGTCGATATTATCTGGCATTTTCAACTTGATTTCAATAATAAAAAAAAATTACAAAAAAATGCAAACAAAAAAAGTATAAATAATGTAGATCCTTCCATTAAACACAAGAAAACGAAAAGAAAAAAATATGAAGAGTAAATGTCGTCCTGTGCTACTGAAACACGTTTCTAAACGCTTCTTCTGTCAGCTAACAGAGCTAAAAGAACAAAAGAAAAAAAAATAAAAAAAAAATTGCCATTGTAACTCATGAAAGTCTTACATTTTTGTGTATACCCGAGGAAGAAAATGAGCAAAGTAATATAAATTATATAATAAATGATGAGATTTTTTTTAATGGATTCTAATTGCAATGGATTCTACTTGCTGTACGAGTTTGTTTGTCCAGGAAATAAGGACAGGCTCATACGTTTTATATAAGTATATACAACATAATACACACATACACATCCACACACAAACAAGCATATATAGTTATTATATAGAAAAATATCTATGTATGTATGTATGGTTTTTGTTTATTCTTTGGGATTTGATAAAAATGTTACTTGATGGATTAGTAAGCATTTAATAGGGGAAAAAAGCAAAACAAAAAACAAAAAAAATCATAATATAATTTAACACTGATGCAATGAGAAAAACAAAAATGATGCTAGCAAAATATAGAAAAGAAAAACCATATGGAAATCGGATGAAACTAAGCCCATTATTGAGAATTTTAAAGCACGATTCGAGATCATACACAGACACAAAAACTTACATATAAATTTAATAAATTACACACTGTATTAATAATAATATAAATTAATGAAATGAAATGTATTTACGAATAAAGTTAATATTATCACATGAAAGTGCACAACATTTCAACATTCGTCTTCAGGACCTTCTCTTATTTCAGGAATTCGGCAGTAAACTGTGCTTGCATAATGATCTTGAACTTCTTCCTTGGTTGCTCTTGGCTCACAGCATTAATAAAGTCCCTGCAAATGTGTAGAAATTAACAAAGTGTAAACTTAAAATTGTGAATGTCACATACTCTTCGTTTGCCAGCGTCACATTAATACGATCCGTGGAGACGTGTGTGGGTCGTATGGCGCCAAAGAAGTCAGTAATGGGCACCTTGTGGGGATCTCGTCGGTATAAATCCTTTCGCACACCTACTGTTGAGATGCACACACGCTTTGGGCACACTTCCAGCTGCACAACATACGCAAATGGGCAGGTTATTAAAAAAACGCTATCAATTAAATATCTCATTTGCTGCTTACGAATTCGCCAATTGTGCGCTTGCTAAATGGCTGAACTTTCTCCAGGAACTCAAGCGCATAGTATGTATAGCGATCGATCATGTAAACACCAATCGAGGGATCCACATGATGCTGTGACGTGAGTGTTAAGCAAAGGTTAGTGCAAGTCAGACAAGGATTAAATGCACCTACCGATAATGAATCCTCGCCAACCAGACTGCTAGCTACGGCCAAAACATTGGGTGATGTAAACTTTTCATATAGTGATGCCGCCTGGCAAGTGTCCACCATAAAAAACAGCTCGTTGTAACTAAAAAAAATGGGATATAGTTTAAATTTAACCAAACGCGTAAAAATTAAAAATGCATTTACAAACCGTTTCTTTTCCCACATTTGCTGTATACCGTCTGCTAGTTCCTGGCTTGTAATCTCTTCGGAGTCTTGGAATTTCAGAAAGCCATCACCGCCGTGTCCAGTTAGATAGATGAGCACATTACTGCCGGCATCGGAGAGCAGCTTCTTGGAGCGTGCGGTGCCATTTTGTGTGCGTCCCGTGAGTAGGCGCACAAAATTCTCCACAGTGACCTCATAGCCGCGATAATCAACCTCAACATCGTCGCCATACACATTAATATGCTGATTGGCATTGTTGTACACCTGACCGGGGCGTGGATTGCGCGGATTGCAGGCCATGTCATCGGCAATCATAAGAATTATTTGGGAATCGGGTATGCCTAGGCGCTTGACCGAGCGGTAAATGGACAGCACATTGGCCACATGACGATAGTTGAACCAGAAACGGGATGCATCCACTAGCACCGCCCAGTTATTTGTATGCGAGGAGCGCTGGGCGGCGTCGACATAGGACCCCGGAAGCATTGAAGTTTCCTAAAGTCAAGTAATACCAATTATGCACGGCTCCTATCGGCTGTCTATCTGTTTCTGTACTTACATAAGCGGCACAGCAGCAACCAAGAGCCAGGAGCAATAAAATCCATTTCATTAAGATTTTTAGCATTGTTTACTTTTTCTTTATTTTCTTTTGCCGGCGTTGTTTTCTGTGTAATTGTTTTGGCAACAGCTGACGGAGCTGCCAACCTTGCCTTTTAACGTCTGCCAGTTTAGCTAATGCAGCAACCTCATTTTGTGTAACTGGTGCGTGTCAGCAATTTAATACACAGCTAGTGAGCGATTTTACACTTTCCATCCCGTTGTGGGTGAAACTTATTTTTAATAAACGAAACCATTTTATTTTACATAACATGGATGTGCGTGACATAAATATGTATATGAGCTAGACTCATTAAATCTAGTATTTAAAAAAGACTAGGGCTGCAATACTGCCGCCAATTAGAAAGCTTGCACTAAGTTGGCAGCACTAAACAATGAACTACATTTTTATTTGTGTTTAGTTCTTGTAAGATTGTGGCCATGAGCATCAATTGGATTAAGATAACCGAACGGTAAGTGGAAAATAAATTCATTGTTGATTCCCACACAATCAATGATTTCGATTTCGCTTTCGCTTTCGCTTTTGCTGTTTAGTGCACGGGAGGGCATCAAAATCATCAATGCCTTGCCCTACGATACATTTACAACTGTCCTGCTCTATGTGCACCGCCAGATGAGTCCATCGAGTGCAGCTGCAGGCACTTCAAGCGGTTCGGGTCTGACGGGCACCGTTGGCACCAGTGTTACAACTACGGAGCGGTCAGGCAGCGGCAGCGGAGAGACGAGCCACACAAGCAGTGAACCGGAATATACGCTGGAGGAGTTGGAGCGTTTGGTTGGCGTGCCACGCGCCGACTTTCTGCTGTTGATCAAAACGTTTTCGTACATCTTGCGGCGCATATCCACCTTTATAATCAAGCCCAGCCATTTGCAACGCGAGCTGCGCGAGAAGTTGCAGCTGCAGGACGAGGCCAAAATCGATGCCATATTGCGTCTGTGGGTGCGCCAAACGACGCCCATGATGAACAACCTGGCCAGCGAGCGCTACGAGTCAAATGTGATCGAGGACATGGCCTGGAAACTCAACGTGGAGATTGCATCCCATTGCCAACAACGCGAAAAGACTGCCCTTGCCGTGCTGCAGCTTAAAACGGGTGCCAGCGAGGACATTAACTTTGAGATGACGCAGTCGGAGCTGCAGCATCTGTATACTCAGTTCGAGCACATTCAAACCGAGCTGGACGCAACGCTGGCCAATATGAAAAGCAGCGAATCCGTCAGCGGAGGTCATTAAGTAATTTAAATTTGTACTTGATTTTTAAAATCTGTTGTGCCAGTTTGTAAGGATTATGTATATATTCATGTTTGTGTGTACTTTGTTGTAAACAAGATTTGTTTAGTTGTTAATTAGCTTAAGCTTGAAAATTAAATTCTTACGATTAAATCAAAATTGTATCGATCGGTATCGATTGTTCAATGTATATCGAGCAGTTCCATTTTGTTCCACATTGGCGCCAATAAAAGCCGTTAAATTGGAAATTGAATGTAATTACATTTGGTTTTTGCCTTTAATATGCATTTCATTTTCTTTTCATAATTCTACTGATAAACATTACAAATTATTACATTGATATATGTATATGTACTTTAATATGAATATATTGTATATGCATATGTATTTCGTTTATATATCCCTTAGCTGGTATTACCCGGCTCAGCCCGGGAAAAGAGGTACACCATAATATGAACTCTTAGCCCGGGCCAAAGCCGGACATTACTTGCTAGCATATATGTAAGTATGTATATACCATATAGTATAAATGTTTATGTGTATTTCAAGTCAAGCATTTATATTTAAATGCGTTTTTACGATTTCGTTTTGCAGACTTGTCAGTTGTTCATGCATATGTGTTGTATAGTTTATACTCGTATTGAAATATGTATTTATGTATTTGTATAAATTGCACGTTTCTGTCCTATTTGGGGAGGGATTTGGGCGGGGTTTTTATTTCGTTGTCTCTCTTCTTTTTTTAATTGTGTGTGTCATCTTAACTAAGATCAAAACGTTTCTATTGCACATTACCAACTATTTTCAACTAAGCTTGAACAAACTGTGTAGGCAAATGAATTTTACTACATTTTCATTTTCTCTATTGCTAAATTGTTATTGTTACCGTTAGTTTAGTTACTGTTGCTGATGCAGTTGCACTTGTATGTGTGTGATTATTTTCTGAGTGTGTTTGTTGTTTTTGGCACGGGCTTAATGCTAATGTTGATTAGCATTTTATTGAAACTACACGCTATACTTTTGCATTCTGTTGCTGACAGTTCTTCTTATACATAGTTTATATTCAAAACCTAAAAAAAAAATTGTTTCTTGTTTTTTTTTTTTGTTTTGTTTGTCTCTTGTCGTGTAAATGATTATCGCTTTACAAAATGCGTTGGTCATTTGTTCTTGTGCTGTTGTTGTTGGTTTTCTTGTTATTATTGTTCGGTGTACGGATTCTGTTATGCATTAACAGTACTGTGAGCTGTTAGCTGGAATATCGTATGTTAAAGGAGACGAAAAGCAACAAAATATAAACACAAAATGTTGAGTGATTTTTTAAAATAAAATTCTATATAATTAAACAATATTAAAGTAGCACATACATTCATCAAAATTACAGACATATACAAAGGTTTTGTTTACACATATTATAGTAGATTAAAAAAAAATAATAATAGAAATAGACTAAAAATTTAATGGTACATTTCGCTAAGCTGCTGGGCTTGCCACAAAATGTTGCAACATTTGTGTGTGTGTGTGTGTGTGTTTCGTTTAAAACTATGTAACTGAATTATTGCAATTTTAACATACATTTTACGTCCGTATGTATATGTATAAGTATAAGATATATACATATGTATGTGTATATCGTATATGTTCTCAAGCAGTGCTTTTTCACGTTTAGTTATTTTATGCCCTAATCTGAGGCATACATATGTAAAGCTTATGTATAGTATAAAGGAATATATGTATATAAAAAAAACATTAAGCGCTCTGTTCTTGTTTGCCTATTTTCAACTAACATTTAGTGTACAAAAATTGGAAGTTACAAATAGTAGCTATGTATATATTTTATATGCATGTACATACATACATATGTATATGTAGATATTTATATAACATTACAAAAAATTGTGGCTAGCAATAAAAATATGTTGTTGTTGACATTCAGTTATAATAATTATAATAATAATATCGGTAGTATCATTAGCAGCGATTACAGAAATACAATACAATACAGGATTGGATTTTTTTATATATTTAGTATGTATATGTATGTAACATATGTGTATCTATAAAGGGGCCTGTTCTGTGTATCGATTTTAATTTGATAAAAACTACAGACTGACAATATGAATAAAACATAGCTATAAAGTCTTCGCTCGCAAAAAAAAGTTGTCCAAAATGTATAAAGTGTGTGAGATTCAAGTATTTTCTGTATATACGTTATGATCATTAAAATTGCATTCCATTTCTCGAGCGAATACCGTATGTATATATGTATGTATGTATGTGTATTCAGCATCGATTTCCAGCACAGGCCTTATGATAAGTATTCTTTTTTTTCGATTTTCAAATATGTATTTGTCAAATATGTATATGTATAAAGTGGTTTTTATATAGTGCATCCAATCCATACGAGCTGTATATAGTATTTATATATGATTTATATATATGTATATGCTATATCGAGAATAATATCAAGCGTTGCTTTGTTTTGAGTTACTCTTAAGTAAATTTAATTATGTAGTTTGCCACATGGGGTTGTTCGGGGTGGTTGTTGTTGTTAACGTTGTTGTTCTTGCTATTGCTTTTGTGCTTCCTCTTCTACATGCCCGATTCCGCAATGCCCTCGTCATCTGGAATTTGTATCTAATATTAGCATTCGTTATAAATATTTTTGTTTTTTGAATATCAACAATAAACAATAAACGCACAATACAGAAAGAAAAAAAATACATTACAAACAAAATTAATAAAGCCAAAGACATGCAATAATAATAATAATGAAAAATAAGGGGAACAATAAAACAACTTAATATGCAACATGCGGGAGAAAGGGCAACAGAAAGAGAGAGAGAGAAAGGGAGAGAGAGAGACAGAGAGCGTTAAAGCTTACAGACCCATAAACGGATTGGCATAAATGATTCCAGCGCTGCAATTGCCACCCGGCTCCATGGTGACTCCATTATGCAGTGCAACAGATCCAACACCCGCTCCCGCACCCGCACCCGCACCACCCCCAGCACCAGCACCAACACCACTGGCACCGCTGCCAGAACCACCCAACAACTGCGCCTTAATGCCCAGCTTGTTGTAATTGTCGCCATCTCCAATTAGGGTTGCGATATCATCATCGCCTTCGCCGTTGCGCGTGTTGCAGCTGCTGCCCAGGAGCTGATCGTAGCAGCTGACATCGGTGCTGATCACATCGACATCGATGTCATCGTCATCCTTCTCGAGGCTATTGCGATTGCTGCCCCCCAGAGAGCTGTGCAGGGCATGCGAGTCCTCATAGCTGCCCCCTCCGCTATCATCGTTTGCATTGTTCGACTTGGCATCGATGTGCGTCTCGAATTCGTCATGCATATAGAGTACATCGACATCCGCATCCACATCCACATCGACATCGACATCGACATCAACATCGACATCCTCGTGATCAACATTCAACTCGTCCTCATCCTCGTCCTCGTGCTCGTCGAGCTCCGCCTCCTCGCCAACCTCCACGCCCATCTCCACTTCAAGCTGCGAGCGACGCCTGTAGACATCATCCTCTAGAGCTGCTGCTGCTGCTGTTGCTGGCTTTGAATTAACTTGGACATCCTCCTCAGCAAAACTGAGACGCACATTGGCCCGACTGGCCCGTGTGCTACCTGTACCACTGCCTGCTCCGGCTCCACCTCCTGTATAGCTATTGATAAAGTCGTGGCTAAGACTGTTTTTGATATCACAGGAGCTGGCGCTGAATGTAATCAGCTGGGATTTGCGTCTGTGTTGCAGCGTGGTAAAACCATTGCCTGGCAGTGAGCTTGTCATTGTGTTAGCTGATTGCTGCTGTTGATACTGCTGTTGATGCTGATGCTCCTTCGAATCGATATCGATGCTGCTGCCCTCCTTGCAGATCATCGAGCTGGGCTTGTTGTCAACCAGAACGATAACCACCGAGTTGTTGTTATCACTCTGATTGACAACCGAATGTCACCTGTCCGGCGCATCCACGCCGAACGAGCTCATCGAGTTGTTGGCCAGCGATCCCAGACCCAAGCCCAATGCGCCGAGTCCGAGGCCACCTCCGAAGCTACTGCCGGCCATGTAGCTGCTGCTCGTCAATGGCTGCTGATCGTCATGTAGAATGGCTGCGTTCTCGTCGTCAATGGCGTCCGCCTCTTCCTGCTGCAGTTCATGATGCGATGTCACATGATCCTCGATTGTGGCCACAATGGCGCCATGCTCATCCATTCGACCATCCATTCCGCCTGATCCCACACACACGTGCATGCAACGCAACGAGAGCATGTGTGTTTGTGTGCGTATGTGCAACATGTGTGTGCGCGTGTGTGTTTGTGTGTGTGTGTGTGTGTGTGTTAGAAGAAATTTGCAATTTGGTAAGTTAATTTTTCGAACCCAGCACCAAGTGAGAGTGATAGAGAGAGAGAGAGAGAGAGAGAGGGAGAGAAAAAAACAGCAATCTTCGGCTAGCCGACGATAATATACCCTTGCAGTGTATATTTCAAAACCCTAAAACAGTTTTAAGACTTAAGATATCATAGGATATGAAACATTAGATCGAAATCTTGAACAGACTGTACAAATATAGAAACCAAGCCAAATTTTGGTTTTGTAATAGATATGATTCAGGGACGGTCTTGAAACCAGAAAGACCTTTATAGTAATTGCTGCAAGTGTATTCGTAAAAAAGGGACATGTATCCTCTTTCCAAAATGTTTGGGTTAGTGGTAAAACGAGGCGTTCGCAACGAGCGGCCCAGCACCAGGCAACAAAGAGGATTGAATGGGCGGATGGAAGTAAAGAATTAAAGGAGGCCGTACCTTCAAAGCCCTCATTGTCATCCATGACGCGAGCGGGACCCACAATATTTTCCTTGCCCTCGAGCACAGCCAGCAGGCACTGATGTATGCAAATGTATTGCTGCTCCGTTTGCACCATCCAAACGCGCTCTGCAAAAGGTCAGATTAATGGTTAATGATAGTGATAAAGATTTTGTATTTTGTTCAAGTTGTGGACAAACCCTTGCGCATGGCATAGACAATGCCAAAGATGTCCACATAGTCGGACGTATTGATCTGCTGCAGAATGCGATCCAGCGTTATGAAGGTGCCCGATCTGCCAACGCCAGCGCTGCAGTGCACCAGAATGGGTCGCTGTTCGGCACCGATGCGATCCCGGAAGGCGCGCACGAAACGCACCAGCGTCTGTGGCGGATTTGGTACTCCAAAGTCCGGCCACGTAATGAAGTGGAAGTGGCGTAAGATCCGTTGCTCACTGCCCTGAAAGATTAAAGAATCCAAGGAAAGGAAAAGAAAACAGAGAAAATATTTGTATTATATAGGATGCGTAGAGTATGGAGATTGGATTTAATCCAATTTACTTACTCGACACAACATAAACTCGGTCATCACCCAGTCGGCGTAGTGACTGTCGTTGAGTATTTGCACCTTGATGTCGCCGTAGAAGACGGGCACCGTATCATTGGGCCAGTACTGGTCGCATTTCTCGCGACCCTTCTCGAAGCACCGTGTCAGCATGACAATGGCACGCGAGTTGCTCTCCCAGCACATGCGCCAGAAGTCGTCCCGGGTCGAGTGCAACGGCCCCTGGGTGACAATGAACTCGCGCGGCGAATTGTGGCCGGGCACATAGTTGGCATTGATGTAGTCGGAGCCCTCGTCATCGTCGACGGGCTGCAGCTTGAAGCGGGAGTGATCGTAGGGCAGAATGTTGGTGAAACGATTTTTGGGACGATTGCAGGGCAGATCGGCGAACGTGCAGGGTTGATCGCGACCGACGTGCTTCAGTTCCTCGAACTCCTCGCTGAAACGGAAGTCCGAATCGGCGGACATGAGGCGATAATGCTCCGCAAAGTTTTTGATTAAAATCGGACGATTCTGCTCGATGACACTGTCCGGTAGGGACATGTTATCATTGGCACGTGAGTCCTTGGTGGTTTTGCGGCAGTTGTTGCGACGGCGCTTGTAGAAGACAAGGGTGACCAGGAGTACCAGTATAATTGTCATTGGCACAGTTATAGCCACAATAAGTGAGGTATTGTCTTGATCTGCAAGAAAGAAAGAATGTCATGGAGAAGGGAGATCAGTTAAGGTTTTCAATAGGGTTAGTTGCAAAGCTGCTTTTCCTGAATTGACTGCTTACCCGGCGAGCTCAGCAGTTCTAGGAAGGATCATAGAACATGCAGCAGGCAAGACATAGATTTTAAAATGGGGTTAAATTAAATGCAGGTCGGTTAGTTTATTTGAATGCTTGGTTAGGGTTTTAAGTGCGCATCTTCCTGTACTTTGTCACTCACCTGTTTGTATGGGAAAACTGTAGGCGGTGTCCGTGAACTTATCGGGCCCTGTGAAAGCACGAACCTTGACGCGATAGGTGGTGCCCGATTTGAGAGCTCCATTGCAGTAGCCGATCTTATGGTTGTCACAGTTTTCGGTACCAATGGTAAAGTCCTCGACGGAACTATTCTCGAAAGGATAATATGGATCGATGGCCTGGTAGGGCAGCCACACGCTGTACGACTGCACATCCAACCAGCTGGGCATCTCCAGACCGGAGGCGTTCTTTGCATCATCCTCCGCCACAATAATTGTGTACATGCGAACCTGTCCGT
This sequence comes from Scaptomyza hsui, assembly GCA_018152825.1. Lineage (NCBI taxonomy): Eukaryota > Metazoa > Arthropoda > Insecta > Diptera > Drosophilidae > Scaptomyza > Scaptomyza hsui. The sequence continues at coordinate 1,693,144 of JAECXO010000254.1, forward strand.
TCTGATCGGAGAAGTAGTTCTTGCGGAAACGTATCTGAATAGTCGATGAGCTGCGATACACCTCGGTCGGTACAACCTGTGTGGCAGGACGCGGTGGTGCCAGAATAGGCATTGTTTGCTTGTACTCGCGCTCCGGACCATAGCCGATAGCGGTTTTGGCTTGAATCTTGAACACATATGTCTCGCCAGGCTTCAGGTTCTTGATGACGCCGAAGGACTCCTCGGAGTCAAAGTTCTGCATGCCCGCATCTGTTATATTATTAATGTTGGTGTAGGCGATCGAGAACTGTCGAATGACACCGTTCGCTTCGCTGGATGGCAAGGACCACTCAAAGTTAATCTCACTTGGCTGTACATCCATTGGATGGAAGCGCTCCACGCGACCCGGTACAGCCTCATTGGTGGTAAAGCTAGCCGAGAGCGGTGCGCTACTGCGAAGAACAGAGGATTCGGTGCCAGAGCGTACGACCACGGTGAAGGTGTAGTTGCGATGTGGACGCAACTCGCTGATAGTGATCTCATTGCGTGTGGTCATATTCTGGGCCAGCAGATTGTCGGCCGTAAGGTAGGCAATGTCAAAGTCATTGTACTCGCCCTTGGGCAGATCCCAACGCAGGGAGATCTCAGTGTCCGTAATATTTGTGGCATGCAGCTGGGTAATGGGCTCCGGATACAGGCGATCCTGTCGTTGAATTGGCAAACTGGCCACTCCTCCACTCACCGTCCACACGGTGATGTTGTACAAGCGACCTGGAATCAGTCCAGTAAATGTCACCTTGCGATCGGTATCGTTGGCCAACTTCTCCTTGTCCTTGATCTCTGCATCGCCCAGCGAGAAGCGATAGATATCGAATTTGGACGAGGATTGTGGCGTGGGTGTATAACTGAGCGTTATTGTGTCTCGTTCGTCCTCCTTCTCGCCGTTTGCCACCACCACATCGGATTGAATGAGTGGCATGGTGCGCGGATAGAGGCTCGTTATGCCCGAGAGTATGCCGTAAGAGGTAGTTTGTATATCAAACTTGTATTGCAGACCCGGCATAAGATCCCCAATTAGGACTCGCACATTTGACAAATCATCCGCTGCGTGAAAGAGACATAAATAACGCTGTCAGAATTGCAATTATTTCACTCAATTTCCCACTCGTTAGCTTACCTGATTTGTTTTCTGAGACGTTCTTGGTTTGAACACGAGTCGGATTATCACTGGGCCACCATTTGAGGATGTAGGACTCCACACGTCCCTCCGGCTTGGGCCATTCCAGTGTAATGTTGCGGGAGTCGACCAATTGAATGATATTTGAAACCGGATTCGGGGGCACGGTTGTGTTAACCTCCTGGGGATTTGGACTCTCGACACCGAAGCTGACTGTGTTCACCTGAATTGTGTACTTCTCGCCCTTCGTCATGTCCGTGATGTCAGCCTCTGTAGAGCGGACGCTAGGCAGACGCACCCATTGCAGTTCGCTGTCCGTGCGGTAGCGTATGGAGTACTCCGTGAACTCGCCGCTCTCCGGCGGTGACCAATGCACCAAGACCGAGTTACTTCTCACCGTTTCAATGGTCATGTTTCGCGGCGGGTTGGGGACTGCAAGAAAAGCAATAATTGATATGTGAGTAAGGCCGTGTAGCGATGGTAGTGCGGGTTTAACGCTACTTACAGACTGCTTGGAAGTAGGCGTGCGGCTCGCTGCGCAGCTCGTGACTGACAGCAAAGACCTTGAGCTCGTAGCCAGCACCTGGCTGCAGGTTTTTGATGACTAGACGGGATTCCTTGGTGATGAGGGTGCGCACCTCGCTGGTGCCATTGCGCGAGTAGAGAACCTCATACTGTTCCTGCTTGGAGTTGACATCACTCTTCCAGCTGATGTTCAGGCCCATTCGTATGCTCTTCAGATCCTCAATGATGGGCGACGAAGGTCGTGTAACCACAAAGATGCTCGTCTCATTCGATTCCATTTTCTTGGATACCGCCTGAACGGAAAGTGAATAGTTGCGGCCGGGCAGCAGGCTTTCCAGCGTAAATCGAGTGCGATCTGTGGTCAGAGTGCTCGTATCGCCATTGAATGTCTCCAATTCGTGGTAACTAAAATAGATGAGGAAGTGAAAGCAAAAAAATAATAAAAAGCCGGAAATAGCTAAATAGCAAGTTGTGTTACTTACACAATGCGATACTCGTCCTGTGTGCTAGCCGCATCCGCCTCCCAGGTGATAATCATGGTGTTCGTCTTATCATCGTTGAAGCTGCGCAGATTTCGCACGGGCAGGGGCCGTAGGGTGACATCGCCTGTGGCTGGCCAGGAGGTTACCTTGCCAGAGACCGTCTTCACAATCACATTGAAGGTTTTGCCGGGCTCGGCGATGTCACGGAAATCGAAGAACGCAATCGGCTCGTTGCTGCGGGCAACTGTCGATTGTCGTCGGGTGGTTGCGACCGAGACCTGATACTTGTCAAACTCCGAGACGCCCTTGGGCGCCTCCCACAGCACCCGGAACGAATTGGACGTGATGAAGTCCTTGTCGAATGTTACATTCAGAGGTCGCAACGGCACCGTGCGATATTGTGCGGTTGTTGGCAGAGATATCTCATCCTCGGACATCGTTTGCACGGAAATGTTGTAGGCCCGACCTGGCACTAGGCCCTTGAAGGCTGCCTGTGCGGGTCCCGGTGGCTCACCCTCCTTCTCCACATAGAGCACACTGTCATTGGCATCGGGCGGCTCTATTGACACCTTGTAGTGGGTGTAAATGCCAGCGGGGTATGGTGGCTGCCACAGCACCAGCAGCGTCGTCTCATTTCGGAACCACACAATGAATTTCCCCGGCGTATTGGGCTCTGTTGTGGACATGCGGCAGGAACAAGACCAGGTACGAAACCACAATCATCATCATCAGGCACAGAATGCGGGACGAAAGTGTATTCATCAAGGCACAAAACAGACGAGCGAGAGTTAAATAGGGAAGTAGCAGAAAAAACGAACATCATCGATTGATGTTTTGTATTAGTTATATGCTATATCGCTATATCGCATCTTATATACAGAAGGGGCAAGTGTATATAGTATGTATGAACATAGTATGTATGTGTATAGATTTGTGTATGCATGATTGGAATGCAAGCTGTGGGAATATTAGTTTAGTATACGTCTGCAGAAAATGCTTTGGTGTTTAATCATATAGCACAGTGGTTAAAACATTATGTAAAACTGAAAATATTTGTAAATATATATTATATTTATATTGTCTCAAAAAAAAAAATAAACAAATTTTAAAATATATTTTATAGTTAAATTGTGTTATCCTTAAAGGATTTTTTCAATTAGCTCTAAGTTTAAGAATGTGAGTTTTTGGTTAGAGGGTTTTTCGAGCCCAAGTTTGGCATAAAAACTAATGAATCATTGAATGATTCAAAATATACTTTTTTACCGTAATTTTAAGAACGGACAGATAGCATATTTTTACCATAGAACCCTCAATCAATATTAATATCAAATGATTATCTTAAAAGAGTGTCTAAAAATAATTAAAATCATGGCAGAAATACTAAGAACCAAACCACTGTAAACATTTGTGTGCATGTTTGCTGGAAGTGTGTGTGTGTGTGTGTGTTTGTGCAAGTATTGCATGATTGTAGACAGAGAGTCGCACGAGATTTGTGTGTGCAGTCCGACTTTGTTGTGGTCTGTGGCATGCAAACAGCGAGCACAATGTCGGTTGAGGGGGAAAGTGCATAGAGCTTCGTTTGGCTTGGGTTGGGGTTTAAATTTGAATTTGGTTTTGGATTGGGTTGGGGTTGGGGTTGGTTTGTGCAATTTGGGGCTAGTAAAATGATTGTGGCACGTTGCCAGCGGTCAGTTGGGCCTAGGGGCTAGGTCAGGGTTGTTTGCTTGCACCAAAATATGCTGGACTAGTTGGTAAATGGTAAATGGTAAATGGGATCTGGGCAATTGGACGGGGTTAGTTAAAAAGAAATAAAAGAAGAAAAGAAAAGAAACTACATCTACATTTGTTTGGCATGCACAGACAGCTCTATAAGAAAGAAAACCCAAATGTGGCGTTTTACATTACCTCTTAAGATTTTTATATCCAACAATTCTTTATGCCGCGTCCTTCGACCTTTTTTTTATAGTGTTTAAGTTAGGATTTTATGTGGTTTTTGTTGTTGTTTAGTTACAGTTACAAGTGAAAGCACAAAAGTTATTATTATTGGGTAGAGAGCAAAAGAATGAGATATTGTTTTGTTTTAGTTACAATTAACGCACCAGCACCACAACAATCAATCTTCTTTATTTAAGAATATATTATGTAGCTCCCAAAATAGGGAGCACTTACTTGTCGTAAAGTTGCGACTTGTGTACGCAACAGATTCCTTGCCATCGTAGATGGTATAGGCCTGCACCTGGTATGTGGCACCGGGCGTCAGCTCCTTGACACTATGCTGGAATGTATTGTCGTTGACCTGGAAGGTGCGATTGTAGCTGCTCGATGCCTCCGACAGACCAAGCACCTTGATCTTGAACGCCGTATAGCTGCCCTGCGTGGGCGGTGACCATAAAATGATCGCATTCTTGCCGCTGCGCACCTGCACGGACAAGTTGGAGGGCGGATCGGGCGCTGAAACACATAAGTAAAATACGATGAGCTAAGAAAAATATAACTTTACAAAAAAAAAAGCGCATGCATCGGCCGGGAATCGAACCCGGGCCGCCCGCGTGGCAGGCGAGCATTCTACCACTGAACCACCGATGCTTGTTGAAGCTCAAGGCGCCTGTAGCCTTGCAATAAAAACTCAACCTACTGCTTGTCGTTGATGTCTATTTTAAGCTACGCAATAGCTTATCTATGCTATTTGTTTTTCTTGTTTTTGTTTTCGATACGCTGATGCTGCTGCGCAACGGGTTTTTGGGTTTTTGTTTTTGTGTGCGCCAACGGTTTTTCACTTTCTACTTTTGACAGATTATTTTTTTTATTTTTTTAAGCGTAAGAGAGCAAGCAAATGCTTCGCGCTGAGGGACCATTGTAAATACGTGTACAGCTGCGCAATTCAAAATACCACCACTTAGGCCGTTTTACACGTTGAACTTTTTTGATGATTTTTTTTTTCATTCTGTTTTAAAACTTCTTCGCAAATCTGGTCGCATTAACACGATGAACTTTTTCCATTCAATTTTTTCTTTGTAAATGCAACTCTGATTTAAATTTATTGTCGTTAAACAAACATCTTTGCCATCGATTGTTTTATTTGTTAACAGCTAATTGATTTGATAAAAGTAAAAAGTAAATAACAATTAATTATTAACAATTTATAGGCCACAACAATGTATTTACTATTTTCGCAAATATTTGCTTGTGCGATATGTTTTCGATAGCTTAATTATTCACATGAAACACTGTGCAACTCTGTGTTTACATGCAATCGGAATAGCAGTCATAGCAAAATGAGAGAAATAAATCATTGCTACAAAAGTCATGTAGCATTGCTTGCAGTTGTTACCCCTCTACTCCCTTTGCCTACAAACGAATGTTACATTCAACAATTCAATGAAAAAAGTTCATCCTGTACAACGGGTCTTATACCTATAAAAAAAAAAATCATCTTCTTTTTAAATATTTTCATGTGTTCAACGAAGGTTTTACCCACTTTTCTCAAAAAAACACAAATTAAAATTTTCACTCATTCAAAATACTCTGTTGAAAAAATGGCTAAATGTTTGTTTTTTAGTTTTTAAAGGAAAGTGTCAAAGTGGTACTATTTGAGAACTCGCAGCTGTATATAACAACAATAAAAGTTATTCATAAATTTCAGCTAAAGCTTTAAGCCCTAAAGCTCTCTTTAAGAGGGCGGCCCTGCGTGCTTAAGCAAACATTTGTATATGTGTGTGTGCTATACATGAGCGTATGTGTGTACATAGTACATAGTACACAGTGTAGTACTATAATATGCACACGCAAGCCATGTTAAATCGTATCGAACATTTCAGTAATTTATGGGCGGGTCAGCTGCGACGCAGGTGCAGGGTCAAGACTAACTCAAGAACTCTACCCTCAACGACCACCAAAATACAATTGGCTTCTTTTCGCATCCTTAGTTGGCGCTTGGCACCACAAAAGCTCATCTTACTTTTTCTCAATAAAGCTCTTGCTCTCCCTAGCTTGTGTTTTAAACTAGCTTTACACAGATTATTTTGAACTTAGTTCACGTTATTTAAGAACCGTTCACTCGTGTTTATTTTAAAATGTTTAGACAATTTTTATTCATACTTCATTCAATATTTGATTTAAAAAATCGCAAATACTAAATTTAAAGGTTATTTTAAAAAAAAAAACTAAGATTTCCATTCAATTATTATACAATTTGAATTCAATCTCATAAAGCTTAAGCTTTACAATTGTGAATTCTTACCTGTCGTTATGGTCACCGTCCATGTGAGCCAATCGTGATGCGTAAAGTTTGTGTAATAGAGCCAGAAATTGTATTTGGTGCCGGGCAAGGCGCGCGAGAATTGAATCTCGTCGCCAATGTCCCGCGAGGCAATTGTTGTGTTGGGCTCCGGGTAGCCAAAGGGCGGACTGTAGTCCAGGCGATATGAGGCGCCATCATCCAGACCCGGATTGTTCGGAATGCTTATGGCCAGATCGGCGCCATGCACGTGCTAAAAAAAACAAGGAGAGAAAAGAGCACAGAATAAATAGATGCAATCATTGAAAAAGAAGTAGGATGAAAGAGAGAGAGAGAGAGAGAGAGAGAGAGGAGAGAGAGAGAGGCTGAGCTGGAGGAACTTGGCAAAAAGTGCAATGACATTCGCGAAATGCAAACAAAAGTCACAACTGACAATAAAAGGACAGCTCGAATGATGAAGTTGTTGAAGTTGATGATGATGATCATTATGATGTCCTTGTTGTTGTCATTGGGCTGGTGCCAGACGCCAAATATTAACACCGCAAACAACGCAGCAGCACTCGCTGCCAACAGCCGCGCTAAACAAAACAAAAAAAAAAAAAGAGTGGAAAACGACGCAACAAAACATAATGATAAAAAAAATAATGGATTTGCGCGCTTGCATCTCTGGCTGGCAGACATGCAGGAGTGCCGCCCACTTCCAGCCCACACATAAGGATACAAAACAAAAGGAGTAAGAAGCTTAAGGTCGAGAAAGCACGACTATGAGATACGCTAAGATCCTTATGTCTAAAGTCAACATATTTGTTATAAACAAACTTATTTTTATTCCGAATATAGAGTTCCCCAGAAGAACACACATAATATTACAGCATATCCTTTTAACCATTTTCAATAAACTAAGGGTATTAAAAAAAAGGAGTAACGAGGACCTGCAAAATTTGCAGTAGCAATGCAGACAACGCCGACACTTTTTTTTTTAATGTGTTTCTCACTTTGGCACAACATAAGTACTAAAACTTTGAAGGGCGAAATTGATAAATTGATTCCTATAACTATTATGATTATGATCTGATGAGCAGGCAGAAAAACAAAAAGAGAAAAGTTACTGCCATTAAGATTTTATCTACATTTTATGAACTTCCGGAATAATCTGAAATTTTAAAGCTTTCTATATCTTATGGTGTGTGATTTAATTAATACTTTTTTACAGCTTTATTTTAATCAAGGAGTTGGATTTGTTTGATTATTAAGCTTTATTTAAAGGAGAGCTATATAAAGAGCTTTTAGCAGCGAACGTGAAGTTAGCTGCACATAATTACACATAGAACATTATGTTGGCTGCGCTTAAACAGTTTATGGCGTCAATTGCAATTTAATGCTTCTATTATACAATGTGGAAACTCTTTCGTGTGTTAATGTACAATTCATGAAGCGCACTTATTAAATGGGCGTTACATAAACTAAGCACGGGTAATTAAACTCAACATTTCAGTAAATGTTCCTTTTTAATAGTCCACTGTGTATGTATGTACTTGAATATGTATGTGTGTAATGACAGGCTCACTTAAATAACGGCAACAAACGGAGTTGCAAATAATTTATGCAAATAACGGTCCCAACACGGTACCAGGCGCCAGGATACCGAAGAAGAAAAAAATACAAATAGAGGAGAGAAAAAAACGTAACGAATTTCATTTGTTTAATTGAATTATTGCTGCTGGCTTTGCGCACAGCAATTTAATCAAATAAACAAACGTGTGGGCGTTGTGGGCGTGGCAGGAAGTATGAGCCAAAGCCCAACCAACGAAGCAGCAACATAAACATGGTTAAAATGGCGCTGACGCAGCAAAATAAAAAACGGCAAATAAAATTGTTGACAAAATGGCGTACAAAATGGCGTCAAGTAGCGGAAGTGTCAACTAAAAAACAAACAGACAGAGAGAGAGAGAGAGAGAGAGAGAGAGAGACGAAAAGGGGAAGAAAGGGAGCGAAACGTGTTGAAATGATTGATGAATGGCTTCAAAAAAAAAATTAGTAAAAAGGAATGGAAAAATGCAAATACACAAACATGATGTTGTGTGTTAACACGTTTGTATTCTGTTTGTTTATGAGTTACATATGTAAATTGTTAACAACAGATTTAAGACTCTTCGGAAAACATCATTCTTGTGACAATTTCAGTGCGAATAAAGTTGAGTTTTAAGGTTATTTTTACTAAATCAAAGTTATCACATTTTACCACATTTTATCACTTTATTCAGACATGACTGTATACACAAACTTACTCTGCTATGAACATATATACATACAAACATAGAATATATTGAAGATTAAAATTTAGTCAAGATTTCAGTAGCTCGGCGACTATTGAATTTATGCCGACATTCTTAAACACCTGATTTGAAATGAACACTTTCTTAATAGAGTGTCTAGAATATGTTCAACACTCATTAAGTTGCTAGCATACAACCTAATTGTGAGTATCAATAACAAATACCGGCTTCAATTTGTTCCGTTTCTACTTGTTAAGCTATCAGTTACATTCTGTTTATGTTCATTCTCTAGATTCCCTTCTTTCCACATACATACATACAGTACATACAAACATTCATACATGCATATGGCGTATCCATTTCAACTCATTCAGCCATTTGGTCAGTCAGTCAATCAGTGAGTTAATTGCTCAAAGCGCTACGAGCATTCCTATTAGTATTACAATTTTCTTTTTACTTTTGTTTACGGTCTGTCGTCACATTATCAATTACTTTGTTACACTTTTTACACTTTTTACACTTTTTTTCGTAATTTATTGCGGCGCGAGTTTTTCTACATTATTCGCAACATTTTTGAGTAACAAGTTTTGTTGTTGTTGTTGTTGTTGTTGCTGAACTGGGCGGCAATTTCAATTGCAATTTATTGTGAGCTTTCGCTACACATACCGTAAGCAGGTAAAGAAAAAGTAGAAACGAAACGCAATGAAATGAAATGAAATGTTGCCCAGCTCAACAACAACAACAACAACAACAACAGCAACGTTGAAGTGCTTTAAAGCGTGTGTTTAGCATGTGTTTCTACTGTTACTACCCCACCCCTCCCTACCTCTACAATCCATCGCTCTCTTTTCTTCAGCCATCTCTCACACTCAATCACTCGCTCTCACACTCTCCCAGTCCAGCTTGAGCTTATTGCATAATTGGTGCGTTTCTTTCATATTGCCGTTTTGTTTCATGTTTCGCTTTTGGGCATTACATGATGCGCGCTTTTGCCTGCTGCTGCTCAGTCATTAGTCATTAGCATTAGGTAGTAATGATGATAAATGATAATTAGCATGAGCACACATTATGCAATTCCAATATTCGCAAAGCTTTTGCAGATACACTCAACAGTTAATCGATTCTCAGTGGAAGCTCAACTTTGCTCTCAGCTTAATAAGCGCTTTGTAACTGTAGATCTCTGGCACACATTTTAAGCTGAAAGTTTGCTATGCAAGAAAACAAAAATCAAGTTTTTGCAAAACTCTAAAATTAATCAAGTTAAAATGAATAACAATTAACAAGCAACGATAACAAAAGCAGTAAGCAAAAAGCAACCTTCGCTTTTAGTTTTCGCTTTAGCTTTGACTTGCTCAGGGTCATTTCGCGATATTAATCGTACTTGAATGCAAGATCGGAGAAACATTTTCTTTGCAAATACAATATAAATTAACATACAACTAAAGGCAATTCTTTAAGCTTTGGAGCTTTTTTTTATCATCATTATCATGTACAAACTCATTTGGCACTCACATTTACATACATTTTTTTTTTTGCCTTTGCAAGCTGCGAGTATGATGCATTTATGTATGTATGTACTGTTTATATGTATATATGTACATACGTATGGTTTATGGCCATGGGCAATGTGAACTCTTAACATTAGCTGCAGACAGTGATAGCCAAGGCAAACAAAGCAAATAAACAAACATGTCAGCAGGCATAAGTAAACAACAACAACAACAAAACAAGCAAACATTATTTGAATAATTAAAGGCCGTAGTCAAGCAATTCACCCACTCATCTTGCCCAGTAGCCCAAAAAAAAAAGACCCAACTAGAGATGACATCTCATCTCATCTAACATTATCATGTCTTGAATGCTATACTAGATACTATTTTTAAAAACAAAGTCAAAGAGCATAAGTGATATGTTAGTACGCCAGTAATATGAAGTCAAGTAGCATTTTTGACACTATCTGCCAACTTGTGTTCTACTTATAGTATTTACGTATGTAAGCAAATCAAGTAGTTTTCATTTAACTTTCAAAGCAATTGACAAATTTAATTTTTTGTTCTTTAATAATAACTTGGAATATGAAAGAAACTTTAGAAAGAAAAAACCTCTGAAACTAAAATATGAAAAACAAAACTATAGGATATTTTTAAAAACAAAACTATAGGATATTTTTAAATACTATTATATTAAACTAAGAATATTTATACAGATCCCAAATAGCATCCGCTTAATTGCAAACTTTATGTACTAAAAAGTATGCTACAGTTTTTATCTTTTAGCAAAGCAAGTTCGCATTTATTCAGGAGCTTAACATGAACGGAAGAAAATACTTTATTGTATCTTACTTACAGTTAATTAATCAAAATTCCAGTTTATCGAACTTAAAATAAAATTCCCACATTACACAATCTACAGGTCAACAACAATTTAAGCATATTTTTCTAGCGATTAGCTAGACATTTTATAATCATATTTAACTGTTTACAATTTCCATCTGTCAACTGGGAGTTGTTAGATGTCAACAGGTGTAAATTACTCATATCTATTTGCCAGCCATTTGAAAATGAGTAACTCTGACATCTTCCACTTACTTGCTCCCGCTATCTTTCACTCTTTCACTCTCTTTCTCTTTCTCCTGCCACTTGCCACTTGCACCCGCACTTGACTCTTGAATGGGTCGCTCTGTTGCCATACCTGACCAAAAGGCAAAAGCGCAATTAGCATAAAGTGCCTGCAGACAGTACAAAATGCTTTTCAATGTATGTATGTATGCAAGAGTGTGTTTGTTGTGTGTGTGTGTGTGTGCAGTTGTTGTAAGTTAGTTCGTTAGTTTGCGATGTTAAAGTGTGAAAAGTTGGCTGCAAGTTTCAGGTTGACTGCCTTGACGATGACGACGACGACGACGACGAAGACGAAGAGTGCAAAGCGCACCGAATAATAAGTGAGTGAGTAGTGACTAACACCCAAAGTAAGTAAGTGAGTCAGTTAGTAAGTCTTGTTAGGGTTAAGCACATAAATAGGGTGACTATCAAATAATGTAACAAATTCACTAACAAAACTTTCTTTCTGCAAAATAATAAATAAATAAATAAGAATAAATGGAACGTTTATCGTATTATGATTTTCTTTTACCTGAAGCACCCTGCTGTCAACGTCACTGTACAGGTTAGTTTGTTGTGCATTGCGTGTCTGTCTCGCTCATACACACAAACACACCCAACTCAATTCAGCAGGCCCTCGGTTAATTTATGTTCGTTTATTTAGTAATTGTCTCTCTTTCTACTGTTGTTACTGTTGCTACATTGCTATTGTTAGTGGCCATTCCTCTTTTTTTCCCCGCTCCCATTTTGCCATCACCTACTAGTTGTTGTTTTTTTTTTTTTGGCATGCAGTGCACGTCTCGTTTGCGACTGAACGAATAGCAGCATATACTGAGCTGAGCTGAGCTTAGTTAAGTTGAGCGCGTCTGTTTAACTGCAGCGCTCTCTTCGTTAAATCACTCTCAGTTGTTTGTGTCTGTGTGCCTGTGTGTGTGTGTGTGCATGCGTGACTAGAATTGTTGCTTGTTTGTTTGTTTATTTTGTTGTTGTCATAACAGCGTCTAGTTATCGGTTTAACAGCGGCAACTGCAATAGCAACAACAACAACAACAACAGTAAAAGCACGCACATAAGAAATGCGCGACAAAACTACCAACAACAACAACAACAACAATTACTCTAAAGACAGTCCGTACAGCAACAGAACAACAACAGTTACTAAACAACAGGAAGCTTAAATTAAAACGAATTTGCTTGTCACCCGCTCTTTTTCTCTCATTTATATGAATATGTACATACAAATTTGTGTCTGCTTCAGTTTCAAAAAGCATCCAAAATGTGGAGCTTGAATAATTGAAAGCAACCGTAATTGGCTGCTGTGGTGAATGTGCTCAAGCAATTCAATCTTTCAATTTCAATTTTAATTTATAATTGAAGCATTACAATAACAAATCAATTATCATAACAAATGACCATTTGACAATGTCAATAAGAAATTATGCCATTATATTGACACACAAATCACACATGTACACCCACACACACACATGCACAGTGACACATTTTTGAAGTCAGTCTACAAATATCGATCAAATAAAAGTATCGCATTATAAAGTCATTTATTTACAAAGTAGCAAAGAAATTCAACTGCAGAAAATGTCAAAGCAATTGCGGTATTAGAAAATTGCCTCAAGCTATTTTAAAAGGGTATAGACATAAAGTGTAGAAGGGACAAACATATATGTACATACATATGCTCACAGGAAAGTTAGCTGAAGGAAGAGAGAGAGGGGAAAGGGGACAGGCTTAGAGACATATTGACATGAGTATACACATACATAGAAGATACTGGGTCGCAATTTGCAAAGTGTTGACAGCACACATCAAATATGCGTGAGTATGTATGTATGTATGTATGTATGTATGTGAGTTGAGGAACTTGCAGTCAAAGGGAAGTACAAGAGAATTTATTAGTTGCCTTTTACAGCAAATATTGTGACAAATAGGCATATAAAAGAAGCTTTTTCTGCGTGAAGAGTAAGTGAGAAAGAGAGAGGGAGAGAAGTAGACATATGCAAGTCCTGTGCCCAATGGCCCCGAACATTCAAGAAAGAGAGACAGACAAAACAAGGCGACATGTTGTTAATTTACATTTAATTCTCCCTCTCATTCTCACCCTTGTCGTTGACAATTAGAGTGATGGCTGCAACTCAAGACCATGCAACATGCCACACCCAACCATTTAACCTCCTTTTGTCTTAAACAAGACACACGATAATCATCAGCACTTTTCATACACTATTATTAATATATTGTATATAAATTATCGCTTATCGCTTTCGCAAATTGACAGCGACGGGAGGCGGGGGTGGGGGAGGGGGAGGGGTTGGGTGTTTTGGGGTTGCACCTCTTAAATTGACGTATTGCTGCAACAGATTATTTCACACAGCCACGCCCCCCTCTTTGACAATGACCGTCCATCAACGCCACATGCAAAATTGAAAAAATATATTTTTTCTCTGCTTTTTCGCAAATTGAAACTGTTGAATGGGGTATATCACACTGCATGTTTGACAATGTGGCAACTCTATAAAGTAATAGCCCAAGAAACATTGATAAAAAGCTCAACTTTACATATAACATATAGAGTTCAACAAATTAAAACACAGGGTATAAGTACAGGGTATTAACGGGTCGGTTTTGTTTTTCACATTGTCTGTCTCTGTCTGCTTGTGACAGTGGTATCAATTTTATCCGATATATACATACTTATGTAAATAATGTATGGTATGCAAATACGATGTGTAGGGTTGTCGAGCTGCCTTTTGACTTTTATGTCGCACTGTTGCACTGTGCAAATTTCACTGCATTATTGAACATTTCGCGCGCTTGCTCTTTTCAATGTAGTGCGAATAAATAAACAAACCAGATAAAAAATAAAGAAGAAAAAAAAAAACATTTTCACCATTTTCACAATATTCGCATTCGCACATTTTCACATTTCTTTCTCACATTTCCTGTCTGTTAACTGCAGCCGCTTTGTAGAGGGAGTGGGGGGGGGGGGGGGGTAATGACATTTTTGTTTGCTTTTCTTTCTGAACTGAAACTGGACTCGTTCGTGTGTTGCGTCGTGTAATTAAAAACACCTCATAAAGTGTTTATCATTGAAAGTGCAATTTGCAAACGATTTGGGAAATTGAAAATTACAATTGAAATTGCCGGTAGGGATTTCAAAAGGGATATATGTACTACAAATAAACACTTTAATTTGAAATATGATAGGATGGAATTTACTCATTTCAGCTTCACTTCAATCTTTAAGTTTCTACCCAGTTAAAGCAACTTCCTTTGTGCAAGAAGGCAAGACCAGGAAGCGGAAGGAAGGAACCAAGAAGTGAAGTTTTTCCCCACTAATAACCCAACGCATTTGCGTTTGAAATGCATAAATTATAGCAATAGCTAAAGCAGGAGATGCGACAAGGGGGAAAGGGTGCAAGTAGTCTTTGCAAAAGTTATTGTATGCGTGTTTTATGCTTTTGTATGGAGAGACAGAGAGAGAGAGAGAAAAATTTGCATATAACCAGCTACCAACGAAGCAGATACAAAATGCACAGAGCGGCAATAAAAATCAATACTCGTTATATAGCCAACAAGAAGAAAACGCAGATGAGGCACCCCCTCCACCCCCCCCTTTTCACCCTTCCCCATCGCTATGATCTTTATATATGGTTATCATGAAACACACACATTCTCATGAAATATGCAAAACCAGGAGAGATAAAAAGAGAGGAGAAAAAAATCAACATAAATTGAAAAATGACAAATGTACAAATTATGAGATCTAATAAAAGTCGCATACGAATTGAGGAATGTGAGAAAAGCTAGAAATGCAATAAGAAAGGACGAAAAAGCTATTAATAAAACACTCATTAAAACGCTTGAGCAGAAAAATTTAATCAAGTGATTTGCAAGGATATTACAAAAAAGGCGATTTGTTAAAACACTAGAAATCATTTTTGCCATGCCACAGAAGGGTTTTTTATACCTTTTATATTTTCGCATACGTATTAAGGAATGTGACAAAAGCTACAAATTCATATTGATTGTCTAAAAGGTGAGCAAGAAGAAAGGCAAGAAAGCTATTCTCTCATTTAAACGCTTGAGCAGAAATTTGCAAGTATATTAAAAAGGAATCAAGAAATGTAAAAGTCTAGCGATTTGTTAAAACACTAGAAACCTTTGATACCATTTTCATCCCAAAGGTTCGCTAGCTGGAATAACAACTGTTTATAGTTGGACAATCATTAACTTTGACAGCAATAAAGCATGGTAGGAAGTATATTTACTCTTATACCCCGATTCCACTAGGCTGCATTTATCATAAAAGCGAGGTCGTTCCACTATCAATCCAATTGAAACAGCATATAATTTGAACAGAAGTCTGTTATACTCAATTTGGCACTGTTCATAACCAAATATCGATACGAAATTTGGTATTTTTTAGCTCCTCTCTTAACGAAAGTCCGTTAAAGAATTCATCAACTAGGAGATGTCGATTCCAATTGAGCGAAATTAAATATGATTCAGATTCACTACATATCGAATTCAAATAGATGCAGCATTACCGAGTTCCAAATAGTGGAATCGAAGTATTATATGGATGTGTATCTTTTCTGGCTATGCTTTTAGTTCCAAACTTTTTTGATTTTATTGCTGCTCTATTACATGATTAACATGTTAATAATTAACGGCTTAAATTGAACAGCAACGAACAAGCGAACATCAATTAAGTGAAATGCGAATATGGCTATTAAATGAACAGAAGGAAAGACATAGAAAGAGGGAAAGAGAGAGAGAGAGAGATGGAGACAGTTAAGTTGTTGGTCTCAATGGCAAATGGCCAAGTTAAAGCCGCACCAAAGTGTTAGCGGCTTCTGCTTTTTGTTTTTGCCTTTTGGCAT
Source organism: Scaptomyza hsui (assembly GCA_018152825.1). Classification (NCBI taxonomy): domain Eukaryota; kingdom Metazoa; phylum Arthropoda; class Insecta; order Diptera; family Drosophilidae; genus Scaptomyza; species Scaptomyza hsui. The sequence continues at coordinate 1,709,318 of JAECXO010000254.1, forward strand.
TTAAACGCGTTTGCCGATTGACTTTCTTTTGCCTCTTAGCCTGGCCAACAACTACTGGCTGGCTAACTGGCTAACTGGCTAACACTGGCACTCAAATGTCAGTTAGGATTTCAAATAGTATCTGTTGTTGTTGTTGTTGTGGCTGTCTGCTTGTAGCCGGGCTAAAACTAATTAAGCCAATGCCAAACTTGACTTTGATGGACTGCCTTTATGGATATTCGTGTGGAAAGAGATTGGAGCCATAAAAGGGTTGCACTACCGGAGCGAACATTTGCATAACAATCGAGGGGCTGTTTTGGGCTAAAAGCAAAACAGTGAAAGGGTTGTTTTTGTGCCGCAAATTGTTGCAGTTGCATTAATCTTAATTATTGCCACGTTGCAGTTACAGTCCAAATTGCTGCACAGAAAACAAAAATTGGGCAAGAGTAAATATTGTTGGCTCAAAGTAAAATGATTTTCCATTATTTTTAATAATTTATGGTAATTTAACATTATTTTTGATTATTTGTAATCGCAATTTAATCATTAATTCAACTTTTAAACAAAAATAATCTAATTAATAATGACTACAATTAATAATCATTATTTAACAGGTATGGCTCAATATTTAATATAATTTTTTGCAGTGTAGACAACAATTTAATTAGGTGCCAGCGACTTGCAAGGATTCGATTTTTGTTTTCAAGCTGGCAGCCAACACGAAATTATTGTAAGGTTTTAAGCCGACTTGCTTAAATAGCGAAAGGAAAGAGGGGCAAGTGAGGGGGCTGAGGATGTTAGCGGCAGGAGCAGCATTGAAGCGGGGGCAAGCTCATCTTAGCCTAGAAAGCAAATACGGCTGGCTGCCTCGACCCAAATTTCCATATCGAAACAAGAACAACGCTGACTAATGAAACCATTTGGCTCATGGCCCAAATTTTCCGGCTGGAGACTTTACAGATTACCTCTGAAAAGCTCTGAAACACAAATAGAAGGAATGCCAAGAGAAGCTGGCGACTAGCAAGGACCCTTAAATATATAAAGATTGCCATTTATATTAAAACTACTGTATGTTAAATCTTGCATTATATCATTTATTATTTCCATATATTGTATTTTGTTAAAGTGCAACAAAATGATTTTTGAAACGGATCAGAATGAAATGCAAATTGGATGTTGCATGCAACGCACAAAACTCTGCTCTTGCAAAGTTGTTGCAACAGCGGAATGCGATAAAGTTTTTAATTACAAGGGGGTGGGGGGGGAGGAGCAGAAGGAAGAGGACGACACACATTTTGCAGCCATTAAAACTTGCTGACATGACAGCACAATCCCCGCACCCTTAATTGTTGTGTCTGTGTGTGTGAGTTTCAATTAACTGAAACATTTGTATGCACACATGATAAAGTAAGCAAAATGTGGGTAAAACGGAAGGATAATGAAGAGAAAAAGAAAAATTTGTGTTAAGGTTTAAGAATTAAATATAAGAAAAGTTGGATCAAATTGCGCGAAGAGCTTTTCCATGTTTTTGTGTTTTGTGGCAATTTCCTAATGTTTAAAATTAAATCAACCGTTAAATTTATCGACAATATGAAAAAAACGATAGCTTAACTCTACTTATTTTTAGTATTTCCTCGAAATTAACTCACCTTTTTCTTATGTTAAAAATTAATTTTTGGCTAAGTTACAAGTAGGCTACGTGAAATACTTCAGTTGAAAACATAGTATATCAAATCATTTCAAACGTAACATCATACGGGTAAAAAATAAAATCACAATTTTATTTCGAAATCGTAAAACGTAAATTTGAACAAAAATCCAAAAAAGCAGGAATTATGGAACAAGAAAAGGACGTGTCCCAAAAGGTGCTGGAGGCCCTGAGCAAAACCTTCACAAAGTTTCGCAAAATGCGACGCGACAATATGTTCGAGCTGATCGGCAAGATGCCCTGCCAGTGTTGCCACAAGGCGCGCGTGGAACGTGCCATTAGGGGAAAAGCTGAGAGCCGAAAGCCGAAAAACTCGAACAGATTTATTATGATCGCCTTGTTCATATTTCTGGTGAGCATCCTGTTGATAGTGCTGTTCTTGGCAAGGCGTTTCAATCGTGCCAAGTATTACGGATCCGGTGGATGCGTCCTCACATTCTTCTTAAGCTACACCAATTGTGATGTTCAAGTTTAGCGGAAGCGATCAAGTTTATGTTTTTACCATGATGTTAACAAAATTTCAAAACGAAGCTTATAACAACGGCCTCTTCATTATTTTAATTGATAACAAATAAATTGGTTTTTCTGCTTTTGCTCGATTCAATTTATTCTGTTTTAAGTTATGCCCCTCGACAACAGAGGGCGCCAGTTGAAGAGGAATACAAAAAATGCCTTTACAATTCACTAAACAGCAACAAGAATGAGCAATGCTTAACACAAATTGCACAAAATTGTTTGTGCAACAGAGTAACAGCACTCCCCCTCCCCCCTTGCGACGGTACGAAACGTTTTAACTAAAATCAACATTTGCCTAAATAAAAAAGAGGCTGAAAAAACACATGGCAGAAAAATCAAATGGGAAACAAAATCAACAAATGCGCAGCACAAACTAAACCAGACCGTATTATGGCAAGAGGGAAGGAGGGAGTGGGAGTGGGAGTGGGATTGGGAGTGTGGCAAGCAAATGCTGTTGCCACGCCCACATGCCACAAGCTCGTTGAGGCGTTGCGTTTAGTTTTTTTTTACTGAATAGTTTTTCAATTTGTTTTCCTTGCCTTTTTTTTTGCGTCTTTCTATTTTTTATGAATGAGCGCAAAACGCGGCTCAGTTTCGTTTACGAGGGGAGCTGGAGGGTGTGTGTGTGTGTGGAGGAGGGAGCTCGTTATGAAAGCAACTGCCGACACTCTTGAAAGTGTTGCCAAGTATATATTTAAATACTCTGATACCAAAGGTAAAGAGTAAGCAAGGGACCTAAAATTATGTTCCTACTAGGAGGCTGGGAAATCGATAAAAATCGATAACAGAAAACCGATCAAACCTTATATTTTCCACACTCTTACAGCTAGAGTTATCAAATTTGGAACGAAGTAAGCTAGTCGCGTCCCTAAAAAAACTACATCAAAATTTTGGATGCCACGCCCACCCCTGCCGCCACCACCACCCCTTTCAAAAATTAGAAAAGCATGTATCTTTCACATTTTTTAAGCTGGAGTCACCAAATTTGGTAGGAAGATTGATGGCGATGTTTGGCGATTGCAAGCAGACTATTTACTATCCGTTCTTTAACTGTTAGCAGAGTATTCCGCAGTCGGTTGCGTTCGACCGGCAACGTTTTGACTTGTTTCAGTTTTAGTTTGGCCATTCAACAACAAACAACAGCAACAAAAGCAACAAAAGCGACAGCCGTGCGACATTAATTGAAGTTTGTTGAACCAAAAGCTGTTTGCTTGGCCCCCATTCTTAATGAACCCCACCCACCCCACCCCACCCCACCCCCACTTCTAAACACACAGTCACCTCCACCCCCACCTCCGCCTTAGTGCACACCTTAGCATAACATACTTTTTTGCATACAAGCAACTGATGAGCAGGAAAAAATGGCAAATCTATGATAAGAAAGAAAGAAGAAGAGAGCACACTGTGTCACTAGATTTAATATTTAAGAGAATTTCTAATAGGCACATACTTATTACTGGTACTTTGTTTGAAGTATTTCTTTCAGCTTAACTTTTCAATCCAATTTTTATACAGCTTAAACTTTAAAGCAAAGCAAAAGTTGTGCAGTTCAATTTTGCTGCTCATTTGGTTCAATTGTTCGTTCAATAGACAAAAAACGAACTGTAATCAGACACAATTGAGCAAAACGCACAATTGAACTGAATGGACGAAAGATCTTCGTTCAGTTTTAGCAATGAATAATTGGGTCTTTTCACTGCTCAGTTAATCTCAGCTATGCTTAGTTTTCAGTGACGGACGTTCAGTTTGCGTGTATTTTCCCATAAGGAATTAATTTAATTTTATTTTATTTAATTTTATTTAAATATTCCTAGTGCTACAAGTCTTACACTTTTAAATTAATGCACTAGTCACAACTTAACTTTAAGAAACTATAATTACAATTTAAAACTTAAAATACTAAACAAATCACATCAAAAAGCAAACATTTGAAACATTTATTCTTATAAATTAATTTAAAATTTTGGAAATACATGCCTAGTAAAGTTTAGATGATAATATTTTGATTTTTTAAATAACTTTTCAATTTATTATTTAACAATGGTGCGCTACTAATTGTCTTCAAATAAGGTGGTAACTGATTCCAAAGTCGGACAGCCCAGATAAAGAAGTGTATATTCGAACAAGAGAGTTTGGTTCTAAAGCAAGCAATATTATTGGTTCTCTGCGACAGATTGAAACGCAACTTCTCAAACAAGTAATCTGGAGTCTTAGTAAAAATAATTTTGTGAAGCTGAATTAAAATTGTATAATTCGTCCAGTTATTTATGTCCAAGTCAAATATTTTATTAGCATATCTAGTAACGTGATCTGTACGACCTAGTGAAAACACAAATCTGGCTATGCTGTTAAAGGCTACTTTCATCTTTTGCTGGCTGGCGGGTCACACTTACAAAAAATTTCTATGCAAAAATTAATTGAACCAAAGTGACCGTCAATATTTACTGAAGATTTACTGGTTCATTTGAACCCTTTTTTGATAAAACATCGCTGTTATTGGGCTCTGTTAATGTTAAAGTCGCAAAACAGATGATTGTGAATAGCAGAAATTGTGAATAGGTAGGCGTAGGCGTAGTAATATTCAAAAATTAATTAAAGATTTTGTGTTTTGGTGAATTATCGTTGGAAATATTTGAATTTGGAGCCAAGGTTCAAAGGATTGTGCGCGGATAATTTTGTTGCACTTCGGGCAGTTCAGAATAACTCGAACGAATATGCGAAAATGGACTTGAACTGCGTCTGCAATGCAAGCAATAAAGCTTGTAGGCATTAAAAATAAACCATAAAAGATGGCCAGAAGCTGTTACTTAATCGCAATGTAAAACAAGTAAGAAGGCTCTAGTCGAGATTTCCCGACTAGGAGATACCCCGAACCCCATACTTAAGGCGTGTTGCTCAACCGAATTCGATGAAATTTTCAAAAAAGTTCTACCGCTACCCATTATTTCAACCCCCATTTTTACATTTTCCAAATTTGAGATTTTTTTGTAATCGATTCCATGTGTATATCGGAAACCAGAATTGTTATCGATAATTTGAAACAAACTTGTTTTGCTTATGGTATAGGAGAACTTATATTCAAAATCTGAAGTCTCTAGTTTTCGTAGTCTCTGAGATCGACGCGTTCAGACGGACGGACAGACGGACGGACAGACGGACGGACGGACGGACATGGCTATATCGACTCGGCTGATCAAGAAAATATATACTTTATGGGGTCGGAGATGCTTCCTTCTGCCTGTTACGTACTTTTGCACAAAACCATTATACCCCTTTTACCCATTTTATGGGTTCGGGGTATAAAAACAAACCGAGGTAATGGAAACAGCTTCGTAACTGATCGATAAAATTTACGGAAACTGAGCAATGGAAAGACCCTATAAATTACACATAGAGATGTAAAATCGACAAAAAACCTCTTGCGTGTCAAAAGTGTGCAATCATTGCATTTTTAATAACGAGATAGGTTGAAGCTTAGGTGCAGGGTATCTCTAAGTCAAGCGCTTTTTTGAATAATAAAATTCGTAAATGATTGAATTGTTGCTTGGAGTAACGCTACATTTCATTTAAGTTTGACAGCTTGTAATTATAAGTTATCTAATATGTATACTAAAAGTCAGTCAGCTTGCGAAATTGCTTTCCAGTTATTCAGTGCCATAAATTAGCAAGTAATTAACCTAGAAGCTATAAATATTTTCAACTCACATTTTTTATTCACAAAAATAAGTTTTAAAGACGAGAATTGTTGTGTTATTTTTTGGTTTAATTAATTTTGCTGTTTTTCCTCCTGGTTTTTATTTTCGTTGGGAAGGCCATCAAAGAAAATAAGATCAGACTTATTTAATTGTTTGTAGTTGGTATTTTTTCTCAATAGACAACAATGAAATGGGTGCGACAGTTACTCTCATGATTAAAAAAGCTGACTATCGTTGTGTCATTCTCTTCCTCCATCTGTCTATCTCTCTATTTATTTGCGTGTCTTTTCGTTTGTTTTGCTTGTGTTTCACAGTGTTGCAATTCATTGCCTTTTGTTAGAGGCTAGCAATATTTCCTAGTTTAATAACGGTTATTATACACTAGTGTCTAATTACAGTGAGCACCCACATTATTGTATGAAGCCTTTAGCATTCTCATTTGTTAAATGGCACTCAACTAAGAAGATCTCACATGGCAGAAGAAGGAGTTGGGCTTCTTTCCGAAATCCTTTTTGGCCACTTTACGAGACGCCCAAACCACACAAGGTTCAATGCGCTCGCAAAAAGCATTTCATATTATTTTCTTCGCTTTTTTTTTTTTTTTTTGGTCGCTGCTCGGCATAAACTTCAACAAAGTTGCACAACAACAATTTTTCCTGGTTGCTGGCATCTTCAACTTTACGATTGTTCGCTGTCTGCTTTTGGTTCTGGAATTTTATGTTATGTTTTATGTCGCCCATTCCAACAAAGAACTTCTCACAAGCAACACTTTTTATACCCTTTGATCTGTCTATTTTTATGTCATGTTTTTTACGTGATTTCTTAAAGTTATCAGACCGAAATGTAAGTTTGATAAAATTACCAGCACTAAATGCCTGTTTCTGCTGGCTTACAGGGTATCTCATATTAAAGTGTGCGAAAGTTGCAGTTTGCCAAAAAATTGTCTTTTCTTTTTTGGCTTTTTCCCATTTGGTTTTGCCCTTTAGCCGCTTATCTCATAGTTGACAGCCACTTGGCGTCATTTTCATTTTGTGGCTAGTCGAGAGCATTTTTTCTGGCTGCATTTAACTGGTTGGAGAAGTGGTTGGCAACACTGCTGAGTGCCATCCGGCCATCTTGCAATTTGGCAACTCTGCAAACGATCGTTCTATTGATAACAGCTAGGGCTGTCACCTAACTTTTTGTCAGCCCTGGCTGTTGCTAGGGCTGCCATTGTTTCTCAACTAGTGTTGCAAACATTTGTCCAATTGGCAATTAATTTATTGTTCAACTTTTTATGCTTGCTTTCGCTTATTGCACAATTTTACAACAGACAATTCCAAACTTTTTCTCCCACTGAATACAAAAACAAAATGGCGTCCACTTTTGGCCAGTGTGCTTAAGTGAAAAAGGGGGGAGAGGGGCAGATAATTTGGTGTGTTGTTGTTGTTTTGTTGCCGCTAGCTATGTGCCACCTGTACGCAATGCTGTCTACCATTAGCCTGCCCCTCCCTCCCTCACACACACACACACACACACTCAAACGAACAAACGTTTCAAGGACACTTTGGCTCCTAGCGCAGCCTCCTCCCCAACTTCCCCTCAACCACCGTACATAAATCAACGCCGTCTGCTTCGGTTTCCGTTTTACTTTTCTGGCATCTTCTGCTTCTCCTTTCCCCATTTTTGCATCTACCTTCCTTCCACTTCTCGCAGCTCCTTGCCCAGACAGCAAAAGAAATGGAGAATGGCAGAAGAAAAGGAAAATACGCAACAAGCTTTTTCTAGGCTCCATTTTATTTTTTTTGTTTTTTTTTAGGGTTGCAAAAATATGCTAGGTACACACAAAATGCTTGCAAAAATCAAAGTGTTTTAATGTTGACTGAAAGGTACCCTGTATATTATGGATAAGAATAGAGTTGAAGCATAAACATTTATCAAAAATCACGTATCATTCTGCGATAATTTTGTGTACACAGATTCCGATTTATTTTCTCCTATTTGACAGCAGGAAACTATGTTAACTATTCTGAAGACATGCTCAAATCAAATACAAACAAACAAATAAAAAAAAACAGGGAGAAAATCCGTTTTTTATTACGTTTATCCTTTCGTTTTATGGCCGGCCATTAAACCATCAAATTCACATAAGACGCACATCCATTTGACATTATTTTCAATCCCCTCTCTCTCTCTCTCTCTCCCTCTCTTTCTCTCTTTCACTCGATTCTCGTTTTGTTTGTGGTTGTTGTATCATAAGAATCGCATTTGCCAAATGTTTGACTTGAATAGCAGGAGAGGGGAGGATGAAAAGGGTTTAAAATAGCTAAACTGACGCCAAGGGTTGATAAAGTTTGCCGTTAAATTGATTGATTGATCAATTGGTGGCAGTTTCAATAGCGTAGCATAGTTGTTAGTGAGAGCTACAATCTTTAGTTAGTATGAATAGGGAGCAAATAAGGTTAAATTGTGACAACTTAGAAGAAGAAAAAACATTTCTTTGGCCTAATCAACATTTGGTAATTCAAAGAAAATACTTTTACTTAAACACAACAAAGAACTTAAATAGAATTTTACTTTAAATAATTGCACAAACATTCCATGAACTGGCAGAAATGTGTGTGTGTGTGTGTGTGTGTGTGGGCGTTGCTTAGAACAACCAAGTTCCACCCACCTATTTCAGCCAGCAGCAAACAGCCAGAAAGTGAAGACGGCTTTAAGGTAAATGGTACTCTTTGAGTATACTTTTATATGAACATACAAATAAATACATACATACATATGTATGTATATATGTGGGTTTCTCATACAAAATACATTTTGATGTGGCATAAAGGCTAAAGCAAGCCACCTTCACTTTTGACTCTGGGTCTGTTGCCATAGCTACAAAATTATAGACTCACATTATTTCTTTCTTTTTTTGTAACTTGAATGCCCTTTTTAATGAAGTTATATTGTGCTTTTAAGTTCCAATGATCAAATTATAAGACAGGAATCAACTCAAAGTGGAAAGATAGAAAGTTGAACCACAATTTAAAGACTCGTTTTTGCTTTGAGTGCAGAGTATTGGGCAGTCGGTGGATAGTGTTCCTGAAGAGTGCTCCTGCTTTTTGTGTTTCAGTAAAACGACCTCAAATTCAATTCGAGCTGCTCGGCAAAATGTTGCTTTCATCTGCCGCAAGCGACATGCCAGAGCAAAAAAAAAAAGGTGCAGAAACAGGAATAATAGCGAACATACATACTATTTTTATATATGTGTGTATGTACACAAAGACACACACACACACACACACACACACATAGACAGCCGGCAGCGGAAGCTGCTCAAAAGCAAAACGGAAGTGTACAACAGTAAAGAAAAGCAAAAAAAAACATACAAAGCCAAAATACATAAAGCCACAAAAAAAAAAAACTTTTGCGACGCATCGAAGTCGGAAACACTCTTTATTTAAGTAAAGAAAAAAATCTTATAAATCTTAACTCAGGTTATATATAGTCTTAATAATTCTGCATAAGTGCGCCGATGTCCGAGACTAAAACTCTATGTTGAAATTAAAAGCAAATCAAGTTTGTTTTAAACTATCAATATCTTTTATTCCAATATTTTATAACCTTTGAGTAGGTTGATTAATATTATAAATAAAATTTGCCATATAAAAAAAATAAATAAAAATAAATAAAAATAGAAATAATAAAAACAATAAATAAACCTAGACTTTATTAAAATTCTCGTCTTTCTTTAGAAACGTAAAATAAACCTAGATCTATGTACACAAGCAATTTACAGCAAAGAGTATTCAAAATGTCATCTTGAAAGCGGCGGTAAAATAGTCAGTAGCAAATATTATCAAGTATACGACGTGTGTATGTGCGTTTGTGCTGCTCATTGTGCAAAGTTACGAAAAATGCTTTTTGTGGCTGAATAAAATAGCAGACAACAACAACAACAACAACAATAATACTATACTAAGCTCAAAGTTGTTGCTGTTTTTTTATTTTTATTTTTTGGATGCAGCCAAGAAAATGGAAAACCGGCAAAAACTTTCCATCTGCAGTTGGCGGCTGCTGTGCCATATCCAGAAGCGACAGCAACAATGGCAACAACAACAACAACAACAACATCAACAAAAATACCAGGAAAAGTGTCTGGCAAAATGTTAACAACAACAACAACAACAGCGAAGCAGACGACAAAAGCAAACGCTGCAAAAGGAGCAAAGAAAATCGATAGATTTCGGCAGATACACACACACACACACACACACACATACACACAAAGACTAGCATACAAAAAAGTCACGCACACACACACACACACACACACACAGACACACAGATACACAGACAAAGACAGACTGTTTTCCCAGCTATTATGTATACGCAATGTTGTACAACTCAAAGGGAACGGAGGAACAACAGGCCAAGAGGGTGGAAACGGAGGAGAGAGAGAGAGAGAGAAGGAGAGATAATCAAATGTTGTTGAAATTTGAATTTTGATGATTATTATTATTATTATTATAGTAGAAGGGAATTGTTTTTGGTGCTGTGCATAAGTTGCGGCTGTTTGAAGAGCACGCAAATATTTGCACATAGAGGCATGAGAATACACAAATACACAAAAGCGAAGCAACAAAACCGAAAGTTAAATATCCTGTAAAGCAAAGCAGAAATAACATTAAATAGTTCTTCAATCTCGAGGAAGTAAAATGAAGATATAGAGTAATTGCAAAGTATCTGCCTTTCGAGCATGCCCTGTTTGTTCTTTTCTTTATTTATGCTTTCTTTGGTGCGTGTTCTTTTTTTTCATTTTTATTTATTTGTTTGTGCTGTTGATATTTTGTCCAATTTTTTTTTTTTTGGCTCTGACCCACTTGACAAGCTCTCGAATAGGCTTTCCATTGATTATCCTGTTCAGGTGTGTGTGTGTTGGTGTGGGTGTGTAGGTGTGGGTGTGGGTTTGACTGTTCGTTTGCTGTATCAATTTTTAATATTGAATCAAAGCCAAGTGGTCAAATCAAGCGTCACTGATGCAATTAAAACGAGCGCTGGACCCCAAAAAAGGACACCAGAGAGCATCGGGAAAAAAGGATGCCAGCAGCTAAATGGCAAAATGGATACAGGTGCCAATAGGGGGCAGGACACAAGGACACACGTCCTGTGCTTAATGAATGGACCGACACACACAGAGTCACACCAAATGGATTGGCAAATTGCATGGAAAATTAGCTTTGATAGAGCCACAAGAGAGAGAAAGACAAAGAGAGACAGGCAAAGGACCAAAGTAGAGACAGAGACAGAGACAGAGAGAGAGAGACTGAGAGAGATTAAGTGCAAAGTCATAAGTTATTTGCCATTGAGTAAAGCTAATGGATTAATAATCGCTACTCATTCACTTTGTGTGTTTATAAAAAGTTCTATGAGCGTTTAGTTCCTTTATTTACTCTTTTATTATTTCATTTTTGGACTTATTTAATTATTTATTTTCCTGAGCGTAAGATCTTTACATGCTTAAATTGAGGGTTTCTCTCTCTCTTCTTTTCAATTATGATAACTTAACTACGATATCATCTTCAGTCTTAATTCCGCTACTGAATCTACCTAGCTTAGGCCCAATTTCTCAATGTCCAGTTAAACTTGCAGTTAGTTAAACTCGAGATACATGTGTTGCTCTCAGGCCTCGGTTAACTTTGTTGTTGGCTATCGTTATTATAAATTTATGCACTAATCACTATAGGTTAACATTATGGAAATCAAACTTAGGTTATACATTTAATTCTTAAGTTATAATTTTAACATTATTTATTTATTGTATTTCTATTGAATTTATTCTATGATAGTAACGTTTTAAGTTTTTGGTTAAGAGCATCCAAAATTTGCTTGAAATTTAATTTTAAGCTGATTATTCCAATGCCGTGTCTCGGTTATTCCTAACCTAACATTGAGAAACTTATATTGAACTTAACTTTGGTTAGTTTCACTAACCGGACATTGAGAAATTGGGCCTAAGATGGGGAAGGTATTTGAATATAAGATTTATTATTTGGTTTTTAAAGGACACATTAGAAGTCTCCTCCTCTGGTGTCACTTCACTAGTATAGAGGTTTTTTTGTTTGAATGGATCAGAAGGAGCAACAATTTAAGTCATATTTTTGTTTCTTTCTACCAAACTCCTTTCTAACCAGTTCCGTCTAAATTGATAGCACTCAGTCAGTCTCATGAGTGAATACATATGTGCAACTAGAGAGAGAAAGGAGATTTATGTAGCACGTGCTGCACACTTATCTAAATGTTGCCTCACTGCTCACTGATATGGCAGTCAGTCAGTGGCGTGTTAAGTGTCTGTTGCTTCTGCTGGGGGCGTATCGTGGCCACGCCCCCATTTGTCTGTAGCGGAAATGTAGGCAACGAGACGATAGCAACAACAGCAACAATTACAATGGAACAATCTAACAACCGGAGCGAGATTGAGAGAGAGAAATGCAGGCAAATGCAATTTCCACTTTTGCACAATGGCGACACCTGGCGGCTGCTGACGGCAAATTACAGGAGTTGCCAGAGTGAAAACGGAAATGTGCAGGCAAGCTCCTTTGTTTGATTCGAAATGGTTTGGTTTGGAATTGTAACCACCTCGAACTGCGAACCGCTGAACCGTTGAACCATTGAACCATCGAACCGCTAATGAACCGCTAATCTCTATAAATGAATAGCGCAGACGAAAAGTAGCGAAATTTCATTTCCAGAGTTGCCAACTTGTGGTTTGCGTTTTTTTTTGCAAGTGTCAAAAAGAAATAAAACAAGTTGCAAACAAACTTGAGAGCTTTTTTCCATATAGTATATATATACATATATATTAAGTGATTTTGCGTGTTTTGAACAGAATAGGTTCAGGGAAGATTTGACTTGTGATCTCCGAATTGAACTAATACATTTGGCTTGTGAAATATCTTCTACTTTAACATTTTGAAGCTTTAATAAATTTTTATTTTTTGCCAAAGATTTCTTGTGTTTGTGTATTTGGCCCGAAGGAGTTGGCCAAGAGCCAGCGATTTGTTTTGACTTGCAGCTCAGAACGTATTATAATAGTCATCATCATGACCAATTTTATGCTGATGATGATGATGATGATGATGATGATGATGATGATGATGATGATGATGATGATGATAGCCTGAAGGCGTTGTGTGAATGAAGTGCGCTTCAACTATTGAGCAATTGGCAGTTTCATTGTCTTCTTGTCTTTCAGTGGCAGCTGGCGAACCTATTTGGTGGAAAACGATTCATTGTCATGTTTTTAGACTGTGTCGACTAAAGGAATGAAAAAAAGAAGAGAGCTTGGGAGATTTTAGCGCTTTGCTTTGTTTGCCCGGAAGCATTTTCAAGAACTCACTTTCGGCATTAAAAGAAAATACTGTGAAAATTTCAGCACTGAAGCTTCAGGTAAATCAAGTAGTACAAGAAGTAGGAAAAAGTAATTCGAGTTAAACTTGAGTAAAGCTCAAAACTCTTAAGCTTTTGCAATTTAGTGAAATATTAAAATTTTCAAAATTCGAAGTTTTGAAACTTCCTGATCCCAAAGCATAATTTTTTTTTATTTTTATTTTTATTGTAAAAATTTTGTATATTTATTTAATAAACAAGCTTTCTGCTACCGAAGTGGCAACTTAATCTAGTTTTACATTTAAGGAAGGGTATACTTTATGGATATTTTATAACTATTTTATTTTTTTTATTATTTAACTTAGGACTGAAAGCATCATTGACAAAGTGAATCACAGATAATATGAGAACTCAACAGGTCTAACAAGTTGAGGCACATTTCGTCAGATAAGACAGAAAGGCAACAGCCAGTGTTAGGCAACGTCAAAACTTGAAAAGTCTGTGTTGTCATGCTGTCGATTAATCAAAGCGAATCACAACGGGAAACACTCAGTCGGAAAAGAACAGCAAACAAAATCAGGAAAAACAACTGATGATAAGAGAGGAACGCAATGTGACAGCTGTCAAAGCACAGCAGGATTGTGGCATAAAAACAGATTGGAGAGGGGGTTTGGTTAGCAGAGGTTGAAGGGGAGGAAGAGGAAAAACAAAAACCTTTTGGTCTATGGGAATGCAGCAAAATTAAAAGGCAAGGAGAGACGAAGAGAGAGAGAGAAAGAAAGTACTCAAAGTTATCAAGAAAACCACCCGAAAAATCTCAGACTGGGGGGACAGGGGAGAGCAGCTGTTGCCACAGCAACAACAACAACACTCAGCTTACTGATGATAATGATGATGATGATAAAGGTTAGCGGGGGATGTTCGAAAGGGGGTTGGGGGTTGGGGGGAAAGCATAAAGTTGCGTTTAAACGGATTTCATCGCGAGGCACACAGAATTCAATTTAATTTATCAGCAGAGAAAAACAACCCCAACAACCCAAGAGGGTAGCTTCACAAGACTAAGAGACAGAGACAGAGGAGAGAGAGAGAGAGAGAGTATTTTATTTTGGTTTCTTTTCAACAGCTAAATGCAATTAATCATTTTCGCTTTTCACGCACTTTTCCCGCAACTTTCTTCTTCTTTCACTTTATTTACGTTTCAAAAAAAAAACTCAACACGTAAAACTCGCTAATTAAGTGCAACAACAACTAATGAGGAACTGAACCTGCATCTAACTTGATTAACCCTTTGAGCTGCATGCAACCAAACCGCCCTCTAATCCACATGACAGAGTTATCTTCTGGCCACATCTGACGGCATCACGCATAATTAGACCAATTTGCATATGAAATTGAACTGTTTGAGCGCAACAGTTAATCCCCCCCCCCCCCCCTCAGGCGTCTTCTCCTCCCTTCAGCAGTCCAGTGTTGTGGTTAACCCCTTTCTGGCTTTATTGGTCACTCAACACTTGGGTCAGACACACACACACACACACACACATCTCTTCGCTTCTTATTTTCATTAAGGTTTCTTTCTCTTTCTCACATTGTTTAATTGATTTGCAGATTGGATTTGCTTTCTCTTTCTTTTAAGTATTTTTCCTTCTCTGAAAACTTTAAGCTCAAAAGCTTTAAGTTGTATGCTTTTTTAGCATTTCTTCACACACTCTTATTGTAAACTCATTAAATGTTTGACGTTTGCAAAAGTGTGAAAAAATCGGGCACTTTTAAATAACGAGCTGTTAATTAAGCCAACGTATGGCAAATTTAATGAATTTTGCATTAACTTCAGTCCAAAATTGTCGAGTTGTTGTTTTTGTTGTTGCCATTTCATTTAGCACCTGGGCGCCAGACAACAATAACAAAAGCTGGAGGGAAAATTCAACTGCAATGCACAAAACTATGGCAATAAATCGGTTTAAGGCTATGTGCAAGAGAGAGGGGGGGGAAGAGGTAGAAAGAGAGTGAATCAGGTGCTGTTGTCGCATTGATAATCTCTACGTGCGTGTTTGTCTGTCTGCCTGTGGGGGGGAATTGGGGGTGGGGGGAGGGGGGTTTGTACAAACAGCGAGTTGAAGGACAGACTGCAGTTGAGGGCAGAAGCATTTAAAAAGCGGAAATCAGGCAGACGACATAAATACACACACACACAGCAAAAGAGAATGAAAGCGAAAGAGTGAAAAAAAACAGAGAGAGCGAGAGAGATTAAAAGTTGGAAGGGGGAATCTGGTTATTATTATTGTTGTTGTTGTTGTTGCTAACAAGTGCAATGTCGTTGGAGCAGACACAGATGCGCCACAGACAGAAAGAGAGAGAGAGCGAGACAGGAAGAAGATTAAGCTAGGCACCCAACGCACATTTAACGGTAATCAACTCCATTCTACATTAAGCTTGAAGAAGGGCGGCGGTTGAGGGGGCGGGGGCGGGGGCGGTGGCGGTGGCGGGCTTAGGGAACAGCGCCTTAGATAATTGCATGCAAAGCGATTTTTCATTAGTGGCTTTTGCGGGGCGACAAAGGTAACGGGATAAAAGAACGTTTAACGCTTAGAAGTAATCTTTATTCATAGTTTATCAAATCCAACGGAAACTCTCTTGAAAGGTTTGCACAAAAATTGTTCTATTTAAATGCTTGATTTATTATGCAAACGAGCTCGGACCTATTTTTAATCATATTTATGATTCTTAGTAATTATGTAAGCACTTTTTTAATATGCTATCAACCCAAAGCCTAAACAAATTATAGCATATCGTATCGTAGGTGAACATTGAGATTCAAATTTTTCCAGAATCAGGAAATTTAATATTAAATCATATTTGAAAATCTATAAGTATTTGGGTTGAGAAGTAAGGTTTAAAAAATAGAAGATGTTTTTGCAAAGGCTTAAAATATATAAACATGTATATTTGGGGAAGGGTTTATGGCATCCAAAATCAGGTATCAGTCACACTTAGAGCAAGTAATTGTTTCTATGCTCGGCTAGGTAAATGTCATATGTAAGATATAAGTGTACACACACACACACACACACACACACACCGCCACACACTTTAGACAAAAGCACTTGGCACTTGGGCATTTTAAGAGCGTGGAGTGGCTTTTGTCTTCCTGTGACAATAAACTTGAATTATGGCCACAAGACATATGCATAAATGCATAGATAGCAGATAGCAGGACCTGGGGGCATAAGTATCTTTGCCACAAACGTATCTGCATCTACATATCTACCTGTATCTGTCTCTCTGTATCTCCATCTGCATCTGCATCTGTGTGTGTATGTGTATGTGTGTGTATGTGTGTGCTTGTTATTGTGAGCTCTTGAGCAATGCAGATGCCGTGATCCCAGCATAAAGCTTACCGCATTGTTCTCCAGGCTCCAAAAGAGAGTGAGAGAAAGCTTTAGGGAGTCTTTGTTTCAGGGTTCTTTAGTTATGGGTTTTTTACATCATGTTACATACCTGCAATAGAAGAATAAGAGAGAGAGAGAAAAGTTAGTTAAATAAAGTAAGTTTAATGAAGATGTAATAAAATAGATGATCAATATTATGTCAAGGTATTTATAACAATCGTAGAAAGGGCTTAAAGATTGTGAATTAAAATTTTTTTTTTAGAATAAGTCAACTACGGAAGCGGAAAACGAATTATAGAGGGAGTAAGCTAAAAAGAGAGAGAGAGAGAGAGAGTACAAGAGAGATGCTGGCTGGTGGATTAAGTGAAGATAAAGTTTGGGCAAAGAAACAGCTTAATTTGATGTCATGAACGACTTGCAGCTGAATTGTTATTGCTGTCATTATAAATAATGTGCGCGACAACCCTGGCAGAGAGAGAGCTGTTGTTGTAATTGTTCTAAGCACTATTAATGCTGCTGTTGTTCTTATTGTTGTTGTTGTCAGTGCATTTAACCCCCCTGCTCGCAATGAAATTAGAGCGCAAACATTTCAATTTTTATGTCGTCCCGCCTCGCCCTAAAGGAGTCACGACAATTTGGTGGTGGTGATGGTGTTAGTGGTGTTGGTGGTGCGGGGCATGACGGGTGGGTGCATTAACCTTTCATACACCGGTTGACACCAGAAAAGCGTCATCGTTGTCGTTGACTGCGTTGAGCTGCAATGTTTCCTCCGCATTTCCACTTCCATTACCTGAGAACACCAGCGGGTAGAAAACTAAAACAACAACAACAAGTCACATCTGTTGGCATCCTTGCTGCTGTTGGTTGTCCTTGTCCAATTTAAAGCCGTCTATATCCTATCCCAAACACCATAAATCCATTATAAATGGCATGCATTTAATCACGTTATCTTTCACAACCATATTCTATTTGGGGTTAATAAAACTGATTTGCACTAGACTTATAGTTCACTAAACTATTCCCTGATTGTAATTGATCTAGTTCATCTGAACAAGCTAACGAACTAAATGATCAAATTGAGTAAACTCAACGAAGCAAATGGTTTAACGAAGCGCTATTTGAGTAGACAAAATTAAAAAACCTAAAATAGGTGCAATAAATCAAAGATATAATTAGGAGAGCATGAATTTCTTGGTTCTGTAGTGGCTCTTAATTAATGAAAAAGCGTGGACCGTTGCTGAAGACAAAGAAAAACAGCGACACGAAACGAAAAGAATGGGCAAAAAAACAAAACAAAAACAAAATAGAAACGAACCAACCCTATAGAGAAATAAGGGAACCGTTGACAGGCCGTGTTATTGGCGTTCCCTGCTCAATCGAATGCCAATCGATAAACAATAATGGCAAACTCGATGCCAGCAGCCGGCGGCACATCAGGCAACAGTTTGGCCAGCATTCACCCACCCACCCATTCCTTCAGGAGCTGACAGTCCACCACCGAGAAGTGAATGTAGAACTGAAATGCGCCTGGACTATATTTTTTTCGGTCACAGTTATCCTGGACACCCCTGGGAAACAAAAAAAAAACAAAACAAAAACCCATAGAACAGAAAAGTGTTAAAAATGCTGCCCACAAATTTGGGAGGAAACATGTGAATCGGGCGGCTGGCTGTCCGTTTGTGATTTGCTGCGCTAGTTTCATCGTTATTCTTTTAATTCTTAAAAAAAAAATACTCTACATAAAAATGTTTTTAAATGGAGTATTTCACCCACTTTTCATACAAAATAATAATTTTTAGTCATTTTTAGCAATTTTCAAAAAAATCACAAAAAATACATTGCGAAAAGATTTTTGAAGAACAATTTTTTAATCACTATTAGAATTGTTTGAAGTAACTTTTTGCATCAAACCTTTTTTTGTTTAAGCCCGGGGAAAAAAGTTTCAAAATAGAATTTTACAAGAATTGAAAACTTTCAATGGGTACTTAATGGGTTAAGAAGAGTATTGTATTATTCAAACGGAAATTAAATGTTATGCTTGATAAGTCAATCGATATAAATACTTCCCTTAAAGAACTGCAAAAACTATTAGGCTACTAAAGCTAAATTAATCCGCAAGTAAAAATAAAAGTAAATATAATAATCACTTTACAGGGTATGTACTAGTGCAGAACTTGGAATGAGCACGCTCTGGCATTTATTTTTTACCGAAATTTTTTACGGTCCGTCCATAAAAAAGAAGGAATCTCGCACGTGTCTGGGCAAAAAGTAAATGTAACAATTGGTACGAGAATCACAATTGCATTTAACTCAATTGGTGCTTGAACGAGTTGCGAATTACAAGCTGATTTGATTAAAGCGCAACTGTCACTGGCATAACTGCAACTCCCCCACTTCTCCCACCTCTCCCGCTTCATCCACTCTCTTGTTGGCCGGCTATGTGGCTTCGTTAAGTTGCACAAATTCAATTTCCTTGCGGCAAAAACTTGCCGCGCACTTTGGCACGTAATGTTTTGCAAGCCGTAAAGAATGGAATGTTTATGCCAACAGTTTAGGGACCAAGCCCAGTCAACTTTACTCCCCTTTCCTCTCCCCCTTTCCCCCCCGCTTCCGTAAATGGAAGTACGGGCCCAAGTATCCGGCCATTTCTATGCTAAACGTTTGTTTACCGTCTAGTTATATGCTTGAGGAGCGAGCGGGGCGTGCAGCTCCAGGAGCGATCCTGGCTGCACACAAAATTGTAACGAGCTTCGTGTGGATGCAACACATTGGCCAAGAGCCAACAAGCCATCTAGCTAGCCAGCATCAGCTTCTTTTGCTAACCAAGTTTGGCTTTAAGGGTGCAGAACGTAGCTCAACTATGCACCGGGGAATCATAAATAACAACGACAGACTGAGGACGGAGGACGGAGGAAGCGAGGCATATAATTGCCCTACGGCAACAATACATAAGTACATTTATATGTATACATATATGTATATCTTATATATAGTAGAGGAACGTGCACTTGGCAGCCGGTAAAATTTCTATTAACGTGTAAACTTCAATTACGAAACCTTGAAAAACCTTGAAATTAAGCGGCTTAATGAAAATACAGATACTTTATACATTGTCTTTGATCAATTACGAGCGTAATTGTATTGATCAGCATCACATTGCATTCTGCATTTCCGGCTAAGTTGAGTTGATTGAGTTACCGATTGCTTCTTCGTGGTTTCCGCTTCTAAACGCATCAAGGTCAACTAACGAGCGAGGGTTGAATGAAGAGCGAGCCAAAAAAAAAAACAGAAACAAGAAACACAAACTGAAAATGAAACTGAAACAGAAACAGAAATTCACCCTGATGACGAGTTAAAATCGTGCATTATGTGTACATGGCACGCATTTCCTGAACTCATTTCTAGTTCCAGTTCCCATTCCCATTCCACTTCCACTCCCCTCCATTCTATTGACACCATAAACTAATAATTAAAACTACAAATGAATTCACACCCTTCGGACCTCACTTTTCAAGCCAAATGTTGCTGTGGGTGTGTGTGTGTGTGTGTGTGTGTGTAAATGGGTGCGTGTGCGTAAGAAACAACTGTTCCGAGGCTATTGACATTTGGAATAAGCCTAGTCAAACATTAAGCTTAAAATCACAGAACTACAGAAACTTCTTCAACTATTTCCCCATCATGAATAATCGAACAAAAATGCAATTAGCCAAGTGGATGTTCATAAGTGGTTGAGTTGTATTAACATCCAGCAGCATCACATCAAGTATTCATGAAGAACTTCATAGTTCATAACTTGGGACTCAACTGAATAAATGAGCTGTTCATTTACCTTGTGACCCAAGACCGTTTCCACCCAGACAGATTCACCCTGAAACAAAGTCGGAACGTTTAACTTAGACCTAAACGACTGTCAATTACTTTGATAAGTTGTAAGAAAATAAATAATTGAACAATTGAAAGAACAAGTTCAGTTTTTAGTCAATCGAACTAATAGTTCATTCAGTTCGTTTAGATTTGTCAATGAGCTTGTTCAATGAACCTTGACTAATGATCGGGTTCGATTAATCGTATTCTTACAATACAACTCTAATAGGAATACACTGTTCATATATACTCCTCTACCTTCAATATCAGTGTATGTATTAACACGCACGTTTCAAAGCTGTCAACTCAGCTGATTGGCAGCTAGCAAAAAAAAAAAAAGAAAAGAAAAGAAAAGAGAAGTAAACTGACAGATGCGCCAATACGGCAAAGTTTTTTTTACATACATAGAGTGCAAGATATGCAGCAGGCAACAGCACAGGTGTCAATCAGTCTTGCAGACTGGTCACACTGTCAATTAGCGATGACACTCACGTGATTTACAAACGTACTCACAATTTCAGCAAAAGATTGTAATGTACAAAAGTTGATTGAAGGCAGCAATCAGTCTAGTTTTAATTGCATACGGTCACACTGGCAGCGATTAAAAGCTGCTCAAGTGTTGCCTGAACCACAACCTTTTGACCTCACAAAGAAGCTGAATGTTCTGGGTGGTATTGGGTGGCATTTGAGTGCGGTGAGGAGAGGTAGTTGGAGCTAATGGAGCGAACGCACCCAAACAGATGAGCCGCACAAAGGGGGGGGGTGGGGGTGGAGGGGCAACGGATAGGCAAATCAGAAATAATAAAGTCAAGGGGCAATATCCTGTAATCATAACATATTTTTCAACTCGCGCACATGCAGACGACGATGCAATAAAAGCAGCAGCTGCAGTTCATATTAATGCCGGGTCCCTCCTCCCTCAGCTATGCGTGGGCCCCCCCGCCTCTTCCTCCACAAATAACAGCAACAAACCGAACAATAACAACAACAACAATCGCAATGCGCACTCAATAAATTTCAATTAAGCAAACAGCAGCCAGAGCATTTGCATTTTTTCCCACTGCATTTTATAGTTTTTCTTTTGTTTCGCCCTCTTTTCTTCTTCTACCTTTTGTTCAAAGGATACCCTGTAAAAAAAAACGCTGAGAGTGACTGGAGCAACTATTGTCTGTTAATTAGCTGTGTTGTTATAATTTTTTATTTAATTTTTTTATTTTCTTTAAGATTCAAATAAATTTGTTTTTAAAGCAGTCAGAAAACGGGTGGTAAAAAATATGAAAAATTTTAAACTATCTTTTGTATTATCAATTCAAACTTAAATGCATTCTGTTCAAAAGCTATTAAAAATCTATATTTATATAATTAAGAAATTTAAAATCCATATGATATCTATATTGTTTATTCTTTATGCTATTGTCTTTCGACGAGGCCTTTTGATATGCTTATTACTAATTTTTGCAATGGTACTAGAAACTTTTTTTCAATTACGAAACCATTTATTTTTATCTGTTAGTGGCTTTAGTTTAAGTTTTCTTACTCAAGATACATTGACATTAAAATTATTTTTTGTATTAAAAAAGTAAAAACCATAAACATGAACAAAATGTATACCAAAAAAATGATCCTTTATCACTTTAAAATGTCCAAGTAAGTATTCAGATATAATTTTATGTTGTCAGCCTGAAAACGAAATTTCAACATTTTACCAAAAATACTTTCGTTGTGTGATCCACTTTTGAAACATTTGCTTTTTTATACAATGTACATATGTATGTGCTTGTAATGGTTTTCTCTTAAATCATCTGCTTGCTCTACTTAGCTAACATGTATTTTCATGAAATTTACTTTTGTGCAAAGTCATTATAAATTTAGGCAAATTTTTGGCCATGTTTTGTATGCGCTCTCTTTTTTTGGTTTCTGACAACAGCAATGTAATTAGTGACTAAAAAGCGAACGTACACTTGAAGAAAAAGCATTTCATTTGATAGATAGATTAAGATACTTTTGGAAAATGTTAATTAGAAAATACATAGTTTGACTTTAAGTTAATTTCTCAATATATTAATAAAGATTTTGATATAGTTGTTCAAAGTTAAAATATCTTTTCGAGATTATAAGTGAGGTGAGAGAAGAAACTTGGGACTTACATTTGAGTCTTCTACAAAATGCCAAGTCTCAAGTAAGGTCTCAATTATTTCTTCAAGTGTTATATTATTATATATGAACTTTTATTGTAACGACAGCTCGTCTGCATGACGAACGTATGTACTATATGTATGTGTGTATGTGTGTGTGTGTGTGTATATCTAATGACTTTAATAATGCTGAAGTGGGTGCAAAAACTAACGTTTCGAGGGGTGACGCGAATCCCAAAACACAACTAACTCAACTGAACTGAACGGAACTGTTTTGTTCTGTTCTTTAATGTATTGGGGGGCGTTGAAGGCGGTTCACCCTCGATGGCTCAGTCCCGTTATCCAGGTCTCCAGTCCATCATATACAAATGCATGATTCATGCTACACTTACAAACATTCAACTAAATATTAAGCAACTTTATACATATATACTTACACCCGAATATATATTTGTTTCTGTGTGTGTGTGTGATGTACATAATGTAAAAAGTCACCCTCGCATTTTCAGTAGTTTAAGTGTAGTGTGGGAGAACAAAATGTTCTTGAGCAATTTTTGCAACTTGAACGTGAAATATTTCACAATCGCTTCAAATACGAAGTATAAATTCCCTTTCATTCTCCAATATAGAGAATTATCTGAACATAACAAATATTTTTATATATGTTCGATAGCTTTACAAGTCTTTTTAAAATCGATTATTATCGATTTATTTTTATATCGTCATTATATTTGGTTTGTTTCTTCGTTGCAACTTTAAAAATATCGATTGCAATGTTATCATCTTTATTACAGGGTATGCTGCAAGTTTAGCAGAAAAAGAGAGACAGAGTTGGTTTTGGGGTGTGGTATCGCGTAGGTTGTCTTGCAATTGATTCGTGTCCAAAATACTTCCGCAATTGCCACTGCGAGTAGTTTTCAGATTGCTGACTTGTCAACACTTGAAAGCGAGTCGCAGACAGCATCCCATAAATGAATGCATGCAATGTGAATGCTATAGGATATGATGATATGTATGTATGTATATCGTACTTTATGGTATGCCATCAACTCATTCATTCATCCAAATGCAAACGCAAACGCAAAGGCAAACCAAGTGGCGTTTGCCATTTCCGATGTCGACTTCAAAGTCGTCTTTGCTGCCTGTTTTCTTTACTTTTCCTTTTCTTCTTTTCTTTTTCCTATTTCATACTTCTTTTGAGTTTTATTTTTTTTTTTTGCATTTGATGGCACATTTCCGGCTGCGTCTAGTTGTTGTTTTTTGGTCTATTTTTAGGCTGTTTGGCGCACGCATGAAATGCATTTGGCTTAAATGCCTGAACTTGTTTTCATTACTGAATTTTCTAGCTTATTTATTAGCCTTGTTTAACATGCAAATTGTATCCTTTGTAAGCACTTTTTATGCCTTTTTGTGTGTAATAAGTTTGAGCTAACTATTACTACGCTTTTTAAAATACGCCTGTTTATGCTACTTTATAAATATCATGATTTTGATGAAGGGGCGGAGCCACCTGCAATGCTTTTATACATATTATATTATTGCGTTTTGTTTTGCCGTCTAACATTGCTTTATTTAACGATATTAAGAAGCTTGTTCGTCTCCGCAGACGTCCAGTGGCTTCTATTGCTTTCCATTTTTAACGTATTTATTCTTTTGTTACAGTATCTTCAGTGCATGACAGCTGCTTTTACACAGTAGCGTTGCCAGACAGTTTTCCACAAAGAAAATCATGATTTTTCCAAAAAATCATAGTCAAAATACGTGTGTAGAAAAAATCATGATTTTGTGTTTATGCTTGTAAATTTTTTAAAAAAATCACGATCTGAAATCATGCTTTTTTGCAAGCATAAACGTAGTATATATCAGTTTATAATTCAGATCAGGAAAATCCCATTTTGATATTCATTCTCGATACCTTTTTTTAAGATTCACAATCTCTCTCTCTATCTCTCTTTTCTATACTCTCTCTCTGTCTGTGTGTTCTGCTCTATGTATAATTAGCTAAACTGTTGAACTGCATCATTTATGCAAATTTAAGTCAAGTTGAAATTTGTTAAGCATGCGTAACGCATGCACAGGGTGTCAATTGCATACAGGGTTGCATTTAATTGAAAAGCTCAGCCCGCTGTGTCTGTCTGTGTATGTGTGTGTATAATTAGCGGCGTTTTCAACGTTTCCAATTCCTCTGCAATTTACAATTAGTATAATCCACATCAATAACAAATTATACCGATAGTTATCGATAACTATACGAACACCGTATTAAGTAAGGGCAACGAAAAGGTTGCTGTGGCTGTTGTTAACTGTTTTTTTTTTGGACCAACTCCGCACGTGCCAATTGAGGGGATGTCTTATCCGCGACACTCATCTGCAGCCCTGGTCTTTGTTTTGTCTTCTGCCGGCCGTGCATTTAATTGCCGTGGAGCCAGCCCACACCCACAAAAAAAAAAAAAAACAATAGCACAATCCGAAAATGAAAACAGAGACAGACCGATTCCAGTCGAATACGAATTTAAGCATCCCAACATTCCAACCCTAACCCATTCGGATTTTGTGGCCTCGCTTCTTTTTGCTTTTTGGTTAATTGTTTTCGTTTTATTTTGTTTGCCAGCCAGTCAAATTAGGCCGCGTTTTGCGCTTATTTTAGTAGCCGTACCTCTATTTGTATCTTTAGCTAGTAGCTGTTGTATCTTTATCTGCACAGCAGCAGTTTTATCTATGATTATTTGACTAGCCATTTTAAGTTCTCAATTGTTTTGCAAACTTTTCCGATTTAATTGACTATATTAATCACTTCACGAGAATAAGTCACGAATCTTTTTTGCAATGAAAGGTTTTTATTTACATATATCATGGGCCACAAAGAGTAAGGCTATGAAAGCCAAACTAGATAGAAAAAATAAGTAGCATAAGATTTAAAAATGTGTTTTATGTTTAGATTAAGATGAAATTGGAGCTTTACATTTACAATATAATCAGAGACGCTTTTTGACGCACTTTAAACTTGATTATGTCTATAGCAATAACGATTATCAGCTTTTTGTAATTGTCAGCCTCCTTTAAGCATAGTTTTTTGGAAACTGTAAAATCAGTTCGATGAAACACACTGAAAACAGAATATAAAGTTTGCAGATGTACCTTTTAATATGTACTCGATTTTAACTTTTGTTGAAAGTGTTTTCTTTTTGGGTTTGTGCCGTGCGGCAAACGTGACTTTTGGGCCATGTTGTTTTTTAGTGTTACTTTCATAATATGTGACTAAACGGCGAATTTTTGCATTTCATTTAGCAAAAAGACAAACAACAGAACGATTTCAATGTTAATTTGCATTGCTTTAAAAACTGAACTTAAACAAACCGATTTAGACCAAAATAAACCGGTTCAAATCTTTCCACTATATCGTTCCCATTGATTTGTGTGTTTTTTTTTGGTTTATTGCACAATCGTGAGAGCCTGACAATTATGAAAATTCTCGCTATCGTAAATTTTGTACTACTAAATGCAAAAGAATACTAAACTTAATATTAAATGCTTAGCTTGCCAACAATTTATTATTATGAATACGTGATCTTTACCCACTTTAGGCTTAACAATAGTTTTACATACATAAATATACATATGTGTGTGAATTTATAGTTGTCATTAATTCTTGGTTAGGTTTTTAACTCTTATCTCCACTGAAAATCCGTTGATATTTATTTTAAGTTTTCTACAGATGTAGAAAATAAAGTTATTAAGGCTTCATCAATTATTGTGCAATGCGGCAACACGATCCAACAATAATCTATCTATGTATAAGTACCAGTATTTGTATCTAGTATCTGAATGCATATTCATTTCTGATTAGTTTGCATTTCAGTCACTCCAACTGGCTTGCTTGCCTTGCTCTCAAGGTCTCTTTCCACATCTCTCTCTCTCTCTCTCTTTCTCGCTTACTCGCTGCCTCGCTGCCAGCATGTTAGCTACACCCGCTGCTGATACTAGAGAAGACAAGTTTTGCAAGCGGAAAAAAGAATTACCCAAAAACACGATGCGTCGAAATAATTGAATTTAATTAACATGTGAAATGCGCGCTCCACTAAAACAAAAACAAGAAAATAAACAATGAACGCCATCAACAGAAACAACAAAAACAACAACAACACGTGCACAAGAAGAGAACAAATGCAGCAGCTGTGATTACAGCGCTCTCTTTTGAGCGCGTTTCTTGTTGTTGCTGTTGTCGAAATATGCATAATGATGTTGCTGGCATCACACAAATGTTGCTGGGCATGGCTGTCAAAAGAAAGTTCATGATCTCATAGTGTGTAAACAAAAAGGTTTGCTTACCTGTGCGCAAAATGCAGCCAGAAATGTTAAACTCCAAAGCCAGCATTGTTGCTGAGCTGCTTTTGTTGCTGCTGATTGTTGCTGCCTTTTGAGTCGGATTCTTGTTGTTGCTCTGCTTAGCGTATACAACATGTTGCGGCCGTGTTTTTGCTGTTGTTATTAAATGCTTGTTGCTATCTTCGCTGAATGCTGTTGTTGTTACTGTTTTATTTTATTGATATTTCCTTGCTGGTTTTTTGTATTGCTAATACCTTTTGATTTTCGACATTTTTGAAACAGGCATAGTTTTTGTTTTTAACAAATGCATTGTTTTCAATTTGTTTACAATTGGATTCTGTGTGTATTTTTGTATCTTAAACTTTCCTCACGTCATTCTGCGGGAAGTAAATTAAAGAGAGACGCAGAGAAAGAGACATTGAGTTTCAGTTTTGAAAAGAGAGCGAACAAGAGCGCACACTAGACAGGTAAAAATAATGTGTACGTGTGTCTGTGTGTGTGTGTGTCTGTGTATGGGTGTGAGCGCAGCTTTTGAACCAAGCTCAGCTTTTGCCAACGAGATCAATATCACTCTACCCCTCTCACTCTCTCGTCGTTGTTGCCAACAATGTTTTTTGTTGCTTGTTGCCTGCGCTAATGTTATTTTTGTATACGGACTGTTTGTTGCTTTCGATTTTTCTATATGTATGTTTTGTATATTTGTAAGCTTGCTTTTGTTTTGTTATTGCAATGCGATTTAATTGCATTAACTTTTTGGCCAAGTGATGTCACATGCAAAAGCTTAGCAACAAAACATAAATACGCAGAAAAATATTCATATATGCATGGTTCGAAATGCCAATAAAAAGAAATCAACAAATTTTACAAAAACCAGTTTTGACTTTTTAACTAAAGTTGACTCGCTTTTTGCTTGTTAATAACATTGGCGTATGCAAAATAAAAAAAAAATGAAATAAAAGCCTTCAACTTAGTTGCCGAGAGCAACTTGGCCAAGAGAGAGAGAGAGAGAGAGAGAGAAAAAGAGAGCGCGTGAGATGACAGATTTCACATACATATAAGAAGAGATCCAAGATCAAAAGTTGAGCCATTGTTCTGTCATTTACTAGAACAACAGCGCCAAACAAACAAACAAACAAAAAGTAACGTAAAAGCTTGAGAAACAACAACAACCAAACAATTCAAAGCTCACCAAACGAGTTTCAATTGAGTTGGATTTATGAGTTTTAAGCTAATTTAGGACAAGTTTCCAAGCACTGCAGAAACATTGACAACATAAATAAAAAACATAACTTATGTTTCTCGAATTCATACATAAATCTAACAAAAGTCATAGACAAATTTTCCGCAGATTAAAAAACAAACAAAAACGGATATTCAAATTAAAAACTGACATCAACAACAACAACACCAATAATTGCAAAGCGGCGCCAACAGAGCGCGCTTCTGTGCATGATGGATTGTTAGGGAGAGGGGGGCGGGACGCATTGGCACGCAAAAGAAAGCGACGGCATGTAACATTACAAACAACAACAAAATCGGCTGCTGCTGCCGGCGTTGCCAGTGTTGCGTAGGTGCTGTTGTTGTTGTTGTTGTTGTTGTTGCTGGTGGTGTTGCTCTTGCGACGCACTCGTATGGCGCTCAAAACACCAAAAACAACTCTCAATTTCGGATTTTACTTTGCTACGCTTTGCTGTGCATTTCTTGGCCAAAAGGTATACGTATTATGGTTATAAGTTTGTATGTGTGTGTGTGTGTGTGGTTGTATGTTTGTAAATATTAACTTATTTAAGACACGAACTTTTCATATTTAACAACAAAATGCTTTAAATATATGTGTATACATACATTAATATATATTTATAAATATGTTTATCCGCGTTCAAAAAAATTTTTGCTAACCGTCGCCAAAAAAAAAATACAACAAACAAAAAAAACAACAAAAATGAACACTAGCAGACGCAGACGCGCACACACGTAAACACAGGGCAACGACGACGACGATGACGACGGCGACTGCGACGGTGACGGACAAGCACAGCGGCAAATAGTAAAACGGACGACGATGAGACAATGAGGCACACCTGAACACGCTCACGGCCAAAACTCAACTGAGTAACGGGCTATGTGTCGGTGGCTGCGGCTCTGCCTGCATCTGCAAGTTGGTTAGGCAAGTGTGCGTGTTTGTGTATGCTTTGGTGTGCTTGTATGGGAGAGACCCCAACTTTGGGTGGTTGTTTCTGTGCTAGTGTTGCCACACTGGGCGCGCAGTTTGAACCTCTTGCAAGCGGTCCATGCAAATATTTTAATTTTCGAGACCGAATAAAGTTAACACATGCAACCAGCAATTATAAATTATAATATTATATGTTCAACTGGTTGCATATTGCATATATATTTAAATATTTACATATATTTGCATTTGTTTTGCAATACATCTTGTGGGTACTTTAAAGATGACTATTTTGTTTGCACATTCAATAAATAACTAACAAGAGCAAGTACAAAGAAATATACCAACTGAATGTTTGGATTGTAATTTCACAAAATTAAATTTTGCAACCAACAAAAAAAAGTGCTGAAAAACGCTTACAAAACCCATCACGAATATTTACATGCGATGTATTGTCATGCTCCCATATATCGATATAAGTTGACAAATTCGACTATCGATATACAACAGGCATCCCCAGTTGCAGTTTATCTTGTTTTGTACATCGCTAACAGAAGCAAATGCTACACGGTTATTTTTTTGGCAAACAGATTCTACACTGCCATTTATTAACTATTTATGTTCAGTGAATATTAAAGCTATACGGGCCGCATCTTTGCGTATTGTGATTGTTGGCAATATAGCGCGGTAGCTGCACACTGCGCACAGCACTCGTAAAAATACCGGCAGCAGCATCCTCACACACCCACACCTACAAGCACACATACATACATGTACATATATGTAGGTTGCTTGAAACAATAATCATCTCCCATTGTGCGTGAAGAAGAAGCAGAGAGATAGATAGAGAGAGAAGAGAGAGAGACATTGGAAGAAGGAAAGAAAAAGAGAGAGAAGTAGGTGTCATCATCAATACATTTAGGCCATGAAGAGCGTCTTGATGGTGGCCGAGAAGCCCTCGCTGGCTGCCTCCCTAGCCACAATCCTCTCCAATGGACGCTGTACGGCGAAACGAGGTTAGAAATACTAGAATAATAAATTACAGAATGATTCCTTCTTTCCATCGAATTCAAGAGATGGTTGTTCCTTGTGGTAACTTTAATATTCTCCCATTTACAGTTAACAACGGCTGCTCAACGCACGAATGGACCGGAAACTTTCGTAACGAGGGCAGCGTCCACTTTAAAATGACATCTGTGTGCGGTCATGTGATGTCGCTGGATTTCACCAGCAAGTACACGTCGTGGGACAAGGTGGATCCCGTGGCGCTGTTCGGCTGCACCACAGAGAAGAAGGAGTGCAATCCCAAGCAGCAGATGCGCTCCTTTCTGTCGCACGAGGCACGCGGCTGCGACTATTTGGTGCTTTGGCTCGATTGCGACAAGGAGGGCGAGAACATCTGCTTCGAGGTGATGGACGCAGTGCAGCATGTTATACACAATGTGTACAGTCACAGTGTCACATATCGTGCGCACTTCTCCGCCATTACGGACAAGGACATCAAGGGAGCCATGGACAATCTGGGGCATCCCAATGAGAACGAGGCCAAGTCTGTGGATGCAAGGCAGGAGCTGGATTTGCGCATTGGCTGCGCCTTCACACGCTTCCAGACCAAGTTCTTTCAGGGACGCTATGGCGACTTGGACTCCTCCCTCATCTCGTACGGACCCTGCCAGACGCCCACATTGGGTTTCTGTGTGAAACGGCACGACGATATACAAACCTTCAGACCGGAGACGTTTTGGTATCTGCAACTGTTGGCTGGCCAGCCGGAGTTTACGCTCGAATGGGCGCGTGGGCGAGTCTTCAAAAAGGACATTGCCATCATGCTGCTGAATCGCGTCAAGGAGCACAAGGAGGCAACGTAAGATAGCTTTTTCGGTTTGTGATCTTAAACAGATCATTGTTCTAAAGCGAGATAGATTTAACCTACAGTTAAAATTTGCCAGAAACCCTAATCAAACGTATCAAGAACCAGCTCAACAATCAAAATTAACAAGTACCTAAGGATTAACAATAAGTTATAATATAATAATAAAAACCAAACTCTTTGTTTTCTTGCAGCGTGGAAAGCGTGAGCAGCAAGGAAGCGTTTAAAAGTAAGCCGCAAGCCTTGAACACCGTTGAACTGATGAGAATCTGCAGCTCCGGCTTGGGCATTGGTCCGTACCAGGCCATGCAGTTTGCGGAGAGACTCTACACCCAGGGCTACATAAGCTATCCGCGCACAGAGACCAATCAGTATCCGGAGAACTTTGACCTGCACGCCGTGCTGCGCGTCCTGCAGCCATCGAGTGACTTTGGCTCGGAGGCACGCGCCATTGCAGCAGACTTTCAGGCACCACGCAAGGGCAAAGATGCCGGCGACCATCCGCCCATAACGCCCATGAAACTGGCCAATCGGAGCGAGTTCGACAGGGACACGTGGCGGGTGTACGAGTTCATTTGTAGACACTTTCTCGGCACCATATCGCGTGATCTGAAATATCGGGTCACAACGGCCAAGCTGCGCGTCGGCATGGAGAGCTTTTCGTGCACCACGAATGTGCTGCTGGACGCCGGGTTCACCAAGGTGATGACGTGGCAGGCATTTGGCAAGGATGAGCCGATGCCGCCGTTTGTCCAGGGCACTCAGGTGGCCATCAATGATGCGCGCTTGGCCGAGAGCCAAACGGGTCCGCCCGACTACCTCACCGAAGCGGAGCTGATCACCCTAATGGAGCAGCATGGCATCGGCACGGATGCCTCCATTCCCGTGCACATCAATAACATTTGCCAGCGGAATTATGTGAAAATTGAGACGGGCCGGAAACTGATGCCAACCACGTTGGGCATTGTGCTTGTCCATGGGCTATCAGAAGATTGATCCGGAGCTGGTGCTGCCCACCATGCGATCTGAGGTGGAGCGCATGCTCACCCTTATCGCCAAGGGTTCGGCTAACTTTAACGATGTACTGCGACATGCAATCAAAATCTTCAAGCTCAAATTTATGTTCTTCGTTCAAAATATTGCCAGCATGGACAACCTCTTTGAGACATCATTCTCCCCCCTCGCCGAATCGGGCAAGGCGCATTCGCGTTGTGGCAAATGTCGTCGCTACATGAAGTATATACAGGTGCGATTTCATCCTGTCTCCCTCGAATCTTAATTCTCCATCTTCATCTCTGTCTCTTTCTTTTCTGTATTGCAGACTAAGCCTGCGCGTTTGTACTGCTCGCACTGCGATGAGAATTATACGCTGCCCAATGGCAATGTGAAGGTGTATCGAGAGTTCAAGTGTCCGCTGGACGATTTCGGTCTGTTGGCGTTCTCGACGGGAGCGAAGGGTCGCTCGTATCCATTCTGCCCCTACTGTTACAATCATCCGCCGTTCAGGGACATGCCCAAGTTTGGCGGCTGCAATACCTGCACGCATCCCACCTGCCTGCATTCGCTCAACACGCTGGGCATCTCTGGGTGCGTGGAGTGCGAGATGGGCGTCCTTGTACTGGATAGCACACTTTCGCCCACGTGGAAGCTTGGCTGCAATCGCTGCGATGTCATTATCAATTGCTTTAAGGGTGCAACTAAAATCACAGTAGAAGGTATTATTACAATTAGTACAATGTGTTAAATCAAATACTATATTTAACATCCCTACTTTCAGAGGCCAAGTGCAATGATTGTGGTGCCCAGATGGTGAATGTGGTTTACAAATCGGACAAATCAAAGTTTAAGGATGGCAGCGAAGAGAAGAGCGGCTGCATCTTTTGCTCAACTGAGTTTTCGCATCTAGTGGAAAAGCATCGAGCGGTTGCCTCACGTCAAGTGCGCGGCGGAGCGCCGCGTGGCGGTGGTGCTGCTGCCGGTGGTGGTGCTGGCCCCAATTCACGTGGCGGACGCCATGGTGGACGACCGCCCAAGGATAAGATGGCGCAGCTGGCGGCATATTTCGTTTGATTGTTAGCCACCAGCTTAAATTGCACATTGCATTTATTATGTAAATTGTCATTTAATTAGTCAACAAATTATTTTGCGAGACTTGACAGACAGTAATAAACGAAATTTGTATAAAATTGTATTCGTTTTTCATTAATCCTAAAGCCATGCGTCCACATATTGATTTTTGAGGCCATAAGAAATGCGCCAAAATGTAATGTAATAAAAATGAATGAAATGTTTAAATTTCGCACGCAAGTGGCAGCACTAAATTAATTGCAACCTTCACTGAGCTCCGAAATGTATCGATGTTTGCACTTATCGATGATTTTATGGCCACATACCTGCAAATGAAAATTGTGTTTTCACTCGATAAATGATTAAACGATATAGTTTAACATAAAATTTGCAATTTGTAACTGTAAAATATTTTAGTTTAATGGTAACACAAGGATATGGTAAATTATATCGGTGGGCCTAAAGGGCCATGCGATGATTTCAGTAGTTACATTTGCAAATTCATTGTGCGATAACTGCAACGCAAGGTCGTTGCCGATGACAGCTGTTTGTGTCCGTCTGTTATTGTCGAGCAGCCCCATCACTAACGTTGCTTTTCATGTTCAAAGAAATTTACTAAGATTTCGACTGATAGTTTCAACGTTACACACGTATAAAACAGCTCCAAGGCACACTGCGACGCCAGTGCATAGCTGACACGCGCGCGCCCCTCACATAACAACTCGTTTGTTATTATTTTTTATAATTAAATATTGTTGGCCCGTCCAAAGAATGGACAAACTGATCAAAATGATGAACCACCGATCCGAAATAATCGTGGGCGAAAAATACAGAATCATACGCAAAATTGGTAAGCGCCAGATCCCATTTGCCTCCGTTAGTCATTGCCATATCCAACTGTGTGTGCGCGACGCATTAGTGTAAATCAGATAAATGAGATTTGCATTTAACTCAAATTTTCATGTGCATTGTTATTGTGATGGTGATTTTAATTTGTCATTTTTTAGGCAGTGGCTCTTTCGGTGACATTTATTTAGGCATGAGCATGCAATGCGGCGAGGAGGTTGCCATCAAAATGGAGGCCACCAACGCTCGTCATCCACAGCTTCTCTACGAATACAAGCTCTATCGCGTGCTCAGCGGCGGCGTTGGCATTCCCCGCATCCGCTACTACGGCAACGAGAAGAACTTCAACATACTCGTCATGGATCTGCTGGGTCCCTCACTTGAGGACCTCTTCAACTTTTGCACGCGCCATTTCACCATCAAGACGGTGCTCATGCTGGTCGATCAGATGATTGGCCGCTTGGAATATGTGCACATGAAGTGCTTCATCCATCGCGATATAAAACCAGATAACTTTCTCATGGGCATCGGGCGTCACTGCAATAAACTCTTTCTGATTGACTTTGGCCTAGCCAAAAAGTATCGCGATCCGCACAGACGCATGCACATACCGTATCGTGAGGAGAAGAACTTGACGGGCACAGCCCGCTATGCTTCGATCAATGCCCACGTTGGCATCGAGCAGTCGCGTCGCGATGACATGGAGTCCCTTGGCTATGTGATGATGTACTTCAATCGTGGTGTCCTACCCTGGCAGGGCATGAAGGCCACCAACAAAAAGCAGAAGTACGAGAAAATCTCCGAGAAGAAAATGTCCACACCGATCGAAGTGCTGTGCAAGGGTTATCCGGCCGAATTCTCCATGTACTTGAACTACTGCCGCAGCTTGCGTTTCGAGGAACAGCCCGACTACATGTACCTACGTCAATTGTTCCGGTAAGCATCTGCTCCTCTCCCATTTTTGTATACCCTGGCAGAATATTTACTTTTTAGTTACTGAAATTCGTTCAAAGCCTGATGAAATTTATTGGCAAACACATTTAAGTGCAACTATCAATGTAAATTGTACTGCAATTCTAATCTCAAACTAAACAGTTAGTACTAGTACTAGTACTACATAGTATAATATATGGCTAAACACCAAATATTATGTCAGCTGCTAGCTGTTGAATGTTTTGCCAAGGGTATGCAATATAAAGACTTGAGTTGCTTCAAAGCTAATTTCAAATTGTGCGTGCATGTTTTTGTTTTTCGTTGTTTTTTTTAGCATTTTGTTCCGCACACTGAATCATCAGTATGACTATATCTATGATTGGACGATGCTGAAGCAGAAGACCCATCAGAATCAGCAGCAGACTGCCGCTAATGTGCTGACGCCGGAGCAGCGTACCGAGCGTGACAAGGAGAAGCAGAGCGGCACCAAGCCGACTGCCCTGGTTGAATAGGCCATGCCTGCCTCCTCCTCCTCGTCCTCGTCCCTATCCTCATCGTTATCCAAATCCACTTCCCCGCTTAAGCCAGATGATGGCAAAGAAGAAAAGCAATTATTCGAATAACTTAAAAAAAACAAAAAACAAAAAGAGGAATTAATCAAAATACGAGGAAGGAAGGCGGCTTTTAAATGACCTAGCTGCATTGCAGGACAAGGTAACCAGGATAAGATGGGCGTATATATGTAGATGCATATATACACCACATGCATATATGCATATAGTATATTTTTATAAATCAAAAACAACAACAGCGCAGAATTGAATGAAGAAGAAAAAAAAAGCGCAGCAGCTATAATGTATATAGAATTTAATGTTACACTACAACCAAACTCTTACACACACACATACACCCACATAAACAGACGTAGCCTAGCATTAAAATATCCTGCATGCAAGGCATATTCATTGACATCACAAAAAAACAGACCCTAACCCCAATGCAAACACCTAAAATGTTCTAAATGTGTATGCGAAAAAGAAAAACACAAATAAATATATATGTATATATATACTATATATAAATAAATAGTTTGTTATCAATGCTATAGTTTGTCGTTGTTATCAGACTCAGAGAAGCAATGCATCGTATTACACACACACACACACCAACACCTACACCTACACATAAGTACAGTGGGATTTGATTCACAAACTCAAATTGACCATGCATGTTTTCAAATTGTTAAATACACCTTATTAATATGCTGTTCTTAAAATCACTTTTATACATTTGTTTTAAATATGACCATCATTATAACATTAACTCATTGACCACTGTATATTCACACATATATTATATGAATATGTAGAATATATATTCTTTCATGAAAACACACAATTAGTTTTATTAGCTAACACAAACAAATTGGAAGCGCGGTGAAAAATGGTTTTCCCTTCATCCTCCTAAGTTTACAAATAGTGTCGCGACGGGCCAACGTCTGGCGAGACATTATTGCATCTGGTGCACAATTACACAAACAAACACTCACACCCTTGACAAAAAAAGAAAAAATATGATATATATACGATATACGATGACACTTTTGCATTGAAGCAAGCAGAATGGCGTCGAGTTTTATTCAAGAATTAAAAGCCGTGCACAAATTCTACGTTTATTTTATAAAATAAACATAACAAACAATCGCAGCAATAGCTGAATGAAAAGCAAAAGGTCTAATTTACCTTTTATTGTTATCCGATTATAAACAAACAATATATGAAAGAAAAAACCCATGTGCGCCTCATTTATGATAATTATTTTTTTTTTCGAGAGAGAGATTGGCGCATTTTTTTGTGAACTGAAACATGATGCTTGTCTTGAGAGAAAAAAATGAATGACAAGCAAAATATATATATATGAATTAAAGATTTAAATGAAAGCGAAATCAAACAACTATTTTATTAAGTATAAAAATATGTAAAATATAACAATTATAATATGGTAATCGATTATAATATAATATTGTAATCTATTATTACAACAAACGTTTACAAATAAAAACAAAACGCAAACAAATTCTTGTTTTATTTTCAGGATGAAAAAGAAAAGCTTACATTAAAAATTATTTTGTGCGTGAAGATAACCATGACCCACTTAATCAAACTACATTCATAGAACATAATTATAGGGCAGAAGAAATAAGTTAGAAATAAAAAAGTCTCCTTCACGTAAAACCTTTGTATATTCTTTAACCAGTTGGTAGCCCTTCTGCACCCATGGTGCTTTTTATCATGCTTTTACTTGAATTAATTTAAAATTTTAAGAATCTTCCGTGTTGATATTTTGATATTGATGAAGTTTTTACAGAGGATTAATTTTGTATAACAAATTCGATTGAAAAGGATATAACTCCAAAATTTATGAATAAAACGGGAAGAGTTATCGACCAATAAAAAAATTAAAAACAACACAAATCTGCCTATGGCTTAGAAGAGCTTATATACTTATATGGTCAGGATTCATTCTTAAAGTCTCTGAGATCGGTACAACCTCTTTATAAAAAGTTTTCCATTTTTTATTTAAGCTTTTTAAATCATTTTCAACCTTCCTTTTAACTTTTTTCAAATTGGCAGGCCTAAAACCGGTCGATGACATCAGGATGGTTCATGAAACCTGATTTTTTACGAATATAAAACGGCTTAAAAGATAGAATCGCCGATTTGATATAGCCGTGTCCGTCTGATCTCAGAGACTATAGGAGATAAAGACGCAATATTTGGAACATAAGCTTCCTAACATAGCTTAACTTTAACTTTAACTTTAGAAACTATCGACATAACAATGAATGAATGCATGCATTAATAAAAGGTTCATTAAAATCGGTTGAGAAACACCAGAGACACGAAGATTCAGTTTTATCACCGATATGCACAAAAAAAATCTCCGATTCGAGATTTCTTTACTAAAGCTCTTAAAAGCTCTTTAATTGTTACTTGTTTTTAGGTCTCTTGTGTCATTTAAAGGCACATTTTGTTTAATCGAATTCTTGAAATCTTCGGAAATGTCAAAATAAAAGCAATTAATTTTTATACTTTGATACCGAAGGTCTCCTTCCGCCCCCATCATCCCTGCTCTTTGAAATTGGAAACGCCTGTAGTTTTCACATTTTATGGGCTAGAGCCACCAAACTTTGTGTCAAGATAGGTAGTGAAGTTTTCCAACAAACTGCATCAAAAATTTGGATGCCACGCCCACCCAAGCCACCCGCCTTATAAAATCGGAATCGGCTATATCTTTAACTGTTTTTGAGCTAGAGCCACCAAACTTGGTAGGAAGATAAATGGGGACAGTTAAAAACATTTGATTCAAAAATTGTGATGCCACACCCACCTCTGCCGCCCACCTTTTAAATTTGGAAGTTCCGTTATCTTCCACAGTTTTTGAGCTAAAGTCACCAAATTTGGTAACATGATAGCTGGCGATGTTTACCACCCGGCCCACTCCTTTGCAAGCAGACTCCTTACCCTCCGTTTTTTTACTGGTATCAAAGTATTCCGACGTCGGTTGCGGTAATATTCGGTAATATTCCTAAATCTCCAACTATTTTGAAGTATATTCGAAGGTCATCTTTTTCCGAAGGCCAATCGTTAGACTATCTTCACTTGAAGTGTGGTAAAGGACGCATCTCTGACCCCATAAAGTGTATACATTCTTGATCAGCATCGCGATCTGTGTTGATATAGCCATGTCCGTCTGTTGCTTTGAAAACTAGTCCTAGTTTTTAATATGACGCGCTGAAACTTTGGTCAAGGTCTTCTTTTTATTGCTGTTAGATCTTTTTCGTAAATCGGCGAGATTGGACAACTATATCTTATAGTAGCTGCCATACAAATAAAAGACATGTGATATGATCTAGGTTTCAAAACGTAGGCTTTTCGAGTTTCTGCAGCTTTTTTTACTTGTTTGCCGTAAGTTTTAAAACAAAACATAATTTGGTTACATTTGCTTCCAAAAGAAAGATGAGATTGTATTTTTAATTTCAACATATTTATTGATGTAATTCAAAAAATTAAATATAAGTTATATTTATTTATTTATTACTGCATACAATGCAAAATTACTTTGCAGTTTTGCGTTTTGTTTTTTATTTTTTTTTTAGATTTTAATTTTTTTCTGGTGTTTATACTCCTTCCTATCGCTTGGCCTTAATCGCATGTTTTGTTTTCCGTTTTAATTTTTAAATAATTAGTTATTATTGCGTTTTGCATGCATCGTTTTTTTTTTGTTTTGTTTTTTTTGTTTTGCTTGTTTGTTTTTTATTTATTTTATTAATTGTTGTTTATTTTGTTTTTTCGTAGTGTATATGATTCACTTCAATATATAGTATATATATATGCAGATATATACACACCGGAGACAGTATAGTGTGTATATTTATATTGCTCAATATACATATAGAATATATTTTCATTTTTATTACAATTATCATACGTTTTATATTTTGTTTTTACTCGATTTTTCCCTTTCTTTTTTTGCTTTTATTACTATTATGCTATGTGTTTGCGATTTTTGTTGTGTGTATATGAATAGGCATGTGTGTGTGTGTGTGTGTGTTTGTGTAGAAGGGGTGTGTGTGTGTGTGTGTGTGTATATGTTGCATGCTGTTGTTGGTGAAT
The DNA here is from genome assembly GCA_018152825.1 of Scaptomyza hsui. NCBI lineage: Eukaryota > Metazoa > Arthropoda > Insecta > Diptera > Drosophilidae > Scaptomyza > Scaptomyza hsui. The sequence continues at coordinate 1,748,845 of JAECXO010000254.1, forward strand.
TCCATTTAGATATTTATTGCTGTTGTAGGTATTGTTTTTCTCATTTTTCGCTTATATGTTTAGTATTGAATTTAAATTAATATTAAGAAACATCTAACTCCAGCTCTGTTCAATATTTCCTCTCCTCCTTTTCGCCAGCCGCTCATCTCTGCTCATCATCATCATCCCACCTTCTCTCCTCTTCTCATCTTTCCTTTTCATTCCATGCCACTTTTTATTTATTCATTTTTATTTCATGCTGCACACATTGCTTAGATTTTGTTGTTGTGTGTGTGTTCATTTGTTTGCTGTTGTAGTTTGTTTGTTTGTTTGCTGTTGTTAACGTTAACGCTTGCGACCCGCTTGATTATAATATGCTGCTTCAGCTGAATTACTCGGTGATGAGGGGTTTGCAGTTCGGTTTCTCTTTCTCCTTGTCGCGATCGTTGCGCGGCTCCAATTGTTCCAGCAGCAAAGCGGGATTCGCCTGGCCCTGATTGGTCTTCTGCTTAAGCATTGTCCAGTCGTATATGTAATCATATTGATGGTTCAGCGTTCGGAACAAAATGCTGCAAAACCAAATCAATAAACAGAAACAAAAAAAGATTTAGTATTTTTTGCTATCATAGTATGCTCCCCTCCCAACTTACCGGAACAATTGACGTAGGTACATATAGTCGGGCTGTTCTTCGAAACGCAAACTACGACAATAGTTCAAGTACATGGAGAATTCGGCCGGTGAGCCCTTGCACAGCACCTCGATGGGTGTGGACATTTTTTTCTCGGAGATTTTCTCGTACTTCTGCTGCTTGTTATTGGCCTTCATGCCCTGCCAGGGCAAGACACCACGATTGAAGTACATCATCACATAGCCAAGGGACTCCATGTCATCACGTCGCGACTGCTCGATGCCCAGATGGGCATTGATCGAGGCATAGCGCGCCGTGCCCGTCAAGTTCTTGTCCTCACGATACAAGATGTGGTGGCGCGTGGTTGGATCGCGAAACTTCTTGGCTAGGCCAAAGTCAATCAAGAACAGCTTGTTGCAGTGCCGGCCAATGCCCATTAGGAAATTGTCCGGCTTTATATCACGATGAATGAAGCACTTTAGATGTATATACTCTAAGCGGCCGATCATCTGATCGACCAGCATAAGCACCGTCTTGATGGTAAAGTGACGCGTGCAAAAATTGAACAAGTCCTCGAGCGACGGCCCCAGCAGATCCATGACCAGCGTATTGAAGTTCTTCTCCTTGCCGTGATGGCGAATGCGAGGAAAGCCAACACCGCCGCTCAAAATCCGATACAGCTTCGCCTCGTACAGAAGCTGGGGATGGCGTGCATTGGCGCTCTCCATCTTGATCGCAACCTCCTCGCCGCTCTGGATGCTCATGCCCAAATAGATGTCACCGAACGAGCCGCTGCCTGCAAGTGCAGCATACAAAGCGTTAACAACAAAAAAAACAATAAAATTTGTATATTTCCTAAGTGTACTTTCTAACAAATTTACAAATATTAAGTGGATTGTAAAATTGAGAGCTTACCGATCTTGCGTATCACCCGATATTTGCCGCCAACAATTATCTCGTTGCGAACTTCCTTTACCGTCCGCATCCTGTCCATGTTGGTTCAATATTGGCTCCGCCGCCGTGCGTTGCTTCCAAAGGGTATTACGACAGTTCGACAATATAAAACAGATTATGTATCCGTTTCTAGACGAGATCTGTAAAATAAAAACAATTGCTATTTAACATATTTACGTTTTTCTTTCTCCCTTTTATTTATAGTTATTGGCGCGAACACATGAGGCAGAAGGCAAGAGGCACAAACACTTTCTTTTTGAACATTTTGGTTGGCCATCTTTGTTGTTGTTGTCGCTATGTGTCGTTTGTTATTTATTTATTTATTTTTTTTTTCTTTCAATATTATTTCGTTGTTTTGTTATGATTTTCTCTGGCTTACGTTATTTCATGCACTCTCCTCTTCACTTATGCTTTGCCACGCTCTTCGTTTCCAAAATTGTCTGCAAATATTGCCCACTTTTTTTTTAACGAAATTAACATTTACATCGATAGTCGATATATTGACTCAGTGTGTGTGTGTGTTGTGTTTGTGTGTGTGTGTGTATTGGACAACAACAAATGGACAGCAAGAACAATAGTGTCAGGTGGCCCAGGATGAGACGTAAACAGACGCATTAAATCGTCGATCGATTATTTATTTTCATAATGTCGATTGCTATATATATAAACAGACGACACTGATAAACGATAAACAACTGCGACAACTACAACTACAATGACAGGTCCGACGACAACTACTCCGCTTCTTTTACCCCGTTGGAATGCACATTACACATACACGCACACATATGCATCGCTAGCACCAACACTTCAGCATTGATACATACACACGCACACACACTCACTCATCAAATCAAATACAAATACACACGCACACAGTTGCTACTACTGCACCTTACATGTTTTTTTCAGCATTTTATTATTTTTTTTTTTTTTACACAAAAGATGAAATTGAGTCAAACGCCAGCAGAAATTAAAAGCATGTGGGGCTTTGATAAAAATATCGTTATTGACGAAAATCTTACCACGAAACTGTTTTGAGCGCAGTGAAACTGTTGGAAACTGCTGTGCTGAGTGTTTCTCAAGGTTGGTTTTTTACTATTGTACGGGGGGCCAAAACGAACGACAAAAAAAATATAGATGTGTGAAATTTCGTTGCAAATCTGCGTCTGTAACAGCAAGCGAGCCCTTTGTTGTGCCTGAAACTGTCGCGGGATTGTCTTTTTACACTTTCCGTACGCGCACAACGAAAAAAAAGAGGAAATATTTGTATTTTATTAACTAAAATAAAATGGTTAGACTCCAGCAAAAATGCTTTTGCTAGTGCTGACAGCCAGCGATACACGCACGACTATCGATTGATTCTCGATAAACTCTTCTCTTCAAAATATCAGTGACCAAGATGTGTTTACACTATGGCAGTGGCAATAGATGGCTAGCAGTGCTGCGAAACGTCTGTACAACACTGCATGCTGATGGTATTTTTCAGCGTTGCCCAAAAGTTTCAAACAAAAAACAGTAGAAGAGAGTGAATGGCGGATAGACATTTAGATATATAGAATTTTTGGTGTCGTTTTCTTTTCATTCCTGCAAATGCACCAAGCGTTTTGCAAGCCAATCTTTACAACAGCCTGCATGAAAAACAATATTCCACACTTTATAAATCAAGCTTGGAATAACTTGTATGATTTATAATTTTGGAAGCGTTGATGCCAACCGCCAACATTTGAAAGACATATTGGTAGTGTAAACGTTTAGAAACAGTTTGTTACATTTTTAACCTGCTTGCCGAAAGAAAAGCGTTTGTGAATAACAATACCACCGAACCCAGTAATAAAAATGAACCAAGTACCTAGTACAAGTATTTTTGGACATCAAATTTCAACTGGTAAGTTATTTACTTTCATATGTTACTACCCATTCGAGGTAATAAAAGCTAGACTATTTTTGCTTTTTACAATGTCCCTTTCTTCTGCCTATGCTTAAAAAAAAAAAAAACGAAAGCCGTAGGCGAAGCAAAAGATGAAAACGACTCTTGACAGAAAGAAAGGAAACGAACTGTTGTCTTCTTTTAGCAGAAGCGAGTGCCCGGTTTATGCCTTTTTAGCGCTTTCTGTATGTCTTTTGCTTCCAAATTGATCAGATTTATGTTTATGTAATGTTTTTCAAAGTGTTTGAATTGTGTGTATCACACGAAAATGTGACTTTAGTAAATGTTTGCATAAGTACCACAAATAATGGAACAACATTCCATGCGAAAGACAAAGATAGCAAGCACACATTTTTTGCATGTACAGTTATGTTTTTTCGATATTCGATCATTCTCCGACTTTCGCTGGCGTCAGTGGAATGTGTTGGTTTTGCTTCACGTACTCACACAACAAAATCTTTGTGCATTTTATCTGCCGCTAGATGTGCGGGAAGTGTATGAAAATGATTCTTTAATTATTTTTAAAGTACAGGTTGATTGCTGATTTGAATGTACTTGTGTATATCTTTATTTGTATTGCTCTTTGCTCCGTCATAAGCTTACATAGCATAGACAATACTAGGTCGTTTTTGTAAAGTAACCCAGGGTCTAAAATAATTTTCGTTCCCGTCAATTTTCTACTGAAATATGTACATATGTACATATATGTTAAAAGTTCACACAGATAACCAATCTCAAGAGTCATTTTTAAAAGATAGAATACTATTGAAGTTGAGGCAGGACAAAGCTGTTAGGCACATATACATAAACAAGCACGTTTACCCAGCAGAGCAACGTCACTCTCACTAAAAAAAGTTGTTGTGGAATGTGGAACTTGTTGTATCTAACTTCTTATTGGAAGTGTTAAATGATAATCCAATTTGAAACAACAAGAAAACAGATTAAAATTAACTTTTTCCAGTTTCTGAACCCTAGTTAATATTAATAAAAATAGTAAGCAGTTTTTTTTACAGTTTGCTATAATGAAAATCTGTAATTTGTTATTATCTTTTAAAGTACAGTAGAGAAATGTCTAAAAAAAGATTCACACAAAATTTCATACAAAATTAAGGGTACCATAGCCAGTACTCCCAAAACTTTACTTTCGAGAGAAAAAGCTTCTATAGTTTCTCAATTTCCGCTTCCCTGAACAACATAACCATTGATTTTAATTTTAATGTTAATTTTTCAACTTTTCTTTACTACAGCTATTGAAGCTATGATCAAGAATGCATGTCAAAATGCTCTGAAGCCTATAGAAGACCGTAACAATAAACTCTTGCTTCAAATTTCAAAGGAAAATCAAGAGCTCCGTAAGGAAGTTATCGAACTAAAGAAAGAAGTAACGCACAATAAGATGCTAGTTATGCCGCGCAAACCATTTGCCAGCGTTGAAGCATTTCTTAATTTTGAATTAATCGTTCAAGATGATGAACATAAATTTTCTATGCTGGTAAGAATTGAAATTTACCAATATCACTACCAACATCCCCATATGCATAATGTTTTGTCTATTTTTGTTTTTTTTTAATATCTTTAGAAGGCAGATTTAAAACGATTGTCAACATTGCAAACACGAAAATTTGTGTCTTTGTGCTGGCATGAACTTATTACTGACGAAGTTGCACAAAAGTTTACATGGCATGGTACTTCACAAAAGGAGGGCATTCAATGCTTCTCTATCGCCAATGCCATTTTTGGTGAGTAACAATGCTTTAAATTAGTTAAAAATGAACTAATTACATTCATATTGGTTTCTATTGCAGAAGTTTTTATTTTCGAAAATGGAGGCAGTCTAGCAGACTATTTGAATGCGTCGAAATTATTCTTTCAATACGCGGCAAATCGCCTTAAAATGAATGCAATAAGAGCACGCAAAGCACGCATGGCACAACCCAGCATTTCTTAAATAACGTTAGCTCAATTAACGTTAAAAAAAAAATAACAAGCTTAAAATGCTTACGAATGCTTGGAAACCAAACAACTATTTTTTTTAGTCTTTTCTTTAACATTTGAAAAACAAAACCGCTTATGGAAAGCAACAACAAATGTATAATTTTTTTTATTTTTTTTATAAATTACAATAACATATTTATATTTAAATTCTTTTATGGAAAGCAAATAAAATTGAATTTAAAATGAATTTAATTTCTTTAAAATATTTAAGAAACTCTTTTTGTCTTTTACAATCGATGTTTAAAGGAACGAGCGTTGATTATATGTAACAATTAGAGAAACGAGACATTAAGATGTTATTATGTAGCTGTGATTCTACTCGTTCATAGCCTCGATCAACAACTCGCCAAAGTATTTACAAGAAACAGGCACTCGACCGCTTTTTCTGACCAAGACGTAACGTTTCGTCTAATCAAGACGTTAATTTGATGCGTTTTTATACCATGAATCCACAAAATTGTTAACAATTGCTCGCTGAAAATCATCTTCAACTACTAGTACATTTTATGTAGCGAGTAAGTTTGCGTCAAAGACTTTGCCACAGTATAAATCTTAACCAAGATGGAATGCAAACGTTATTATTATCCTTAAATGTCGTTAGAAAAGCTATAAAATCCATAAATCCCCTGAAAAGCAAACTTTTTTTTTTTTTTGGTCTATATATTTTTATTAAAAACAGTTTTTTAGTTTGGTTTTTTGTTGTTTTTTTTGTTTGTTTTTGGTTTTTGTAAATAACGTGACGACTTGAAAACAGAAATTAAATAAGTGTACTTTACTCGTAATGTAGTAGAAAGTGTTATAAAAGCAATATTACAATAACTGTGGTAGAATTGGCTCCTAAAATAGATATTTTACAACTGATACCACTTTTTGTCTTTATATTTAAGCATTAATTGATGCGCTGTACCGCTGAAATCTTGAGCTGTATTGGCCATACGCTCGGCGCGCTCCTCCAACACATTGAGCTTATCGCCACGCTCCATGGCCAACTGATGCGCACGGCTAATTTCCGATGCGGCTGTGGAAGCACGTTGACCAAGGTGATCCAAATTGGGACCAGGTATATGCCGTGCAGTGGAACGATTTGCTTTTCCGCTTTGTTCACCAACTGTACAAATAAATGAAACGTAAAGAGTACTTGATTATACTATTTACTTTTTATTTGATTTTCAATTGAATACGTACACAACTCTTCGCGATCCAAAAGCTTGGCGCCACCGCCAAATAGACCCTTAAAGAAACTCTCTTTCGGCTGTTCGGGCATTTCGTGTACCGTATATAACTCACCCATCATCTCCAAAATAAATTGACTAATAAAAGAATATTCAATGATTAAAGAAAATTGTAAAAAACTGTATTCATATAGGTAGTATTTACCAAAATTCCGATGATATCGTGAATTTTTGAATTTCGGTGGGCGATGCCATGTACAATCCATGACCTTTATGACTAAAGCAAAATATTTTTGATATTCTACAGAGGAAGAGAAAAAATTATAATTTTATTTTTGCTGTTTTCAGTTGTTGTCTTACTGAGTTGTGTCTTCATGAACAATGATCTGTTGACCCCATATCGAAAGCATTGGATCCACAATTCCCTGTTTACATTTGGTTTGAAAACTGTGAAATTAAACAGAGTTGTTAATAGAGATAGGCACTAAGCTAGGAGCATATTAAATGTAATACCTTAACTCCATAAGCGGTAAGAAATCAGTATCCAATAACAGTTTTAGACTAGGAAGACTATGTACCATTAAATGGCCATTCGAAAGATAGGTTGCTAAGCAAGAGCCATCTGCAATACAAACACAACACAACAGTTACAGTTTTTTTTGATGATGGTGCACTACAGTAGTCACTCTCAAATTAAAGCCTTTCGAAAGGTTTCGTTTTGCGAGCGGACACTGTACTGATTACTAGTGTTTTAACTTTAAGGCACCTTTCATCGTGATAGTTTCTGCCTTGACTGCAAAATCCATTTCCGATAATTGTATGCGATTAATGCAGCATTGGTTTGCCACATCGAAGACTTTTGTTTGCTTTTCGCTAGCGATTACGATATATTGTCGATCGGTGAGTGTTTCCAGGCCGGTGCTGACGCTGCCACTGATGCCGCTGCTGCTGGCGCTGCTGCTGCTGATGCCACCACCGCTGCCGCCGACGCCGCCGCTGCCAGCGGGTGCACCACCGCTGCCACCAGCACTGCCACTGCCACCGGGCATTGCACCACTGCTGCCACTACCACCACCACCACCACCACCGCCACCACCACCAGCAGCTCCACCACCACCTCCACCACTACCAGCACCACCAGCGGCACCACTGCCAGGTTGCCCAGCTGTGCCGCCACTGCCGGCGCCACCTGCGCTCCCAGCACCGCCGGCAGCCGAAGTGCTTGATATTGTATTGGCAGTTGTTGGTGTAAATGTGGGGCTGGTGCGACTACTGCTTTTAGTGGGTGTGCCTAAAAACAGAGAGAGAGAGAGAGAGAGTTGAACAGAGATTAATATCATCAGCTGCTTTCATAGATTATGCAATATGTCATTTATTTCATTCATTTACGATCTTTCTTATCCCTGTTCTCATCGCGCCAAGTCTCAAATGTATAGGGTATGATCGAGCCGTAGGAGTCCAAAAAAGACATGGAAGTTATGGAGCCTTTAAGCCGTACAACGGGGCCACCTAATACAACACAAATACAGAATCAATTAGTTAGGTGAATGTTTAATCATTTTTGTTTATGGCTTACCATTTATTGTAACCAAGACGGGCTGAGATTTGCGCACGTCGCGCTCCGGCATTGTGATGAACAATGTCAATATTGAACCGAAACTAGTTCCAATCCATAAAGTAGGAACGAGCGTCAAAATATCTTGAATTTAATGAAAATTTAAATGCGTTATTTTGCGATTTATGGATACATAAGCAATAAAGCCAAAATGAAGATACCCTGCATAAACTACTAGAGAATATTGATTATAGAATAACTTTTGTGTTCAAGAGATAAAAATAAACTGTCTTTGTTTTCACGTTCGTACAGTTTTGAAGAAAAATCACTACTTGTTTAATTTGCCGGTTAAATTTTTCACAATTGGATTGACAAAATAACATGTTCTTATTGTTTCATTCATTTATTTTTATTGTACTAAATTAAATTTTTTTTTTTAGTGTAAGCATTAAGAAAAATCGCTGTTCTTTTCTAATTTTGATCCTACCGATCTCCCTACACGTAGGATTTTCTAAAATGAAAATTTTGTAAATATATTAGTTAAGGTTATCTCTGTACCCATATTACCCTTCCCTTTACACGCAAGGTTAAGTTCAGAAGGCTCTGAACGCTTCCTGCGATATTAATAATAAAAATAAAAAATAAACAAAATAAAAAATGTTTTCTGCCCCAAAAAGTATGCTATATTTTAGCTGAATTACAAGTTTAACTAACAGTTTGAGCTTGCAAAATTACGTGACCAACTATGCCATCCAAAGGGACCTAAAACTTGTACTGATCGGGGACCAGATCAACCACCACAGCAGCCGATACGCCGACAAGCTCTCGGTGCACCCTAACCCGTTGGCAAGCAATCTGGCCGACCCATTACCCCTCCGACGTCTGAAGAGAGTTCATCCTACCGATCTCCCTACACGTAGGATTTTCTAACATGAAAATTTTGTAAATTTTGTATATATATTAGTTAAGGTTCCCCCTGTTTCCATATTACCCTTCCCTTTACACGTAAGGTTAAGTTCAGAAGGCTCTGAACGCTTCCTGCGACATTAATAATAAAACAGAATTATATTCTAAAAAAAAAAAAAAAAAAGCTTGCAAATTAGGCAACAATTTATTGTTAAGGATAAGTTAGATTTAAGGATAGACGAACTTACCATTGCGTTTTGCATAACTCTCGATAAAAGCTAAACAGGTAACAGATTCAGAGGAAGACATATCAATGCTGGACATTGATGACGATCTGGATCTCGAGAAGGTACCATCCAATTTATCTGCAAGGCAGTTTTGTATGCAAAGCGGATCGATTAATTGATTGTTTGTGTGTGTTTGGAAGTAGTATATTAATATAGCTATCGGATATAACGGTACAGCAAAGAGAGTGGCAAACGATTACACAATACAATTGATTTATAGAGATTGACAGAATTTAGACGGTAAGAGTGTGAGAGAAATAGAGAGAGATAGAGAGAGAGAGAGAGAGAGAGATAGAAAGAAAGGAGTAGGAGGAGCAGGAAAGAAACAGAGAAATAGAGAGAGAGAGAGATAGATAGAGAGAGAGAGAGAGAGAGAGTAAAAGCGGCGGGCGGTAGTAGGCATAACTTCTGCTTAGTAATTATATTTGTTCAAAATTTGCTTTTGTTTATTTATACTTTTTTTGCTGCACTAAATTCACTAATGGCTGCTAATTGTTGTATTTCTTGTTCTTGTTCTATGTAATTATGTAAGTATGTATTTGTGTGTGTGTGTGTGTATGTGTGAGGCTAAGTATGTATGTGTGTGTGTAAAAGTCGCACACTCTTAATGGGTTTAATTATTGAATTGTTTTGATGGGCCAATTACAGATGGTCCATAATTAATTGCTTTGGTGTATGTGTGTGTGTGTGTGTGTGGTGTGTGTGTGTGTGTGCATTTGTGTGGATGTGTATTTAAGTGTGTGTGTGTGTGTGGACTATGCAAAAATACTTTGCCAATGCAGAATTGTTGTCGAGCTTTATTTGTTTTGTTGCAGTTAGTTGTTGCTGTTGCATTTGTTGCTTTTGTTTATTAGTTGCTAATTAGAAGCGTGCACAAATACCGAGAGCGAGCGAGCGAGACAGACAAAGTGTGTGTGTGTGTGTGTGTGTGTGTGTGTGTGTAAGTAAGTGTGTGTGAATACAATTACTAAAAACTTATTAGAAGGAAAACAGAGAGATTCAGAGATATAGAGCAAGAGATAGAAAAAGAGCAAGAGACAGAGAGTGAGAGAGAGAGAGAGAGAGAGAAAGAGAGAGAGAGAGCGAACGAGCGAGCGAGCGAACGAACGAGCGGTAGTGTTGAGCGAGCGAGCGAGCGAGCGAGTCAGACAAAATCGTAAGAATTGTAGTTGTTATTTTTTTTTTTTTTTTTTATTTCTTGTTGTCATTATGAGCGAAAGAGGCGAACAAATGTGGACGACATCCCTTTGAACCAAGAAAACCCAAGAAACCCAAGACCCAAATCCCCAATTCTACAATCCCAAAATTGTAGCCCCCGTCGCAAAGCAGCCCAAAAACAAAACAAAACAAAATGAACACAATAGAAGAGAAATCTCAAAGAAATCACAAAGCCAAAATAAAAACACAAACAAAATGTTGGCTGGCTTTGCGCGGGGGAATTGGGAATCTCACAGAGAAGACAGACAGAGTGAGAGAGAGAGAGAGAGAGAGAGAAAGAAAGGAGATACGTGAGAGAGAGAGAGAGAGAGAGAGGCAAGCCACAGGCAACGTGCTGCTCAATGTGTGCTTGTGTGTGTGTATTGTGTGTGTGTGTGTGTGTGTGTGGGTGAAGAGCGCGATAAAGTGCCATATTATTCTCAGTGTATGTGTGTGTGTGTGTGTGTGTGTGGGAGTAGTACAGACAACATTTTCGTATTGGTGCGGCGCACACATACATCTATAAGTAGATAATTTGTATATATATAATATTGAGAGAGTAGAGAGAGAGAGAGAGAGAGAGAGAGAGAGAGGAGAGAGAAGATTTATAAATGCATTTTTGTGGTGCAAATTGTTGTTGCTGTTTTTTTTGTTTTTCTTTCTTTTGAAATCTTGCAAATACTATTTAATGTAGTAGTTTATTGTTGTTGTTGTTGTTCTAGTAATAGTTGTTGTTGTTGTTGTTGTTGTGGCTGTTAACAGTGCTCTCTGTTTGTGCTCTCCCACCTTGTGATTTGGACTTTTTTAGGGACTCGTACGATGTCACTGACTGCTGTTGTTGTATAACGGATGTTTGATGCTGTATCTGATGCGGATGCGGATGCTGATGCTGATGCTGATATTGCTGTTGTTGTTGCTGTTGTTGTAGAAGTTGAAGTTGTTGCGCACCTGCACCTGCACCTGCAGCACCACCACCACCACCGAGACCACTGACACCGACACCACCAACACCACCGACGACCACCGAGACCACCACCAACACAATCGCTGCCGCCGCCGCCGCCGCCGCCAACAGTTGTCAACGCGTCAAAAGCATCAAAAGAGGTAGCAGCAAAAGATAGTTGCTGTTGCTGTTGTAATTGATGTTGTTGCTGCTGCTGCTGTTGCTGAAGTTGTAGCTGTTGTTGTTTCTGTTGAAGTTGCTGTTGTTGTTGTTGCTGCTGCTGCTGCTGCTGATCAACGCCGCCGCCACCCGCACTACCACCACCAATACCAATACCACCAACACCAACACCTCCACTAGCAACACCCGCACCTGCATCGTCCGCACCATAAACGCCTGACGCCGACGCCGACGGCGCTGCTGCTGCTGCTGCTGCCGCTGCATTTGCTGACGACGACGTCGACGCTGACAGAGCATCGCTGCCTAGCGTCTGCTGTTGCTGTTGTTGTTGCTGCTGCTGTTGTTGCTGCTGCTGTTGTTGCTGCTGCTGTTGCTGCTGCTGTTGTTGCTGTTGCTGCTGCTGCTGCAGTTGTTGTTGCTGCTGTTGTTGTTGTTGTTGTAGCTGCTGTTGCTGTTGTTGTTGCTGCGTTGCATTTGCGCCGGCATTAGCCGTTGCAGTTGCTGCGCTGCCGGCTCCGCCGTTGATCTGTTAAACAATAATAATAATTGGAGAGGAGAGAGAGATACACACAGAGAGAAGGAGAGAAAGAGAGAGATAAATGCACTAAATGATTGAATGGAGCATCATTACATTTGTTGTTGTTGTTCTTGTTGTTGTTGTTCGGTTTATTGCTTTTGCTTTTTATGTGCTTATGTGTGTATGTGTGTGTGTGTGTGTGTTCGTGTGTTCATGTGTATGGGTGTGCGTGTGGGATATCACAAATATTGTAGCATACTTCTTGGTGTTTGTGGTAAAGTGGTGTGTTGTGGTGATGGGGAAACGGGAATTGGGGGAAGGGGGTCGTGGCGCATTTTAAACAGAGGCAACGTAACGGTAAACTAAACGAATGCATAACGTATTCATGTGCGTGTGAGCTTGCGTAAGCATCGTTATATAAGTGTGCGTGTCGGTCTGTGTGTGTGCGTGTGTGTGTGTGTGGGTGTTCGCAAGGAAGTGGATTACAATTTACAATATTGCCCGCTGCCCGTATTGTCGTTGTTGTTGTTGTTGTTATTGTGGTGGTGGTGCCAGGCAAACAAACAGTGTTTGTGCGTTAAAGTGTTTGTGTGTGTGTGTGTGAAAAGCTTTTGCTGATGCTTGTGAGCTTAATGCGAATGCAATTGACATTTATCGATATTGTTGTCGATGTTGATGCTGATGTGGGTTTAAGTGTTGGGTAAATCTCTTGATGGTGCATATGAATGGTAATGAAGCAACAAATTCTTTAGTTAATATTCACAACACATACAAGATAGAGAGTGAGAGAGACAAATTGACAAAGGTTGTTACACAAAGAGAGAGAGAGAGAGAGGAAGACGGAGAGAAAGTGGACGAACACAGCGAGTAACGAGTAACGAGTAACGAGATGGCGGCTGGTGAGGGGATGAGAGATTAAGCACGCGGAACGAGGAACGATAACAGTAACGATATAATTAAATAGTAAATAGTATATATACATTACATATATGTAAATTTATTTATTTTTGGTAAGAAAATTAACGGCCATTTAAAAAGAGAAAGATCGTTAGAAAGCTTTATGATTTCAGCTGTAGATGTATGTATATGAAACGATAAAGCAAAGCAAGATTGTATCGATATGTGTAGATATTATATATATAAAATATGACTTTATATATTAATTACATACATAAACACATATGTGTAAGTGTGTGCGTGTGTGTGTGTGTAGATGACGTAAGCTTATTAATTATTGCCACATATTTGTTTTAATCCCTATTTGATTTTCTTTGTACAGTGATATAAGCAAAGAAAGCAACGGTAATTGACGTTGCAAGCTTTTTTTTTATAAATATTTTATCGATAACAAAATCAAAGAGTACGAAGCAAAAACGAAAAGTTTACATAATGCACAAAAACAATATTTTGTAAAGCTTAAAAGCAGTAAAAAAAAAACCAACACAATGATGAGCGATTGATACGCTATCTCAATAGTTATCGACAGTCTGCACGATAGTATCGATAGCAAATCGATTTAGTGACATCAATGTGAAACTTCATATGTACAAAAGTAGAGCGAACCCAAACAAACAAAACACACACACACAAATAACAATTTCTGCTGTACATATTATTAGACACATACATACAAACATACATTCAATATAAGACATTTCAGTATTTGCATAATACATATATTGTAGTATACCCAAGAAACATTTCGTTGCTCTTCAGTTGTGGTTTTTAATGGTGTTAATAGTATATGCATTGGTCGATTTCAGGTGGATAGATAGGGCTGGCCGGCAGTACGTTGAGTCCACAGGAATCTTAGTAGACATATTGATATATGTATATGGTTTTACGATGAGCTTTTGTTCTTATGTATGTAATGTTGATGTTGATGTTGATGGTGAATGGAGCTTACAGAAACAAACGTGTTTAGTACAACAGTCAATAACAACCCATTTAGTATTATAGTTTTCAGTAAATTTGGTGTTTAGTTCTTTTTTTTTGCACAGTGCATACACAGAGTACGATTTTAGGATTTTTGGGTGAACAAGTATAATGCTTGAGTGTTTATTTATTTATATTATTTTGTCACAACAGTTATGCATACTATTTTTTTTTATAATAAGGTTTTTATGTATACATATATACATATGTATATATATACATACATATATATATATAGAGTGAGGGAGAGAGAAGAGAGAAAGTGGGAAAAAGAGAGAGAGAGAGATAGAAAGAGAAAGAGACACAGTTGTATACATACATTTTTATGTGTGTTTTTTGTTTACTTTTTTTCTTGAGTTTGGTTTCTTCATTTTATTTTTTCATTTATTTCTATTTTTCCGCCATTTTTATAGCCGTTGCAGGGGCGGGGATTGGGGGTTTATCTTAAAGGGTTGTTCACACTACTGACTTAAGATTTTAAACACATATACATATATATATATATATGCATATATTTACGTATGTATATGGAGTTATGTAACTATGTTTTTGTGATTGTGCTAATTCTTCTTTTTCATTCTTCTCTTTTTCTTTTCATCATCTTCAACTGCGGCTTAGTTTTTTTCTTTTGATGTTTGTGCATGAGGTGTTGTTGTGCATATTTATGTGTGTGCTTGTGTGTATGTGAGTGTGATAGTGTTGTGGTTGTTGTTGTTGTTGTTAAAATGAATTACCAAAGAACTTCCATACAATCACATAAAGGCAGTTATATTGCAGCTCTTCTGCATCCGTTGCCTAGTTTCAGGAGAAAGAAGCATAGATAAGAATTTGATTTTGGCATTGAAATTTGTTGTTGATTTTTTTGCATTGTTGTTGTTACTGTTGTTGTTGTTGATTGGTGCAAAACGATTTGTTGTTGCTATTAAAGATGTTGTTGTATTTTTAGTTATTATTATAGTTGTTGTTGAATTTTTATATATAAATATATATATATTGTTTTTTTTTTTTTTTTTTTTTTGTTGGCTGTTAAGCTATTATTTAAAGTAAGTTAACTACCAAATATCTCTATACAAAATGCAATTTTCAAAAACCAAAAATGAAGCAGCCCCAACTAATCAATTTGATTTGATTTTGTTTCGTTCATTTACAATAATATACATAATACGCTCTCTAATTGGATAACTTTTGGCTGGTGGGGGGCTTAAGGGTTTGGGGGTGGCAAATGGGGCTGGTTGCATTACTACAACAAAAATCTACGGCTTGCATACCAAAACATACAAAGCTATGTACTTTTCTATTATAAAGAGAGAAGGCGCCAGCACAAAGAGAGAGAGAGAGAGAGAGAGAGCACTCCAGGTACGGGATGAGGGAATATTGTTTGCTTGCTTGCTAATACGCCCTAAACATAAAACAAGAAACCAAAACACATAATATAGGGAACAGAAAACACAATAGAAGCAAATGGCCCCAAAATGTTGACAACATGGTAAATCAGCAGCAGCAGGAGCAGCAGCAACATGTGTTGATAAGGTGAGTTTCTTCGTGTTGTGTGTGTGTGTGTGTGTGTATGTGTATGTGACAAGTGTGGTGAATTCGAATTTCGCTTACGCTTTTGACTCTCTCGCGATCGCTCTCACTAAAACTGCAGCAACTAATTCACGTACAACTATGCCATACCAAAGAGCTTTTTACTGACACACGCTCGCTCTCTGCATTTGTTGGGTGGGAGAAGGACAACACTTTATACATACATACGTATGTATGTTCATATAGTTTTTGTTGCTCGGTCGAAGAGTTTAAGGGTTAGGGGGTTATTGCATTTGTTTTTCTTTTGTTTGTTTGTTTTTGGTTAAGAAGCTTTTTACACTCGTGAGTGAGAAAGGGAGAGAGAGAGAGCTGTTGAGCATACTTACGTATCTTTTTGGTTAGACTGCCGCTCATCAGCGATGGCGACACATCGTTCTTGTTGTTGGCCCGACCAACGCCTGCACCACCCATACCAATGCCAATGGCACCCGAGCGCTGCTCGCGTGGCTGATACTTGATGTTCGGCACGGAGAGCAGACGTTGATCGCGAGCCTTCTCTTTGAACTTTTGACGGGTCGGCTTTAATGGCGGCTGCTGCTGCTGCTGTTGTTGCTGTAGTTGCTGTTGTTGTTCGCTTAACGGCAAATTGTTCGGCCGCTCGCCACTCTCTGGCGATTGCTCAAAGTCAACACGCTTCTGAGTCATTGGCTGAGATTGCGTCTGGATCTCGCTTGAGACTGTATCACAATTGAGCATTGCTGTGGCCGCTGCCAGGCCGACATCTTCTTCGCAGCACTCGAGCGCCTCGGCGGCTGATGGCGTGTCATCGCCAGGGCCGGACTCCGGTGAGCTTTCTTTGGGCGCATAAAAAGTGGAGGAGCTGTTCCGTATGGACTCGAGCTCCGTATTGACATTGAGGCTACCACCAATTTTCATATTGACTTTCGATAATTGACGCTTCAAATTGAACGTTTTCCATGACATGGATTTGCGGCGATCCTGCAGCTCTTTGGGCGCTCCAACGCTCTCGTCCCGCTGCGGACTCTTTGCTGCAGCCATGGCAGCTGTTGCTGCCGCCGATGCCGTTGCTGCCGCTGCACCGCTTACAAGTGAGTCTCTGGTGCTATTGATCAACTGCCCATGCTCACCAGCTGTGGCCACGCCCCCTCCACCGCCTACCGGCGATGTGGGCCGCGAGGCGCCTTGCGATGTTTCGGCTGATGCCGTTGAGACATACGCCGACGTCGATGTTGCAGCCGCCTCGTTTGCCTCTGGTATTAACTCGATTGATGGACTGTCCGGGCTGGTCGTATCGTTCAGCTATATATATATATTTATATGAATACATAATGTATGCGGGGATGGGGGCGGATGTGTTGCCACAAGTTTAATAACGATCCGGCTAATATGTGACTCTTAACAATTGGGGCATAGGCCACATAGCCAATAGACGCGCGCAAAAAGCAGACAAAGCAAAAACCAAAGAATGTGAGAAACAAAATCAGCAGCATTTTTGGGAAATAGAGCAGTGCAACAAATATGAAGAAAACCTAATATTTATGTGTAAGATAATAAATTCGATTGTATAATGTAACAGCTTATATACACTTAACGTATAATTATTTACACCTCTTTGCCGTTACTCCTTTTATTCACCTCTCTTGTTGCTTTAAGAGCGATAACATTTTATTAATATTGGGAATTGCACTATGTCATTTGCTGAATGCTACATGCCTCTGCTCGTTTGCACCTCTGCGCATTTACAGTCGTGTTCGAAATAATAAGAACAGCACAAGTAAAAACTGAATTCTTACGGAAGACGACTTACGCATTGTTTACAAATCTAAATTTAAACTTAAAATAGCAACCTTGCTATAGGCAACAACCTGGATACTGTGCAAGAATGGCTTTATTTACGTTAATAGAGTTCTAGCCTAAAACTTAAAGTGAAGTCCTCAATCGTATGTATGAAATAAATTTTATTTATTTAATTTTTTTTTTTTTTTATCAATATAGCCCATTTTCCGTTTTGCTGATGTTGTTTAAATTATATATTTTTTCAGTTATTTCTCGCTTTGTTTGCTTTTTAAAACGCTGAGTTTGTGAATTTTTGTAGTATAGATTTCAAATAGTATGTATATAAAGTTTGTTTTTATGGGGGTTTATATACGTTAGTATTTAGGAATTAGAGAAGGGGGAGAGTAGTGTAGTTGAATCATTCCAACTATACACACATACATATACAACATACATGGGGGGTTATACAAGTAAGGGGTTTTTTTTTGGGTGGGGTTAGGACGCAAACTTTAACTGAAGTTAAGGCAACCGTTAAGTTAACCTGTTATACGTCTAACAGTTATAACAGTTATGCCACACACACACATACGCAGGCAGAATACAGAATTGAAGAAAATTCATTTGGTTTAACATAATTTTTAAAATCTAATTTGTATATAAATATATTTGTATGCATATCAATCAATGTCACTCAATATCAATTATAACAGCAAACAGTTGGCTGTATTGTTTTGTTTAGTTTAGTTTAGTTGTAGTTTAGTTTAGTTTAGATTTAGGTTTAGTATAGTTTGATTTAGTTGAGTTGAGTTAGTTTGATGGATAGAAAGAAATGTTACATTTTGGTGGTTTGGTAGTGGTTGTAGCCGAAAACAATATTTATATTGTATAGATTATGTATGTATGTAATAGATGAACGTCAGGCCTCACAATCAGAAAAAAAAACACAACAAACTAACACACACTTACATACATACATATACATACACTAAACACGCACATCAATCAATCAATCAAAGAAATGTATCTGGTTTTTATGTTACAGATCTACTAAAGTGGAGATAAGAGAAATAAATGTTCTTGTTGTTAATGTTAATTGTTGTTGGGTGTAAGGCTAAGGCATCTCGTAGAGGGAGACAAAAGGACAGAGAGATTTTAGAGAGAGAGAGCGACAGAGAGAGAGAGAAAGACAGAGTAAAGATACAGAGAGAGAGAGAGAGAGAGAGAGAGGCACACACATACACGCACACAACATACAACAATCAAAACCAATCAATCAAATGGCATATCAATGATATTTCGTGTTAAGATGCGAGCGGTGAGGTGTAAGAGCGTGTATTACAATCAAAAACCAATTAATCAATCAATCAATCAATGTCAATCGATGCAGCGTGCAAAGAAAAATTCATATAATAGTATATACATACACACACTAACATACATACATATAGAAAATATGCATGTAAAGGAAATTAGTTTTAAACTTCATTCAATCAATCAATCAATGATTTACCATGCTGACAATTTGTGCGTCCCTTTAAGAATCAGGGCAAAATTAATAGCGATTTTAGTATGAAAGAAAGAGACAAATATATATTTTGATATAGACAGAAAGATAGAGAGAGACAGAGAGAGAGAGAGAGAGAGAGAGAGAGCGCATAAATGAGTTCCTCAAGTGGAAATAAATGAAACCGTTATGGTCAGGAAACTGCAACTAGACTGCTTGGAATGTCGCATAGTATGTGATCAAAAAAAAAAAATACTAAAAATATACTAAAACAAAACATAATCAAACTTAATTAAAACAAAATTACTTTAAATGCTAAAATATTGTCTTATAGCAAATAAAACAAATTATTCAAGTGCCAAGAAATGTAGAGATCAAAAGGAAATACCGAGCATAGAGACAGACAGAGAGAGATATACATATATAGAGGGAGATAGATAGATAGATATATAGGTCGCGCTAGCTAGCGTCTCAACTAATCGCTTAACCTGTAAAGCGGTAGCGCCGATCCAAAACGAACAAAAAATAACGCGCAAATAAAATATATATAGTATTTATAGATCTATACAAAAAAAAAATTGCTAATAATACTACTAGTATAGGTAATTTTAAGCTACGTAGCTATATATATATATATATTCATATTTATTAAATATATAAATATAAATATTATTTACTTAAAATTTTTAGAAATGTGTATCTAAATGTATTTGTATTTTTTTTTTTTTTTGGGCTTAACAATTTTGTATGTAGCTTGCTTGCACGTATGTGTGTGTGTTTGTCTGTGTGTGTGTGTGTGTGTGTATTGTACTGGTTGTTGTTTATGTGTTGTGTACTTAAAATGAGGGGATCAAACTAAAAGGAAGTGTGTTATTTGTGTGTTTTTGTGTGAAAGTAGATTTTTTTTATTATAAAAAAAGAAATACTGCACTTTAATCAAAATGCCAGACAAATGCAAAAAAGGTTAGTTTTGGTATTTTTTGTGGGTTTTGTTTGGTAAGTTTTTGAATAAAATAGCTCAGTTAACTAATAAAAATGCGTTTGCTACAATAAATTAGCTCGTTTCATTGTAAATCAATCGTTAATGCATATTATAGATTAAATGATGTAAGTTGATTAAAATATATATTTTTTGTTGTTATTATTATAAATAATTTGTTGGCTCAAATACAATCATTAATGTGGTTATTCTTCTTTTTTTTTGTATGTGTCAAATTGTAGCGCTATTTGTCTAACACTTGATGCGTGTGTTTGTGTCTCTATGTGTGTGTGTGTGTGTGTGTGTGTTCTCTTTTGCGAGTGTTGGTGTATCTGTGTGTGTGTGTGCGTGTGCGTGTCACTGATTAAAGGCCGCAACAGCATTATCATTATTAACATCATCGGTCATCATCAATCATGATCAATCAACAGCATCATCATCATCAATCATGATCAATTAGTGATGATCAATAATCATTAATTAGCATTTAGCATTTAAGAGCCAACATCATCGTCATCATCATCATCATCATCATCATTATTAATCGTTATCAAATCATAATCATTATCAATCATGATCAATCAGCGGCACTTACCTGATCAGAACTGGGTGAACGGCTTTGCTCCTCTTTGCTTTCAATGCGTTTTGGACTTTTTGGTGTTCGCGAGTAAGGATCGTGTGCGCCATACAGATCGGGACATGCAACACTCAATAGGCAAATTTTTTGGATTATATCAATTATGACAAGTCCATATTCGGTACCATAAGCCATTCTAAAAACAGAAAAGAAAAGACCACGCCATCATGTCAACAAAAACAACGGCAAAAGAAAATATACTATTTTACAAAAGAAAAATGTAATTCTAACGAGTTAACAAAATCTTAATTCGCAGCGTTCACACACACACACACACACACACACACAAAGGCACACGTGCGCGCAGGCAATACAGTTCGTCTGTATGTCAGTCATGCCGTTTGTCATTCCGTCTAAGGCTCGACTAAATCTTACTCCAACGATTGGCAAGTAACGAGTAACGAGTAACGAGTTGCTGCCCATACTCGTTGTAGCTGGCTGGCAACTATTGCAACTACTAATTGCATATACACAAATAAAAATGCTTACTCTAACGAGTGACAAATGGCGAATGGCGGCGAGCAACGAGTAGCACTCGTTCTACACAACACAAGAAAACCAAATCAAAAATCACAGTTAAGCGAGTGCGCAGAACTAACGTTGCGTCCGTGTTTTAAGGGGGCGGGGTTGGGTTTGGCGATTAGGCTTTCATTACTTGGTAGCCAGGCGCTTTCATTAAACGTCATGCACAAATTACGATTACAAACTACAAATACTGCACTAAAGTTGTTTTGATTTTTTTTTGTTTCTCTCTAGTTTCTTGTTATAGTCCGCGTGTGTCCGTGTGTCAACTTTATGCTTGTGTGTGTATGTATGTGTGAGGGTATGTTTGTTTGTGTGTGTGTGTGTGTATGTACGAACAAAGGAGGTGTGTGTATGGCTTAGGGTAAGGGAACTAGATCTACTCACAGGCCATAACTAGAGTTGATGCACAACGAGGTAACCTGCACGGTTCGACGATTCGGGCCTGTTGTGAGACAGACCAGCTGGGACTGAAAGCCCGGCGGCTTGCGCTGAGCACCAAAACGCACCTTAAGCGTGCACTCCGTCTAGAAATTATGAAAAAGTTATCAAAACATTTGCAACACACATTTTCATAAATATAATTGGACATGTGAGCATTTTACTTATGCCTTTGAATTTATACCTTTTCCGAATCACTTGATTCGGTCTTCTGCACCTGATGTCCGGTTAGGAAATCGCATTCGGGACTGGTGCCATAGATGTCATCAAAATTCTCATAGAGTATTGGTATCTCCAGCACCAGTACATCTGATGTGGACTCGACCTTGCGAAACTTGAACAACATTACCTGACCCATTGCACCGGCGACGCACAAGCGACGCGATTCCGAGCATAAAAATATCAAATGCACAGCGAGCGGATTATCGCTATCCGCGTGGCTTACATGACGCGGCTTCTCAAACATCTTCGCCGTCTTTAATTTGTACAAAATCTACAAAATACATATGTATTTGTATAAATAATAATACTTGGATGATGATTGAATGATTGTAGGTACCTGCAGTGTGCCAGCGCCCGAGTCCCAAAACTTAAGGCTGCCATCCTGATGACCAGTGATGACAATCTCTGAATATGAGCACGAGGCTGGTGACCATTCGCCCCCGGATATGGGCCATTCGCGCTCTGAAAAGCCTGTCTTTTTACTTGTCGTTGTGCGACCAACCTGCGTAAAAGAGAAAAGTTCAAGAATAGGTACATATAAAGAGAAGACTTGGGACACTTACGGAATAGAAAGCAGGAACCAAGTCCGATGGGCAATCGGTTAAATATGTGCAACATGTAACAGGTGATTCGTGTAAGTCCATTGGATAAGGCGATTCAAAACATGGAAAACCGGGCGTTAATAAGTCTATTAATACTAAGTCATATTGAAGAAGCACAGCTATCGCATACGGTTCCTGGGTTTCTGTATACAAAACATATAGTATATATTAAACGCTGCAAAGCTTTAATTAATCAGTGAAGGAAGGGCAGTCCTACCGCAGGGCCAGGGATTCTCGCAGAGTGTGATGAAATCGCAAACGGCATGCTCCATTTCCAAAACGGTTGTAGTCTTGCCAACCATAACGGTGATGCAATTTGACTTTGAGCCCTTCTCCGATGGCATGCCACCCGAGAAAATTGTGAAGGTTTCGCTAAAATAGACACGACATTAAGTGAAAGATGAATGGCGAGAGACTGAACTGACTTGCGAACTTACCCAGTTGCGCTTGACTTCAAGTCAACTTTATAAATCGGTTTACATTTTTCCGCATTGCCATCCTTGTTGATTTTCGCTGTGTCATCAAAGAGTCATCAATATAGTATAGTATAACTACAAGCGTTTACAATAGATAAATAAGCAGCTATCCACTTACCATGCGGACAAACTTGAGACTGCGGCTTGGGCTGCGGCTTGGTGGGCCAAGAGCAAATCGAGCCATCTGTGTGCGATGATACAAAATATTTGCCCTCGTAATGCCATGCCACAGATTTAACACCCTCGGCTGCCTGCCATCGTATTTCAGCGCATTTCGCTTTCAGATCCCACAACACAAGCAGCCCACACTCAAATCCAATAAGCAACTGAGAGAGAAAGAAAAATGCGTTAGCGCTCAAGGATCCATTAGTAAGTCATGGTTTGTAAGCCAATTTACCTTGTTTGCATCCAATGGATTATCACATAACGCAATCACAGCACCTGGATGACTAGTTCTAACCCTGGAAAAAAGCCAATAGAAAGCCGTTTAAAATAAAGGGTCCTTGGATCGAAAGTGCCTGAAAGTATGCAATGTTTTATTTTTCTTCTTCGTCTACTTACACTTCAATTGCTTTATTCCAGTTAATAATATATCCACTAAGTGCAAATGTATCTATGTGAACGACGTGTATGTTACCCTTCTCAGTGCCCACGTACAGCCATTTGCTGCCTACAGGCAAATGTATGCAAGTGACCCTAAGACGAACAAAAAGAGAGAAAGAGAGATTGTATTAGATCGATAAATACTGAAATACTTATGTAGGTAAGGCTTACCGCTCGCGCTGAAATTTGAGGCTCTGCACAATGCGTGGCGCTTTTTGGCGTATGTTCCACAAGTGAATTGTATCATCGGCGGTCACAGTGACCAGGGCGCCTTCATTCACCAGGAATTGGGCGAAGAGCACAGCGCACTCGGATTCACCTTCGTGTTTGGCATGTGCATCGACGCCTGGTCGGCCCAAGCTAATAAAGCAAAAAAAAAAAAACAATTGATACAAATCAATACTTTGAGTAATACTCAAATCATGAATTTAAAAATTAACCAACGAGCTATTTTTTGGGTGTTGCAAGATTGCCTAAGTAAGCCTAAGTCATATGATTCAAGCGCAGCCAACTTCACGGGCATCATCAGCACGCAAATAAAAGAGTTTTGAAACTTACATGCGTATATAGCCGGATTTATCACCAATCGCTAATAGTTTTTGTACTGGATCGAAGGCAAAGGATGTGGGTGAATATGGAAAGCCATGGCGAAAGGTCTGTAAAAATAGAAGGGCACTTTTAAATTCTATGTTGTATGTTGTGTATGCAGAATGAGGCACATATGTTACATGAACATATTTATTATGGGTATACTAAGTAGTTAAGCTGTACGTTGATTCTTGAACGGAACTGTAATAGCCGCGTGTGTCTTATGATAGATTCGATTTCTTACAACTACCAAATAAAACATACGCAGGCTACAACAGGCGTCAATTTTAACAGAATTTGTATTTTTGTGTCTTACTAAAAAGCTAGTATAAGAAGGTACATCTATACATCTATTTACTTACTTTCTTTAGGGTAAAATGATCGGGCTTTAGTTGCTCAAGAATCTCCTGCTCCTGTCGTATGGCTTGCGGCTGTACGCTTTGTCGAAATCCATCCAGAACTCCTTTGAATGTGAACTTTTTCATTTTTTTAACATGAGTCGTCCTCCGCGCCTGCTGCTGCTGCTCCTGATCTGAATGTTTTTAAAAATCTATTGGCACTTTCTCTATCTCTCTGCCTCTCTCTCTCTTCTCTTCCTGCGAGCAATTTTAGTTAGGGTGTTGGTTTTTTGTTTTTTGTTTTTTCTTCTTTGTTGATTGAGAGATGTTTTTTTTTTTGGATCGTGAACGTCCTCCGATTGCCTTCAGATCAAATTGGGTTTATTTGTTGCGTAGTTTTTCCAGTTTATTTGATTTGTTAGTAGTTGCTTTGTTGTCTTTTATATTTCAGGGTTGGGTTTTTGGTTGGGGATGTGAAACTAGGTTAGCAATAGTCGAATTAAGAGCTGCAATCATTACCAGAACAGGCAAAAAGTGAAATGCATTAGTTGAAAACTTTTGTTGCATGTGGCTTTAATGGATTTTTGCAACACACTCACACTCACACACACGCTACAAACACATTGTATCTAACAATCTGATGATGCAATAGCAAAAACCCAACCAAACCACATAGTATATACAATCAAACATACACACATGTGAAACAATTGAACGAAATTGCGTTTTGCTTTAGAGAATACAACGGAAACCACACAGACAAAATGCACAAAATCGTTAGCATACTTTACGGGCGCATTACGATAGCAGTTACGCTCCTTGCCGTCCCTCCGCCGCCTGTTTCTGGGGTTTATCAAAGTGCAAAATTTGCTTTATTTATATACAATCTTCTTTTAAGCTATGAAAAACGTCAAAATGTAGCATATGGAAAATGCCAGTGCTGTAAAACGCTCATGTAGGACTTTATAGAAATATTTATAGCATACTTTTTGTATAAATATATGACTTTGGACTTGTTGCATTGAGCTTTATATATCATATTGATCCAAATCAATTACAAAATGGGATCTTTAGGCTGGCAGAATCTAAAGATTGTAATTAGTTTGAATAAGAAATTCTGAATACACTCTTGGATCTAGATTCTCTCAGTAAAATACCAAGTGTACTTGGTAAGCTGAGTGTTGATTAGAAATTTAATCAAATAAACAACCAATTAAGCATCCATCGATATTGCGATAATAACGTTAACGACGGCTTTGTCGCCTGGCAACAGCCACGATAAATTAATTGCGGCACAAGCCGCGCTCAAGTGCCATCTTCATTTTCAATGCAATGGCCGTTGAAAAGGTGCTTGCTATAAAACGAGCAGCGCTGCTCGCGCGCTGCTTGAGTGCGAGTGAGTTGGCAATAAAGAAATGGCAATGAGGGATGGTAATGAGGTTGTTCTGTTTTGTGTAGTATATATGTGATTGTGTATGTGTGTACGTGTGGCCTGTAAATGCGATAAATGTGATGTGATGACTGTGGGCAGGGCAGTGAGTGGTGTGTGTCAAGAGTCAAATGTTAAATGGATTTAATTGAAAATCGCTGTTGCCGCATTATGTTGCACAACCAAACAAACAAACACAACGGAGACCTATGGCAACACATACAATATGTGGGTTATATTTGTATACATATATGTATGTATGTATATGTGTGTTGCTATGTAGGTATGTATGAATTTGCACTTATTTTTGGGATGGCACACAAATCGATTTTTCGCACACTCATCGTCGTCGACATGTTGCTATTTCTTATTTGCAATTGTTTACGCTTTGTCAAACAAACACACACACACACACGCACACACACCTATGCAAAGAAAAAAGCGCCGATATGTATGTATATGTGTGTGTGTGGGTCGACAGGACACACAGCACAGAAGAGCGCGCGCAACAGTAAAAAGTGAAAAGCAAATCGCTGGCATACTTTAAATTTAATTTGCGCAAACAATAAGCTCAACACACACACACACACACACACACACAAAGAGTTCCTGGACACATGCCACGGACAGACAAACAAATAAAAACACACACACACACACACATATGGCGGCGCCTGGGCAACGACGACAAAGTGTAATATAGCTCTGCCTGCTCTGTTTTTAATGACTCTCCCTCCGTACGTGTGTATGTGCTGCCTAATGATGATTAAAATGCCATCGCTCGTTGCTAGTTGTGTAAACAGCGCTTGAAGTTGGGAGGCTGGCAAAGCTCTCTCTCCTTTTTTCTCTCTCTATGTACTCAAAAGAGAGAGTATACGTATAGATAACCTCGATTTACAGATTTTTCACACACACCAAGACGAAGACTCTTCGTCTTTCTTTTCATCTGGCTTGTTGCTACTCACTTGGATTTATTACATTTTTTTATATTTGATCGCTTGGCGCCTTATGTTTGCACCCGCACCCCTCGCCCGCACACAACACACAAAACAACAACAGGAAGAACACGAACAAAAAATAGACAATACTGATTTTTCATTTGCCAAACGATGAGCAATTTAAATGTTTAGCATTGACAAGAAGGAAAAAAAATACACGAGAAAAAAAAGATTGAAACAGCTGCATTAGTATTTTTTAACACATGCACATGCCGTATGCATATGTGAGTATATTTTTAGTATTTTATTATTATTTTGTATGGCATATTTAAGTTGTTGTTTTTATTTATTTTTTTACTTATTTCGCACTAATAAACAAAAAAATATGTGTATCAATTGATTTTTCACTAGAAAAATACACACACACACACAGAGACGGAGACGGAGACAACGGCAACGGCAACGAGACAAATGGCAAAAACGCCGTAGACGGAGTCGAAACTCGAAAGTCGGACACACGGGGATATGTTGTAAGACGAGAACAAAAAAAATGCTGCTGGTTAGCTGGTTAGTTGGCTACTGGAGCTTCTGCTGCTGCTCTGTTGAAGCTGCCCGTTGCTGCTGCTGCCCGTTGCTGCTGCTGAGTGGCGTCGTTTTTTGTCGACTCCTGTGTGTGTAAAGGAATTTTTGTTTTTTTTTTTGCACCTTAGATTGGCACACGCGAGCAAATCGCGAGAGCCAACGAAGAACTAACTCACTAGGACGAGGACTCTTGTCAGTGTCAACCCTGAAGCTTTTTCACACTCCCTCTCTCTCTCTCTCTCTCTGTCTTACTCTCTTGCTGTCACTTTCTCTCTCGCGCCCTCTCTTTTCACAGTGCCTGTCACCTACAACAGCTGCACTCCCCCTCACACCCCCTCTCTCTCTCTCTTGCTCTCACTCATCTGTACCGTTATGTCTGAGCGCTGTTATTGACATAAAAACACATCGAATTACTGTTGCATAGCTCCAGGGAGTCTGATTGATTTGCAAATAGTACAACAAAAATGGCACACACACACACACACATTTTGCTGGACATGTTAGACATGTGTATGGCCAACGTGTTCCACGTGCATGTGTGTGTGTGTGTGTTATTTTACGTAGTAGTTGACGAATGCGCATGCTTACGCTAAGAGGCCAGGACGACGAACACAATGTGATTCGTGGTAAAACTGTTTTTTGCGCGCGCGGTCACATGACTTGAGTCCCATACACACGCTTACGTATATATACACAAATCTGTTGAGGTAGCGAGCAGAAAGCAAACAAAGGCTACCCATCCCCCCTCCCTTCCCCTACCGAGCATTACATGCGTTGCCTTTACGCCTAGCAGTAGGCTTTGATTTTTTTTTTTTTTAATTATTTATACGCATAATTTGCATTAGTTAACGGGCATTTTGTTGATTAATCGCACGCGCACACACACACACACACATACATACAGACCACACAAACATACATACATGAACAATTTAGAATCGTTTACGTTTGCGAAACATTTGTGTAGAAATAGGAAACGTTGCACGTTATTTGGCCAAAAGGAAAGTCGAAACTGAACATCCGCGTTGTGCTCAACACTTTTGCTGCCACACTGCTGCTGCTGCTGCTGCTGCGACAGCGGCTTCCGCTGCTGCTTCTGCTGCTGCTGCTGTATATATGCTAGAGTTGATCACGTGTCGTCTTTACTTTTTTTGACACAAATCACGCACGACTTTAAAAACAGTAACAACAATTCTTTTAACTAAAGTTGGCAGCTTTTTTTTTTTTTTTAAAAAAACTCTATATTTAAATATAGATTTGGGTAGAGTCTGTTACAATATTTTTCTACGAGTAGAAAAATTTTAAAGAATTCGCTCTTAGAATTTTGTAGAAATTTTTTTGATGTTCTGTGATTTGTGTTGACAGACAAAATTTGACACGCGCCCATCTCTATGACGTACCGCGCAGTTTGAGCTTTTACATGTACATATATGTATGTATGTATGTATGCATGGATGTGCCCAATACATACATAAATACATACGCATACATACACAGTTGGTCAGCTTGGCAGCAGCAGTTATGCAAAGCAGCGTCGCGTCGCGTCGCGTCGCGTCTCGTCGCTTTAGGGTTGTCGCAGAGCAGAGCTTTGATTTGCGTTCGCTTTGGGCTCTAGGCCTAGTGCGCAATTTGGGCCAATCGGCAATCCTGAAGCCATGGCCTGGAATCAATACTTGTTGTCCTCACACACACGTACTCTTGCTTGTACACATCCACACACACACACACACACACACACACACGCACAGCACACATAAAAAATTTAATCAACTCAAATGTAAATACATTTAAACACACACGCCCAGCCCAGCCCAGCCCAACTCAACTCATCAAAATAGCGAAAAATTTGCATTGAAATTGTAATGAGTTATGCCGTTAAATGTGCTCAACGCGTGCTCTCCATTCTCTCCACACTCTCCTTGCCAAACAGCTTGGCAGGCTAGGCGGCCATATTAATAACAACTCTCGCATACACACACACACACACACTCGCTCACATAAACACACGCATAGCATACGGGCCAGTGCTGTGTATGTATACTACACTCGACCCATTAACACACAGAAAAGTATGCAATAAAAAGGAAAGGAAAAAATGGCACAAACTCTTGCGTCATATGCGCCCAGGAATCATCTTGGAATCGTGTTTTGCAAATACGCACACACTTTATCATCCCAATAAGAAACTTGTTGGGCTGGCACGCGCGACGACGAGTCATCCACCACCAGCACCAGCCACCAGCAGCAGCAGAAGTCGCTGCCGCTGCCGCAGTCGGCAGTTGGCGGTCTGTTGATAGCAATATGAGGGCGCCATAAACAACAATGCGATGGTGGTATACACACCTCCTCCCCCAAAACCATTAGTTTTGTACGTTTGTATGTACGTAGTATGTGTGTGAGAGTTGGCATACATATAGTACATATGAGTGAGATTACAAAAGACTTCATCATTTTGGTTCAAGTGATTCATTGAGCTGAAATAGTCAACTTAATAGTTTTTACGATGCTGCTGCTGCTCTTTGTGACGCTGACGTTGACGTTGACGTTGACGTCTGCTTAACGTCAAGTAACAGCACTCACACAATAACACACTGAGCAAACATGTTGTCATTTTTATCAGCATATGCATATGCTTGTATACACACACATATACACATATATTGTAGATATAGATTGTCTATTGTATTATTTGCAAAAAAAAAAAATTATACATAAAAAAAAAACAAAGAAAGAAATACAGCAATACGGTGACGCTGCTGCGGTCATCACGTTTTTGCCTTGCACAATTCACACATAAGTAAAACATAACATCATCAGTGACAACAACAACAACAACAACAACAAAGGCAAACACATTCCACATCATACGACACCCCCACATTATGCGCCCACCTGTTTCATTGCGTTTCACCGTTGTATAAAATGTTGACACCTGCACGCGTGGCCAAATTAGTTAATGCATTGAGTCGCAATTTGTTTTTTCGCGTAATGCAACTTTCGCACCTAGACTCTAACGCGTAGAATTTTTTTTTCCTTCTTTTGCAATATTTGACAATAGCAGAAATCGTATCGAATGAAGCTTCTTCATGCAACTGAACTACAAGTAAACAAACGTAATTTGGCAACGTGAGCCTAACATACAATGTTAAAGCTAACAGTGCCGTAAGGCGCAAAATCGACCCTGTAAACGCAAATTATATCACAAAAGCGCAAAATGCTTTGCGTTGACGCAAGCTGAGTAACGAATAGAGCAACGTAAAACAGACGCCAGTGTTGCGAACGCAAAACAGAGCCACATACTCTGTTAATTAAAATGTTATGTTTCAGTTATAAAATCAATCTTGGAAGCTAACGGATTATTATTTTTAATAAACAATGCAAAGGTAAAATTAAAATAATAGTAATACTGACAAAGGGAGAAATAGATATAGAAATAAACGTGTATAATCGAGTACTATGCAGATTTATAAAACATGAATAATACATACATAATGCTTATGTACTATATGCAATAATATTATAATAATTATTAATTGCCTGCTACATATACATATGTATACTTATGTAGTATGCGCTTTTATACAATAGTACAATTTATATAAATTAGCTTACAAACATATACATATATACTTATATACGAGCAAAGCAATTAAAGGATTTAAAGGAGCAGTGCGATGCGAATTTGCCGAAGCAGATTTAAACAAAAACAACCGAATCTCCATCAATTCGAGATGAGTATATTTGGCTCAATTGAGTGCAGGACATTAAAGCCCTTGTGTAGAATGCAGGTGCGTTGAACGCCACAGGCCACCAAAAAGTGGGAGAACTGCAAGCGAAGTAGAAATGATTAGTTTGGGGAATACTGGATTGATAAATGTTACAAAACCTCGACAGCATTCTGGTGAATGTTGCTGACGCAGACGACAACCCGGTTGCGTAGTTGCTGATCCAGATGGGGCACATTTAGCGCCTCAAGACGCTGTTCGCCCAGCTGGACCGTGGCAAAGGGTATATTGATACTGTGTGGCACATGGACGCGCGAGAACTCAACCACACTGCGCAGATCGATGAGAGCAAGCTGGTCTGGTGCATGCATTAGCAGCTGATGCACATCCTTGGCACTAATGCGCGGACACTGCTCCGACTGCAGATGCTTCAGCTCCACATCCGCCTGCCCAATATCCTGCAACAAGTACAAGTGTACGAGTAAGTATATTAGTGGAGCAAATAAAAATGTCACGTGTCAGGCACATACCAAAACATGTGACACCTGGGTGCGCAGAGCGTGCTGACGATGTGTGATGCTCTTGGGCGTGCACTCGTACATCTTTTGAGACTCGATGACGCAGTTCTCCATTACAATGTCGGGCAGATCGGAGAAGAGCAGAATGCATTCATTAAAGCCTGAGCTGAGCAGTGTGCTCTTTAGCTGTTTGAGTATCGCAATGCCAATGAACAGCGGATACGAGCTGTCGCCCAGCATCAGTTTATCCCAGAGATGCAAGATCTTGTGCAGCGGAAACACATCTACAAAATAAAAGGCGTTAAGATTGCAGTAAGAATTTTGAGAAATTCGTCATTATCACGTACGTGAAAACATGGTCAAGAACCAGGGTATTGCAAACAGCTCCGGTATAAAGTTAATGCTAGCTAAATGCTGCGCCAGCAGAGGTTCATGAAATGCACTTAGCTGAGAGAATTTGCTTAGATATTCCTTAATAATAGCCGAATTATCCTTCAAGAAAAACCACTGCAGATACTTTGGAATGAATCGAAACAGACTCAGAAATGCAAGCTCTAAAAGTAATAAAAAGGTTTTTTTTGAGAATAATTTACATATATAATAAGTACTTACCCTCATTGTTAAAGTTGAGATAGAGAAATGGCGCTGTTAGCGAGTCAAGTCCCTGCCAATAGACATACTGGGGATGTGCGGTAACCCAGGCCTTGAGCAGCCGTTTCAGCTTACGATGCCCATCCGGAGATGAGAGCAGCTCATCGTACTGATGGCAGCGCGGTATGTCCACCTCGATCTGACGATCCGTAGACGTTGCTGTAAACTTGTCGATCTTCTCATAGCTAGCATTGGGCAGGACGCCTAGTAGGGCCGCCCAAATGGGGCCGCGCAGCAGCGGCGGAATATCGATGGCTGCCTCCCGATACAGCTGGTCCGCACTGTGCGGATAGCCCTGCAGCAGGCGGGAAAATAAACGCACTCGCCGAAACTGGTACTCAATGTCGCGTTCTCGTATAAGTAGTGGCAGCTGTTGCTGCTGTTGTTGCAGCTGTTGCTGTTGCAGTTGCAGTTGCAGTTGATGGCGTGGCATGTGCAGCAGCGGGAAGTAAACGCTGGCAGGCAGTCGACTAAGGCGCTTCAACAGCGGCTGCATTTTGAGCAACACCACACGCTCATCCATTAAATGCGATTGACTGCGCGGCGGGCAAACGCTGGCGCCGCTGAGGCGCACTATTTGTGGCAGGGCTAGAATGGGCGCCTCACTTCGAATGAGGCCCTCTTTTTTAAGCTCCGCTTGCACATCACCGCCAGCCAGTTGCCACAGGTGATAGATCTGTGCGAGCGGACAGCGCAGCAAGAGTGGAACAGTTTGAGCCGCTGGCGACGACGACGACGACGGCGTTGATGACTTTAGCAGCTCCTGGCTGGAGCGCAGTGGGGCAAAGGTTTTGTGCGCAAGCAACTCGGCGGGCAGTGGACGCTGTGCTGGCCGCACACTCAGGCAGCGCTCGAGTAGGTCACGAACATCAGCTGGTAGCTGCTGACAGAGCTCCAGACGCTGATGTTCGCGTGCAATCTTCTCTAGAATGCTAGCGCTAGCGCCAGCGTTGCGTGTAAATGCAAGCAGCTTCCAGGCAATGCTATTGAGCTTGAGCCGCGGCCAGAGCTCCGTTTGCAACAGCAACTCTATCATTAGCATGGCCCAAGTCCAAATATCGCTTTTGATGTTGCCATTGGCGCCGAGTAGACGCTCTGGCGCCATATAGCGTACATTGCCAATGGGAAAGGGCACATATGTGCCGCCTTTGGTCATGTGATGCATTCCATAATTGAACAGCTTCACACGCACAGCTTTGTTTCCGTCACCGACTTCGCTCCACTCGCTTTCGAGAAGTATATGACGCGGCTCCAGATTGTGGACGACCAACTTGTGCGAATGTAGCTCGTTTATTCCGCTGGCAACCTGGTGGAAGATGCTCAAGATTTGTGTGTAGCTCAGCGGGCCATGCGCGTTTCGCTTGGTATACTCCTCCAGCGTGCAGCCAACATATTCCGAGACCACAATGGTGCGCTCTAAATAAAATGTAGTTAACATTAATTATTTAAAAGATAGGGAAGATGGGGAGCCCCTTCTGTTACCGTGCTTGCCGCGCACCACATCCAAATACTGACACAAATTCTCATGCTGCAGCTCTTTAAGACGTTGGGAACGCCCCAAAATTGCTATGGAATTGGGTGTTAGGGGCAGGCCATTGCTGCCGCAGACGTCACCCGGGTGCAGCTTGGCAAAGAAGGTGATAGCGCAAAGACGGCGTGTCTCCAATTTGGCTGTCGGTTTACCGGCAGCAGCCATTTGGCGGAGCAGGCGCTATGTGGGAAACACAGCCAAAGGGCGCAGCCGAGTGCAGCAACAATTATTGGCGATTCAGTAGCTATCAGCTGGTTTTTGTTATCGCTCTTCGATAGGTTATTTGCAATATTTTTTCAGCACTGTTCCAACATTGCGCAACACTGAAACATGTTTGTTTTGTTATGCACTAACAAAGTAATTGGCTTGAATTTCTTAGAGACTTTGTAACGCGTTGCTAAATTTAAGATAAACACTAACGCAATAATAACAAGAAACAATGCAACAACTAAATGCATCATTTAAAACACAAGAATTAAGTTTATTGAATTTTGGTGATTGCCTTAAAGTTAAGTCAGTATGTCTAGTAACTTGCTTAATCAGTATGAAAGGGTATTTGCTTAGCGGTTAGCTAAGCATTTCCGTCGTTTCTTGTTTTTTTTTTATTTGCTTGCCTGTGTGGTGTTTTATTGCGCACTCGAAATAGTTTCGGTTTCGTTTTGTATACAAAAAAGAGGCGTCGATATGGCAATTTTGAAGCAACTTGAGCGCAGTTAGTCGTCAACGGCGCCGTATCGAGTGCGCGCATTGGATTGCAAACAATTGACAAGTGGTCAGTGGACTAGTGGAAAATTGGCTTTTATTGACCTCGCAACGTAGTCACAAATAACAATGTCGTTTCTGGTGGAGTACACGGAGCCCCATTGGCGGAATTTGGATATGCGCGCCTTACGCGTCGACGAAGCCTATATGTATCTACACACGCAATATGCCGAACGCAGCTATCTCTACCTTCTTTCCGACGAATGCTATACGGTATGTTAATTCAAACAATTTCCCGCCACATTGCAGCTGAAAGCTTCGTTTATTGTAACATGCTATATTTATATTGTTGTTGTTGCAGTGTCCATATACTAAAGTGAAAGCTCTGCCCGCTGCTGGGTCGCTGGCACCGTTGGAACCGTTAAAGCTCAGCACAGCAAACGCTTTGAGTTTCAAAATTTATGCACACGATCAGGGTCACTATGCCTACGAGAATGTGTATGTTTTGCAATAACTTATTTTATTTGCTTGTGTGTATATGATTTATACTGCGTTCATACGATATCTGAATATGCATATAGTAATAGAGATATCGCTTAATGTTTGTTCTTAATCGCCTCTGTATAAACGTTGTGAACGTTTGTGTGTTTGTTTGTTTTTCGTTTAATCAACGCTTATTTACAAGATTTCACTTTCTGACGTATTCCTCTCTTGCTACACCCGCAGCTCATCATTGTGCGCATTGCGTCGCAGCGATCTTCAAGAATTTGGCGTCTATAATCTCACTCTGTTGGCCAACGGAAGCTGCAAGTTTGCCGTGGACAAGACTGGCGTTCCCATTAATTACGGTTAGTATTGCTCCCGTCATTAACCAGTCTATTAAATAGTCTTTGTCAATACTTTGTAGAATCACTGCATCAATCATATGTGTATGTAAAGAGTGCGTTAGCGGGCTCGACGTCAGTATCAAGGGGGTGACTCGAAACAATTTGAAAATTGTAAATTAAATGTATTAGGCTGGCCAGATAGCGCTATTTCGAATGTTGCCAAACATTCTCATCAGTGATCTTTCTGTTTAGAATTATTAAACTCAAACTGATCGTATATGAAACTATAGTCAGGGACAGGCGTTATCGTTTGTGCCAATTTTATCGAATTCGTTAATGTGTATTTATATTAAGGCTAAAATTAACGAATAAACATAAGTGTGCCAAATATATTTATATATAATATTTACATACATATGTTTACATAAAATATATATATGCGAAACCATAGACCACACTCGAGGCATGTTGATAAAAAATCATCAAATATTTAAATCAACTGTTACATCGTTATAAATACCTTTTCCCATGTCTGAGGATAACTTTTATGCCTGAAGCCTTTTTTCGATTCTCGTTTTTTTAATTCTCTCCTGCACTCCTTTGGCCTTTCACGCACTTATTTACATTGTACGCATTGCCAGAGCTAACCTGGACTGGCTGTTTTCTACGTATTCGTGGATGGGTTGGGTGGTCGCGTAAGCAGCAATTAGTTTAAGTAATGAACACAGATTTGTAAATGCATAACAGTGTTTAAATTAATTCACTTAACATTGTTCGTTGTGCGACAAGGGACTATTGAAATTTTAACTCTATACACTTTTCATGTTCATAAATATTTAAATATAAAAGTAGTCATTTCTATTAGATTTGGATGTGCTATAATGATTAAATGATTAAAGAGCTGTATTAGAACATATATTAACTAAAGTGCTTTGTGTAAGAAAGAGAATTAGTTTTAGTTTTTTTCTTTATTATGTGAATGCTAAATGTTTAACAAAGGAGTAATATAAGACCTTGTTAGACATCCCTAATTGTAGTAATCCGCTTTAGCGGATGGTTTATGGGGTCTTCGTACTTCGTTTACTGCTTATCAAGAACTGACCACAGCGTCTCAAACATCGCTTTACGCGATTCTTCAAACTTTTCCGACGCTTCCTTAAGATTTTTGAGCTCAGAATTTAAGTTAATGTGGCTCATGGAATCGGGACCTTTAGCTGGTACCTCTGGGCCACCTTCAACTGGTACCACATTCTCGCCCTTGGCAATTTTCTTCACCAGGCGGCGATGAGATTTGCCAATTTCCGCATTCAGTTTTATCTTCAGCAACCGCATTTTCCTTATGTTGCGCGGAGCTTTGGGCATCTTCGGCACCTTTGGCGCTTGCAGATTTAGTGACGGATCCTAAGTAAAATTAAAAAAAATAAAAAATAAAACAGTTTTCAACATAAGCACATTAAATTACATGAAAAAAGGGTTGAGCGATTTTCAAGATTTATTAAAGTAAAAAAATTTTCACTCACCGTATGAGGCATCTGCTGAGGCTGCTCGTTTGGTTGCTGCATAGAGAGAGAATCCATATAGTAAAATTAAAATAAATAAAAAAAACACAAATTTTCAGCATAAGTACATTAAATTACATGGAAAAATGTTGTATGATTTTCAAGATTTATTAAAATAGACAATTTTTCACTTACATTATTTGAGGCAATGTTTAATTGTGCGAGAATGAAAATTAAGTTGCTGACTCTTCTGATAGAACTTGCAAAGTGATGGACGAACGAAATTATTTCTTGCTTCCTCTTTCGACAATGAAAATAAGGATTTTCGATAATCCACTTTTGATATACCAATATTTGCCTGACAACATATCGGAATGTAGACAATTCTTGAAACTTAATTAAAAAAGATTGCGCATTAGGTAGTTTTTCTGACTTACATTTTTTGTATATCAATTTATTGTAATTTTTAAACAAACACCACATATTGCAAAGGGACTTCACAGGGACAGGTTGACTTGTTGGCGGGAAACATTTTTTCAAAATGTTGTTTAATAAGCTGCCTTATTAATACCGCCACGGTATTGACTGATGCGGTATTTTTTTGACAAGTGAATGCGCAATCTGGTTATCTTAGATTCATGCTTGAAACTAACAAAGTGACAAAGTGACTTCCATGTTTGACAATGCAACTTACACGATATTTCGATAATCCTATTTTGACATACCACGAAATTATATTATTTGCGAAATTATCGTTTGTGCCAATTTTATCGAATTCATTAATGTGTATTTATATTATGGCTAAAATTAACGAATAAACATAAGTGTGCCAAATATATTTATATATAATATTTACATACATATGTTTACATAAAATATATATATGCGAAACCATAGACCACACTCGAGGCATGTTAATAAAAAAATCATCAAATATTTAAATCAACTGTTACATCGTTATAAATTATTCAAAATCTGAAGTCTCTCGACGCGTTCATACATACGGAAAGATAGACGGACATGGCTATATCGACTCGGCTGTTGATGCTGATCAAGAATATATATACTTTACAGGGTCGGAGATGCTTCTGCTACTTCTGCCTGTTACATACTTTTGCACAAAACCATTATACCCCTTTTACCTATTTCATGGGTTCGGGGTAAAAAAAAGGGCATTGCACATATAACTCAACGAAGTCTGCTGCTCAGAGCGAAAGAGGGGGGTGCAAGGCTTTAACGGTTGTGTTCGCTTAACAAACCTAACGGTTAGCCGTTATTTGCAAGCTCCGATTAGCACACTTGCACCAGTGAAATGAAAGAAAAACGAGCTTAGAACTGAACTGATAACAATAATAATAATAGAAACAGGGGCGGATTAAGACAATTTGCCGCCCTAGGCATTTGCGATTTTGTCGCCTCAGACAGCAGCCTAATTATCGCCTTTTCTGTTGTTGATGCATTGACCTCGGGTTTTTTGAATGCATAAATTTTTATGAATTGAAACGAATGAAACAATTTGTGAATTATTTTGTTTTTTTTTATAATGTTGATTGACAAAAGTTTTATAGTTTTCATTCAGAATTTGTTGCCTTTATGGTAAATCCGCCACTGAATAGACAACGACGTCCACACTAAAAGAGAGATAGTCGGTGACCATGATGCAAAGATTAGGTCTTTGCATCATGGTCGGTGACTGCTATGTAAATAACACAATTTGTCCTGTTTATATTTAACCCAAAGGTCACAAATATTAAACTATAAATTTGATATTAATGTTCATTGTCATTACCTTACAATATCTTAATAACTCAATTTTTACTTTACTTCACAGCATTTTTGTCAGTGTTTGTGCTTGTGGCATCGCTGCTAATTCTGCTGAAGCTTGTGAGCTGCTCCTGGAGCCATTATCGCTACGATGAGGCCGCTGCCGTGGCAGACAGCATTGGAGATGCTGCTGCAAAGGCGACGCAGCGAAAGCGTCTGTGCAGTCTGGACACATTCCGTGGGCAAGTAGTGAATATTGTGAAGATTGTCTTCCAAATGTAATCTATTCTTGTTCAAATCTGCTAATAGCTTGTGCATTGTGCTGATGATATTTGTGAACAGCGGCGGTGGTGGCTACAGTTGGATTGAGCACGCCGCCTGGAACGGCCTTCATCTGGCGGACATTGTGTTTCCCAGCTTCCTCTGGATCATGGGCGTCTGCATACCGCTCTCGATTAAAGCGCAACTGGCGCGTGGCATTAGCAAGACACGCATTTGCCTGCGCATTGTGTGGCGTGCCTGCAAACTGTTTGCAATTGGACTCTGTCTCAATTCGGTGAACGGTCCCCAATTGGAGCAGCTGCGTCTGATGGGCGTTTTGCAGCGCTTTGGCATTGCCTTTCTCTTTGTCGGCGTCATTCACACGCTCTGCAGCCGACGGGATCATCTGAGTCCGCAGCGTGCCTGGCAGCGAGCCATTTATGACATCTGTCTCTTCAGCGGTGAGCTGGCCGTGCTGCTGGCCCTAATTGCCGCCTATTTGGGCTTGACATTTGGCCTGCGCGTGCCGGGCTGCCCGCTTGGATACTTGGGCCCTGGCGGCAAACACAACAATGTCGCCAACCCGAATTGTATTGGCGGCGCTGCCGGCTATGTGGATCTCTTAGTGCTTGGCAATGCGCACATCTATCAGCATCCCACGGCCAAGTATGTGTACGATGCCACTGCCTTCGATCCGGAGGGCGTCTTCGGTAAGACCATCTCGCTGCTTCTCTATTAATTGTGTGTGCTCATGTATTGTTTTTTTCATTGGCAGGCTGCCTGTTAAGCGTGGTGCAAACATTTTTGGGCGCTTTTGCCGGTGTTACCTTGCTGGTGCACACCACCTGGCAGGCACGGATAAAGCGCTGGCTGCTGGGCGCCACACTTTTGGGTCTGCTGGGCGGCGCACTGTGCGGCTTCTCCAAGGAGAATGGCATTATACCCGTTAACAAGAATCTGTGGTCGCTATCGTTTGTGTTTGTGACCGTCGCCTTGGCTCTGGTGCTGCTCTCGCTGCTCTACTATGTGGTGGATGTGCGGCAGCTGTGGTCCGGCTATCCGTTCACCCAATGCGGCATGAATGCTATTATCATGTATGTCGGACACACCATAATGCACAAAATGCTGCCGTGGCACTGGCGCATCGGATCAATGAACACCCATTTTCTGCTACTATTGGAATCCGTGTGGAACACGCTGCTCTGGGTTGGAATTGCCTTGTATTTGGATGCACGACAGTTCTATTATAGTCTCTAAGCTTATTGACTTTTTGCGATTTTTGTACGAAATGTGATTATACTAAATATGCTAACAATAAGGACTCTACGAGTATATCATGGGTGGGCACGAAGTGGCTTACAAAGCTAAATTTGTTAAATAACATTTTCGTTCATTTTATATGTATGCTATTGATAAGAGTTTATTTCGCCTATGTCTTGATGTGATGGCTCCATAAAGGCATAAGTTGTAATGATAGTTCCACTTAATGGACAAAAAACGGATTCAGGGTTTTTTTTTCAGATTCTCGTTTTTTTAATTCTCTCCTGCACTCCTTTGGCCTTTCACGCACTTATTTATATTGTCCGCTTTGCCAGAGCTAACCTGGACTGGCTGTTTTCTACGTATTCGTGGATGGGTTGGGTGGTCGCGTAAGCAGCAATTAGTTTAAGTAATGAACACAGATTTGTAAATGCATAACAGTGTTTAAATTAATTCACTTAACTTGTCGTTGTGCGACAGGGGACTATTGAAATTTTAACTCCATACACTTTTCATGTTCATAAATATTTAAATATAGAAGTTGTCATTTCTATTAGATTTGCTATAATGATGTGCTATAATGATTAAAGAGCTGTATTAGAACATATATTAACTAAAGTGCTTTGTGTAAGAAAGAGAATTAGTTTTAGTTTTTTTCTTTATTATGTGAATGCTAAATGTTTAACATAAGAGTAATATAAGACGTTGTTAGACATCCCTAATTGTAGTTATCCGCTTTAGCGGATGGTTTATGGGGTCTTCGTACTTCGTTTACTGCTTATCAAGAACTGACCACAGCGTCTCAAACATCGCTTTACGCGATTCTTCAAACTTTTCCGACGCTTCCTTAAGATTTTTGAGCTCAGAATTTAAGTTAATGTGGCTCATGGAATCGGGACCTTTAGCTGGTACCTCTGGGCCACCTTCAACTGGTACCACATTCTCGCCCTTGGCAATTTTCTTCACCAGGCGGCGATGAGATTTGCCAATTTCCGCATTCAGTTTTATCTTCAGCAACCGCATTTTCCTTATGTTGCGCGGAGCTTTGGGCATCTTCGGCACCTTTGGCGCTTGAAGATTTTGTGACGGATCCTAAGTAAAATTAAAAATAAAAGAAAAAACAGTTTTCAACATAAGCACATTACCTTACATGAAAAAAGGGTTGAGCGATTTTCAAGATTTATTAAAGTAAAAAAATTTTCACTCACCGTATGAGGCATTGCTGAGGCTGCTCGTTTGGTTGCTGCATAGAGAGAGAATCCATCTAGTAAAATTAAAATAAAAAAAAAAAACACAAATTTTCAGCATAAGTACATTAAATTACTTGGAAAAATGTTGTATGATTTTCAAGATTTATTAAAATAGACAATTTTTCACTTACATTATTTGAGGCAATGTTTAATTGTGCGAGACTGAAAATTAAGTTGCTGCCTCTTCTGATAGAACTTGCAAAGTGATGGACGAACGAAATTATTTCTTGCTTCCTCTTTCGACAATGAAAATAAGGATTTTCGATAATCCACTTTTGATATACCAATATTTGCCTGACAACATGTAGACAACTGAAGTCGGATGTAGCTTTGAAACTAACAAAGTGACAAAGTGACTTCCATGTTTGACAATGCAACTTACACGATATTTCGATAATCCTATTTTGACATACCACGAAATTATATTATTTGCGAAATTATCGTTTGTGCCAATTTTATCGAATTCATTAATGTGTATTTATATTAATGGCTAAAATTAACGATATAAGGGGCCAAATATTTTTATAAAAATATTTACATACATATGTTTACATAAAATATATATATGCGAAACCATAGACCACACTCGAGGCATGTTAATAAAAAAATCATCAAATATTTAAATCAACTGTTACATCGTTATAAATACCTTTCCCCATGACTGAGGATAACTTTTAAGCATTAGGATCAAATTTGTATGCCTGAAGCCTTTTATTTTGATTTTTTTAATTTTCTCCTGCACTCTTTTGGCCTTTCACGCGGCTCAAAAATATCACAAACAAGTAAGAAGGCTCTAGTCGAGATTTCCCGACTAGGAGATACTCCGAACCTATACTTAACGCGCACAGTCATATTCTGTATGCATTTGTGACTAAAATTCAATCTTCGAAATTCTGGTGTTTCCTAACCGATTTCGATAAAACTTTCACAGCTTTTGATTATTTTGTATAAAGTTTCCAAATCGTGTTTTACATTTTTGATATTCAAAATTTTAATGTTATCAATCACATGTGAATATCGGAAACAGAAATAAATATGCTCACAATAAGGACTCTACGAGTATATCATGGGTGGGCATGAAGTGGCTTACAAAGCTAAATTTGTTAAATAATATTTTAAAAGTTAAAAATTTATTTCACCTATGTCTTGATGTGATGGCTCCATAAAGCCATAAGTTGTAATGATAGTTCCACTTAATGGATAAAAAACGGATTCAGGGTTTTTCAGATTTTCTCAACTGAATCATTAGAGCTAGCATGTCCGTCTGTAAGGAGCGACGATCTCGGGGACTATTTGAGGTATAGACTTCAAGGTTTTGTATTACAGAAGTGGGTGAAGTTGTTTTAAAATTAATTTAATTTAATTTTTTATACATATGATTGATAACATTTGTGAAAATATCATCAATATTGGTTAAGAAACACGGAAAAAAGGAGTAGCAAGTATAGTTTTATTAATTTCGGGGTATATTGATTTGACTCATTTGATTCCATTGACTAGTTGGAGTCTATCTTGGTGTGGCTTTGCCGTTCTCAATATCGTTCACTCTTTTAGCTTTAAAAAGTAT
The DNA here is from genome assembly GCA_018152825.1 of Scaptomyza hsui. Taxonomy (NCBI): domain Eukaryota; kingdom Metazoa; phylum Arthropoda; class Insecta; order Diptera; family Drosophilidae; genus Scaptomyza; species Scaptomyza hsui. The sequence goes on from JAECXO010000254.1 coordinate 1,791,764, forward strand.
TTTTCAGTCATTTGAGGCTCAATATCGTTTTATTGATCACTCCTTTGTGTTTATACTTTGATACTGAAAGTATCATACTAGTATATTGGTTTTGTGCAATGTCCGTCATGGTGTCCGTCCGTCTGTCCGTCTGTATAAACGCATATTTTTTCGACACCCGTAAAGCTAGAGACTTGAAACTTTGCAATTATGCTTGTCTATAGGCGAGACAGGTAAAGTGTTAAGATCGGGTTGCCACGCCTACTAGGAAGCTGGGAAATCGATAAATTCGATAGCTGAAAACCGATAAAACCAAATATTTCTCACATTCTTACAGCTAGAGTTACCAAATTTAGCACGCTGACAGCTAGTCACGTCCCTCAAAAAACTGCATCAAAATTGTGGATGCCACGCCCACTTCTTTCCGCCCCCATCCTCCCTGCTCCTTGAAATTGGAAACGCCAATAGTTTTCACATATTTTTGGGCTAGAGCCACCAAATTTTGTGTCAAGATAGGTAATGACGTTCCCCAAAAATATGCATCAAAAAGTTGGATGTCACGCCTATCTCTACCGCCCCCAAGCCCCCGCCGTTTTTTAAACGTTAATGCGTGTATCTATCACATTTTTAGAGCTACAGTCAGCAAATTTGTTAGGAAGATAGATGGTGACATCTGCAAAAGATCTGCATCAAAATTTTGATGCAATGCCCACCCAAGCCACCTGCCTTATAAAATCGGAATCGGCTACATCTTTAACAGATTTTGAGCTAGAGCCGCCAAACTTGGTAGGAAGATAAATGGTGACATTTAAAAAGATTTTATTACAAAATTTGGATACCACACCTAGCTCTGCCCACCTTCTAAATTTTGAGTCGTTCAGTTATCTTCCACAGGTTGAGCTAAAGTCACCAAATTTGGTAACATAATAGCTGGCGATGTTTACCACATGGCCCAACCCCTTCGCCACTGGATTCCCCCTTTGCAATAAGACTCCTTACCATCCGTTCTTTACTGGTATCAAAGTATTCCGCAGTCGGTTGCGTCCGACTGCAACGTTTTCACTTGTTTTGTATACAATTTTTAATAATTTCTTAGCGTTATAAAAAATATATTTTACTAAAATTAATATTTTGTATGAAGAGTTGAAAAAATAGTTAAAAAGTCCTTTTTAGTAATTTTCAAAAAATCATAAAAATACTTGCGAAGAGACTTGACAAAAATATTTGTTCAGCTACTTTTAGAATTTTTCAGAGAAACTTTTTGGAAAAAAATTTCAAAAGTAGACTTTTACAAGAATTGATAACTTTCCATATGTTCTTAATAGGTTAAGAAAACTTTTGTGTCATGTAAACGGAATTTAAACGACCTTTCCATTGATACCAAACTTTTTATGAAGTAAGTTCAAATTATAAGTAGATTTTCTACTTACTTTAAGTGTTGTCAAAATAAATATGCCGACCAGTGTACATATATTGAGATGGTATATTTAATTTTAAAAGGACAATCATTTGAATGAAAAAGCAATAAACTTCCCTAAAGGAAAAAACACAAAAATTGGGGTGTTATTTAATTTTTGAAATTGCATTATGAAATAACACCCCAAATTTGGGGCCTAATTTCATATTTTATATTGGTGTGTTATTTCATAATGTGGCCTTATTTCATTTTATCTTTTGGGGCCTTGTTTCATTGGAACCTTAATTCCTGCACCCAAGTCAGTCGACTCTCGCTTGATTTGTAAGTTACTTTATTGAATTTCATGACCTACCGTAACCCAATCTATTGTAACTATCTCAAAGATTAAACTCGTTTCACACACATTTACTTCACAGGGCATACAAAGCTAATTATAATGACTGATAGTAAAGTAAATAACATTTAGCGGTTACCTGGCCTATTACATAATTTGGTCAAAACTAAACACGAACTCTTGTAGCATGAATTGGGCGGCATTCAATGGACTGTTAACAGATCGTAACAACAACGAGAGTTGGCCTCTTTTGTGCTGGGGGAGAACTAATGAACAAAGTATCTAAAACGCAACAAAAAACCATTTTAAAAGTGGGGAAGCCCATCGCATTTTTACTTTCAAATGTGGGCATACTCCACTGGACACGGGGCACAGGGCAATATAAGCCAATAAAAGTGAATGTGAGGCCGTTGCGGCTGCACTTTAACAACAAATACATTAACACATACAAACATAATTGATAAAATCAAATGTTACCTCTTTTAATTATTTTCAAGATAAAATTAACTTGGAACAATTTTGTTTTAGTAAATGGTGCAGTGTAAAAAGTAAATATAACAACAAGTAAAAACGTTGCAGTCGGACGCAACCGACTGCGGAATACTCTAATACCAGTAAAAGAATGGATGGTAAGGGGCTCTTAAGGGGGTGGGGGGCTGTAGGGGTGGACAGGGTGACGAACACTGCCAGCTATCTTGTTACCAAATTTGTAAACTCTAGCTCAAAAACTGTGAAAGATAACTGAATTTCCGATTTTAAAAGGAGGGCGTGGCATGCAGATCTTTGGTAGATGTCACCATCCATCTTCCTTCCAAATTTGGTGACTCTAGCTCAAAAAATATGGAAGATACACGCATTTGCATTTAGGCCGTTTTTTGAGAAAAGTCACAAGCTATCATTCCACAAAACTTGGTAACTCTAGCAGTTACAAAGTGGGAAATATGCGTGTTTTATCGATTTAGACATCGAGGTTTATCGACTTGTTATAGTGGGCGTAACGCCCCTATATTGACACTTTTCGGACGCAGGCATGAACCAACACATATTTTAAAATAATAAAAGTATAATAAATTAATCTTAAAATTATAGTTAAATTTAAATAAAAATACGCGGCTATTAAGTGTAAAATTTTTCAACATTAAAAATATGGCTTATCGTATATTAGCTGTGGCTATGTACATAATTATTCAACACCTCTTGTTGTGCGAGCAAGGTGCATGCCACAGATGACAGGTGCCTTAACAATGTGGCAAGTAGCGAACTGGCAATCAATGTCAAATTGTTATCAACGCAAATGCTTACAATACATAATTTATTAGATCTTTTATCAAACTGAATGCTCAATAACAATTTATTGTATGCATACTTTATGGTCTGTCCAGCTGGGACATTGTTATAGCTGTCACATTGACTTAACTCTGCGGCTCAAAATTAATAATAGCGTGCCACAAAAATTATCTAATTTATTGTGATGGCGATCGATGAATGAATTTAGTGGAGTGTGGTGCGGTGGGGTGGGGAAGTGAGGGTGTGGCTGTTGTGCCTCTATGAACTTGTTGACACACAAAACTTTTTTTGTTGCCGCTCATTTATTTATATATTTTTTTTTTTATCAATACGAAAGAAAGATGAAAACACTTTCAGATCTGAGTGAAAAGTGATGCAAGAAGCAAATCTGTTGAAATCAAAACTAGGCAAAACTTTTGCTGGTGACAAACAGTTGAAGGTTTGGGAATTAAAGCACCAACTCGACTAAAGTTTCTATCCCTTAATTTAAATGTAGTATAACTTTGGCGTCAAAATCATGAATGCAATCCAAAGATTCAAGATGTTATTATTTGCACAAAACAATTATATACTTTTTAGCCATTTCATGGGAAGTTCACTCGACTAGAGAATTCTTACTTGTTTGACTTAATCTGATTATCTTAGATCAGCAGCACATCTCGTTTTACACAAAGTGTTATTTAATTAAGTCAAACAATAAAAGATTCTATAGCACGGTGCGTGGGCGGAACATAACTAATGAGACTAATTTGATGACAAGGTCAGTGATGCTTGGCTGTCCCTGAAAACTGTTGTAGACTGTGATTCCAGCACATAAATCTTAGGTTTTCCAGTTTCTTTTGTGTTGAGCTTAATAGTTTTTGCTTGGCTGTGGGCAACACTGGTCGTTGAACTGAACATTTTCGTGCCAACTTTCGCACTTTGTTTGCTCTCTAACTGTCAGCGAAGCTCGCAACCACCCAAAACCACCTGACCACATCACAAAATGCAAAACCACACCACAACACACCAAAGCAAGCCACAACACAGCAATGCCAAGTTGAGTGCTCGTCATCAAATTAAAGAGCTGTAAATTAATGTGAGACAACGCTGGCAAGTTTGTTGCCTAAGTCTTTCGTTTTATATTTGGCCAACCGCCAACCGGACTTGTAAAGCTTATTATTATCATCAAGCCCAAATCCCTGCCAACCTCTCACTCTCCAACGCAACTCGCGTCCATCCTTTCACTTTCCCACTTTGGCGTGCAATATGATGTGGGTCAACAACGCTGTGCAGGATCAGAGATCTGCAGTAACTAATTGAAAGTCTGAACTGGTCTTGAGCATTGCATAAGCTTTGTGATGATTTATAATCCCAAAAACAAAAGTGACATAATTTTGAACACCACAAAAACGCATCAATCTTAAGATCATTGTTAAGATTATTTCAATGCAAATGAGAATGGAAAACAAAAAAAGGCTTAAGAAATATCATTAAAAGATGATTTGGCATGTGAACAATTCGATGCGGTGTTTTTTTAAGATAATAAAAATTCAAATTTAAAGTAAACAACATTGCTGTAAAATATAAAAAAATTATTAAATAATCAATACGTTTAATTCCAATAATAATTATTTTTTTTAAAAATCAAAGTTTTTACTCATTTTATTAGTTCAGGGTATAATAACCAATTTCTTTAACCTTTTTTTTGTATGTTGAATAAATATGTCAACCTGGTTATAGCGAACAAACGAATATTGGTTCTCAATTTCCACACACAACTGTTGTACATTTCGATCAATCTCAATCTCATTTTTAATTATTCACTTCAAGTAAAGTACTCACATCACAATTAACATTTAGTTGATCGTCTAATTTTGAATGCTGCACGCGTCTTTTTTTTTAATCGAAATAATTTCTCGCATTGTATTTAAACTTCACACGCTTTCAAAACAAAAGCGAAATTTGTAACGGATCGGATCGGATTGAAGTCAACGAGCAGGCGACAAGTTGCGCATTTTAAAAGATGTCTATTTTCGATCAGACACGTGTTGAACTCAATGTGTTCAAAGCCAAGTGAAAAGTGAGAGGTAAGAGAGAGAGAGAGGTGGGCGTGGTCTGAATGAACGAAAACGTTAACAAAATATGTTTCAATTATTGCTTTATTTGCCTGCGATCGCAAGCCTCATCAAAAAACTTAAACTAGCAATATTAAAATACGACGAAAAAACAAAAAAAAAAAGAAGAAAATACAAATACAAATAAGATAATAATCGGATTACTTATGGGCTATGGTATAATTTAGTGATAGCTGTGCGTGGGCGTGGCTGCTGGACCGTAGCTGCTCACTGGCGGCAGATACGTGGCATCTGGTGTCTCGAAAATGGGCGTGGCCGAGTCACCCGATTGCCCAGGCGCGCCATACAGCACCGCTGGCGCCGGATAATCATAGCCCTGTGGTGCAGTGGGCGGTGCCTGTAAATACTGTTGGGTTGTGGGCGTGGCAAAGTCGTAGCCAGTGCTCGGCTCATGCTTGGCGCCCAGAAAGGCGCTCGGCTTGAATGGCGCCTTGGAGAACTCAGCGACCAGCTGCTGCTGCTGCTGCTCATTGTGATCCTCATGAGCTGTGCCAGAAAGCTGATGTATATCCGTGTTTAGTGCCAGCGGCTTGCTGGACGTATAGCTAAAATGACCCAAGCCCTTGTGGCCCAAAGCATAGGCAGGTGGCTGCTGTTCCGTGTGCAGCTTATGGTGCTCCACTTCCACCTCGTGCTGATGATGGGCAGCAGCGGAGTCGTGCTCGTAGCCAGAGGGTAATAGTGGAACACCATAGCTGCTTAGTGGCTGCTGCTTGAAGCTGGGGGACGTCTCATAGTTGTAGCCAGTGTGCTCCGGCAGCTGGAGCTGCAGATGATGCTCATGCTCCTGCTGCTCCAGACCGTGACTCAAGCCAGAGGCGTAGTGGTGTCCCAAGCCATGACCCAAACCCAATCCCAATCCATGACTGTTGCTGCTGCTGTAGGCGGGACTGGCTATTAAATAGGTGCTGCTGCTCCCGCCGCCGCCACCGCCGCCGCCATGCTGCTTGTGAGCAGCGCCAAGCAAGCTCAGGAAGCTGGTGCCACCGCCATGAGCCGAGTATTTGTTGTAGCTGCCACCAATGCCATGACCCTGCTGGTGTCCATGCCCCGCACCGCTGCCGCTGCCGCTGCCGCTGCTCGTCTGCACAATATATGTCTCCACCTTGGGTGACTGCGCACGATGATGATGATGATGATGCTGCTGCGGAGGCTGATGATGATGAGAATGATAGCCTCCAGCATGAGCAGCCGAGCTGATATACAAAGGACGTCCATGTCCATGATGCGAGGCGAGCGATTGATATGTTTGCGGCTGATGGCTATAATGTTGATACTGATGATGATGATACGGCTGCTGATGGCTGCCGCTATCCGTGTCGAGGCTGGCAAAGTCAAAGCCGCTGCTGGAGGCCAAGCCATTGCCATGCAGCGCGGCATAGGTGCTCTCGTAGCCAGCCGAGGAGGCGATAGAGGGCGGCAGGTATTTGTGCGAGGGTCCATGATAAAGGCCACTGCCGAAGCTTAAGCCAGCGTCGCGTTTTAATTTTGTTGGTGCAGCAGTTGGTTTTTGTTGCTGTTGCGCTTGCTGTTCTTGTGGCTGCGTCTTGGTGGCTGCAACAAGGGCGATGCTGGCCAGGAACGCGCTAGCGAGCAGCGTTCGTGTTATCTGCATAAAATTAAAAATTAAAGTTCTCATTAAGCCATTGACAAAAAAAAAAAAAACCCAACAAAGTTGTACATTTTAGCATCAAAAGTGTGCACAAAATTTTGAAAGTACATTGCAGGATTCATGCAATAATTTTTAAAACATATGTATTTGAAATGATCGTAAGGATTAACTTGTTTAATTTGTCAACTATTATTTCACACACTTACAGCGAACTGCATTTTCAAAGTTGCACGTCAAAAAATAATATATCGGAAAAAAAAACTCCACACAAAAGTTATCGATCAAATGATCCTTGTTACGTCTCCTCGTTCTCACTCTCTCTTCTTATTTTCTTAATCTCGCGTATATATTCCACAAGTGTTGCGCGTCGAGTGTTGACGACCTCTGCGCCGGCTAACCCTTTTATACGCGGTGGCCTCTGCAGATAAACCGCTCGTCATTGCGAGCTTCAACAGCGACGTCGACGTCTCTGCCAACTAGCCAAATAGGCGTAGCGGCAGCGATGCGAAAAGCGCCAACGCGACGCAGTTAACAGTTGAGATTTGTTATTGTTGCTGCTGTTGTTGTTCGTATTTTGCATATGAACGAAAGACATTTTTTTTAAGTTTTGTTTTGGTTTTGCCTTACACTTCGCACTCTCACTCTCACTCTCACTGTTGTTTGTTGTTTGTTGTGGGGAGCACGCTCTGAAGACATGACTCTGGAGTGTTGCCTTGGCACAGTGGGACTGAAATCAACTCGTTTGTTAATACATGTGTACAAATATTATTATTGGTATAAATTAATGTTAAAAGTGAATACATGTTTTTAAAATTAAGCTGACCATGAATACACAGTATTAAATCGATCCATGAAAATGAAAAAGTTTTATGCAAAGTATGTAACAGGCGGGAATAAGCCTATAATGAATATATATTCAGAATCACCAACAACAGAAGTATCGATTTTCTCATGTTAATCTTCGAGTTTTCCGATTTGCAAAAGAAGCTCTTCGAAACCCTCAACAGATTAAGTTTGTTTTATATTATCGATAGCTTTCCAGTTTTAAATATACACAAAAATTCAAATATTTAAGTCTTGAAATATGGATCATCGAAATTCATAAAAAAAACACCTAAAATATTCAAGAATGAAATTCTTCTTTTACGTTTGCTGAACTTTCTCGACGAGAGCTTTTTTTGTTGTACATGACATGCCTTCGTGATTTATAATTTTTAATAAATATTTCAAATTGTTAATATAAATTTCTGAATTCAAACCCTTTCCATTTGTTTTCAAAACTAAATAATTACACTTATTATTATTGACATATAGACTGTTATTAACATAGCTTTAAAATCAATTTTGTTAAACATTCAGATAACTATTTAAAGACATGACTTATCACACTTGTACCACGGTTACTGTAACTGTAACCGACTGTATTGCATTGCCGCTCGCTTCAAGTTCAAGTGACACTTTTGCCATATCGCATGTCTCAGTGCACAATTCTTCACCCTCTCTTTGCCCTAACCCCCACTTTTTCGGATGGTGCGTGTTGTGTTTTTGGTTTTTTCCAAGCTTTCGCAGTCTTTTTTGGCTCATGCGTTAATTGCAATTAATTCCGGGCAACATTTTTGTGATGAATGTGAGCGTAGATGACAGGGCATAACCCCACACCCCCTTGCTGTCAACTTTACCCTACTGCAGCCCCTATCAAATTCTTGTTGCTGGTAAGAGTAACAGTCACAGTAACAGGTAGCGTTTAGTTTTAAGGCAAATGGCAATCCATTCACGGAACCGCATCGACATGAAAATGTTTTGTTTTGTTGTTTCCAGTTGTTTGCTGATGATGTTGTTTATATTTGGTTATTGTTGTTGTTGCGCTTGTCTGTTGCGAATCGTTTTGTCAGCTGCCGCAAATTTGTAACAGATTTTGTTTGTCTCTTCAAACTTTTCAACAGCAGCTTAGTTAGGATGGGAAACTAAACTCTATCTTTCCCTTTTCAAAAACCAAAGGCCCTCTGAGGCAATGACGCAACAACATTTGGCCAAGGCCTCGTAATCCACTTGTCACAACGACATCAACAATCTTCTCTAAGCAATATCTCAATACATCAATATTTGGGGGTTGCCAAAACTGTCTTCCTTCCATGAACCAAAGTTCCAAGTTAAAAACCTAATGAAGTCATAAACATTACAAGCCATCAATTTTGATTTGATCTCATTTTTTCCAAAGGGGGCATACTCGTGATTGGAAGCCACATGAAATCAATTGGCAAGTTTGTTTACGTTATTATTAATTGTTTTAAATGTGCTCATTATCGCAGCTAAAGTGCAATTATTCAGTTGATAAAGTGTAACGATTAGCGGGCAACTTTATTAGCATAAGCCTTTTTTCGAAGTGGTTGGAAAAGTTTACTTATCGGATACTTCTCATATGGTAAAGGATTAATAGAATAAAGAATAACTATCAGCAATTTAAGATATTTTTTCTTAAAAAAGTAAAAATTAAAGGTTTATTTACAGCCACAGCACAAAAACAGCTGCCTTTTTATTCTAAAAACTTTTCTGTTAAAATTTCCTTGAATTGTTTTTGATCCAATCTGAGCGCATCTGTAAGTCGTCTATTTATATGCAATTACAATAATATGCTTGTGTTTTTTTATTGTTTTCGCTCAAGCCCTCAACTTTTTCGCCTTTTGTGGCATGTGGCGTGTATCGTTGCAGCTTTTAGTTGATGTAATTGCCAGGCCACTTGCTGTGCCATTGTCAATCTTCATATGCGACCTCGTCCCTTTGCCCTGGCCCATCTACACTTTGTGTTACCCTACATACTACAGCCACAACTTTGACTACAATATTTTTGACGGCTGTGAGACTCCAACTGTCGACTGTCGACTGTCGGGCTGGTTACGCAATGGGCAACGCGTCGCTGCCAAGGTCAGCTGTTAAGCGAAGTAAAGCCATAGCACCAGATAATTTCACCAAATTGGCCGCCGCTTAATTGTGGCATTTGGAAAGTACATACATACATACATACATACATATACGTACATACTTACAGACAAATTAAGAGCGTTGCCGCCCTCGGGTAAAAGTAAGTCAGATCCATTAAAAATGGTAGGCGTAGGTATTTGTATATGTACATATGTCTATATGTATATTTACACATGTGGGCAGAAATTGTTTACTTGAATTCAATTTTATTTAGATTACTTTATTGTTGATCTAAATGCTGAAAGTTTGAGATGTGGCTATAGAACATTTTGATCTACTTTTGTACTTCTAAACATACATACTACTTCCCATTTTTAATGTAAAATTTGAGTCTTGATATTACATGTATTTATTATTTAATAAATCGTGTTTTTAAGATACAATTCCAAATCTCAAAAATACAAAATCTTTTAAAATAGATTTTTTTGGTTTTGTTTTAAGCTACGCCGTTTTTCTTGGGGATATTAAACTTGGGTTTTTTTGAAGGAATTATTAAGGCTTACAAATAAAACACATAAAACCAAGCTAAGATTTGATCATTTATCTTTAGAGAGCTTTAAAAAGCTATCATTTCTGCATCATTAAATTTATCAAATTCGTTGCATATAAGGACATTTTTGGGACATTTTGTCCAGGTCTATTTCTGGTAAAAATTATAATTAAAATTATTTTTTAAGCCTTATCATTTTCAACTTATTCAGAAGTTGAATTGCAAGTATGTCTTCATGGTTCTCCAACCGTTTGAGACAATTCTTACATAAAATGGTAAACAAACTATAGACTGAAGAACTTTGAAGAAGTTTAAGTTCTTTTTATTTTTGGCTATTTGGCAAACAGGTTTGAAAGCCATATTTGCGTCCAATCGACCTGAAAAATTGATTTTTAATAAAATCTAAAATGTTTCCATAGTATCTTGTATTTATTGTCATTAAAATACATTATATACTTATACATATAAAGGTAAAATTTGATTTATTTAACTTCTAACTAGATTATACATATTGCCAGTTGACAAATAAAGATAATGCTGTTGTTGCTGTTGGTGCTGCTGATCCTGTCCACGTTGTTGTTGAACTGTTTGAGCGAAGGATGCCTCTGTTTGTGGATAGCCAGGCGCATAAAAAGGAGGCTCAAACTGTTGCTGTTGCTGTTGTTGTTGTTGGTGGTGTTGCTGTTTAACCTGTTGCTGCTGCAGTTTTTGTTGCTGTTGCTGTTGCTTCTCCTCCGCCTTATCATTGCTGTAGCCGGCAAAGGGCGAAGGTCTAAAGGGCAAAGTGAACGGACCCTGAGTTGCTGCTGCTGTTGTTCTAAAAATGCCCCTTAACAAAATGGGACGCCTGATGGTAAGTGAGGGAATCTGATCCTGATCCTGGTCCCGAGTCTGAGTCTGAGTCTGAGTCGGTGTCTGAATCTGAGTCTGATCTGGAAAGGTTTGCGGACCCGTATAGCCCAAGCTAAGCTGTTGTGTGTCCAATGGAGCGGTGCTCTGTAGTGCAACCAAGGGTCGCCAAGGTGTGGCATAAAGCCAGCTGCGTTGATAGTTAGGAGGCAACTGTTGCGCCTCCACGACAGCAAGGAACAGCGTCCATAGCCAGTTAAAGATGATTAGGCCACGCATTTCAGCTGATGTTTGACGCGTGTCTGCAACCAGGCGTTGACCAAGTCAACATTATATACGAGCTCATCAACAACAGAGAATGCGAGACAGACAGAGGCAGATGAATGTAATATGATCCAGTGGCCAGTGGGGTCCATTGTAAGCGATATGCATGGATATGTGCAGATATAAGTTTCATCCAGTTCCTAAAGGTCGTTACTCGCAGACTTCCTCGATTGCGCAATGCAGCAGATGTAGCTGGGTTTAAATAAGTTCAGCTAATATTCATTGGCTAAATTAAATTTTTGGCAACATAATTCTCTAAACTGCTTTCAACGCTTGCGCAAATTATGTTGCAATCTCAAAACAAAATAATAATGATTATCATTATGATAATGGTTAACAAAAAAAACAACAAAATTTGCCCAACTTACCGTGTAACTTTCGAAGGGGCTGGCTCAGGGCGGTGGGTGGCACGCCCTTCGAAACGATTAATTGAGGTTGAGAAAAGTGGCTTGGATAAAACACTTTGATGTTACATAAGAGCTGAATGTATAAAAATATCAATAAATAGATTGCTTAACGATTAGAAAATGTATTTCCAATTCTTTCAGAGAAATACAATTTTCATTTTCGAAATTTATCTATTTTAAAGTTTCGCGCAAGCGGTTAATATTGTATATAAAAAATAATGATCTTATTTAAAACTGCATGTAATGGCAATTACTTTTAATATTTTTGATGCAAAGCTATCCACATAAAAAAGTAATGCAAAAACTGTAAACGTTTGATTGGAACTGGACTTCCTGCTGCCCATTGCAGTTGCAGTTGCAGCTGTGCCAACGGCAGCAGCGAAGAAAGTTGCAACATCAACAGTTGCCAGGAGCGGACTTTAGAGTTGAATAAAAAAAAGCAGCCCACAAAAGGGTTTTTTGTACATTCTAAAAAAAGAAAGATCAAATTTAATAAATATGTATTTGCACTGTTTTTTAAAACAACTATAAGACAATCGATGATAGTTAAATGATGATTGATAAAACAATGCCATTGCAAGATTTTAAGATATGTACCTTAGTCCATATGCAATTTGAAAATAAAAATATGTTCCATAATGTCGTTGATTTTAGAACTCATCTTGATAATGTTGTAAATTTATACAACTTCTTTATGTAATGTTTATCCATTTCAAACGGCCCCAAATGGGCCTCAAAAACCGTACAATTCGCTCCTCTGGGCCGGCTGTTGTTACTGTTGTTATCATTTCTTCAACGTCGCTTAACTGTTGTTGGTGGGTGTTTTCACATTGATTTTATTTACTTTACCTTCACTTTTCATCTCTCTTTTTTCACCTCCACTGCGCCCAAGTGCTTCCCCGCACACCACTCCCCTTGACCAACGTCGCTTTGCATTGCAAAGCACGTCCGATGGGAAGCGAAACTGAATGTGATCTGCATAACGGAAGTAAAGCATTCAATGTGTGCGTTTTTCAGCTTGTTAAGCTTAAAAAACAGCAATAAAAACAAAGAGCACGAATTAAATTAACTTTAATTTCGACATTTAAATAGATTTTAATTTAACACCCACCCAAAGAAAAGGCAACAAAAGCAAGAAGATGAGTCAGAGACACAATCAAACATTTTCCCAAGTTCAAATTACGCAATTTTCGCAATTAGCGAGTAGAATTTGACTAATGCGGAAACATGGCCAGATTCACTTATTTTGGCCGGATCTAAGCCTAGGGGCTAAGAAAATTGTTGACGCTACTTAAGCCAGCTAGACATAATCTAATTAACAGTGATTATTCACGACGAGTTTACACGATCTTAACCCTCAGTCAAGGTCGCACTCTTGGACCCGTCAAGCCTGAGATCATTTGGCAAAGACTGACCTGTACAAAAGTTTCAATACATATTATTCTTAAGATTGTTAAACCATTAAGGCAGTCAAGCGAGGATTCCGACCAGAAACTAGATGGAAATTCCAAAAATACACCGTGTTCAATAATTGTTTTTATTTCTTCTTATTATATTTTTGAAAATATCTTTTCAAATGTTTAATAATTGGTTTTTATTTAAATATTTTATGTCGAATGTTTTATATTACATTTTTGGAAATACCTTTAAATGTTTTTCTAAAATGTATCAAGAAAAATTATTTATTGAAAAAAAAAACTTAAACTTTATACAAAAAAAGTAGTTATTTTTGTAACCTATCATGAATAATACTTAACATACCAGATGCTTTTATTGTACAGAAAAGCAAATGTATTCAAGGTTCAATGTTGGTTTGACGAATGATGGCTCGCTAAGGAGTCGGTGAAGCTCATTTCAAGAAGAAGTGGAGGAGAGTGATCTTAGTAATAAGGTGCCTGAAATTCACGACTGGGTGGCGCAAAGTAAGATGTTTGTGTAGAGGCGGCTAAGTGGGCGTGGCTAGCATGAAAAGAGCTGCTCGCAGGCTGTAATAAGGACGGCGGGGATGGGGACTGCGAGGAGTACTGCCCGTATGACTGACCCTGAGCCGGATACTGAGCTGGATACTCATATGCCTGCTCTCGCTCTCGCTCGTGCTGATGCTGTTGCTGTTGTTCAACTGGAGGGGACAAGTGTTGGAGATATTCGCCCCGTTGCATGGTGTAGGTGGCAGTTGGCAGCTCAAAGGAATGTGATTGCATTTGCACAAAATTGTCACTTGAATCGCCTGAATGCTGTACATTTAGAAATGGCTGTCGCTGATAGCGCTCCGGCAGCGCCTGGCCAATCAACGGAGGAGATCGCTGATTTGGCTCCATATAGCGATCATGCTGCGAGCCAGCAGATAAACCGAAAGTTTGGCCAAACTCAGCGCCAGTTGGAGACGCACCAGCAGCCTGATGATTGGTGGCATATTGAAATGTATTCAAATTTTGTTGTCGTTGTTGTTGTGGTAATTATGCTGCCTAGATGAAGAGGATGAGGAAGAGGAGGCAAGCGGATGTTCGTGCCCATAGTACTGCATGTTATAGGGTCCATTGTATTGTGAATCCTCGTGCTGCTGGAATGGTCGACCAGGTGTTGTAGGTGTGCTGCTATAGCTCTGTTCATATGGCGACTGCTGCATGGAACTGGGATAAGGATAGGGATGGGGATTGGGCAGCCAGTGTCCCGTTGTGGTCACGGCCTCTGTGGCTGGCTCACTGGCTGCCGGCAAATACTTGTGCGCAGGTCCATTATAACGATAACCGTTTCGATTGTCATTCGATGACTCAAAGCGACCTCCGCTCAACGACTGGATGCCATGGACAACAGCAGCGCTGGGCCCAGCAATGGCCAGAATGGTGTAAAGTAATGAGGCCTGTCAAACACAAACAAAAAATATATCCGATTTCTTAGGTGTTCGGTTGTATTTGCTACTACTTACAGTATAAAGCTTCATGTTATTGTTAAATCCTGGCTATCAGATTGTCTGATTTTCTGGCTGTCTGTCGTGTGTTGAACGCTGCTGGAATAGTGGCAAGCAAAGTTGCTGCTACAATACTTTTTATAGCGCTTGCTGGCCGCCTAACTCGTGCAGATTTGTCATCAATGGCCAAGATCTCAAAGATGTCTAATGTGTATGTGCTGTGTGTGTGTGTGTGTGTGTGTGTGTGTTCGTATGTTGGCTCGAAGAGCAATTGAATCATGCTTTGTAACTGTTGACACAGAGCGATAGCAAAATGTATGCCAAAAAAAAAAACCAAAACAATAACTACATACAATTAATAAAACTATGTGCTTTTTAATATGCGAAGATACAACAATTATCTCAATGAATGGGTTTTGAAGATTTTGTCGAATTATGCATTTACTTATCGCGACACATTCGCGGCCGTGACCGTGGCAATGGTCAAGCAGACAACGTGTGCAAAGTACTTTCTTTTGCCATTGATAACTTTTCTGCTGAATAGAATGTACTTGACCAAGACGGAAATGCAATTTAGCAATTCAGTTAGAGCTTTAAAACCGATATCGATAGCTAAGGTGTAACAGCAAATCAGGCGGTGTGGGCAGCACTTTTACTTTTGTGCTGTGTGCGTTAATTGAGTTACACAATCGTAATCGATGATTTTGAATGATAGGCGCGTGGGCACACTGGCGTGTATTTGTACTAGCACCAAAAAAAATGTAAGTGGTCCAGCAAAAATGTCAATGTCAAACAAACGCCGACTGACAGCATTAACTGTGAGTACTTCAAGAGCCAAACTATTTGCATCATAAGGTTTCTATTTGTGACCAATCGCTAGACTTTAAAAAAACCACTAATTTAATACCAATACACCGATGTTGGAATATTTTGAAAGGCATGTCAATTTTTTATCTGCAATAAATATCTGCTATTCAATTTGAAGCAATTTTATGTGAAGTGAGTACATTTATTCTATATGGTATTTTTTTTTATGTATTGGTTGGTATTTTTTTCCCCTTTTTTTAATGCATCGTACCAAAAAAAAAAAATATCGATAGGCTTGAACGGTTGGCGTCATATTTTGAAATTTTATTTTTTCATGCCAAGAAATATTAGCTCATCATTCTTTGCTTCCATTATTTAAGTAAAAGTGGTATTCTTCAAATCCTTGATTACCTAATAAAATCAAAAATACAATTATATTCATATATCGATATGCAACACTGCATCGCATACAATAAAACAGTGTCGATAGGCTGTGTCTCAAAAATCGCTCTTCAATAGCTACCATGTCAATATTTCGATTTTTTTCATTTTCAGTACATTACTGTGAACTCGCCGCTTAAAATTGTCGTATCGGTTGTAAAGTGCAAGAAGAAATAATTATTATTCTTTTTTTTTTTTGTGCAATCAAACCCATTCAATAGCCCAAGTAAGTGAAATCATTACATTCATGTTGGGTATGTAAAGAATTGTAAAAAGCGTTTTTCTACGGCCACGGCTTCCCTTCGAATTTTTTTTTCATTTTGGCTAGCTTCTTGTGTGTGCGCCGCGTATGTGTGTGTATATGTGTATTAAGTTTTTACATTGGTATTTTGTCTGCCCAAAAGCAAAAAAGCAAAAGCTGTTTTTTTTTTGCCGCTTCCACGCAATAGTTTTAAATTTTATAGTTTTTCAGTGGCCAGCGCAGTACATGCACTGCCCGAGTTATGGCTATGTCATAAGTTTGTTAATTTAATGTTTGGCACGCCACAGACAAACACATATGTATGTATACATATGTACATACAAACTTAATATACACACATATTCTGAAATTTTCGCATGCAGGCAAAAAAGTGCAATCGGCGTTGTTTCTAAGCCAAAGCGCAGCCGATTCTTCCTTTTTTTTGTCGGGGCCCGGGTTTCCAATGACGAGCTCGAGCTGACAACAGCCGAAGCTTAAAACCTGTACACATACATGTACATAAAATATATGTACGTCCCTGCTGTACAACCCGATCCTTAACAGACACGGATGCCGAGCTCGAGCTGACAGCAGCCGAAACGTGCAAACATGTACATACTATAAGTGAATGCGACCCGATCTTTGACAGTAAGGTTTGAAAAGTCAAACACGGCGGAAGTGCATCGGCGGCATCCAAATAATAGAAATTGTGCTTACACAGTTTTTCACACAGAATTTTTTTTGCATTTTTTTTTGTTTTTTTCAAACATGCAGGCAAGGAGAAAAATAACTTCTTAAGTAGTGGAGGGCACAACGACTAAACACCATGCCCAGGCCATATAAAAGAAAGCTGCGTAGCGCTTTCAAGACGGCTAATGAGAAAGACAACGCTGTTCCGGATGAAGTAGGTCCTCTTTCAAATACAAATTGTCATCTGTTGCTAATATGATTGCAATTTCTTTTTTTCTCCCCTCTTTTTTTGTTTGTTTTGTTTGTTTTTTTTTTTTTTTTTTGCTTACAGGAACAGGAATCTGATGAAGACTTGAGCCAAGTCGAGGATAAAAAGGACAGCAGCGATAGTTCATCCTCCGAAGAAGACAATAACACAGCCGACACAGCGGACACAGCCGACAGCAAGACTAAAGACGATGACAATGACAATGACAGTGGCAGTGGCAGTGGCAGTGGCAGTAGCAGTAGCAGTAGCAGTGATAGTGACAGCGATAACGATAACGATGATGTTGAAAAGGCTCAAAATAATGAGCATGTCGGCGGCAAACAGCAGTCAAATTACTCCGAACGGGAGGCAAGCGAGACCAATGACAACAACGGCAATTACGACGACGACGACGACTATGGTAATAACCAACAGGAGCACCAAGAACAACTGCACCAGCAGCAGCAACAACAACAACAACAGCAGCAGCAGCACCAGCAACAACAGCAGCGACAGCAACAGCATCATCAGAACCATCAGGACCCAGGCGGAGGAGGCGGTGGCGGTGGCGGCGGCGGCGATGGCCGTAATAGTAGAGATGGCGCTGCAAACAACGATGATCGCGCAAGTTCCACAAATCTGATCATCAACTATTTACCACAGAATATGACCGACAAGGAGCTGTACGATTTATTCAGCAGTTGCGGCTCCATTAACACATGCAAAATAATGCGAGATTTTAAGGTGAGTGTGCAAATAGTTGATGCAAAATGGCCCGAAGAGAAGAGAAGAGGAGAAAATGTGTGTGCCCGTCTCTGTCGCACAGTGTAATACATACAAAATGCATAAAGATAGCTCTTCCTTCTCGCTTGCTCGGACGCGGTTGGGATGTGCAACTATAAACATACATATATATGTTACTCATAATCCATGTTAACTCACTATTTTCATCTCTGTTTTTTTTTCGCAGACGGGATACAGTTTCGGGTACGGTTTCGTCGACTTCAATGAAGAAGCGGACTCTGAGGACGCAATTCTAAAATTCAACGGATTCCTTGTGCGCAACAAGCGCTTGAAGGTGCGTAGCAGCTAGATAATATCCGAATATTCCAAAATCTTAAAATTAAACCGAATTTCTTTTAACTTGTATCCCAATTTACTAAGAAAGGCCACTTATAAGTTAACAATAGCTGAAGTTCAACAATTGAAACCGCTTATTGTCATAATAATCGACTTACACCTACGTTTTTTAATATTGTCCCACATTTGCCAATTGAGATTTTAGCATATGCTAACTGGAAACCAATACACAAAATTCTGAAATTAATCAACCAAAGCGTACAACCATCGAACTTTTCTTCCATTAATGTCAATAAATGTTTGTATTGTAACACTTTGTGTCTCGTCCCTATTGTAATTTAAATCGAATTAAATATCATTACAACCTGTTATTTGATGTTTCAAGTGTTGTGAATATATATTTCAAACAATTTGCATGAAAATCGGTGTGATCCATAAACTAAGTTCAATTTTAAAATTGTACAATTTCTGTGTCCGTTTTAATATATTACATTCCCATATTTTGTTGCACATTTGTTTACTTTGTTTTTAATGATACAAAATTAGTGTGACTCCTCCATGGCCAATACAAACAAAACAATTATTTTTTTTGTTGTTAATTGACTGTCCCTGAACATTCTTTTTTTTGTGTTGTGAAAATGGATTTAGAATTCCTAAATTAAATAACTTTACGCATGTGTGTCCGTCCCCATCCCTTGAAATCATGAAATTGTAAAACTTGTTAATGTCTTTATGTGCTATTTGTAATATTGCTGAATCTTGTTACTAATTTGTTTGTCTCACCGTCTATGCAGGTATCCTATGCACGACCTGGCGGGCAATCGATCAAGGACACTAACCTGTACGTGATCAATTTATCCCGTAACATAAACGATGATCAGCTGGATCGCATATTCTCGCCTTTCGGTATGATCGTCCAACGTAACATCTTACGGGATAGACAAACGGGTCGTCCACGAGGAGTCGCATTTGTACGGTAAGCAACAACAAATTGAAGAATTTAATAGAGCTAGATCAGATAGATAAGTGTTGGATTGTGCCGTAATATTCAAATATTTGTACATGTGTTCAGAGAATCTAAATGTCTGCTAACTCATTTTATTAATCATCACGTTTATCGTTTTTGTGTGTGCACAAGTGCAGTGCACCGACTTTGCACTGGCTTACTAGAATAATCGTGACTTAGACCCGTTTTACACGTTGAACTTTTTTCATGAAGCATTCGTTTGTTGACAAGAGTTAGGAGTAGAGGGGTAACAACTGCAAGAAATGCTTCATGACTTGTGTAGCAATGATTTATTTTTCTCATTTTGCTATTTATTCTGCACATCTGCTTCACAATCAAAATCTGATTCCTCAAACGCCATAGCTGTTGCACTCAAAAGTTCTTTTACCGAATCCATTTTATTTACTTTTTACTTTTATTAAGGCCCAATTTCTCAATGTCCGGTTAGTCAACTTATTCTAAGTTTAGTCGAATTTGAGTTTCTCAATGTTTGGTTAGCACTCACTTATCCGATGCATGGAGGTCCGGTTACTACTTATACCGATGCTAAGTAACGATATATAAATATAAATACAATCATCGTAAGGCGAACATTTGACCCAAGCATTGCTTTTTATTTTTATGAAGCAAATTTTCAAAATGCGTATTTGAGTCTTCTAGGTCCACAAACACAAGCTCCTCAACAACTAAAATGTTTTTCCCTCGCTGCCGTTTACAACAGGGCTCATAGAAAGTTATTATATATGCATTTTGATGTGCAACATGTAGCAGTTTTGGAGTCACCGGCAAAAACAAAACCAAAAGAACAGCTGAATCCCCGTTAAGGTTGGCAGCACCATTCGGCGATAGTGATATACCGATGATAGGTTACTTTGGCTTTGAGAAAACCAAATCAGTATAGCTCGGGCATAAAAGTTATTCTGAAGTTAACTTATTCCAAGTTTAACTGGACATTGAGAAATTGGGCCTAAATCAGTTCGATTTTAACAAATAAAACAATCGATGGCAAAGATGTATGTTTTTCGATAACAAATTTAAATCAGAGTTCAGTTCATGAAAAAACCTCATCGTGTAAATGCGACCAGATTTGTGAAGAAGTTTTAAAACAGAATAAAAAAAAGTTCAACGTGTAAATCGTGACTGATTAATATTTAGCGCTTATAGGCTTTGAACAGTACGATCGTACGATCAGATTGCTTTTATATACCTCTCTGTATCTAGTTGTGATCTTAACGTTGTACTCATTTTTTTTTTCTCTCCCTGCGCTCAGCTATAACAAACGCGAGGAAGCACAGGATGCAATTGCGGCGCTTAACAACACAGTGCCCGAGTGCGGTTCGCAGCCCATATTTGTGCGTCTTGCCGAGGAACATGGCAAGGCAAAGGCTGCACAGTTTATGCCGCAAATCGGAGGCGGCGGCGGCGGTCCTCAAATTATGAATCAACAGCAGCAGCAGCAATTGCCGCCACAACAGCATCATATGATGGGGCATATGCAGCAAGCGCCGCGTCCAGCGCAATATCCACGCCACCAGCAGCCGCCGCAGTACCACCAGCAGCAGCCTCAACAAATCCGTGATATGCAACCGCACTTCATTCACCAGTACACGTTGCAGCCACCGCTGCCGCATCACATGCAACAATTGCAACCCCATCCGCATGGAGGTGGCGGCCGCATCGGCGGCGTTGGCCTGCCACAGTCGATGCACGGCGGCAGCGGTGGCTATCACCACAATATGGCCAACAGAGGTAGATCACACAGACCAACACGATCTCAAAAACCGCATCCATATCCTACTAACAATGTACAGAAATATATTTAAACAAAATTAATTTCTTTACACAATATTAGCTGCATCTCACAGGTGAAGTGTTCATGCTGCCATTGCCTATCACAGTAATGCCAATGCCCCGTCTACAAGCAGAGCTGCAGCTGCAGCTGCAACTGCAACTGTTGCAGCAGCGGCAGTGCCTGCTGTAGCAGCAACAACAGCTGCTGCAGCAGCAGCAACTACTGCAGCTTCAACCGTGCAGCGGCAGCAGCAGCATCGGCAGTCGCACAATCGATGCATATGCAACTGCAGCAGCAGCAGCGTCCTCGCCGGCACAAGCAACTGCAGCAGCAGCGCTAGCAATGGCGCGGGCATCGGCCAACAACAACAACAACAACAACTACCACACAACAACAACCACAACAACAGCAACGGCAGCATTAACAGAAACAACAGTAAATACAGAAAATTCACCACAACAACAACAAGACCACGACCTAGAACAACAACAACAAGAACAACAACAGCAGCAGCGGCAGCATCAACAACAACAGCAACAACAACAGTCATTAACACAACAACAACAACAACAACCAGATTTGCATCAGCAAGAAAAATACATAGCAACAACCATGCTCGCACAGCAACAACATACTCACGAGCATCATATTCAGCTTCGCGAATAGCAACAACACGTATACGTGCAGCACAACCAACAACAAGGTCGGCAGCACCAACTGTTGCATCAACAGCTGCATCAGCTAACATAAGTGCAACAGAAATATTTGAAACGACAACAACAACGAGACAATATAGATTTGTCACCGCCTACGCGTCAAGGAATCCAAGAAGAAGGAGACCACCACCAGCAACAACAACAACAACAAGAACAACCACAACACGAACACGGCAACAAGATGATCAGGTAGAACAGCTACAACAGCAAGTGCAACAAATGCAATTGCATGATCATTATGAACGAACGCAGCAGCAATATGTATATTTGCCGCAGCAGCAGCAACAATTCGAAGTGCAAGTTATTGACTATCAAGCACTCTTGCAACAGCAACATCAAATCCAACTCCAACTGCAAAGGCAACAGCAGCAAGAAGAACTGCTTCAATTGGAAGAGCAGCACCTACAACATCTACTCTGGCAAGACCAACAAATGCAACAACAACAACAACAACAGCAACTGCAACATCAGCAAGAGCTACAATCGATGCAAGCCATGGATCCGATTCAGCCAAATTATGTATACAGCATCAGCAATCCCAATACTTACACCCTAATACCCGCCCAATATGTGATGCCGATTAGAACATCAACGGCTCTATCGCCCAGAGGCGGCACCTGCGTCTATTTTCATTATCCTCCAAATGCCAACCAATTGAATCGACCTCGCTATTACGGCCGCAGCTCGGGCAATTTTCAGGCCATGGGCTTGGTCTCTTCGGGCAACAATCAAGAAAGGGATCGTGAGGCAGCAGAACTGATTGCACGGGCGCAGGTCAGTGAAAATGTCCAGGCACAAGCTCAAGCTGAAGCAGGAACTGAACCGCAGGCAGAAGCGGAAACCGAAGTCGAACCTCAAGAAGAAGCATATACTGAAACTCAAGCTGAAGTTAAAGCTGACACTGAAATTGAAGCTGAAGCTGAAATAGAAACTCAAACTGAAGCTGAAGTTGCAACTCAAACTGAAGCTGAAGCTGCAACTCAAACGGAAGCTGAAACAGAAATAGAAACTCCAGCTGAAGCTGAAGTTCAAACTGATACTGAAGCTGTAGCCCATGCAATGGATAATGATAATAAAAAAGAAGAGGAGGCGTGTCACTGCCACGATAATGCCGACAAAGGCGGTGATACTTAAGCACACACCGAGAACTCAGAATGAATATTTTATTGTAATATATATATACACATATATATGTAATACATATTGTATATATTATTGTTGTTGTTGATGTCGTTTTTAAACCTAAATGAATCTATGTGCTGAATGTAAAACAAACAAAACCCAAAACATAACAGATAGTTATATATAGTATACATAATACTTACATATGTATGTTAAAACAAACATAATAATATAATAAATATACATAAATATATGTACGGCTGTATGTTAATATGTAAAACCCACCCAAAAACTATACATATTCGAAATAAGCCCAGAAAAGGCAAACAACAAATGTGTTTGGGTTGCGGCATTAAAAAAAAGTAAAGAAAAACAAACGTAAAACACACCACACACAGAGAAAAACACAGAACTAAACTCGAAAGAAATTGGTTGCAAATTCAATCACAAATCAGAACACGTTTTAACTAAATGTAAAGAGTTTAGTTTAAAACACACAGAAAGAAGCGCTTATAGATGTTATGTATGACGTTTTTTAGTGCAACCGATCCTTTGGTTGCCTAAACTACACCCTCTTAACACAACCCTCTAAAACGGAATGATATATTAAAACTATTTGTAACATTTTTTTTTCGAGAGAGTGTTTTAACAATCACCAAACTTATGACACTTTAATTTCATTTTGATTTATGTACAACTAAATGAATAAAAATGAACAAACAAAATACAACTGTAAAATTTTGTTAAACTGCAACTAATATTATTAATTCATATTTACGTGTTCAAAAAACAGAAAAAAAAAAAAACAATCAAAAAAAGAATGTAACGTATTAGATGTAAACATAACTTTCTTTATTTGATGGCATTTCCAAACTCTAACCGATTGTTAAAGAATCAGTGTTAAAACTTCAAGTTATTGTGTCGATTGAATTCGACACTTGTCTTTTTGATAATGCCTTGTATTTTCCCCGCTTCATCAAGATGTAGCAGAAAATCTTTTATTGTTCCCAATGCAGTTTTATATTTGAGCAAAGGTCAGTTATTTGACTATTAAAAAGAGAAAACAAAATTGTAATAAAACATACATTTAAAATAAAAGCATTAAAATTAACGCAATATCTGAAATAATATAATAAAAACAAAGAAAACAAAATAAATTGACTATTTTTTTTTTTTTTTTTTAATAATTTAAGAAAAACTAGTCTTCTAGCAATATAATAGTTAAGAATTTTTTTTCAAAAAACTAGTATACAAAACTAAACTTATAGAAACGATTTAAAGTTAAATGTACTTTTAATAAAAAAAATATACACACACAAAATCCAAACAGCAACAAAAACTTATATTAAGAACATGTGCAGAATAATTTGTTAACAAAAAAAAGAAAAGAAAAACAAATGAATTTTAAAGACAGTGCAAACAGAAAAGAAACAAAACTATCGAGAGAGAGGAAGAAGGAAGCCATACAAATAAAATTACGTGCTCCCAGCATTGAAAATTCTAAGTAGCAATAAACACAAAAAAAATTAATTAGGAATTAGACGAGCTAAACTTTGTATACAGATGAGATTTAGTATCGTTGTAAAATAGATAAGAGAGATGGAGAAATATCAAGCTTCAATTGTAGCAGCTTAAGCGCTGTATACACCTACATAGTATTTAATGTCACGACATCTGTCCAAATTTGCAAAAGTTGCAGAAATGTGAACACAAGCGACATTTGATTGCGTGCAAAAAAGTTGCTGCAACAAATTTCATCACAAATTCAATGTTGCGGCATAAAAGGTGTATACAGCCCTTAAACAAAAGAAAATGGCGTCCTCACTAACAGTCTTCACATGCTATAGAGCGAGATAGCATGCATTGAGAAAATGAAACCGAGTTTCAAGCAGGTACAGTCAGACAAACGGAGCTTATAATAAGCTAAGTTGTATGTTCTAAGTAATAGTTTGCATGTACTCCAAGTATTTAGTAAGTAAAAGTAATTGATAATAATTGAGGCACCTTGTCTTGCGAATAATTAATTTTACAGAGATTTTACAGAAGCTATTTTTCGCAAATATAGATCTATCTGTGTATGTAAATATTAAATAAATGAATGTGCTCTAAACACACAACCAATTTACAGAGTTTTGTTTAATTTGGCATTAATAGTTTATTTGAAAACAATCATTTATTCGTTTTTGATTACAGTTTGCTTAAATGTTATCAATTTTTAAACAGCGCGCCACATATGTATGTTATTAGCATGGCTGTCGCTCTTATTAACATGGCAGTGTTGGCTAAGTGGTTATTTAACAGTGTATGGCCACCTTGGCTGGCATTGGAAAATACCGTGTGGAAAATACCAGCACATTCCAATGGCAATTAGCGCTAAAAAAAAGAAAAATAAAGCAACTGAAAAACAATAGCAGGACCACAAAAACGACACCAAAACGTGATTAACTTTCAAGTGCCTCATAAAGCTGATGCAGCCTAAGCGAGTACGTGCATTTGAAGACGAGCGAACGGGCAAAGCAGACAGACAGCTAGGCGAGAAGGCAAAATATTTATTTATTTTTGCCCATGCAGTGGGAACGTAACGGAATACGCAATAAATGATAATCGACCTTCCCCATTTCTGATTGACAAGCGCTGCGGGGCAAGCGAGCGGCAAGAGGAAAGTGCGGAAAAGTGTGTGTGGCGCGCTAAGCGCCCAGAAAATAGTCAAAAATTAAAAAATTTAAAAGAAAAGATAAGTAACAAACTAAATAACCCAATCCCCAATTGCAAACAAGTGCAACTGGAAAGCAAATAGCAACAACAACAAATAGCAACAACATCAACGATAACAATTTGCGATAACAGCATCTCGAGATGCCACAGATGAGAGCCGCTGCCGCGGAGGCGGCTGCAGCGGGAAGCGTTAGTGCTCAGCCGCTGGTCAAAATCGGACACTATCTGCTCGGAGCCACGCTCGGCACGGGCACCTTTGGCAAGGTGAAGATTGGGGAGCATCAGATCACGCGTCTCAAGGTCGCCGTCAAGATACTCAATCGACAGAAGATCAAAAGTCTCGATGTCGTCTCCAAAATCAAGCGTGAGATACAAAATCTCAAGCTCTTCCGGCATCCGCACATCATCAAGCTGTACCAGGTAAGGTGTTAGCTAGTGACTCACCCTCCTTTCCCTCCCACCCCCCACCCCCGCCCCACCCCTTTTCAGTTGTCAGCTGTTTTTGTTTTGATTGGGAATGGGAATTAAAGTGTCGTGTTCTCTGATTAATATCATTAGAGCTTACATTGTAGCCTTATGTAAACATGTTTGAAACATGTTTCTCTGTTTATGCAGCCTTCAAATCGAAATCTGCTGACGCGACTCCATAGCTGTAACATGAGACGGAGTCACTCCAACTGCTAAACAGCTGTGAGACGGTAATTAATCAGACCAAATACCAAATACCAAATCTAAACATTCGATCCCCCCCCCCCAAGCAACTGAAATGTTTTTTTACCCCACATACATATGTGTAAACAATAAACAGTAAATAGTAAACAGTATTGCGATCCGATCTCGTTGAGCAGAAAGTAAGTCAGTGGATTTAAACGTTTTCTGTTTGTTTATAAATCAAATTTGGCACGAGCGCGAATTGATTGTAAAAGGGTTTCTTAATTGTGATAAAGAATTCAATTAATTCGTTTCTTTTTGGGCAGGTCATCTCGACACCCTCGGATATATTTATGATCATGGAGTATGTGAGCGGAGGAGAGCTGTTCGATTATATTGTGAAGCATGGCAAGCTGCAGGAGCATCAGGCACGACGCTTCTTTCAGCAGATCATATCGGGCGTGGACTATTGCCATCGCCACATGATCGTGCACAGGGATCTGAAGCCGGAGAATCTGCTGCTGGATCACAACATGCATGTGAAGATCGCTGACTTTGGTCTCTCCAACATGATGCTGGATGGCGAGTTTCTGCGCACCTCGTGCGGCTCACCAAACTATGCGGCGCCGGAGGTGATCTCGGGCAAGCTGTACGCCGGTCCAGAGGTGGACATTTGGTCATGTGGCGTCATCCTGTATGCGCTGCTGTGCGGCACATTGCCCTTCGATGATGAGCATGTGCCGTCGCTGTTCCGCAAGATAAAGTCGGGCATCTTTCCCATACCCGAATACCTGAACAAGCAGGTGGTGAATCTGGTCTGCCAGATGCTGCAGGTGGATCCGCTGAAGCGTGCCACCATCGAGGAGATCAAGAAGCACGAGTGGTTCCAGAAGGAGCTGCCCGCCTACCTGTTCCCCTCATCCATCGAGCAGGACTCGAACGTCATCGATACGTACGCCGTCTCCGAGGTGTGCACCAAGTTCGGCGTCAAGGAATCCGAGGTGCACAACTCGCTGCTCAGCGGCGATCCGCACGACCAGCTGGCAATCGCCTATCATCTGATCATTGATAACAAACGCTTTGCGGACGACGCCGCCACACAGATCAGCGAGATAAACAACTTCTTTGTGGCCGGCTCACCGCCACCGACCACCATGCAATTGGCCCACGCTCCTCACGCTCCCCACGAGCCGCGCACCAATGGCTCCGAGCCGGTGGCAACCGTTTTTGTTGGTGGCGGTGGCGCTGGCACCGCCGCCAGCTCGGGCACAGCCACGCCCATACACAATGGCGGCGCAATAATGGGAGGCAGTGTGGGCGCAAGCGGATCGGCGGGGCCGACCATACGACCGCATCCGGAGCGGATAGCGCCGATGCGTGAACGGCAGCTGGCCATGTCCGTGCAGAATACGGGTGGCGCCGCCTTTCCCGAAAAGACAGCACGGGGCGGCACACCCATCAAGCGGGCCAAGTGGCATCTGGGCATACGATCGCAGAGCAAACCGAACGACATCATGCTCGAGGTATATCGGGCCATGAAGGCGCTCAACTACGAGTGGAAGATCATCAATCCGTATCATGTGCGTGTGCGGCGCCAGAATGTGAAGAGCGGCAAGTTCTCCAAAATGTCGCTGCAACTGTACCAGGTGGATGCGAAGAGCTATCTGCTTGACTTCAAGTCGCTGACCAACGATGAAGTCGAACAGGGCGACGATGTCATCATGGAGAGCCTAACGCCTCCACCGATGAGCATTAGCGGCACAATGCCCATGCAGCCAACTGGCCACCACACCATGGAGTTCTTTGAGATGTGCGCCGCCCTAATCATACAGCTGGCGCGATAAGAATACGCCTACCAAAACGCACACACACACACACACACACACACACACAACATGATATAGCATCCGAATGGAGAAAAGAATTCAATTGGAACATTTTGCATGTCTTGTCGTTTCCGTAATATACAAATATTCAATTTATATTCAATGACAATTTTAAAATTTGTGAACAAATAATTGTATTTCCTAAAGTTCACAAATCAAAAATGATTATATTTATTATGTTATATGATTTTTATGGACCATAAATTTAATATTTCGAACAAATTCAATTTGTCGAGCTTTTACTGTACTTGATCCAGTTGGATTGGCTATATCATGATATTATTAACATAATTATTATCTATTATCTAGCAAACTATTAAGCGAAATGAAAAGTATAAATTGTTTTGCTACGCTTGGCGTTTAGTCCCTTTATTAATGTCCTTTATGTGTTGAATCTTTTATGATTTTTATTCCATTTTATTTTATTACTCCTACTATATTATTATATTATTATTGTATTGTATATTGTATTAACTGCTAAAAGAGTCAAAAACACAAACACAAAAAAGTGCTGTATTGGATATTTAACCGAAAGTTGCAATAATCTCCACTATCCCTATTTCCCCCTTTTGCTAACCAAATCTTTTCAAGCCGCTGGACGTTCGTTTACGCCTCTTGGCAAAAATAATTGTTAACAACAAATTTTTTTATATGGTATAAGGCATAGCTGAAATACGAAGCTTGCAGCTAAATTTTTTGTTATTCAACCTGTAACAAGACAAAAAGTGAAACTAAATATACGATATATCCAAAATATATATACATACATACTGTATCAAATTGTCAGCTGGTTTGTCATAGCATTTAAAAATCAAAATGGAAGGGTATACTGGTTTTGTGCCTGCTCAAAGGAAGCATATCCGACCCGAAAGTAAATACATATATCTATCCGAGACTATAGAAGCTAGAGACTCTTTCCGATTCCGATAGGTACCTATAATAAAATGAAATGAGTTCAAAGATATTTGTAGCTTGATTCAGAAACTTTGACATAATATGGATAATTTGTGCAGGATTCAGAGTTCCTGATTTAAGCCTTCATACTTGTTATACAGTGACTTGCAGCTAATATGATGTGGTGTCAAATAAAAAGTTTAAGGTGCTATACATTTTAAAATAGAGAAAAAACAAAACATGTTTAAACGCCAATTTGTTTTATGTTATATCACATAAAAGAATGGAACTTTATTTTTTGCTAAAGTATTGCTTCGTTTTAAATAGAAACTTAAAACTTAAAATATATCTTAAATATAAGTTGTAGCTTAAAAGATGTGGCCACAAACCAGTTAAATATTTTCCGAATTAAAGGTATAAAGGATGCTAGTACTTTGTATGCAATCCTTTAAACTTTACCACGGCCCTTAACCTACTGTTCACGGAAGAGACCAGCTTCCGAGTGGTTTCCGGGCTTATTTTGCTCCATTCCTCCATTTTTAAGGTCCTGTTTGCTGAAAATCTTACTATTCCGGATATGGTTCTCCAGCACAGCCCACAAATTTTCTATAAAATTTAACATTTATAACATCTGGAGACTGGGCCGAGGGAATCATGACGTGGGGGCAGTTCCAGATGAGCCAGGACTGCACTATTCCGTACGTATATTTTGGGTCGTTGTCCTGGTAGAACCGAAAATCACGTCGGATTCCTAGATTTTTGGCGCTTTGGAGCAAATTTTCTTTGAGAATATTGAGGTACATATTCTTATCCATCGTTGACGCCAAGTTTCCGACACCGGCTGCCGAGATACATGCCCATACCATTACACTTCCTCCGCCGTGATTAACTGTCGCTTTTACATTTTTGAGATCCAGCTCAGTATTCTTCCGTCCGACCCAAAAAGGTTGAATTTGGACTCGTCTGCGAATATTACAGTATTCCAAAACTCCAAATATATATCGCAATCAAGACGCAGATGCCAATAAAGATATATGTATGCATTTCATTTCAATATATTCTATTTATTTTAGTTTAACATTTTCACAGTTTGACATTATTGCTGAAACACATAACAATATACAATTTATTTAAATGGTTAAGACTAAGATGTCATTCATTCTTAGTCCGCTGAGTTAGTACAATTTTATTGAGCATTGCTTAATGGCCAACTTTGACATGGCTATTAATCATTCCATTAATCATTATTATATCATAATTACTAAATTGTGTGCGCACTCGTATAAAGTTAAGCACTTGCCCTGTCGTTTTCCGCCGCATTGCGTTGTGCCATGCACCAATTAAATTCTTAAGGCCGCAAAAAATTCAATAACAATAGTAATAATATCTACATATAGTATTTAAGCCAGCTGAAGATAAAGCTACTGATGCTGTTGCTGCTTCCGCTTCAGTTTGTCAATAAGCGTCTCTATGCTGTTCGCATCCACCAGGCCGATAAACTTGTCCACGACGACGCCGTTGCGGAAGGCCAGTACAGCGGGTACGGCCTTCACCTCAAACGTTTCAACCAAATCCAAATTGGCCTCCACATCGATGATAGCCAAATCGATCTCATTGGAGTTCTCCAACAGTTCAAGCATCTTGGGCGTGAGTATTTTGCAGGGATCGCACCATTCTGCATGGAAATTGACAATCACCGGATTATCGCTGTTAATGACCTGAGGGAGGAGGGAGGAAGAAGCAACGCAAGTTAATAAGAGCATTTAAAAACCATACATAGACTATGTTTCTATACAATTCTGGCTTATTTGCATACACGAGCGCACACACACACACAATCGAATCGATGGTTGACTATGAGATGCCCTGTAATAGGTTTTTTGTATTTACTCACTGCCTATAAAACTTAAATCAATTGAGAAATAGGCTGAAAAGTTTTAGTTTAATCTCACACCAAAACTTTATATCTATCCTATCCTGATGTGTACACACTTTTTTTTTATAGGGTATTAATACGCCGCACACACATAAAAAGCCTAAATGCGTCATGGGTTACGGCCGGGACCGCTCACGTACGCCAACCAGTCGGGCAGCCGCAAATGCCAGCGCATTGCATAATGCATATGTGTAAGTGTTCAAGTGTATACAGATATAAATACAGGTAAATTTGGCTCACCTTCTGATCAAAATCGTAGTGATCCTTGATGACGAGCTTCTTGTAGCGCATCTGAGATTGTGAGAGACACTTTTGCGTGGCTTTGGCTGCTTGTGGCGCCACTCGTTGGCAGCTGCTGTGGGCGCTGCTGTTGATAAGGCAACAGGCCGCGAGGCGTGGCGCAATTCCCTCTGCTGCAATTTTGAGCATTGTACGACGTGTGCTTAACAGAATCCTACTAGAGTGGTGTGTACGCGGATTTGTGTGCTGAACGTGGTTAGACTAGTTGAACACAATGCGATTAGATAAATAAAACAACAAATATTCACTCTTGTTTGCGTTTTTAGTGCGGGCGGTGCTAAGCGGGATGATTTCACTTTGTGCTTGTCTGGCAATACTTCTTGAGAATTTAGAGCTGCCAGATGGTTTATGTATGCTCTTGTTCAATTAGCATGGCAGCACTCTTTGTAGGCGCATTTTTCAAGAATATTTTCTTTCCTTAGTGATTTCTTTTGATTTTACAACATTTGCACATCATAAAATTAAAATGATTCGGAAAATAATGTAACAAAAACAAAAATGGACACGACATGCGCTTAAATTAGTAGTATGTGCAAGTGTGTTAGCTCATTAAACTTAATTGACGTTGCAACAAAAGCGTTGGTCAACACAAAGTGAAATATGTTGTATGGAAAGTTATTGAAAATTATAAATGAAAAACAACCCTGTTTGCGTAAGCAATGCTTATGTTTAATTAGCAGAACTCACCATATTTACCCTGAGGATCTTATCAGTACTAAGCTTAAGGAATATGCACAGCTTTCAGCAGTCGCTGGTGCCGGGTTGACCGGAATGAACGTTAGCGGAATCTACGCCAGCTATGTGGATAGCAAACTCATTGGCATTCAGGCGGAGGAGGCGAATCTGTATGTGATCCGAGCGTTGCGTTTTATCATCCAGGATGTATTTGCCCAATTGAGCGCCACTTTGGTTATAACAATTGCCTCCAGCAGCTATACGCTGGGCAAGTGGTTCGAGCATGTGCTGGGCGATCTGATCAGCACCTGGAGCTCAGTTTCCGTTCAGATGCTGCGCACAAATCGTTCGGGTCATGTGCCCGGACGCAAGTATTGCAATCTGTTGCTTGTGGACTCCTACGAGAGCTTACGGTGGGTATCACCGTTAATCCTAAGGTATGACTAATTATATATCTATGTATAAATTCTCTTCTGCACAGCTCCACAAAGATTGCCGAGGACAATGCGGACTACGATGACCACGAGTATTACTTCATTTTTCTACAGACACGCGATGCAATCATTCAGCGTGAACTACAGCTGATATTGGATCACTGCCTCCACCACTATTGGCTGCACTGCAACGTTATGATTCAAACGGCCCAGGTGGAGGTGCTTATCTATAGCTACTTTCCGTATACGGCTCAACACTGCCAGGCCGCACAGCCCCAGCTGGTAAATCGTTTTGATGGCCAACGCATGCTAAATGCGCCCATGTTCCCGGACAAGTTGAGCCAGATGCACCGATGCCCACTCACTGTAGTGCTGTGGAACTCGCCGCCCTTTATAGAGCTCCGCTGGGATGAGCAGACAGCACAGTTGCATGCCGCTGGCTTTGAGTTCAAGCTAATCACACATCTCGCACAGCGTCTCAACTTTAGCCTCATCCTGTACAATGTCACCTTGCAGACAATTGCCAACTATCAGAAAAACTGGGGTACTGAGAGACCCATGGGACCGCTCGAATTGGTTAGTGATTGGAAAGTTCTAGACAACATCTCATGAGTTTCTTTTGCAGCTAATGAAGCAGCGAGCCAATCTGAGTGTTGGTAACTTCCGTAAAACACCTGGACGCAACCGGATTCTCACTTCGCCAATGGCTCACTACTACGCCCCACTGGTAGCGACAGTGGCCATCGAGCACTTTCGCTTCGGCCGTCTTACGCTGCTCCATTTTCCGTTTCAATGGTGCGTGTGGCGCACACTTCTGGCGGCTTTGCTCCTCCACGGAGTCGTGTATGTGTGGCGCTGGCGGGCCACTGGATTGCAAGTGCTGGAGCTGCTGCTGGGCGTTACGCTGGTGCGTCTGCCACGCTCGTGGATGCAGCGCATCACCTATGCCCACTGGCTCTATGGCAGCATTCCGCTTCGTGTGGTCTATCAGTCTCTGCTGTTCCATTTCATAAGGTTGCAGTTGTTTGCGACGCTGCCCGTTTCCTTTGAGCAGCTGCTGGACAACAACTTTCGCGGCCTCTGCACGTCCAACATCCTCACAATGCTGCGCGAAATGCCGCAGGTGGAGCGCAACTATGAGCGCTTTGTGAGCATCGCATCACCCTTCGATGAGGCTGTTCTGGATGCATTGCATCAGAGGAGGGACATGCGCTTTTTTGCCATTACTGGCATTGATTCAGCGAGCGCCTACTTGGCCGCTACTAATCGACAGAGAAGCTACCGCATTCTGACGCAGTACGTCAACTTGCAGCAGGTGGCCATCTATATGCCCAAGCACTCCTATTTCAATGAGCAGTTCAGCACTCTTCTGCGCCAGCTGGATGCCAGCGGCTTTATTGACTTCTGGCGTCGTTCCGCCTTTACCGAGTACAGCCACAGAACAATCGGAAATCGCAGCCAGGATCGCCAGCAGGAGCAGCAGGAGCTGCAGCAGTTGCGTCAACTCGAAGGCATCTACAGCCTTATGGCTTTCCTTTATGTTGTCTCTATCTTGATTTTTGGCGCTGAACTGATCTGCCATCGACTGACCAGAAAGCCATTAAGCTAAACGGTCAATTAAACATTTATCATCAAACAACAGAACCAGTATAAAATTTAATGTCTGCATATCATTAATTTTAATCCATTGAAATAAAGCAATATAGAAAAATCTTTTAATGCTGGTAAATAAAAAAAAAAACTAGCGCCATTACGAAACAAGTGAAAACGTTGCAGTCGGACGCAACCGACTCCGGAATACTTTGATACCAGTAAAAGAACGGATGGTAAGGAGTCTGCTTGCAAAGGGGAAATGCAGGGGCGGCAGGAGAGGGCCGATTGGGGAACATCGCAGCTATCATGTTACCAAATTTGGTGACTCTAGTTCAATAAATGTGGAAGATAGCACGCAAGGTTTTATGGAATAAGGCTTCCATGCTGAGTCCAAATAATATTTTTATTGAGCCTCATATTTGGCGTTAGAAGAACACAGAACTGGAAGCAAAAAACTTAAAGGCTACAGTAAAGCATGGTGGTGGCAGCGTTATGGTGTGGGAAAGTTGCAGTTTATTGAGACGACAATGGACAAAACTAAATTCCTTGAAATTTTGAAGGCCAATTTGCTTGAAAGTGCTGAGCAATTTGGAATTCGGGACGTTTTCCGATTTTACCAAGACAATGACCCGAAACACACTGCGGGCATTGTGCATTGTCCGCATGTAATTAAACCACCAGCCCAGTCACCAGACATGAATGTTATTGAAAATTTGTGGTCCATTTTGGATTCAAATATCCGAAAACGAAAAATTTCAAACGAATCTGATCTTAAAACTGCATTGCTTGAAGAATGGGCCAAAATTACGCCACAAGTGACCCAAAAGTTGGTCGAATTCATGCCAAAAAGGCTTAAAATGGTAATCGACCAAAAGGGTGGTCATACCAAGTATTAACTTTTGTTGTTTATTCAAAAACTTAGTTGTAACGATGCTATTTTCAGTGTGGTTGAAATAAGCTGACGACATTGATTTTGTATGATTGTTTAGTTTTTAATTTATATAAAATGTTGGAAAAATATTTAAAAAATAAATGAAGTCATATTTGATAATTTAAAACATCAAACTAACAACTGGCATTTAAATTATTTTGGTATCCCTTTTAGTTTCGATTTTATAGACAACCAAATATTTTTTAAGGTGCTGGTTGAAATAAGCTGCGAGCCACTGTATATACTTTATGGGATTGGAGATACTTCCTTCTGCCTGTTACATACTTTTGCACAAAACCATTATACCCCTTTTACCCATTTTATGGGTTAGGGGTATGAAAATGTTTGTGTTTATTTTTTTTCACCATCTATCTATCTAACATCCATCATAATTGCTCACTTATATTACTTCTAACATTTCTTATAGCTGAGGAATACCCTTAATGAGGGCAATTGATTGATTTCTTATACTTTTTGCGATCTTCTTGCGTGATCTGGCAACACTTAAAATTAGCATATTTATGCATTAAGTTGGCAGCGCTCGCATTAACAGTTATTTGAGTTAACTGTAACTACATACATGAAGATTTTACTATGAAAATAGCAATACAAATTACAATATCGAAAGTTCATTTTTATGTTTAAGAATTTAAAGATGAACATCCATGTATACAACATTGTTAATCTTTATGTACTACTCGTTTATTTTGCAAACGAAAGTGATAAACAATAAAAGTATTGCGGGCCCTCGAAAGGTAAGCATTTATTTAGTAATTGACAAATTGATTTGCCAAATCTACATATTCTTGCTAGAAAAATCATCAAGAGCGTCAGCTACAACAGTCATCAGGAACAGAGTATGATAAAAGTGGAAAAAATGTATTCTTTAAAATTGTATTGAACTACAAAAGAATATTTACTTAACATGCATGTTGGACAATTCGTTTTATTCAATTATACGCTGTGGATGTGGATGCAAAACACTAAGCAATGTTCCAATAATAAATGAGGTTAAATGGAGTCCACAACAAGAAAGTTTCGACTTTGGTAAGCAACATTTCCATTAGGTGTATCATTAATCACAAACTACTTACAAATTGGGTAAGAAATTAAATTCAAAGATAAACAAAACTCAATTCATGTTTGAATGACCGATGTTTCTTAACTTTACTTTGTACATTTGACAGTTGATTGCGGACAAAGGATGAACATATCAGGACTATTGTACTCTTACCAGGATCTTTCCGGGGAGCAGGCGAATTCCATCAATGAGTATGTGGCGCGGGCGCTACTCCATGTGGTACACACTCACATAATGAGCATGACGCCGTCTCTGGTGCTGACGCTCTGCTGCCGCAACCATCACACTTGCAACTTCTACAATGAGATGATCAGCATACTGTTTCGCAGCTGGGGCATGGCCCCACTGCAAATTGTCAACGTGGTTCAGGGAGTGCCACGGCGACTTATTCCCGGTCGACGGCATTACAATCTGATATTTACGGACTCGTATGCGGCCTTTGCCGAAATCGAGGTGGAGTCATATTCCCGCGAGTATACATACAACGAGCACTATTACATTTTTCTGCAGGCGCGGGATCATCTGCATCTGGGCGAGATGCGTCGCATTTTTGCGCACTGCTGGCGCCACCAGCTCATCAATTGCAACATTCAGGTGCAGCGGGCCAACGGGGACATCCTGGTGTACACATACCTACCGTTTGGACCACATAGCTGTGCCAATATGACGCCACAGCTGATCAATCGGTACAATGGCAGCCACATGGTTCATCCGCTGCTCTTTCCTCGCAAGCTCCACAACTTCTTTGGTTGCCCACTGCGCGCCACACTCAGCCATATGCCACCGTTTACCTAGCTACAACATGGCAGTGGCTCCCCCGATGCACCCGCTCGCATTACTGGCGGCATCGAAGGGCGCCTTCTGCTGACGTTCATCCAGAGACACAATTTAAGCATTCAAGCAGTTGCGCCACCTCCAGGACCTTCGAATTTGCGCAATAGAATGCTTGAAATGGTGAGAATCATAAAATAACGGAAAAACAACAATTATCTTCTCTTCTCTGTCTGTCGTCTATTAATAGCTACAACGTGGTGATGCAGATCTGAGTATTGGTGGCATTCGCCAGACGGTGGATTACATCCAACAGGCCACACCGACAACTAGCTATCATCAGACGAGCGTCCGGTTTGGTGTGCTGGGCGTATCCTATGAACTGAGCTCCCTGGACATTTTGCTTTATCCATACCGAACAACCATTTGGCTTGCCATTCTTGGAGTGCTTGCATTTTCGCTGCTGCTGCACTTGGCCATGGACCGACTGCTGTCTGGCGATCAAGGCCAGGGCTCGCTGTGGCTTAATGTGGAACTGATTTTCGTTGGCATGCCCATGGCGCAAAATCCACGCTTTAACTGCAAGCGTTTCTACTGCATCATGTTAATGCTATACACGTTGCTCATACGCACCGTTTATCAAGGCATGCTATACCATCTGATACGCACACACCAGCTGAACCGACTGCCTGAATCCATCGATGAGCTGGTGGCTGGCAATTACACGGTGTCGCTTTCAGCTGGCATGTATGATGTGCTTGCCGAGATTCCCACTGTGCAGCACATGCAGTTTCACATACTTAACAGCGACGGATCTCTGCTGCGACCCTTGAATTACGTTGCAGAGCATCCCCGAGATAAACGACTGGTGGCTGCCACTGTATTGGATATCTTTCTCTTGTACAATCAGATGAGCGCCTATAATGCTCAAGTTCAACAGAAGGCATCCAACTATTTTGAGATCATTCCACATGATATAATCAACCTGCAGCTTACCATGTACCTGAGGAAGCACTCGTTCCTGATCGATGAGTTTAACGAACAGATCGTGTGGATGCGCTCCGTGGGACTGCTGTCGGTGTGGGCGCGTTGGGAGCTGGACTATAGTTTTTTGCGCGCAGCTAAACCGTCCGACGCCCGGTTGTTTGGACTGCCGGAACTATATGTCATATTTTTGGTGATCATATTCGGATTTATGGTCAGCACTATTATTTTTGTACTGGAATTGCTCTCGCTGCGCTTAAGGCGACTTTAGCGTTTCTTCTCCGACTAAACCAGGTGAGGATTCAATTAATATAGTTTTCAACATAATGTATTTCATCAGCTATTATTCCGACCACCGACTATAGTATGAGCTGGAATAATTCGAAATAGTGCTATCTGGCCATCAAGTTCGCAAGCTTAATATATCTTCTTATATACTCATACATATGCATATATAATTATTTATACATGCATGGGTTTTTCTTTCTAGTTTTCGTACTTTGTATAATTATATACTCTTGTGTTTTCGCTTTGGCAATACCCTCATCTCACCTCACACGGACACCAACCATGCGAATACGACTGGTAGACTACATTTTGGTTTTTGGTGTTGCTGTGATTAGTGTGTGTGTGTGTGTATGTGTGTTCCTGGTGGTGTTAATTTATGGTTATGTGCCTTATGCACATTGCTAACACCGGAACCTGTCACGCACATGCATTGTTCGTATGCCAGAGCTAACCTGAGACTGGCTGTGCTCTACGTATTCGTGGATGGGTGGGTGAGGTTGTGATTTAGGGGTAATCCCCACATCATGTCTGGTCGCGTAAGCAGCAATTAGTTTAAGTAATGAACACAGATTTGTAACTGCATAACAGTGTTTAAATTAATTCACTTAACATTGTTTGTTGTGCGACAGGGAACTATTGAAATTTTAACTCCATACTCTTTTTAATGTTCATAAATATTTAAATATAAAAGCTG
The DNA here is from genome assembly GCA_018152825.1 of Scaptomyza hsui. Lineage (NCBI taxonomy): Eukaryota > Metazoa > Arthropoda > Insecta > Diptera > Drosophilidae > Scaptomyza > Scaptomyza hsui. The sequence continues at coordinate 1,830,442 of JAECXO010000254.1, forward strand.
TCATTTCTATTCGATTTGGAGGTATAGTGATTAAATGATATATATATATTAGAACATATATTAAGAAAGTTTGGTAAGTTAGTTTTTGTTTTTCTTTATTATGTGAATGCTAAATGTTTAACATAAGAGTAATATAAGACGTTGTTAGACATCCCTAATTGTAGTAATCCGCTTTAGCGGATGGTTTATGGGGTCTTCGTACTTCGTTTACTGCTTATCAAGAACTGACCACAGCTTCTCAAACATCGCTTTACGCGATTCTTCAAACTTTTCCGACGCTTCCTTAAGATTTTTGAGCTCATCATTTAATTTAATGTGGCTCATGGAATCGGGACCTTTAGCTGGTACCTCTGGGCCACCTTCAACTGGTACCACATTCTCGCCCTTGGCAATTTTCTTCACCAGGCGGCGATAAGATTTGCCAATTTCCGAATTAAGCTTGCTGTTAAGCAACCGCATTTTCCTTATGTTGCGCGGAGCTTTGGGCATCTTCGGCACCTTTGGTGCTTGAAGATTTTCTGACGGATCCTAAGTAAAATTAAAAATAAAAAAAAAACTGTTTTCAACATAAGCACATTAAATTACATGAAAAAAGGGTTGAGCGATTTTCAAGATTTATTAAAGTAAAAAAATTTTCACTCACCGTATGAGACGCCATGTTTTTTTTCTTGGGTTGAGGCTGAGGCTGCTCGTTTGGTTGCTGCATAGAGAGAGAATCCATTTAGTAAAATTAAAATAAATAAAAAAAACACAAATTTTCAGCATAAGTACATTAAATTACATGGAAAAATGTTGTATGATTTTCAAGATTTATTAAAATAGACAATTTTTCACTTACATTATTTGAGGCAATGTTTAATTGTTCGAGAGTGAAAATTTAGTTGCTGTCTCTTCTGATAGAACTTGCAAAGTGATGGACGAACGAAATTATTTCTTGCTTCCTCTTTCGACAATGAAAATAAGGATTTTTCGATAATCCACTTTTGATATACCAATATTTGCCTGACAACATATCGGAATGTAGACAATTCTTGAAACTAACAAAGTGACAAAGTGACTTCCATGTTTGACAATGCAACTTACACGATATTTCGATAATCCTATTTTGACATACCACGAAATTATATTATTTGCGAAATTATCGTTTGTGCCAATTTTATCGAATTCATTAATATGTATTTATATTATGGCTAAAATTAACGAATATACATAAGTGTGCCAAATATATTTATATATAATATTTACATACATATGTTTACATAAAATATATATATGCGAAACCATAGACCACACTCGAGGCATGTTAATAAAAAAATCATTAAATATTTAAATCAACTGTTACATCGTTATAAATACCTTTCCCCATGACTGAGGATAATTTTTAAGCATTAGGATCAAATTTGTATGCCTGAAGCCTTTTATTTTGATTTTTTTTAATTTTCTCCTGCACTCTTTTGGCCTTTCACGCACTTATTTATTGTTTATTGTCCGCTTGCCAGAGCTAACCTGGATTGGCTGTTTTCTATTAGCAATTAGTTTAAGTAATGAACACAGATTTGTAAATGCATTAGAGGGTTTAAAATTAATTTACTTAATATATTGTCGACAATTTTAGCTCTAGACATGTTTTTCATGTTGATAAGGGAAACAAATAAAAGCAATAATTTAAGAGGTATTTCCTAGTCGATCGCTTTCGACTAGAGCAATATATTGTAATTGTTTAAAATTCCATTTGCACTCCATTAATGTGTGATTTCTCTAGGGCACAATCGATTTGGAACCAATGGAGCTGCTGCTGCTGCAACTGCAATTTCATCGCCTGATCCATTTCAGTAGCTGCAAGGAAATGGAACGACCAAGTCATAAACGACAGCTGCTTCTAATGCTCAGCTTTAGTTTTCTGGCAATGCTGGAGCTACCTGCCGCCTGGCCAACTAACAAAGAACAACGGGAGGAAAAGATCGTAAACCAGTTGGGCGACGCACTGCATCAAGTTTTGACGCATACCATCGCGCCGCACAACATGAGTGTGTATATAAGCACCCAGTATCAAGAGGAGATGCCGCAGCACCGGCAGCGTATAGTGGTGCAAGTGCTGGAAAGTGGCTTTAGTCCACGCCAAAATGACACAGAAGCAGCCGTGGTGCCCATTCTGATGGACACTCTGGTGCTTGCGGATCTAAGTTTGCACATGCAGCTACTTCTCTTCTTTGTTGAGGATGCGCGACAACTGGCTGCTGCTGCCTCGGAGAATGCACGCGGAAATCCCACACACAAATACAAATATGTAGTTGTGCTGCTATCCACAGCGGATGATCCCGTGGCAGAGCAGGCGGAGATGAGTAAAATCTTCAGCTATCTGCTGCATAGGCGCTACAATGTGAATGTGCTTCTACTGCTGGCACATCTCCAGCATGCCACATTGCAAGCCTATACCTTCTGGCCGTATAGATCGAAGCCACAGCAGCTGTGCGAATCCACGCAGCCAATTGCCATTTCTCTGCGGGATGCTCGCCTGAATGATCTCTTTCCACAGAAGCTGCACAATCTGCACGGCTGTCCGCTACAAGTGATTGTCTGGCAAATACCACCGTTCGTGAAGCTTCATCCGCAGCGTGGACCAAACATCGAGCGGATTGACGGCTTGGATGCGGATATGCTTAAGATAATGGCCAGCCAGCTGAACTTTAGCCTGGCGCTGGTGATGAACGAGCCTGCCCAGTTGATTGGCGGTGCCAGCTATATGAACGGCACCATGACTGGAGCATTTCTCATGCTGCTGCAGCATCGTGCTAATCTTACGATCGGATTTACCGCCTGCATGCCGGCACGCTCCAAGTATTTGGCCAGCACCTTGCCCTACAGCCAGGTAGAGTACATCGTGGTGCTGCATGCGGCGCGGCCTTATAGCTCCTATGAGATTATGCTGTTCCCCTTCGACACCGGCGTCTGGCTGCTAATGGGCGCCTTGGCTGCAGTACGTCTGCTCTGCTGGCTGCGTGGCTGGCATTTGAGATCGCCACTGTACGTTGGCTGGCTGTACATACTGTTCCTGCTGCGCATTGGCTACGAGAGCTCCGTGTTTATGTTTGTGCACAATGCACCAACGAGACCGCTGCCCCACTCACTGGAAGAGGCCCTGGCACAGGACTATAGCTTTGTTGTGGATCATGGCACTTATCGCATGACAGAACAGCTGCCAGCGCTAAACTCACGCACCAGCATTCTGCCCGGCCAGGCGATAGACATCTTTGACCAGCTGCTGGCCATGCCACCGGATCGACAAAGAAGCACCGCAGTCATCAGTAGTCAACATTTCTTGCGCTATTATCTGTCTATGGCCAAGCGACGGGACCAGCGCCAGCATAATAAGTTAATCCGTGCTGACAAAAAGATAATGGATAATATGGTCTGTGTGCATTTTCCGTTGGGATCCTACATGGCCAGCGTTGTAAATCAACAGCTCTTTAATATGCGTAGCTCTGGGATTCCTCAACATCTTTCTGAGCGGCTTGGTTGGTCGCGTTTGGATACCACATCATCGGTTCGATGGCATCCTTTGCATGGCACCTCAACAAATTCGGATGTCACCCAATTCAAAGAGTCAATGCGGTTCATCTATGCTGCATTTTATGGCGTTTTGGTCGCTGAATCTTTCACGATTGTTATCTTTGCACTTGAGCTTCTTAGTCAGCGTTTAAATAGCTGCTGGTTATCGTCAATCTTTCGGCGAGTTTAAAAGTAATAGTTTCTAAAATGTCTAAACTGCAAAATACAAATTTTACCTGGAAGCACAGCTAGTTTTTTTTTCTAACAACATACTATATTAGTAATAATAAATATAATATATTATAGCATTTAACTTTAAACTATTTACGATGCCAATAAATATCAATGAACACTTGCTTAAACAACACATTTTGGTTTTTTTCATTATTGTGTATATTTATTTTGTATGCTAAATGAAAAACATAAGTGTGATAAAAGACTTTTAAAATTTATCTTTTTCGGGGCCTTCGTTGTTAGACACCCCTAGATATTGTTGTCATCCTCTTTAGCAAATATTTTACACAATATGGGGTCTTGGTACTTCGTTTACTACATATCAAGAGCAGCCCACAGATTCTGAAACATCGCTTTACGCGATTCTTCCAACTCTTCCGAAGCTTCCTTAAGATTTTTGAACTCATCATTTAAGTTATTCTGGCTCGTGGAATCGGGACCTTTAACTGGTACCTCTGGGCCACCTTCAACTGGTACCTCTGGGCCACCTTCAACTGGTACCTCAACTGGTTCTTCGACCTTGGCAATTTTCTCCACCAGGCGGCGATGAGATTTGCGAATTTCCGAATTCAGCTTGCGTTTCAGCAACCGCATTTTTCTTATGTTGCGCGGTGCTCTGGGCATCTCCGGCACCTTTGGTGCTTGCAGATTTAGGGACGGATCCTAAGTAAAATTAAAAATAAAAAGAAAAACAGTTTTCAACATAAGCACATTAAATTACATGAAAAAAGGGTTGATTTATTAAAGTAAAAAAATTTTCACTCACCGTGTTGGGCGCCATGTTTTTTCTTTTGGGCATCTGCTGAGGCCGCACGTTTGGTTGCTGCATAGAGACGGAATCCTTCAATAAGAATTAAAATAAAAAAAAAAACACAAATTTTCAGCATAAGTACATTAAATTACATGGAAAAATGTTGTTTGATTTTCAAGATTTATTAAAATATAAAATTTTTCACTTACATTATTTGACGCCATGTTTAGTTTTTCGAGAATGAAAATTTTGTTGCTGACTCTTCTGATAGAACTTGCAAAGTGATGGACGAACGAAATGAATCCATGCTTCCTTGGTTGACAATGAAAATAACGATATTTCGATAATTCAGTATTTTTTTTCCTTGAAAGCCTGCCTTTTGCGAAATTATCGTTTGTGCCAATTTTAATCGAATTTGTTTATGTGTTTTTATATTAAGGCAACATCAAGAAATAACTAAGATTTGTAATATTTACAAAAGAATTTGCAGAATACTTGTATTGGGGTTTTGGCTAAAATCAATAAATTAGCTGAATATACAATTTTTATATTGGATTTTCTTTTCTATATGGCACTTTCAATTCTACAGTGCTACTAAAACTGTAAAGGCGGCAACTCTACTACTAGAAAGTACTTGTTCAAGCTGTTAAAGAAAGCGTTATAATATAATTTCAATTAACTGATCCGTTATGTTGAAGCTGCATTAGACTAAATAGCGATTGGCTGCGTTCATAAGTCGCCGCAGCCGCAATCTCTGTGGCTGGGCAGACAGCAGCTCCAGCAAAAAAACAATGGAGGCAAGTATTTGCATGAGGGCAAATGAACCAAAGATTTGATTTTCAGCAACCGCATTTTCCTTATGTTGCGCGGAGCTTTGGGCATCTTCGGCACCTTTGGTGCTTGCAGATTTAGTGACGGATCCTAAGTAAAATTAAAAAAAAAAAAAAAAACAGTTTTCAACATAAGCACATTAAATTACATGAAAAAAGGGTTGAGCGATTTTCAAGATTTATTAAAGTAAAAAAATTTTCACTCACCGTATGAGACGCCATGTTTTTTTTCTTGGGAATCTGCTGAGGGTGCTCGTTTGGTTGCTGCATAGAGAGAGAATCCATTTAGTAAAATTAAAATAAATAAAAAAACACAAATTTTCAGCATAAGTACATTAAATTACATGGAAAAATATTGTATGATTTTCAAGATTTATTAAAATAGACAATTTTTCACTTACATTATTTGAGGCAATGTTTAATTGTTCGAGAATGAAAATTTAGTTGCTGCCTCTTCTGATAGAACTTGCAAAGTGACGGACGAACGAAATGAATCCATGCTTCCTTGTTTGACAATGAAAATAACGATATTTCGATAATTCAGTATTTTTTTTCCTTGAAAGCCTGCCTTTTGCGAAATTATCGTTTGTGCCAATTTTATCGAATTCATTAATGTGTATTTATATTAAGGCTAAAATTAACGAATATAAGTGTGCCAAATATATTAATATATAATATTTACATACATATGTTTACATAAAATATATATATGCGAAACCATAGACCACACTCGAAGCATGTTGATAAAAAATCATCAAATATTGAAATCAACTGTGTAGTAGGAGGAATACCTTTGATCTAGTTGTTAAGTGCAACTCTGTATTATTCGGTAAGATTAAGCTGTACAATCGATATTAACTGTTAAGTGCAACACTGTCTGTTGCTGTAACATTATAAGGTACTTTAACATTAAGCGATGCATGTTAGAGTTAGTTGGTATTCGGCGCATAACGAGAATAGACACAGATGCAAGGTTGTTAATAAAGAACATCATTCTGAATATCGGCATTCTACAATTCAGAAGTGGGATAAAACTTTTCGCCATGGAAGAAATTAACATAAATGATTTCAAAGTGGTTCAATTAAAAAAGTGGTTATCATTGTTAAAATTACCTACGAGCGGCACTAAAGCGGAATTGGTGTCGCGATTGAACCAAGTTTCGCCTGATCGACGTGGATGTGCACCGGAGTTCAACACTGACGAGGAGCCCGAAGACGCTGCAGACATGCAACGCAATCTGTCGGTCATGGAAATTGCGAATATTGATGGCAGTGGTAGCGAAATCGAAATTGAGATCGGTGGCGCTAGCAGCAGTGTCATTGGACAGAGCAGCGCTGGCATCGCGGAGTGCAGTATACCAACTCGACAGGGTAGAGAAGATGAACTTTTGCAAATAATTCAGCAGCTACAAGCTGAAAATAAGGCGAACAAAAGTATCATTGAGGAGTGGCGGCAGAAGCAGCAAAATCGCGGGACCAGCATTGAGGTTAGCGGCATAAGCGGTAGCGTCATTGGCAACGCTGTTGCTATAGAAGGTGGCAACGCTGATAGTGATGATGGCGGCGTTGGAAGTATTGGCGATCTTATACCAATAGAGGGCGCTGGCAACATAGCATTAGATGGCGTTAGCAGTGTTACCAGTCGGGTAATAAATGGCAACGCGGCTGTCACAGCTGACATCGATAATTTTGGCGCAAATGCAGTCGTGGAACAGCCGAGAATAATAGAAAGCAAATTCTCAGCTAAATTGTTGGCGTTAGCAAAGGAAGTTACAGTGGACTTCAGTGGTGGCACAGCCGTCCAAAATTGGATTATTCAAGTAAAAAATATTGGGCAGATATATAATCTGGATGAGGTGTGCCTGCGCATGCTACTAATAGCCAAACTGAAGGGAGATGCACAACGCTGGTTACTGGCGAATCCAACGCGCATGCTAGAAACATTTAATAGTTTGTGCGAGCAGCTGGTCATGGTGTTTGGAAGCAAGGCTACAAAATCGGATATGAGACGAAAATTCCAAGAGCGGACATGGCGATCGGAAGAAACATTCATCGCATATTATGAGGAGAAGATGCTGTTAGCGCAAGCAATCAACGTTGACGTAGAAGAATTGTTGGAACAATTAATAGAAGGGATACCGGAAAAAAATATGCGTGACCAAGCACAGATCCAGTGTTTTTCCAGTCCCGAAAAACTTGTAAAGGCGTTTGCGAACATAAATCTACGGGAGAAAGAGCCGGAAAAGGAGGACACGAGGTTGGTGGTGAAGCGTCCAGAAGCTAATAACGTAATGCGCTGCTACAACTGCAACGCAAGAGGCCATATAGCGAAGGAGTGCAAAAAGCCAAAGCGCGAAGCGGGATCATGCTATAGATGCGGAAAGATGGGGCATTATATTGCACAATGCCCACAACACAACGGAGAGATGCCAAACAAATTTGTAAGGTGTTTTAAAATATTTTTTAATACATATCCTAAATTATTCTTGGTTACAGAATGTCTCATAGACTCTGGCAGTGCAGTTTCATTGATAAAAAAATCGTTTGTTCCTGAAAACATGGTTAAATTACCTGTATTAAAATCCTATTATGGCATAAATAAAAGCCGACTTGAAGTTTATGGAAAAATATTTTGTTATATTATAAAAAAATCAATAAAAATTAATTTTGAGTTAATCGTGGTGTCTGCAGAGTCTATGAGTCATAATGTTGTAGTTGGGCAGGATTTTATGAATGCTTGTGGTTTGGATGTTGATACATCTGATATTATGTTTGGGACGGAAAATACTGAAAGCCCCGATGATATACTAAAATGTGATGGTGCAGAAAAGTCCCTAATTATGCAAATTGAAAATGTACTTAATGATGAAATGGACGAAAACGGTAGCGATGAGCAACGTGGGTGCGAAAATGCAAGAAGTTTTATGAGCAGGTCGTTATGTGAGGATACTGTGATGTTGAATGAAAGTGAGCTTATAAAAAAAGCATCATGTGAAGATAGTGTTATGAGTAAAGTGTTAGGTAAAAAGAATAGTGTTATGAGTAGTATGTTGGAAAAAGAGAATAGTGTTATGAATATGGTGTTAAGTGAAGAAGATAGGGTTATGAAACAGCAGTTAGATAAAAAGCATGACGGAAAACATAGTAATTTGAGTGAGGAACAAGATAGAAGCTTTGAGGAAGATATGTTATGCATTAACGTGGTTGAGGAAGGAATTGAATATAGTTTTGGGAAAAATGTTGATCACCGAACTAGATTCAAATTTGATAAAATGTTTAAGAAAGTGTATGTTGAAGCAGAAAGGCCAAGTGATCCTTTGGTAAAATATGAAATGAAAATATGTGTGGAAAAGTCAAAAGCATTTAGTTGCTCTCCAAGGAGACTCTCATACACCGAGAAAGATAAGTTACAGAAAATGTTAGACGATTATTTAGAAGAAGGAATCATTAGGCATAGTGATTCAGAATATGCTTCACCAATTGTGTTAGTAAAGAAGAAAACGGGAGATTTGCGTTTATGCATTGATTATAGAAAATTGAACAAAGTATTAGTTAAGGATAACTATCCGTTACCCCTTATAGATGACTTGTTGGATAAATTAGTAAATAAAAATGTGTTTTCGAAACTGGATCTGAAGAATGGATATTTTCATGTTAGAGTAAGTGAAGAGTCTATTAAATATACAGCTTTTGTGACACCGCTGGGGCAGTTCGAGTTTATGAGAATGCCAATGGGATTAAAGAATTCACCAGCAGTGTTTCAAAGGTTTGTCAATAAAATATTTGCAGATTTAATAAGAGAAGATAAAGTAATAGTGTATATGGATGACATAATGGTGGCAAGTACAGATATAGAAGAGCATTTAAGGACATTAAATGAGGTGTTAAGGAGATTGGTTCAAAATAAGTTAGAGCTACGACTAGACAAGTGTGAATTTATGCAGGAAAGTATTAAATATTTAGGATTTTTTATTACAAATGAAGGTATTAAAGCAGATGATAAGGGATTAGAAGCAGTGAAGAATTTTCCAATACCGGACAAAACACAGACTGTTCAGAGATTTTTGGGGCTATGTTCATACTTTAGGAGATTTATAAAAGATTTTTCAGTCATTGTGAAGCCGCTATATGATTTATTAAAGAAAGATAAACAGTTTGTATTTGGAGAAAGGGAATTAGAGTGTTTTAATGTTATGAAGGAAAAGCTAATGCAATCACCCGTAATAGCGATTTATGATCATAGGGATGAAGTTGAGTTACATTGTGATGCTAGTGCAATGGGTTTTGGTGCAGTGTTGATGCAAAAAAAAAAGATGGCAAGATGCATCCTATATTTTATTTTTCTAAAAGGACGTCTGAGGCTGAGTCAAAGTACCATAGTTTTGAGCTTGAAGCGTTAGCGATTATATATGCGCTGCGTAGGTTTAGGATTTATTTGCAAGGAAGAAAGTTTAGAATTATAACTGACTGTAATTCATTAGCGTTAACGCTCAACAAGGTAGAATTAAATCCTAGGATTGCTCGGTGGGCATTAGAGTTGCAAAATCATGAATATGAATTAATTCATAGAGCAGGAGACAAAATGAAGCATGTAGATGCTCTAAGTCGGAGCACGAATATTATGATAATAGAAACAAATAGTTTCGAAGATAATTTAGTTATATGTCAGGCGAAAGATCCAAAGATAACAGAGATTAAGAAGTTATTAGAGAAGAACGAACATAAATGGTTTGAAATGAGAAATGGTATTGTGTATAGGAAAGCAAAAAATAATAGATTGTTATTTTATGTGCCGGAGGATATGGAAGAAAGTGTTATGCATAAATACCACAATGAGCTCGGACACATGGGAAGGGATAAAATGATTGATAGTATTACAAAGAGTTATTGGTTCACTAACATGAAGGAGAAAAGTAATAATCATATTGAAAATTGTCTAAAATGTGTGGCTTTTTCGCCCAAGTCAGGAAAGCTAGAAGGGTTTCTAAAGAGTATACCCAAAGGTGATAAACCATTCGATTTGATACACATTGATCATTATGGACCAGTTGCGGCAGGAAGGGCAAACAAACATATTTTAGTGATAGTTGATGGGTTTACAAAATTTGTTAGGCTGTATGCAACAAAAACAACATCGGCGAAAGAAGTAATAAAATCACTCAAAGATTATTTTAGAGCGTATAGCAGACCCAAATGCATAGTATCTGATAGAGGTAGCTGTTATACGGCAAATGAGTTTGAGTTATTTTTAAAAGAATTAAATATTAAGCACATTAAAATAGCGACAGGATCGCCGCAAGCAAATGGACAGGTAGAGAGAATAAATAGGACGTTAGGACCGATGATTGCGAAATTAACGGATGTAGAGAAAGGTCTTCATTGGGATTCTACGATACAGCGAGTTGAATATGCAATAAACAACACAATTCATCGGAGCATTAAGCAAATCCCGAGTATAATGTTGTTTGGAGTAGAGCAAAAAGGAGAAATGGTTGATGAATTGAGAGAAAGGTTAGAAGAGGAGGATAAACCAGGTGAAAGTAGAAATTTAGAAGAGATTAGGAAAGAAGCGGAAGAGAATCAGAAAAAAGCCCAGCGTGATAATGAAAAATATTATGATAAGAGTAAGAAGAAACCAAGCGAATATAAAGTAGGTGATTTTATCATGGTTAAGAATTTCGATAGTACGGTTGGAGTATCCAAGAAGTTAATACCAAGAAATAAGGGACCGTATGTCATAGATAAAGTTTTAAGAAATGATAGATTTTTAATAAAGGATGTGGAAGGTTTTCAAATTGGTCGCAATCCGTATCAAGGTGTGTGGAGTATCCAAAACATAAGGCATTGGGTTAAAAGAAAAAAGTAATGAAATTTGTAAATAGAGATAATTTATTAGTGCAATATATAACAAGTCATATGTATAAACCTACTGATTTAAGTTAATTCATTAATTAAAAACTAGAAATAAGAATAAAGAAATATTGTAATGCTTTAGGATCAGGAGATCCAGTTGTCAGGATTGGCCGAGCTGTAGTAGGAGGAATACCTTTGATCTAGTTGTTAAGTGCAACTCTGTATTATTCGGTAAGATTAAGCTGTACAATCGATATTAACTGTTAAGTGCAACACTGTCTGTTGCTGTAACATTATAAGGTACTTTAACATTAAGCGATGCATGTTAGAGTTAGTTGGTATTCGGCGCATAACGAGAATAGACACAGATGCAAGGTTGTTAATAAAGAACATCATTCTGAATATCGGCATTCTACAACTGTTACATCGTTATAAATACCTTTCCCCATGTCTGAGGATAACTTTTAAGCATTAGGATCAAATTTGTATGCCTGAAGCCTTTTTTCGATTCTCGTTTTTTAATTCTCTCCTGCACTCCTTTGGCCTTTCACGCACTTATTTACATTGTCCGATTGCCAGAGCTAACCTGGACTGGCTGTTTTCTACGTATTCGTGGATGGGTTGGGTGGTCGTGTAAGCAGCAATTAGTTTAAGTAATGAACACAGATTTGTAAATGCATAACAGTGTTTAAATTAATTCACTTAACATTGTTTTTTGTGCGACAGGGAACTATTGAAATTTTAACTCAATACACTTTTCATGTTCATAAATATTTAAATATAAAAGTTGTAATTTCTATTAGATTTGGATGTGCTATAATGATTAAATGATTAAAAAGCTGTATTAGAACATATATTAACTAAAGTGCTTTGTGTAAGAAAGAGAATTAGTTTTAGTTTTTTCTTTATTATGTGAATGCTAAATGTTTAACATAAGAGTAATATAAGACGTTGTTAGACATCCCTAATTGTAGTTATCCGCTTTAGCGGATGGTTTATGGGGTCTTCGTACTTCGTTTACTGCTTATCAAGAACTGACCACAGCTTCTCAAACATCGCTTTACGCGATTCTTCAAACTTTTCCGAAGCTTCCTTAAGATTTTTGAGCTCATCATTTAATTTAATGTGGCTCATGGAATCGGGACCTTTAGCTGGTACCTCTGGGCCACCTTCAACTGGTACCACATTCTCGCCCTTGTCAATTTTCTTCACCAGGCGGCGATGAGATTTGCGAATTTCCGAATTAAGCTTGCTATTAAGCAACCGCATTTTCCTTATGTTGCGCGGAGCTTTGGCATCTTCGGCACCTTTGGTGCTTGAAGATTTTCTGACGGATCCTAAGTAAAATTAAAAATAAAAGAAAAAACTGTTTTCAACATAAGCACATTAAATTACATGAAAAAAGGGTTGAGCGATTTTCAAGATTTATTAAAGTAAAAAAATTTTCACTCACCGTATGAGACGCCATGTTTTTTTTCTTGGGAATCTGCTGAGGCTGCTCGTTTGGTTGCTGCATAGAGAGAGAATCCATTTAGTAAAATTAAAAGAAATAAAAAAAACACAAATTTTCAGCATAAGTACATTAAATTACATGGAAAAATAATGTATGATTTTCAAGATTTATTAAAATAGACAATTTTTCACTTACATTATTTGAGGCAATGTTTAATTGTGCGAGAATGAAAATTAAGTTGCTGACTCTTCTGATAGAACTTGCAAAGTGATGGACGAACGAAATTATTTCTTGCTTCCTCTTTCGACAATGAAAATAAGGATTTTCGATAATCCACTTTTGATATACCAATATTTGCCTGACAACATATCGGAATGTAGACAATTCTTGAAACTAACAAAGTGACAAAGTGACTTCCATGTTTGACAATGCAACTTACACGATATTTCGATAATCCTATTTTGACATACCACGAAATTATATTATTTGCGAAATTATCGTTTGTGCCAATTTTATCGAATTCATTAATATGTATTTATATTATGGCTAAAATTAACGAATATACATAAGTGTGCCAAATATATTTATATATAATATTTACATACATATGTTTACATAAAATATATATATGCGAAACCATAGACCACACTCGAGGCATGTTAATAAAAAAATCATTAAATATTTAAATCAACTGTTACATCGTTATAAATACCTTTCCCCATGACTGAGGATAACTTTTAAGCATTAGGATCAAATTTGTATGCCTGAAGCCTTTTCTTTTGATTGGTTTTTAATTCTCTCCTGCACTCTTTTGGCCTTTCACGCACTTATTTATTGTTTATTGTCCGCTTGCCAGAGCTAACCTGGATTGGCTGTTTTCTATTAGCAATTAGTTTAAGTAATGAACACAGATTTGTAAATGCATTAGAGGGTTTAAAATTAATTTACTTAATATATTGTCGACAATTTTAGCTCTAGACATGTTTTTCATGTTGATAAGGGAAACAAATAAAAGCAATAATTTAAGAGGTATTTCCTAGTCGATCGCTTTCGACTAGAGCAATATATTGTAATTGTTTAAAATTCCATTTGCACTCCATTAATGTGTGATTTCTCTAGGGCACAATCGATATGGAACCAATGGAGCTGCTGCTGCTGCAACTGCAATTTCATCGCCTGATCCATTTCAGTAGCTGCAAGGAAATGGAACGACCAAGTCATAAACGACAGCTGCTTCTAATGCTCAGCTTTAGTTTTCTGGCAATGCTGGAGCTACCTGCCGCCTGGCCAACTAACAAAGAACAACGGGAGGAAAAGATCGTAAACCAGTTGGGCGACGCACTGCATCAAGTTTTGACGCATACCATCGCGCCGCACAACATGAGTGTGTATATAAGCACCCAGTATCAAGAGGAGATGCCGCAGCACCGGCAGCGTATAGTGGTGCAAGTGCTGGAAAGTGGCTTTAGTCCACGCCAAAATGACACAGAAGCAGCCGTGGTGCCCATTCTGATGGACACTCTGGTGCTTGCGGATCTAAGTTTGCACATGCAGCTACTTCTCTTCTTTGTTGAGGATGCGCGACAACTGGCTGCTGCTGCCTCGGAGAATGCACGCGGAAATCCCACACACAAATACAAATATGTAGTTGTGCTGCTATCCACAGCGGATGATCCCGTGGCAGAGCAGGCGGAGATGAGTAAAATCTTCAGCTATCTGCTGCATAGGCGCTACAATGTGAATGTGCTTCTACTGCTGGCACATCTCCAGCATGCCACATTGCAAGCCTATACCTTCTGGCCGTATAGATCGAAGCCACAGCAGCTGTGCGAATCCACGCAGCCAATTGCCATTTCTCTGCGGGATGCTCGCCTGAATGATCTCTTTCCACAGAAGCTGCACAATCTGCACGGCTGTCCGCTACAAGTGATTGTCTGGCAAATACCACCGTTCGTGAAGCTTCATCCGCAGCGTGGACCGAACATCGAGCGGATTGACGGCTTGGATGCGGATATGCTTAAGATAATGGCCAGCCAGCTGAACTTTAGCCTGGCGCTGGTGATGAACGAGCCTGCCCAGCTGATTGGCGGTGCCAGCTATATGAACGGCACCATGACTGGAGCATTTCTCATGCTGCTGCAGCATCGTGCTAATCTTACGATCGGATTTACCGCCTGCATGCCGGCACGCTCCAAGTATTTGGCCAGCACCTTGCCCTACAGCCAGGTAGAGTACATCGTGGTGCTGCATGCGGCGCGGCCTTATAGCTCCTATGAGATTATGCTGTTCCCCTTCGACACCGGCGTCTGGCTGCTAATGGGCGCCTTGGCTGCAGTACGTCTGCTCTGCTGGCTGCGTGGCTGGCATTTGAGATCGCCACTGTACGTTGGCTGGCTGTACATACTGTTCCTGCTGCGCATTGGCTACGAGAGCTCCGTGTTTATGTTTGTGCACAATGCACCAACGAGACCGCTGCCCCACTCACTGGAAGAGGCCCTGGCACAGGACTATAGCTTTGTTGTGGATCATGGCACTTATCGCATGACAGAACAGCTGCCAGCGCTAAACTCACGCACCAGCATTCTGCCCGGTCAGGCGATAGACATCTTTGACCAGCTGCTGGCCATGCCACCGGATCGACAAAGAAGCACCGCAGTCATCAGTAGTCAACATTTCTTGCGCTATTATCTGTCTATGGCCAAGCGACGGGACCAGCGCCAGCATAATAAGTTAATCCGTGCTGACAAAAAGATAATGGATAATATGGTCTGTGTGCATTTTCCGTTGGGATCCTACATGGCCAGCGTTGTAAATCAACAGCTCTTTAATATGCGTAGCTCTGGGATTCCTCAACATCTTTCTGAGCGGCTTGGTTGGTCGCGTTTGGATACCACATCATCGGTTCGATGGCATCCTTTGCATGGCACCTCAACAAATTCGGATGTCACCCAATTCAAAGAGTCAATGCGGTTCATCTATGCTGCATTTTATGGCGTTTTGGTCGCTGAATCTTTCACGATTGTTATCTTTGCACTTGAGCTTCTTAGTCAGCGTTTAAATAGCTGCTGGTTATCGTCAATCTTTCGGCGAGTTTAAAAGTAATAGTTTCTGATATGTCTAAACTGCAAAATACAAATTTTACCTGGAAGCACAGCTAGTTTTTTTCTAACAACATACTATATTAGTAATAATAAATATAATATATTATAGCATTTAACTTTAAACTATTTACGATGCCAATAAATATCAATGAACACTTGCTTAAACAACACATTTTGGTTTTTTCATTATTGTGTATATTTATTTTGTATGCTAAATGAAAAACATAAGTGTGATAAAAGACTTTTAAAATTTATCTTTTTCGGGGCCTTCGTTGTTAGACACCCCTAGATATGTTGTCATCCTCTTTAGCAAATATTTTACACAATATGGGGTCTTGGTACTTCGTTTACTACATATCAAGAGCAGCCCACAGATTCTGAAACATCGCTTTACGCGATTCTTCCAACTCTTCCGAAGCTTCCTTAAGATTTTTGAACTCATCATTTAAGTTATTCTGGCTCGTGGAATCGGGACCTTTAACTGGTACCTCTGGGCCACCTTCAACTGGTACCTCTGGGCCACCTTCAACTGGTACCTCAACTGGTTCTTCGACCTTGGCAATTTTCTCCACCAGGCGGCGATGAGATTTGCGAATTTCCGAATTCAGCTTGCGTTTCAGCAACCGCATTTTTCTTATGTTGCGCGGTGCTCTGGGCATCTCCGGCACCTTTGGTGCTTGCAGATTTAGGGACGGATCCTAAGTAAAATTAAAAATAAAAGAAAAAACAGTTTTCAACATAAGCACATTAAATTACATGAAAAAAGGGTTGATTTATTAGATTAAAAAATTTTTCACTCACCGTGTTGGGCGCCATGTTTTTTCTCTGCTGAGGCCGCACGTTTGGTTGCTGCATAGAGACGGAATCCTTCAATAAAAATTTAAAAAAAAAAACACAAATTTTCAGCATAAGTACATTAAATTACATGGAAAAATGTTGTTTGATTTTCAAGATTTATTAAAATATAAAATTTTTCACTTACATTATTTGACGCCATGTTTAGTTTTTCGAGAATGAAAATTTTGTTGCTTACTCTTCTGATAGAACTTGCAAAGTGATGGACGAACGAAATGAATCCATGCTTCCTTGTTTGACAATGAAAATAAGGACTTTCGATAATCCACTTTTGATATACCAATATTTGCCTGACAACATATCGGAATATAGACAATGCTTGAAACTAACAAAGTGACAAAGTGACTTCCATGTTTGACAATGCAACTTACAAGATATTTCGATAATCCTATTTTGACATACCACGAAATTATATTATTTGCGAAATTATCGTTTGTGCCAATTTTATCGAATTCATTAATATGTATTTATATTAAGGCTAAAATTAACGAATATACATAAGTGTGCCAAATATATTTATATATAATATTTACATACATATGTTTACATAAAATATATATATGCGAAACCATAGACCACACTCGAGGCATGTTGATAAAAAATCATCAAATATTGAAATCAACTGTTGCATCGTTATAAATACCTTTCCCAATGTCTGAGGATAACTTTTAAGCATTAGGATCAAATTTGTATGCCTGAAGCCTTTTTTTTTTTATTTTTTTTTAATTTTCTCCTGCACTCTTTTTTCCTTTTACGCACTTATTTACATTGTCCGCTTTGCCAGAGCTAACCTGGACTGGCTGTTTTCTACGTATTCCTGGATGGGTTGGGTGGTCGCGTAAGCAGCAATTAGTTTAAGTAATGAACACAGATTTGTAAATGCATAACAGTGTTTAAATTAATTCACTTAAATTGTGCGACAGGGGACTATTGAAATTTTAACTCCATACACTTTTCATGTTCATAAATATTTATATATAGAAGTTGTCATTTCTATTAGATTTGCTATAATGATGTGCTATAATGATTAAAGAGCTGTATTAGAAAATATATATTAACTAAAGTGCTTTGTGTAAGAAAGAGAATTAGTTTTAGTTTTTTTCTTTATTATGTGAATGCTAAATGATTAACATAAGAGTGATATATGACGTTGTTAGACATCCCTAATTGTAGTAATCCGCTTTAGCGGATGGTTTATGGGGTCTTCGTACTTCGTTTACTGCTTATCAAGAACTGACCACAGCTTCTCAAACATCGCTTTACGCGATTCTTCAAACTTTTCCGAAGCTTCCTTAAGATTTTTGAGCTCATCATTTAATTTAATGTGGCTCATGGAATCGGGACCTTTAGCTGGTACCTCTGGGCCACCTTCAACTGGTACCACATTCTCGCCCTTGGCAATTTTCTTCACCAGGCGGCGATGAGATTTGCCAATTTCCGCATTCAGTTTTATCTTCAGCAACCGCATTTTCCTTATGTTGCGCGGAGCTTTGGGCATCTGCGGCACCTTTGGCGCTTGCAGATTTAGTGACGGATCCTAAGTAAAATTAAAAATAAAAGAAAAAACAGTTTTCAACATAAGCACATTACCTTACATGAAAAAAGGGTTGAGCGATTTTCAAGATTTATTAAAGTAAAAAAATTTTCACTCACCGTATGAGGCATCTGCTGAGGCCGCTCGTTTGGTTGCTGCATAGAGAGAGAATCCATCTAGTAAAATTAAAATAAATAAAAAAACACAAATTTTCAGCATAAGTACATTAAATTACATGGAAAAATATTGTATGATTTTCAAGATTTATTAAAATAGACAATTTTTCACTTACATTATTTGAGGCAATGTTTAATTGTGCGAGATTGAAAATTAAGTTGCTGACTCTTCTGATAGAACTTGCAAAGTGATGGACGAACGAAATTATGTCTTGCTTCCTCTTTCGACAATGAAAATAAGGATTTTCGATAATCCACTTTTGATATACCAATATTTGCCTGACAACATATCGGAATGTAGACAATTCTTGAAACTAACAAAGTGACAAAGTGACTTCCATGTTTGACAATGCAACTTACACGATATTTCGATAATCCTATTTTGACATACCACGAAATTATATTATTTGCGAAATTATCGTTTGTGCCAATTTTATCGAATTCATTAATGTGTATTTATATTCTGGCTAAAATTAACGAATATACATAAGTGTGCCAAATATATTTATATATAATATTTACATACATATGTTTACATAAAATATATATATGCGAAATCAACTGTTACATCGTTATAAATACCTTTCCCCATGTCTGAGGATAACTTTTAAGCATTAGGATCAAATTTGTATGCCTGAAGCCTTTTTTTTATATTTTTTAATTTTCTCCTGCACTCTTTTGGCCTTTCACGCACTTATTTATTGTTTATTGTCCGCTTGCCAGAGCTAACCTGGATTGGCTGTTTTCTATTAGCAATTAGTTTAAGTAATGAACACAGATTTTTAAATGTATACAGCGTTTAAAATTAATTTACTTAATATATTGTCGACAATTTTAGCTCTAGACATGTTTTTCATGTTGATAAGGGAAACAAATAAAAGCAATAATTTAAGAGGTATTTCCTAGTCGATCGCTTTCGACTAGAGCAATATATTGTAATTGTTTAAAATTCCATTTGCACTCCATTAATGTGTGATTTCTCTAGGGCACAATCGATTTGGAACCAATGGAGCTGCTGCTGCTGCAACTGCAATTTCATCGCCTGATCCATTTCAGTAGCTGCAAGGAAATGGAACGACCAAGTCATAAACGACAGCTGCTTCTAATGCTCAGCTTTAGTTTTCTGGCAATGCTGGAGCTACCTGCCGCCTGGCCAACTAACAAAGAACAACGGGAGGAAAAGATCGTAAGCCAGTTGGGCGACGCACTGCATCAAGTTTTGACGCATACCATCGCGCCGCACAACATGAGTGTGTATATAAGCACCCAGTATCAAGAGGAGATGCCGCAGCACCGGCAGCGTATAGTGGTGCAAGTGCTGGAAAGTGGCTTTAGTCCACGCCAAAATGACACAGATACAGCCGTGGTGCCCATTCTGATGGACACTCTGGTGCTTGCGGATCTAAGTTTGCACATGCAGCTACTTCTCTTCTTTGTTGAGGATGCGCGACAACTGGCTGCTGCTGCCTCGGAGAATGCACGCGGAAATCCCACACACAAATACAAATATGTAGTTGTGCTGCTATCCACAGCGGATGATCCCGTGGCGGAGCAGGCGGAGATGAGTAAAATCTTCAGCTATCTGCTGCATAGGCGCTACAATGTAAATGTGCTTCTACTGCTAGCACATCTCCAGCATGCCACTTTGCATGCCTATACCTTCTGGCCGTATAGATCGAAGCCACAGCAGCTGTGCGAATCCACGCAGCCAATTGCCATTTCTCTGCGGGATGCTCGCCTGAATGATCTCTTTCCACAGAAGCTGCACAATCTGCACGGCTGTCCGCTACAAGTGATTGTCTGGCAAATACCACCGTTCGTGAAGCTTCATCCGCAGCGTGGACCGAACATCGAGCGGATTGACGGCTTGGATGCGGATATGCTTAAGATATTGGCCAGCCAGCTGAACTTTAGCCTGGCGCTGGTGATGAACGAGCCTGCCCAGCTGATTGGCGGTGCCAGCTATATGAACGGCACCATGACTGGAGCATTTCTCATGCTGCTGCAGCATCGTGCTAATCTTACGATCGGATTTACCGCCTGCATGCCGGCACGCTCCAAGTATTTGGCCAGCACCTTGCCCTACAGCCAGGTAGAGTACATCGTGGTGCTGCATGCGGCGCGGCCTTATAGCTCCTATGAGATTATGCTGTTCCCCTTCGACACCGGCGTCTGGCTGCTAATGGGCGCCTTGGCTGCAGTACGTCTGCTCTGCTGGCTGCGTGGCTGGCATTTGAGATCGCCACTGTACGTTGGCTGGCTGTACATACTGTTCCTGCTGCGCATTGGCTACGAGAGCTCCGTGTTTATGTTTGTGCACAATGCACCAACGAGACCGCTGCCCCACTCACTGGACGAGGCCCTGGCACAGGACTATAGCTTTGTTGTGGATCATGGCACTTATCGCATGACAGAACAGCTGCCAGCGCTAAACTCACGCACCAGCATTCTGCCCGGCCAGGCGATAGACATCTTTGACCAGCTGCTGGCCATGCCACCGGATCGACAAAGAAGCACCGCAGTCATCAGTAGTCAACATTTCTTGCGCTATTATCTGTCTATGGCCAAGCGACGGGACCAGCGCCAGCATAATAAGTTAATCCGTGCTGACAAAAAGATAATGGATAATATGGTCTGTGTGCATTTTCCGTTGGGATCCTACATGGCCAGCGTTGTAAATCAACAGCTCTTTAATATGCGTAGCTCTGGGATTCCTCAACATCTTTCTGAGCGGCTTGGTTGGTCGCGTTTGGATACCACATCATCGGTTCGATGGCATCCTTTGCATGGCACCTCAACAAATTCGGATGTCACCCAATTCAAAGAGTCAATGCGGTTCATCTATGCTGCATTTTATGGCGTTTTGCTCGCTGAATCTTTCACGATTGTTATCTTTGCACTGGAGCTTCTTAGTCAGCGTTTAAATAGCTGCTGGTTATCCTCAATCTTTCGGCGAGTTTAAAAGTAATAGTTTTTGATATGTCTCAGCTGCAAAATACAAATTTTACCTGGAAGCACAGCTAGTTTTTTTCTAACAACATACTATATTAGTAATAATAAATATAATATGTTATAGCATTAAACTTTAAACTATTTACGATGCCAATAAATATCAATGAACACTTGCTTAAACAACACATTTTGGTTTTTTTCATTATTGTGTATATTTATTTTGTATGCTAAATGAAAAACAAAAGTGTGATAAAAGACTTCTAAAATTTATCTTTTTCGGGGCCTTCGTTGTTAGACACCCCTAGATATGTTGTTGTCATCCTCTTTAGCAAATATTTTACACAATATGGGGTCTTGGTACTTCGTTTACTACATATCAAGAGCAGCCCACAGATTCTGAAACATCGCTTTACGCGATTCTTCCAACTCTTCCGAAGCTTCCTTAAGATTTTTGAACTCGTCATTTAAGTTATTCTGGCTCGTGGAATCGGGACCTTTAACTGGTACCTCTGGGCCACCTTCAACTGGTACCTCTGGGCCACCTTCAACTGGTACCTCAACTGGTTCTTCGACCTTGGCAATTTTCTCCACCAGGCGGCGATGAGATTTGCGAATTTCCGAATTCAGCTTGCGTTTCAGCAACCGCATTTTTCTTATGTTGCGCGGTGCTCTGGGCATCTCCGGCACCTTTGGTGCTTGCAGATTTAGGGACGGATCCTAAGTAAAATTAAAAATAAAAGAAAAAACAGTTTTCAACATAAGCACATTAAATTACATGAAAAAAGGGTTGATTTATTAAAGTAAAAAAATTTTCACACACCGTGTTAGGCGCCATGTTTTTTCTCTGCTGAGGCCGCACGTTTGGTTGCTGCATAGAGACGGAATCCTTCAATAAGAATTAAAATAAAAAAAAAACACAAATTTTCAGCATAAGTACATTAAATTACATGGAAAAATGTTGTTTGATTTTCAAGATTTATTAAAATATAAAATTTTTCACTTACATTATTTGACGCCATGTTTAGTTTTTCGAGAATGAAAATTTTGTTGCTGACTCTTCTGATAGAACTTGCAAAGTGATGGACGAACGAAATGAATCCATGCTTCCTTGTTTGACAATGAAAATAAGGACTTTCGATAATCCACTTTTGATATACCAATATTTGCCTGACAACATATCGGAATATAGACAATGCTTGAAATTAACAAAGTGACAAAGTGACTTCCATGTTTGACAATGCAACTTACAAGATATTTCGATAATCCTATTTTGACATACCACGAAATTATATTATTTGCGAAATTATCGTTTGTGCCAATTTTATCGAATTCATTAATGTGTATTTATATTCTGGCTAAAATTAACGAATATACATAAGTGTGCCAAATATATTTATATATAATATTTACATACATATGTTTACATAAAATATATATATGCGAAACCATAGACCACACTCGAGGCATGTTAATAAGAAAATCATTAAATATTTAAATCAACTGTTACATCGTTATAAATACCTTTCCCCATGACTGAGGATAACTTTTAAGCATTAGGATCAAATTTGTATGCCTGAAGCCTTTTCTTTTGATTTGTTTTTAATTCTCTCCTGCACTCTTTTGGCCTTTCACGCACTTATTTACATTGTCCGCTTTGCCAGAGCTAACCTGGATTGGCTGTTTTCTACGTATTCCTGGATGGGTTGGGTGGTCGCGTAAGCAGCAATTAGTTTAAGTAATGAACACAGATTTGTAAATGCATAACAGTGTTTAAATTAATTAACTTAACATTGTTCGTTGTGCGACAAGGGACTATTGAAATTTTAACTCCATACACTTTTCATGTTCATAAATATTTAAATATAAAAGTCATTTCTATTCGATTTGGATGTGCTATAATGATTAAATGATTAAAGAGCTGTATTAGAACATATATTAACTAAAGTGCTTTGTGTAAGAAAGAGAATTAGTTTTAGTTTTTTCTTTATTATGTGAATGCTAAATGTTTAACAAAGGTGTAATATGAGACCTTGTTAGACATCCCTAATTGTAGTAATCCGCTTTAGCGGATGGTTTATGGGGTCTTCGTACTTCGTTTACTGCTTATCAAGAACTGACCACAGCTTCTCAAACATCGCTTTACGCGATTCTTCAAACTTTTCCGACGCTTCCTTAAGATTTTTGAGCTCAGAATTTAAGTTGATGTGGCTCATGGAATCGGGACCTTTAGCTGGTACCTCTGGGCCACCTTCAACTGGTACCACATTCTCGCCCTTGGCAATTTTCTTCACCAGGCGGCGATGAGATTTGCCAATTTCCGCATTCAGTTTTATCTTCAGCAACCGCATTTTCCTTATGTTGCGCGGAGCTTTGGGCATCTTCGGCACCTTTGGCGCTTGCAGATTTAGTGACGGATCCTAAGTAAAATTAAAAAAAAAAAAAAAAACAGTTTTCAACATAAGCACATTAAATTACATGAAAAAAGGGATGAGCGATTTTCAAGATTTATTAAAGTAAAAAAATTTTCGATGAGGCATCTGCTGAGGCCGCTCGTTTGGTTGCTGCATAGAGAGAGAATCCATCTAGTAAAATTAAAATAAATAAAAAAAACACAAATTTTCAGCATAAGTACATTAAATTACATGGAAAAATATTGTATGATTTTCAAGATTTATTAAAATAGACAATTTTTCACTTACATTATTTGAGGCAATGTTTAATTGTGCGAGAATGAAAATTAAGTTGCTGACTCTTCTGATAGAACTTGCAAAGTGATGGACGAACGAAATTATTTCTTGCTTCCTCTTTCGACAATGAAAATAAGGATTTTCGATAATCCACTTTTGATATACCAATATTTGCCTGACAACATATCGGAATGTAGACAATTCTTGAAACTAACAAAGTGACAAAGTGACTTCCATGTTTGACAATGCAACTTACACGATATTTCGATAATCCTATTTTGACATACCACGAAATTATATTATTTGCGAAATTATCGTTTGTGCCAATTTTATCGAATTCATTAATGTGTATTTATATTCTGG
This sequence comes from Scaptomyza hsui, assembly GCA_018152825.1. Lineage (NCBI taxonomy): Eukaryota > Metazoa > Arthropoda > Insecta > Diptera > Drosophilidae > Scaptomyza > Scaptomyza hsui. Next base: position 1,854,780 of record JAECXO010000254.1, read on the forward strand.
CTAAAATTAACGAATATACATAAGTGTGCCAAATATATTTATATATAATATTTACATACATATGTTTACATAAAAAATATATATGCGAAATCAACTGTTACATCGTTATAAATACCTTTCCCCATGACTGAGGATAACTTTTAAGCATTAGGATCAAATTTGTATGCCTGAAGCCTTTTTTTTTATATATTTTAATTTTCGCCTGCACTCTTTTGGCCTTTTACGCACTTATTTATTGTTTATTGTCCGCTTGCCAGAGCTAACCTGGATTGGCTGTTTTCTATTAGCAATTAGTTTAAGTAATGAACACAGATTTTTAAATGTATACAGCGTTTAAAATTAATTTACTTAATATATTGTCGACAATTTTAGCTCTAGACATGTTTTTCATGTTGATAAGGGAAACAAATAAAAGCAATAATTTAAGAGGTATTTCCTAGTCGATCGCTTTCGACTAGAGCAATATATTGTAATTGTTTAAAATTCCATTTGCACTCCATTAATGTGTGATTTCTCTAGGGCACAATCGATTTGGAACCAATGGAGCTGCTGCTGCTGCAACTGCAATTTCATCGCCTGATCCATTTCAGTAGCTGCAAGGAAATGGAACGACCAAGTCATAAACGACAGCTGCTTCTAATGCTCAGCTTTAGTTTTCTGGCAATGCTGGAGCTACCTGCCGCCTGGCCAACTAACAAAGAACAACGGGAGGAAAAGATCGTAAACCAGTTGGGCGACGCACTGCATCAAGTTTTGACGCATACCATCGCGCCGCACAACATGAGTGTGTATATAAGCACCCAGTATCAAGAGGAGATGCCGCAGCACCGGCAGCGTATAGTGGTGCAAGTGCTGGAAAGTGGCTTTAGTCCACGCCAAAATGACACAGAAGCAGCCGTGGTGCCCATTCTGATGGACACTCTGGTGCTTGCGGATCTAAGTTTGCACATGCAGCTACTTCTCTTCTTTGTTGAGGATGCGCGACAACTGGCTGCTGCTGCCTCGGAGAATGCACGCGGAAATCCCACACACAAATACAAATATGTAGTTGTGCTGCTATCCACAGCGGATGATCCCGTGGCGGAGCAGGCGGAGATGAGTAAAATCTTCAGCTATCTGCTGCATAGGCGCTACAATGTAAATGTGCTTCTACTGCTAGCACATCTCCAGCATGCCACTTTGCATGCCTATACCTTCTGGCCGTATAGATCGAAGCCACAGCAGCTGTGCGAATCCACGCAGCCAATTGCCATTTCTCTGCGGGATGCTCGCCTGAATGATCTCTTTCCACAGAAGCTGCACAATCTGCACGGCTGTCCGCTACAAGTGATTGTCTGGCAAATACCACCGTTCGTGAAGCTTCATCCGCAGCGTGGACCAAACATCGAGCGGATTGACGGCTTGGATGCGGATATGCTTAAGATATTGGCCAGCCAGCTGAACTTTAGCCTGGCGCTGGTGATGAACGAGCCTGCCCAGTTGATTGGCGGTGCCAGCTATATGAACGGCACCATGACTGGAGCATTTCTCATGCTGCTGCAGCATCGTGCTAATCTTACGATCGGATTTACCGCCTGCATGCCGGCACGCTCCAAGTATTTGGCCAGCACCTTGCCCTACAGCCAGGTAGAGTACATCGTGGTGCTGCATGCGGCGCGGCCTTATAGCTCCTATGAGATTATGCTGTTCCCCTTCGACACCGGCGTCTGGCTGCTAATGGGCGCCTTGGCTGCAGTACGTCTGCTCTGCTGGCTGCGTGGCTGGCATTTGAGATCGCCACTGTACGTTGGCTGGCTGTACATACTGTTCCTGCTGCGCATTGGCTACGAGAGCTCCGTGTTTATGTTTGTGCACAATGCACCAACGAGACCGCTGCCCCACTCACTGGACGAGGCCCTGGCACAGGACTATAGCTTTGTTGTGGATCATGGCACTTATCGCATGACAGAACAGCTGCCAGCGCTAAACTCACGCACCAGCATTCTGCCCGGCCAGGCGATAGACATCTTTGACCAGCTGCTGGCCATGCCACCGGATCGACAAAGAAGCACCGCAGTCATCAGTAGTCAACATTTCTTGCGCTATTATCTGTCTATGGCCAAGCGACGGGACCAGCGCCAGCATAATAAGTTAATCCGTGCTGACAAAAAGATAATGGATAATATGGTCTGTGTGCATTTTCCGTTGGGATCCTACATGGCCAGCGTTGTAAATCAACAGCTCTTTAATATGCGTAGCTCTGGGATTCCTCAACATCTTTCTGAGCGGCTTGGTTGGTCGCGTTTGGATACCACATCATCGGTTCGATGGCATCCTTTGCATGGCACCTCAACAAATTCGGATGTCACCCAATTCAAAGAGTCAATGCGGTTCATCTATGCTGCATTTTATGGCGTTTTGCTCGCTGAATCTTTCACGATTGTTATCTTTGCACTGGAGCTTCTTAGTCAGCGTTTAAATAGCTGCTGGTTATCCTCAATCTTTCGGCGAGTTTAAAAGTAATAGTTTTTGATATGTCTCAGCTGCAAAATACAAATTTTACCTGGAAGCACAGCTAGTTTTTTTCTAACAACATACTATATTAGTAATAATAAATATAATATGTTATAGCATTAAACTTTAAACTATTTACGATGCCAATAAATATCAATGAACACTTGCTTAAACAACACATTTTGGTTTTTTTCATTATTGTGTATATTTATTTTGTATGCTAAATGAAAAACATAAGTGTGATAAAAGACTTCTAAAATTTATCTTTTTCGGGGCCTTCGTTGTTAGACACCCCTAGATATGTTGTTGTCATCCTCTTTAGCAAATATTTTACACAATATGGGGTCTTGGTACTTCGTTTACTACATATCAAGAGCAGCCCACAGATTCTGAAACATCGCTTTACGCGATTCTTCCAACTCTTCCGAAGCTTCCTTAAGATTTTTGAACTCATCATTTAAGTTATTCTGGCTCGTGGAATCGGGACCTTTAACTGGTACCTCTGGGCCACCTTCAACTGGTACCTCTGGGCCACCTTCAACTGGTACCTCAACTGGTTCTTCGACCTTGGCAATTTTCTCCACCAGGCGGCGATGAGATTTGCGAATTTCCGAATTCAGCTTGCGTTTCAGCAACCGCATTTTTCTTATGTTGCGCGGTGCTCTGGGCATCTCCGGCACCTTTGGTGCTTGCAGATTTAGGGACGGATCCTAAGTAAAATTAAAAATAAAAGAAAAAACAGTTTTCAACATAAGCACATTAAATTACATGAAAAAAGGGTTGATTTATTAAAGTAAAAAAATTTTCACTCACCGTGTTGGGCGCCATGTTTTTTTCTCTGCTGAGGCCGCACGTTTGGTTGCTGCATAGAGACGGAATCCTTCAATAAGAATTAAAATAAAAAAAAACACAAATTTTCAGCATAAGTACATTAAATTACATGGAAAAATGTTGTTTGATTTTCAAGATTTATTAAAATAGACAATTTTTCACTTACATTATTTGACGCCATGTTTAGTTTTTCGAGAATGAAAATTTTGTTGCTTACTCTTCTGATAGAACTTGCAAAGTGATGGACGAACGAAATGAATCCATGCTTCTTTGTTTGACAATGAAAATAAGGACTTTCGATAATCCACTTTTGATATACCAATATTTGCCTGACAACATATCGGAATATAGACAATTCTTGAAACTAACAAAGTGACAAAGTGACTTCCATGTTTGACAATGCAACTTACAAGATATTTCGATAATCCTATTTTGACATCCCACGAAATTATATTATTTGCGAAATTATCGTTTGTGCCAATTTTATCGAATTCATTAATATGTATTTATATTAAGGCTAAAATTAACGAATATACATAAGTGTGCCAAATATATTTATATATAATATTTACATACATATGTTTACATAAAATATATATATGCGAAACCATAGACCACACTCGAGGCATGTTGATAAAAAATCATCAAATATTGAAATCAACTGTTACATCGTTATAAATACCTTTCCCCATGTCTGAGGATAACTTTTAAGCATTAGGATCAAATTTGTATGCCTGAAGCCTTTTCTTTTGATTTTTTTTAATTTTCTCCTGCACTCTTTTGGCCTTTCACGCACTTATTTACATTGTCCGCTTTGCCAGAGCTAACCTGGACTGGCTGTTTTCTACGTATTCCTGGATGGGTTGGGTGGTCGCGTAAGCAGCAATTAGTTCAAGTAATGAACACAGATTTGTAAATGCATAACAGTGTTTAAATTAATTAACTTAACATTGTTCGTTGTGCGACAAGGGACTATTGAAATTTTAACTCCATACACTTTTCATGTTCATAAATATTTAAATATAAAAGTTGTCATTTCTATTAGATTTGGATGTGGTTTAATGATTAAATGATTAAAGAGCTGTATTAGAACATATATTAACTAAAGTGCTTTGTGTAAGAAAGAGAATTAGTTTTAGTTTTTTCTTTATTATGTGAATGCTAAATGTTTAACATAAGAGTAATATGAGACCTTGTTAGACATCCCTAATTGTAGTAATCCGCTTTAGCGGATGGTTTATGGGGTCTTCGTACTTCGTTTACTGCTTATCAAGAACTGACCACAGCTTCTCAAACATCGCTTTACGCGATTCTTCAAACTTTTCCGACGCTTCCTTAAGATTTTTGAGCTCAGAATTTAAGTTGATGTGGCTCATGGAATCGGGACCTTTAGCTGGTACCTCTGGGCCACCTTCAACTGGTACCACATTCTCGCCCTTGGCAATTTTCTTCACCAGGCGGCGATGAGATTTGCCAATTTCCGCATTCAGTTTTATCTTCAGCAACCGCATTTTCCTTATGTTGCGCGGAGCTTTGGGCATCTGCGGCACCTTTGGCGCTTGCAGATTTAGTGACGGATCCTAAGTAAAATTAAAAAAAAAAAAAAAAACAGTTTTCAACATAAGCACATTAAATTACATGAAAAAAGGGATGAGCGATTTTCAAGATTTATTAAAGTAAAAAAATTTTCACTCACCGTATGAGGCATCTGCTGAGGCCGCTCGTTTGGTTGCTGCATAGAGAGAGAATCCATCTAGTAAAATTAAAATAAATAAAAAAAACACAAATTTTCAGCATAAGTACATTAAATTACATGGAAAAATATTGTATGATTTTCAAGATTTATTAAAATAGACAATTTTTCACTTACATTATTTGAGGCAATGTTTAATTGTGCGAGAATGAAAATTAAGTTGCTGACTCTTCTGATAGAACTTGCAAAGTGATGGACGAACGAAATTATTTCTTGCTTCCTCTTTCGACAATGAAAATAAGGATTTTCGATAATCCACTTTTGATATACCAATATTTGCCTGACAACATATCGGAATGTAGACAATTCTTGAAACTAACAAAGTGACAAAGTGACTTCCATGTTTGACAATGCAACTTACACGATATTTCGATAATCCTATTTTGACATACCACGAAATTATATTATTTGCGAAATTATCGTTTGTGCCAATTTTATCGAATTCATTAATGTGTATTTATATTATGGCTAAAATTAACGAATATACATAAGTGTGCCAAATATATTTATATATAATATTTACATACATATGTTTACATAAAATATATATATGCGAAATCAACTGTTACATCGTTATAAATACCTTTCCCCATGTCTGAGGATAACTTTTAAACATTAGGATCAAATTTGTATGCCTGAAGCCTTTTCTTTTGATTTGTTTTTAATTCTCTCCTGCACTCTTTTGGCCTTTCACGCACTTATTTATTGTTTATTGTCCGCTTGCCAGAGCTAACCTGGATTGGCTGTTTTCTATTAGCAATTAGTTTAAGTAATGAACACAGATTTGTAAATGCATTACAGCGTTTAAAATTAATTTACTTAATATATTGTCGACAATTTTAGCTCTAGACATGTTTTTCATGTTGATAAGGGAAACAAATAAAAGCAATAATTTAAGAGGTATTTCCTAGTCGATCGCTTTCGACTAGAGCAATATATTGTAATTGTTTAAAATTCCATTTGCACTCCATTAATGTGTGATTTCTCTAGGGCACAATCGATTTGGAACCAATGGAGCTGCTGCTGCTGCAACTGCAATTTCATCGCCTGATCCATTTCAGTAGCTGCAAGGAAATGGAACGACCAAGTCATAAACGACAGCTGCTTCTAATGCTCAGCTTTAGTTTTCTGGCAATGCTGGAGCTACCTGCCGCCTGGCCAACTAACAAAGAACAACGGGAGGAAAAGATCGTAAACCAGTTGGGCGACGCACTGCATCAAGTTTTGACGCATACCATCGCGCCGCACAACATGAGTGTGTATATAAGCACCCAGTATCAAGAGGAGATGCCGCAGCACCGGCAGCGTATAGTGGTGCAAGTGCTGGAAAGTGGCTTTAGTCCACGCCAAAATGACACAGATACAGCCGTGGTGCCCATTCTGATGGACACTCTGGTGCTTGCGGATCTAAGTTTGCACATGCAGCTACTTCTCTTCTTTGTTGAGGATGCGCGACAACTGGCTGCTGCTGCCTCGGAGAATGCACACACACAAATACAAATATGTAGTTGTGCTGCTATCCACAGCGGATGATCCCGTGGCAGAGCAGGCGGAGATGAGTAAAATCTTCAGCTATCTGCTGCATAGGCGCTACAATGTGAATGTGCTTCTACTGCTAGCACATCTCCAGCATGCCACATTGCAAGCCTATACCTTCTGGCCGTATAGATCGAAGCCACAGCAGCTGTGCGAATCCACGCAGCCAATTGCCATTTCTCTGCGGGATGCTCGCCTGAATGATCTCTTTCCACAGAAGCTGCACAATCTGCACGGCTGTCCGCTACAAGTGATTGTCTGGCAAATACCACCGTTCGTGAAGCTTCATCCGCAGCGTGGACCAAACATCGAGCGGATTGACGGCTTGGATGCGGATATGCTTAAGATATTGGCCAGCCAGCTGAACTTTAGCCTGGCGCTGGTGATGAACGAGCCTGCCCAGTTGATTGGCGGTGCCAGCTATATGAACGGCACCATGACTGGAGCATTTCTCATGCTGCTGCAGCATCGTGCTAATCTTACGATCGGATTTACCGCCTGCATGCCGGCACGCTCCAAGTATTTGGCCAGCACCTTGCCCTACAGCCAGGTAGAGTACATCGTGGTGCTGCATGCGGCGCGGCCTTATAGCTCCTATGAGATTATGCTGTTCCCCTTCGACACCGGCGTCTGGCTGCTAATGGGCGCCTTGGCTGCAGTACGTCTGCTCTGCTGGCTGCGTGGCTGGCATTTGAGATCGCCACTGTACGTTGGCTGGCTGTACATACTGTTCCTGCTGCGCATTGGCTACGAGAGCTCCGTGTTTATGTTTGTGCACAATGCACCAACGAGACCGCTGCCCCACTCACTGGACGAGGCCCTGGCACAGGACTATAGCTTTGTTGTGGATCATGGCACTTATCGCATGACAGAACAGCTGCCAGCGCTAAACTCACGCACCAGCATTCTGCCCGGCCAGGCGATAGACATCTTTGACCAGCTGCTGGCCATGCCACCGGATCGACAAAGAAGCACCGCAGTCATCAGTAGTCAACATTTCTTGCGCTATTATCTGTCTATGGCCAAGCGACGGGACCAGCGCCAGCATAATAAGTTAATCCGTGCTGACAAAAAGATAATGGATAATATGGTCTGTGTGCATTTTCCGTTGGGATCCTACATGGCCAGCGTTGTAAATCAACAGCTCTTTAATATGCGTAGCTCTGGGATTCCTCAACATCTTTCTGAGCGGCTTGGTTGGTCGCGTTTGGATACCACATCATCGGTTCGATGGCATCCTTTGCATGGCACCTCAACAAATTCGGATGTCACCCAATTCAAAGAGTCAATGCGGTTCATCTATGCTGCATTTTATGGCGTTTTGGTCGCTGAATCTTTCACGATTGTTATCTTTGCACTGGAGCTTCTTAGTCAGCGTTTAAATAGCTGCTGGTTATCCTCAATCTTTCGGCGAGTTTAAAAGTAATAGTTTTTGATATGTCTCAGCTGCAAAATACAAATTTTACCTGGAAGCACAGCTAGTTTTTTTCTAACAACATACTATATTAGTAATAATAAATATAATATGTTATAGCATTAAACTTTAAACTATTTACGATGCCAATAAATATCAATGAACACTTGCTTAAACAACACATTTTGGTTTTTTTCATTATTGTGTATATTTATTTTGTATGCTAAATGAAAAACATAAGTGTGATAAAAGACTTCTAAAATTTATCTTTTTCGGGGCCTTCGTTGTTAGACACCCCTAGATATGTTGTTGTCATCCTCTTTAGCAAATATTTTACACAATATGGGGTCTTGGTACTTCGTTTACTACATATCAAGAGCAGCCCACAGATTCTGAAACATCGCTTTACGCGATTCTTCCAACTCTTCCGAAGCTTCCTTAAGATTTTTGAACTCATCATTTAAGTTATTCTGGCTCGTGGAATCGGGACCTTTAACTGGTACCTCTGGGCCACCTTCAACTGGTACCTCTGGGCCACCTTCAACTGGTACCTCAACTGGTTCTTCGACCTTGGCAATTTTCTCCACCAGGCGGCGATGAGATTTGCGAATTTCCGAATTCAGCTTGCGTTTTAGCAACCGCATTTTTCTTATGTTGCGCGGTGCTCTGGGCATCTCCGGCACCTTTGGTGCTTGCAGATTTAGGTACGGATCCTAAGTAAAATTAAAAATAAAAGAAAAAACAGTTTTCAACATAAGCACATTAAATTACATAAAAAAAGGGTTGATTTATTAGAGTAAAAAAATTTTCACTCACCGTGTTGGGCGCCATGTTTTTTCTCTGCTGAGGCCGCACGTTTGGTTGCTGCATAGAGACGGAATCCTTCAATAAGAATTAAAATAAAAAAAAAAACACAAATTTTCAGCATAAGTACATTAAATTACATGGAAAAATGTTGTTTGATTTTCAAAATTTATTAAAATATAAAATTTTCACTTACATTATTTGACGCCATGTTTAGTTTTTCGAGAATGAAAATTTTGTTGCCGACTCTTCTGATAGAACTTGCAAAGTGATGGACGAACGAAATGAATCCATGCTTCCTTGTTTGACAATGAAAATAACGATATTTCGATAATTCAGTATTTTTTTTTCCTTGAAAGCCTGCCTTTTGCGAAATTATCGTTTGTGCCAATTTTAATCGAATTTGTTTATGTGTTTTTATATTAAGGCAACATCAAGAAATAACTAAGAATTGTAATATTTACAAAAGAATTTGCAGAATACTTGTATTGAGGTTTTGGCTAAAATCAATAAATTAGCTGAATATAAAATTTTTATATTGGATTTTCTTTTCTATATGGCACTTTCAATTCTACAGTGCTACTAAAACTGTAAAGGCGGCAACCCTACTACTAGAAAGTACTTGTTCAAGCTGTTTAAGAAAGCGTTATAATATAATTTGAATTAACTGATCCGTTATGTTGAAGCTGCATTAGACTAAATAGCGATTGGCTGCGTTCATAAGTCGCCGCAGCCGTAATCTCTGTGGCTGGGCAGACAGCAGCTCCAGCAAAAAAACAATGGAGGCAAGTATTTGCATGAGGGCAAATGAACCAAAGAGTCCAGCCAGTAAATAGAGGCTGAGTTGGGTTGGTGCACGACTGCGATAGACGGCGAAATGCTCTATGCGGTCCAGATACATGCGACGATAGCGATGCACCAGGCCCGAGGACATCATATTAATAAGCAGCTTGTTAATGCGCTGCTTCAAATACGAATGCGGTCGCATGTACAGGGTAAGCGGAGCGGTAAGCAGCGGATACGGAAGTACGGCTAAACGATTCTTCTCAGGGCCGGATTCCATATCAAATCGGGCGACAGACGGCTGCAACAGTGGCGCAACCTTTTCGACCTCCCCATCGTCGCGCAACTGGGCCAGCGTGTGCTCCAGATTGGAAACGACAACGACCCGCCGCTCGGGAACCGTTTCACGGAATATGGGCTTCAGTGCGGGCAGCATATAGAATACATAATTTTGTGCCATCACTTCGGCCAGCGAGCGCAGTGGGGTGCGCACGCGCCCATCCTGCAGCAAGATGTACAGTTCGCCTGTGTAGGCGGCACGCAGTACCAGTGTCTGGAGTAACCACAGTGCCAGCAGGAAACGTGCAAAATTGTGACGAGGCGGATG